>CM060940.1:139466736-140716736 GCA_030765085.1 Allium cepa | reverse complement strand
TCCTTATTTTCACTTCTTTTTCTATCTTTCCCTTTTCAAAAACTTAGAGATAAACTCAAATCAAATTTCTCAAAAACAATCTGATAATCAGTCCTTCCTCAAACCAGAAAACTAATCAAAGTCAAAACCTGTAATTGATTTTCAAATAAAAACCATTAGCCTGTAACACTTTCTTCAACCTGGAATCAAAGCCTGCAAGCATTTTATTCAAACTGAGTTTTATCAAAGCAAGCAAACCCAAAGATTAATCAAAAGCCAAATCAAAGTATTTCAGTTTCAAGATCCTGTAACAAAGCACATGCCTCGATTATTCAAGTTTTTAAATCAAACAAGCATTTATTTTTAGCATTCAAGTTTTAAAGATTCAAAAGCTTTTTCAAAAAGGCTCTGTTCATCATTTTAAACTGGTGAGTAATAATTTTTTAAAAGCTTAAGTATATAAATCTGGTTGCATGATTAATAACTGGAAAAGGTATGATGTGAGAATATATATAAGTGCATTTTTTTCTATGTATATATATGAATGTATGTTGGTGTACGCATGTTGTTGAATTCTGTGTTTTCCCGTTCTTAGTTTCAGGCTCAAAATTTAATCAAAAATCATTATCTCTTGATCTAATCTTTGTCAGGATTTAAGTCTTAGACAAAATTTGTTTGTTTAATCATAGAGTAAGTTTTAAAATTATGTTTAGTTGATTTAAATTTGAAATTGCTCTGCAAAATCAAAAGGAACAGGCAAGCTTGGATTTTGTTTAAATTTCAAATACCTTAATTCATTGATTCAGGCATCTAATCTGAATCCTTAACCAAAAACTTGATTTTTAAAAGTGGAATCACAAATTTCAGTATTGGATTGTGTGAGCAATTCGAGTTTGATCAGAATTGGAGTTTTGGTGGATTTCTGACGATCTAAGTGATCAGAATGGTCATGGTCTTCGCTAGTGGCAGTGGAGTGATCGTAGACTTTGGGAAAAATGGCAGTAAGGTGATCAAGGCACTGTGGCGGCGGTGGATGATCAGAAAAGTTTGTAACCCTAGTTTTGGGTATTGGTAGGAAATGTATCCATCACGGCGCCTATGGTGGATCGAGTTCCACCAGACTTGGGGAAATGGAGGCAAGGGTGTTGGCGAAGGCGTGGCTGGAAGCGCAGGAGCTTCGATGATCGTCATCGTGAGTTTGAGGAGGTTTGGTGAGGTGGTTTGTCCAAGGTGTTGTGCAGAGTGTCTCGATTTTGGATTTGAGGGAGAATTGGAGTTTTGGTGATCGGGATCTGGTGCGAAGATGATCGCCGATGTGAGGAAAGCATAGTGGATGGTCGGAGGTGGTGGCATCACCGGTGCATATGCAAAGTGGTGGTTTGGTGTCAGGTTTTGGTGTCTGGATCTATCTCGAAGCCAGTCTCGGGTGAGTGGGGTGATGTCTCGAGTGTGTTCTCGGGTGATTCGTGAGTGAATTGGTTTCAGTTTTAAAACTTTAACACTTAATCAAATTGAAAAAAAAAATAGAAAAGAAGGGATTTCACGGGTAAGTGCTCGAGTAGGCTTTGGGTCGAACCCGAAGCAGCATTTGAAAAACAATTTTTAAAAGTTTTTAAAATAAAAATAAGATTTTGAATTTAAATAATTTGGTTTTAAACTCTTATAAATTTCTTTTATAAGATAAGTGTTTCTTTAACATTTGATTTAAAAAGGTTTTTAAATTATTTGAAATTTTGTGAAAATTAAATTAATTAATCATTTTTAAATCTTAAATTTGAAAATGAAATTTAAAGGTAAATTTAAAAATAAAATGTTTCAAAGGCGTTTGTAAATGGTAATAAGTCATTGATAAGGATAATACATTATCTTAAGTTAATGAAGATTTAATGATTTGAAATTAATTAAATTTATAAGGTAATTAAAGAGTAATTAATTACTTTGATGAATTAATAATAATGGATTAATAAATAAGTAATTAAGGGTTGTAAGTTAATTAATTAGGGTTAATTAGTTTGTAATTAAGGATCATTAATTAGATAAGTATAGATTATTAATTAATGATTAGAAATTAATTAATCAAGTAATTAAAGGTTAATTAAGTTACAGTTAAGCACTTAATTAATTAAGTAATTAGAGATGGATTAATTGGTTATTAAAAATTAATTAATTAGTAATTAGTGATGGTTAATTAAAGCATAACTTATTAGAGAAGTAATTAAAGAATTGTAAATAACTAATGAAAAATAATTAACTAAGGATTATGAATGATTAATTAATGTGATTAATTTAAGATAATTAGTTAGATAATTAATTAAGGATAATCATTTGTGAAATTGGTTAAGTATAATTACTTAATGAAAGTAATTAAAGGGATTAATTACTCAATGTAATTAATTAAACTAATGTGATTAGTTTAAGTTAATTAATTAATTAGTTTAATTAATTTAAGATGATCACTGGATGATTGGCTAAGTATAAATTACTTAATGTTATTTATAAAGTGTAATTACTTAGTGAAGTAATTAAGGGGTAATTACTGGATGCAATTAATTGAAGAATGGAAGTAATTTGGGATTAATTACTTTATGTAATTAATAAGAAGGATAATTGGTTAGTGAAAGTAATTAAGAATTAATTACTTGGTGTAATTGATTAAAGAATTAATTAATAAAATTTATTTAGTAGTTAATTAAGTAACGTAATTAGTCGAGGGTAATTAATTAGTAAATGTGATTAATCAAGACTGAATAATGAATAAAGATTAATTGTTAAATGTGATTAATTATAAGAATAATTAATTAAAGAAGTAATTATGGATAATTAATTAATATAATTAATGAAGTAATTAAGGGTTGATTAATTAAAGATAATTAATCAATAATAAGTGATTATAGAGTAATTAACTAATGTAATTAGTTTAGGATTAATGTGATTAATTATAGTTAATTAATTAATGGGAGTAATTAAAGGTTAATTACAGTAAATGGTTAAGGATAATTACTTTGTGTAATTTATTAAAGGATAATTACTTAATGTAATTAGAGAATAATTAATTAGGGATGATTAATTAAGATGGATGATTAAAGGACGATTAATTATCTGGTTTGTAATGAATAAATAGTTAAGTAAGCAGGATTTACAATAATGGAAGTAATTAATTTAATTTAATAATTAGAGATGGAAGTAATTAATTTAATTTATTTTAAATTAATTAGTGATGGTGTGATTAATTAATCCTTGCTTGTGAATGGCTGAATGATATTGAATGCCTTCGATTGTTTGATATCTCTGATATGAGATATGTGATATGATATGCTCTGGTTAAATTATGATAATATGAATTATCTATTTGTAAGATGTGAATTATCTATCTGTGTGAATATAGATAATGAATTGAATGGTTTTAATTTTAAAACAAATTGGCTTTAAAAGACGACATTTGGATTTCGATGAGACCGGGATCGGGTTTCCAAATTTGGATATCTGAAAATCACATCGGTCTAAATTAAACAATAGGTCGTGAATCTCAAGTGAAGATGAAGATTTATAATGTAAGGACTATGGTCGTTAACTCTGAGGGTGATTCCAAAATGGGTGTAACAAGATAGTACCTTCAGTTTCGTTCGAACCCAGAATATTGAATGCTTTCAGAACATCATCAGGTGGACGATGAGCATTCTAAGATAGATGTCTTCTATAAAGGTAATCGTAGCCTCAAGCCTCATCAATCGGGAATGGCTAAAATAGGGGAGGTGCATCAAGGCTGAGTGAGCCACGCTCAAGTAGGACAAGATTTTCCCCTATCTGTAGGTCCCTTTTATTTCGGCTGTGTGGGCAGTTGTTGGCCACAACTGCGGGGTTGTCTTTTTTGGGACTGTCCAGTAAGGGATGGTTTCGGCCTTGTGTTGTAGGGGATTTAGGGTGGATCCTTGATACGGTGATCTAGGCCACGTACTGTGACGGGCGGTACCCCAGTAGCCCTGCCATTGTATAGAATCCAATCTCCAATAAGTGCCGTACGTATTGATTTTGCCCAACTATGTTGGATCGTGCGATGTAAGAATTCCAGCTATTTTTGTATTTTATTTGAAATGCCTAGACCCTATTATAATATCACTGGATTTCCTATCAAATGTTTTGGTTATCGTAGGGTAAAAACTTTTCCGTTTTTATGTGTGGAAAGCCTTACGTTTCCAAAAGTTTTTCAAAGTTAAGAAACTTCAACATGTTACTCACACTAGACCCATGTCTGACTCGGAGTTTATTTTCTGTTTTCTTAAACTCTTGGGTACTCAAATTTTTTACGAGTAGCAAAGGGATTTAGGTTAGCTTCGACGAACTCTAGAGGAGAAATGGAGCAAGAAGCTTCGACATTTGTAGATATATTGAGTTTCCACTGTATTGTTATCTCTGTGTTGTATTTGGATTGTAATGACTAGACAGGTGTTTATAACTGTCTAGTATGTGTTGTATAAGCTGTGTCACTCTGATAGATGTTGTATACTATGTAATACTTATGTGATTAATATAATTTATTCGTTCTACTGTGAGATTCTGAAGTTGTTTCATCTTTTTTCTCTATCTTTTCTCTTTTCTATCCCTTTCTTTCTTAATGACGATGCGTCTTTCTATGGAGAGGAAGGCAGGTCGTCTCAACCATGTAAAGTGTTTGAACACTAAAGGTCAAGCGGTCCTATATAGAGGTTGACCATTGGGTCCCGGTGCTTAATTATTGTTGTTAACGTTTATTATTAGTATTTATTTCCTTAAAACCCATTACCATTTATTTTACAAGGTGTTACACAGCATGAGTGGGAAGATAGACAGCATGGTTATAAAATTTGACATTACATAACATCGATATACTTTCTACTCTAAACAAGATGGCATATATAGACAAATAGACAATGTAGCTATAGTGTTTGAAATGACATGACACCTTTATAGTCTCAACTATTAACAAGCTTGCATGTGTGGACAGATAGACAACGTAGTTATATTGTTTGACATAACATGACACTGTGCCATATTGTCTACTCTAAATAAGTCGGTATATATGGATAGATAGACACATTGGCTATAGTATTTGACATGACATGTGTTGGCACTAAATTTAGGCCAACATAATTTGGAATATTTGATTAGGGTTGCATACCTTGTCAAAAATGTTAATCACAAGTTAATGAGTAATAGTGTTGCATTCTTGAGATGACACTATGCAAATTTTTTATTGTTAAAGTCCTTCTACATAAGGTTACAAATCCTAGATGGCATGGCCACCATTAAAACTCTCTACTCAAGCCTTTGTAGATGATATCAGATAAAATCGTCGATATATCTCATATCGTTCCTAAGCCGATATTTTTTTAAAATACCACTTAAAATATCATTTTCGATATTTTCTGATATATTGCTCCGATATGCATTTAAAATACGCGATATTTTTAAGGAATATCGTTCATATTGTATGTGTTGAAGAAACTATCTTTACAAATAAATATCTTTACATTTTCAATCTTTTTTTGTATATGGCGAATGAATTTTGAAGATCATACTAGAAAACCCAATGCAATAAAATTTTTAGTTTCAACCATATAATTTTAGGCTTCTACATTAATCTTTCAATAAAGAAAACTCTACGTATTCCATTATTTTATAACTTTATTTTCTTGAAGACTTTACCACTAAAGATAAGATCTTTATAGAGCTACTTCTCTTTTTAATTATTTTTTGTTCACCATTTCTAATTGATAATTTAGCTTATAAAAATTCATTTTTTTAATTATAATCATGCACCTATAATTAAAAGTTTAAGAGTAGCAAAGTTATATATTTGACATATCGATAAAGAATGAGCTAAAGTAGTAATTAGTATTAAATCAACATTGATAATTTGATAAATTAAGTAAAAATAAAAACAATGAAAATATAAATATGGTAAATTTAGGAACGTAATATGAATGATTAGATGATTGAAGAACTAATGAATATTGTATAAAATAAAGAAAATAATATAGATGCACATTATACGAATTTCTTACTTTTATGAGCTTATATTATGATTCATTTTTAATAGGATATCTCAATAAACGGATTATAATCTATAAATCATATGGAATCAGTCTTTGATAGTAATTTGGAACTACTTGTCCAACTATTTGAATTTGTAACATCAACATAACTTTATAGCATAATACAATATCATTTGTCACATGTTTTTCACTTGTCGGATATTTTATTGATATTATTCAACATTATTGTGATATTTTAAAATATCTTATATCGTACTTGAGCAATACATACCTGATACCAATATTAACTTTTTAGACTCAAGCTTTTTTATACAAGGTAAAAAAATGAAAATGAAGAAGAAGATGAAGTCGGGAAAATTCATTCCTTTTTTAGGGGATAACCCTATATTTGTAGAAGATTTCAGCCATTGGATTAGTGCCATGGATCGCCTAGAATGTATGAATGGTGTAGGTTGATTTTCATAGTAAGAAACTAGCATTTTTGTGGTAATTTGATATGCGATGACCTTGGAAGATTCTTTATGGTGACATCCTTTTTATGGCTCCTTACTTTATATGCTTGTCACGTGAAAGCTCATATAGGTTACAAAGGACCTATAAAACAATGCACGGTTGCTTCATAGAAGTGGACTAAGTGATTATCATAATGACTCAATAATTGTCTTACAGATATCGCTTCACGATGACCTTCATTCAATATCTTGTTAAGACTATGGATATATGAGCTTATATTCATTTCAATGTAATTGACCTAGGAATTGTAGATCAAAAGTGCTAAGCTTGTCGTCCCACGATACCACTTCACTCACTCC
Source organism: Allium cepa (assembly GCA_030765085.1). NCBI lineage: Eukaryota > Viridiplantae > Streptophyta > Magnoliopsida > Asparagales > Amaryllidaceae > Allium > Allium cepa. The sequence continues at coordinate 140,709,913 of CM060940.1, read as the reverse complement.
TCGTGTTAACCTTTTTCTTTAGCACATAAATGACTCTAACAAATTACCTTATGGTGGCTCTAGTTCTTCCTTTCATGATGACACCCAGGAACACTCCGTGAAGGCTATATTATATTGCTTTGCAATAGCTCGCTTTTCATCATGAAGGATTTATAGAAATATTTCACGGTGACTCCTGACTCAGTGCATCATGATTGCTTTATTAATTTTTCATGATAGTTCTTTCCTAATTTACTTTACAATGGTTCTTATTTTGTTATCATTTACTCATGATGACTTTTGGAACTATCATGAAGCCATACCAAGTTGTTTCATGACAACTCCATAATTGCCTTGCCATGTCATTAGAATGGTACATACCTACTATATTCGAAAAAATACCGTGACAACTTTGTTCACCATTTGAAGAATGCTGGCGATGACTTTGTTTAACTTTTAATGACGGCTTCATAGGATTTACCACGAAAACTTTAGGACTTACCTTAATTGGCCTCACAAACTCTTCAGGAGGGTCATGTGGGACTCTTCACGACGACTATAAAGGAATACACCCCAGTGTCTTTTGGAGATTCTTTACGACGACCTTATCAAATCTCTCACGATAACCTTTATTTGGATGTTAGTTTGTGTTTATTTTTTGCACACAATGATTTGATTGTCTTGATTTTTCATTTAGAGATAGGTTACTAAGGCCCTATAGGATTACTCGTGATGGCTTTTTATGACTTGTCTAATGATAGTTTTAGGATCTAATTATGATGGCTTTGGCATGTTCATTTCATGATGACTTTAATCGACGTTCCACTATTACTTCTATAAATTATGTCACGATAGTCTCTATAAATTGTCTCATGATGACTCCTTTCTTTAACGAGGGCTCCTTTTATTCGTGATAAAGCTACGTATGTATGAAGGCTTTATTGTGTGCGACGACTTCAACTATACATGATGACTTCGATTAGGAGTGATAGCTTCCATCTACATATGAAGGCTCTAAATAGGATGCGAACACCTCCATTGCACCAGATGGCTTCTTGCCTATTAATTCGTCCTTCGAATTTTAGGTATAACACTTGCACCCTCCTTTTGTAGGAAATTTCTTATGCAATAACTTAAGTAAACTTATGTTCTGGCATTGTTCCATTTTCGTCTCATTTAATTATTCTCTAGGTGCTTCATCTTTCATCAGTGTTCCATTTTCGTCTCATTTAAGTAAACTTTATGACTTTTCATAAAAAGTATTCCAAAATGCCTAATTTTTGTAATATTTGAAAAGGAATATTTCACAAAACTTACTCGAAAATTTCCTTATAAAGACTTTATAACTTCATTTGGAAACCATTTGTTGTGAAAATCAAATATATATACTTATTAATTATGATTTTTCAACGAATGATTTTTTTGTAAGTAAGAAGATCTACTTGAAATACTTTTTAGAGTAGCTGGAATTTATGTTGTAATAAGATAAAAAAATTTGAGAAGTTTCATGGATATACTTTTTCCTTTGCTTATTTCGAGTTTGGCTATTCATTGAATCAAAAATTCAATCGATTGTCCATCTTTGGATGGTTGTTTCCGTGGACTACTTGATCATTAAAGTTTCCTTTAATCATATTCCTTGCATTGGTTCTTTGACTAGGCCTGATGATGGGAACAATGGATAAATTGACTATCATTCTTTAGATGGTTACTTTGGATCGGCCTAAAGGTGGGACCAAAGGCTTTCAATCCATCTCCCTTGGATGGGTGCTTTGACAAGCACAGCGGTGGAATCAAAGATATAATTTATCGTCACTCTTTGGATGGTTGATTTAGCCTGGGCCAATGACGCGACTAAACTCTTTCCTTCCATCTCCCTTTTATTGGGGCTTTAACCAGGCTCGGTGATGGAATCAAAGGCTTGGATGGTTGATTTAGCTAGGCCTGAAGGAGGGACTAAAGGGTTTTCTTCCATCTTCCATGTGACCAAGCCCGACGGCAGGATCAAAGGCTTTATTGACCATCACTCTTTTGATGGTTGCTTTAACCAGGCCTAAAAGTAGAATTAAAGGTATTCCGCCGATCTCCTTTAGATGGGTGCTTTGAATAGTCCTGGCGGCGGGATTAAAGGCTTAATTGACCATCACTCTTTGGATGGCTGCTTTGGCCAGGTTTAAAGGCGGGACTAAAGGCTTTCCGTTCATTTCCCTTGGATGGCTGCTTTTACTAGGCTCGATAATGGGAAGAAAGGCTTAATTGACCATCTTTCTATGGACGGTTGCTTTAACGAGGCCTGAAGGTGGGACCAAAGGCTTTCCGTTCATCTCCTTTGGATAAGTGCTTTAACAAGGTCTAATGCCAGGATCAAAGGCTTAGCTGACCATCACTGTCTAAATGATTGCTTTGACCAGGCTCGAAGGCCGGACCTAAGGCTTTCTTTCTTCTTCTTAATGTGAAGGATGCCTTTGTTCAATGAATCTTATCAACCTTGTTGGGTCAGAAGTTAAGACTGAACACGTGATTTTCACCTCCTAGGGAAATTACTTAGACGTGATCCTTCTTTTATCTAGTAGGTCATTTTGGTTAACTGGCTTTATTCATTCAATGTCGTGAATGGGATTAATTCGTGAATGACTAGCGGTCCTTCCTAGTTTAGTCCGAGGGGTCCGTTTTCGGGGTCCTTTGTGTTCATCATTATTTTCCTCAATGCCAAGTCTCCTTTCTTGAACACCCTTTCTATCACTTTTGAATTATAATACTTTATGATTCTACTTTGATACTCTACAGTCCAAATGGTAGCCTGGCCTCTTAATTTTGTTAAGCAAGTCAAGCAATTCCTTTTTCAAATCTTAATCCATCTCATAGGTATAAGTGATTCTTCGACATGAGGGTACTTCAACTTCAATAGATAGCATTACCTCAAATCTAAAGGTTAAGGAGTATGGAGTGCATTCAGTAGTAGTCCTTGCGGATGTTTTATATTACCATAAAATAAGAGGAAGTTCATTTATCCATTTTCCATTGGCTTTTCCCAATCATTTCTTTAAGATTTTTCTATGGTTTTATTTTCCCCATTGGACTTTAGGTGAGCAACTGATGAAAAACATTTTATGATTATGTTCTTTTCACATAAGCGAGTGAACTCCTCACTTTCAAATTGAGTTCCATTATTGGGGATGATCTTTTTTTGGGGCTCGAATCTTGTTAATATGTTCTTAATAACAAACTTTAAAAACCATCTTGATAGTTATGTTAGTTAGAGGTTTAGCCATTACCCATTTAGTAGAATAATCGATTACAACTACAACAAATTTTGCACCTCCTCTTCAGACTGAAAAAGGACTGATCATGTCAATCCCTCATATATCAAAGGTCCATGGACTAAAAATAGAGGCCAGATTGCTGGATGGAAGTCGTGGATTTTAGAGAATCTTTGGCACTTATCGCAAATTTTGACATAATTTATGGCTTTTTCTATCATTCAAAGGCAGTAATATCCTTATCTCATAACTTTTTTGGCTATTTTTTCCATTGGAATGATCTCCATGAAATCTTTCATGGGTTTTAGCAATCTTATGCCCGTTTCGGGTGTAACACACCTTAGATACAGTATTGAATATCCTTTATACAATACTTCGTCAATTATGGTATATAAAGGGGGCTTGGTACTTTCGTTTTCATGCATCTTTCTTTTTGCTTTCGTAAGGTTCCTTTTTAAATGCAATAGACCAAGGGCATCATCCAATTGTTAGATTATGGATCTTTGTGAATGCATACCTCTTTTGGACTTTCTCTGTCATTATCTTCTTGAGAATTCTTCTCGTTATCTCATTATTGGCGAACTTGGGATCTTGATATAACCAAAGCTTCCTTATTCAACTTGTCTTTCTCTTCTTCAACACTTGGGTTTTGTTGAAGTCCAAGAGGTATTATTTTGACCTTTGGCATTCCTTATGAGCTGGCTAGCTTTGCTAAAGAAACTGCTTGTGCATTATTTTCACTTGGTATTTAGTGTATAGAGAAATCCTCAAAGTGAGCCAACATCCTATGGATTCTTTTGACATATTGGGCTAGTCGAGCATTTTTAGTTTGGAATGTTCTGTTTAATTGATTTACCATTATTTACAAATCGCTAAATATTTCAATTTTGGGAATTCTGAGCTGCCGTCTTAAGGCTAACTTGATAATGGTTGATTTATATTCTAGCACTTTATTAGTTGCTGGAAAGCCTAGTTTCATACCATAGTGAAGTTTGTGCCCATCAGGGATAATTACAACACATCCTGCTCCTGCACCCTGCTCGTTTGATGCTCCGTCTATGTATAACTGCCATTCTGGCTCGAGTTTCCTTTCTCTCTTCGAATAGTCCTCGATGAATGTTATGCATTCTACAACAAAGTCTACAAATCTTGTCCTTTGATTGACATCCTAGGCATGTACTCAATATCATTTTGGCTTAATTTCATCCCAAATTTTATCGGCAATTCCAATACTTCGGGTTTACCAAGAATTTACCTCAATAGGTAGTTAGTTAAAATCTTGATTAGATGAGCTAAAAATAAGACCTTGGCTTCTGTGTGACAACAATAAGCAACTTGCTAACTTTTCCAAAACTGGGTATCTATTTTAGCATCTTTTAGCCTTTTACTTTAGTAGTAAACTTGGAATTAGATTCCATTTTCTTCTCTTATCAAAACCGAGCTAATGGCATGTTCAGTACATCTATGTATAGAAATAAGTCTTATCCTTCTATGGAGCTCGAGAGTATTGGTGGTGATTCTAGATGATTTTTCAACTCCCAAAAAGTTTTTGACATTCCTTTATCCATTGGATGGTTTTTTTTCCTTAATTACATCTAAAAAGGGATACACCTATTCGTTGCTTTGGACATTAACACAATAAGAGCTGTGACTTGTCCATTTAATCCCATCACTTCCTTACATGTTTTAGGTGGTGTCATGTTTCTAATTTCTTTTATTTGGCTGAAGTTGATTTCGATTCCTCGGGCACTTAAAACTTAACTTAAGAATTTCTAAATTGGATTCCAAAGGAGCATTTTTACGAATTTAATTTAATTTTATACTTTCATAGTATGCCAAACATGTCGTTCAAATCTCCTATATGATCCTCTACCTTCTTAGATTTCATCAACATACCATCAACATATACTTCTGTGTTTCTTCCTATTTGATTTCTGAATAATTTGTTCATGAGTCGTTGATATATTGCCCTAGCGTTCTGCAGCCCAAATGGAATTACTTTATAGCAGTACATTCTTTAATCCATGATAAAGCTTGTGTGTTCCTCATTGGGTTTAAACATAGGAATCTGATTGCATCTTGAGTAAGCATCCACAAAAGATAGTAGTTTGTGACTACTAGTTGCGTCTACTAATTGGTCTATTCTAGGCAGCGGATAACCATTTTTTGCACATGATTAGTTGAGATCCATGTAGTCAACGCATGGCATCATTTCCTATTAGATTTCTTACTAATACTGGATTTGCTAACCATTTCGAGTAAAATACCTCTCTTATAAACCAATTCTCCAATAATCTTTTCACTTCTTCCTTTAATACCGCGGTGCGGGTTTTTTCGAACAACATATTCTTCTGCCTTATTAGAACAAATTTTGGTTCGATATTAAGTGCATGACACATTATGATTTGGTGTATTCCTTCCATGTCCACATAGGCCTATGCAAAATACATCTATGCTTAACCGTAAAAATTGAGATCAACTTTTCTTTAGTTTCACTGTTCATCCTATTGCTAATTTTCAAGGTTTTGGTTGGGTCTTGAGAATCTTATTTTGCATCTTCCAAGTTTTCTATCAGTTGCGCATTTTCTCTCTCATCCCTTGGATCTATGCCCAGGACTATTTATCCCAAAACCTCATCCTTATCATGATTAGCTGGGTTTAATTCAACATATTTCCTTTTTCTTGCTTTGCATCTAACTTCCTTGTTGGTTGGTTGATTCATCATCAAAAGAAAATTTGAGTTATATGCCTTAAATATCAGTTTCCATGGACTAATATGCAATGGCTTCTAGTCTTGATCACATTCATCTGATACAGACCTATAGCAAGAACTTGTCATTTTATTAAATTGCTCAGCTATGAAAAGTACACTTTGCAATAATTAAACTCTCTTTACGAACAGTCCCCTATCCTGTTTTATAAAGAAACTTAACTAGTACATTCTTTGATGGTATACAAGCATCAATCACATAAAGTGTTGATCTTTTAAAGAAAGCGTTGTAGCAGGAGGGTTGGTCCATGATCATAAACAACATCTTGAACATCGGTTAATGAGGAGGAGTGTCGATTTATATAAACGATTTAATCTATCGTACTGGAGTAGGGCCTTTATTATTGACCAAAATCATCTTTACGCAATGTTTAAGATTTTCTTTTGGAATTCTCATTTTTTCAAAAGCACTCTTGAAGATGACATATGGGGATGTTGAATTCCTCTCAGCCCTTGAGGAGTTATCACCAAATCCGGTACTTTGATTGCACTTCTGAAGGACTTCGATGGAGGCTTATCACTCATTGAGTAGATTCCCTATCTATCCTCTCTCACATACGTACTTTTCGATCACTTTCTCTAGCCAGCTATGTGCGGTCCTCCATAGATCATATCGATATGCTTCATTGGTTGTAATAACTCATAAGGAAGCTTGCTTTCCATGATGTTAGTATTGTTGATGGGTGGACTTTCAATAAGGATGGGTTTTTGTTTGATCTTTACAAATTTATTGAGAACTTCTTTCTAATCATATTTAGAACAATTCCTGCCAAGATCCTGTATCCATCCGTCTTATGGCTATTTACTTTATGGTAGGCTTAGTAATCTCCCTCTTTATTTGGCTCTAGGTTCATTTCTACTTTAAATGAAGTTAGATAAGAAATTTCATCTTTCATAACGGCATATATATAAGACATAGGGTTCAGTTCAACAACGTTTGCCTTGGTGAATTCTTCGTACCTTGCTTTTTTGTTTAAAATCGAAACTTTCTCTTCTCCCATTGATTTCTTATTTTATGAAATATTTAATCCATTCGAAAGAATTTGTCAGCCTGAATAAATTGTTCCCATTAATAAATTTTCTTTTCTCTATATCATCGATAATATTTTACGGCCGCTCCAAAGAAGATGGTCGTAAATTGCCTACAACACACTACGCCCTAAGCATTATATAAATCCATTTGACTTTTGAACGCCATCAAATATTCATTTGAACCAATGGTTCAATCGTATTTAATAGACTGGATTTTAACATAAGAAGGCAATGTTATAGCCATAATTCTTTCGATGAACGGTGCTCTCCTAAAATTATTACTGACTTTAGAGTCCATTATTCTCTTTCCTTTCAATTCTGCTATGTCCTTAGTTATCTTATCTGATAAATGCTTGAAATAAGCATCTTCTTCCTCATAATTCTCCCACATAGGCTTATAATGATTGTGTGAGGTAGAGCTTGCAGATTGCGATCTTAAGCTTTTAATTGACTTTTGGGGTGGAAGACTTTCTTCCTTCTTTTATGGTCCTAAATTGGTCTTCTCCATATTCTTACTTCTTAGGTTTGGCTATTTTTCTTGTTTGGATGGAGAACCGATTTCCTCCCCTTTCGTCTCATTGACTCTCTTTGATGAATATTTTTGTGAAACTAATGCTTCAATTAGCTCATGCATAACTTCTAATTTCCACTTCATAGCTTGAAGTTCTTCCTTCTCTTTCAGTGTCTCCTTAGGCGTAGATGGTTGTCATGTTTCTACATTTTCCATTTCAAAGTGAGGGGTTACATTATCTCCAAGATGAACATGGGGTACCACTTCTTCTTGTGGTCGGATTCTAATCTTCTTGATTGACTTCCCTATTATGTAAGTGTTACTGTTGGTCAATTCATAACACCCTGAGTTTGGCTCTCAATGAAAGCACCACTTAATGTTAGCACTAAATTTAATCCAAGATAATTTAGAATATTTAAGTATGGCTTACACCTAGTCAAATATGTTAATCATAGGTTGATGAGTAATAGCCTTGCATTCTTGAGGTGACTTTATGAATTTATTTATTATTCAAGTCCTTTTACATAAAGTTACAAATCCTAAATGGTGTGGTCGACCAATAAAACTCTCTACTCATGCTTTTCTTATACAAGATAAAAAAATGAAAACAAAGAAGAAGATGGAGTCAAAAAAGTTTATCCCTTTTGGTAGGTACCCCTATATTTATAGAAGATTTCAACCTTTGGATTAGTGCTTTGTGTCACCTAGAATGAATGGATAGTGCAAGTTGATCTTCAAAGGAGGAAACCAACGTTCGTGTAGTAATTTGATATGCGATGACCCTAGAAGATTCCTCACAATGACATTGCTTTTACGTGTCCTTAATTTACTTTGTAAGCTTGTCTCACGAGGGATCATATCGGTCACGGAGGCCCTAATAAAACAATTTATGATGGCTTCAAAATAGTTGACTTAGTGATTGATCATGATAACCCGGCAGTTGTCTTACTAGGATCGCTTCATGATGACCTTCGTGCATTATCTTGCTAAGACTATAGAAATAGAAGCTCTTATTCATTTCCTTGTAGTTGCCTTAGGAATTATGGATCAAAAGTGCCGAGCTTGTTAACCAAAGATACCTCTCCACTCACTCCCCGTGGTAACCATTAGCTTTAGCAAATAAATGACTCTGATCAATTATCGTATGATCGAAATACTTCTTCCTTTCATGATGACTCCAAGGAACACTCCACAAAGGCTCTGTTATATTGCTTCGTGATAGCTCTAATTGCTTTTCATTATGAAGGCTTTATAGGAATATGTCACGATGATTCCTAGCTCTACGTATTGTGATAGTTTTGTTAATTCCTTACGATAGTTCTTCCCTATGTTACATCATGATGGTTCTTATGTGTTATCATTTACTCGTGATGACTTTTGGAACTATCATGAAGGCTTTATCAAGTTGTTTCATGATGACTCCATAATGGACTTGCCTTATCATTTAAATGGACATACTTACTGTGTTTGAACTTACCGTGACAACTTTTGTTCACCATTTGAAGATTGTTGGCAATTGCTTTGTTTAACTTCTCATAATAGCATCACAAGATTTACCACAACAACATGGGAATTACCCTCATTAGCCCTACAAACTCTTCGAAATGGCTCATGTAGGACTCTTTACGATAGCTATAAAGCAACTCTCCCTAGTGTCTTTTGGAGATTCATTGCGATGAGCTTATCAAATCTCTCATGATAACCATCATTTGGATGTTTGTTTGTTTGCATTATTTGCACATGATGATTTGATTATCCTGATTTGTCATTTAGAGATAGATCTCCAAGGCCTTATAGGGTTACTTACGATGGCTTCTTCTGACTTCTGTAATGATTGTTTCAGGATCTAAGCACGATGTATTAGGCATATTCATTCCATTATGACTTTGGTTGATGTTCCATGATGACTTCTATAAATTGTATCATGATGACCTCTATAAATTGTCTCGTGATGACCCATTTGTTAATGAAGGCTTCATTTATTCATGGTAATCCTATGTATGTACGAAGGCTGTATTGTGTGCGATGGCTTCAATTATACACGATGGCTTTGATTAGGCATGATTGCTTCCATCTACATATGAAGGCTCCAAATAGGGCGTGATGACCTCCAATTGCACATGATGGCTTCTTGCCAATTAATTGATTCTTGGAAGATTGGGTGTAACAAAATGACATTGAGCCATATTGTCTACTCCAAACAACTTGTATGTATGGATAGATAGAATACATCACCATAAATACCCATAATAATCCTGTTCATTCTCACTCAATTTAATTTGTAGTACTCCTTCGTTTATATTCAACAACACAATAATAAGGTCTACCGAAAAACTTATAGATTTAGACGATGGTAATGATAGCTTGGATGAAATGATGGAAGATCATCTCCATCATGAAAGAGAGCTACTAACGATATTTGCGCTACAAACTGGTCAAGCCGATAGGAAACATGTTGGATTAGTTGTTGGCCATCATTACAAAAACCGCAAACATTCCTAGTATAATTAAAGACTGATGGAATACTATTTTATTCCAAATCCTAGTTGCACTGATGATGATGTAAAAGAAGATTTCGAATGTAATGACATTTACTCCTTAGGATTTAACAATCCATTAAACAACATGATAAATACTTTGTCTTTAAACCTAATGCATCTTGTATTCGTGGATTGACTATATCCAAAAAAATGACCACTATATTGAGAATGCTTGCATATCTTGGACCAACGGACTCTGATGATGATAATTTGCATCTGGGGGAAAGCCCAACACTCCCAGCTTTGGATAATTTCTATCATGTTATCGTCGACAAATACGGTGATCAATAGTTATGAAGACCGTACGAAGCTGACATAGCAAGATTAATAGAGATGCATGGTAGTAGTGGATGGTCAGGAATGTTGTGTATTACAGATTGTAAGCACTAGAAGTGGAGGAAGTTTCCAGCGGTGTACACTAGGGCTTATCAGGGTAAATATCATAGGTTGGCAATCATTCTTGAAGCGATCAATTCATATTACTTATGGATATGGTATGCATTTTTGGAATGCCAGGTGCGAACAATGACCTAAATGAATTAGAATGATCTATTTTATTCAACAATTTAGCTAATAGTACATCAACTCCATGTTCTTTCACTTTAGGAGGAAACACATATGATCACGGATATTATCTTGGCGATGGCATTACTTTAAATGGATACCATTGTTAAGATAATTCCTAACCCATTAAACAATAAACGATCAAAGTTTACAGTAATGCAAGAAGGACGAAAAAGGGATGTTGGAAGAGCATTTGGTGTTCTTTAATCAAGATTGACCATAGTCAGCACTCCATGTAGACTTTTGGTAAAAATAATGCATAGTTATGTTATTCTAGACAATTTGATTATTAAGGATTGGAGAGACATGGAAGAAGACTTTGACTACGAGGATGTTGAAGCAACACCTACTATATGGCGCAATTGTATGACTGAAATTTTGTATTGTATTGTTCAACTTCATCATAGATTGTAAAATGATCTAATAAATCATCTTTAGAACATTTACGACAACCAGTAGAAGATTATTATTATTGTTATTGTTGTTATTATTTATGTAGTTGTTACTATTGTTAGTGTAGTTGTTATTCTTGCCATCATCTTTGTTGTTGGTATATATTTATATTGACTTTCATATCATTAATGTATCACAATTTCATTTAGTAGTGTTGAAAAGAGAAGCATACTTGATTGGTTGTAATACTACTAAAAGTAAAAACATACCAGTTTAATTTTAAATCATTACATCAACCAAAGATTAAAAGAAAAACTGGCTCTAAAAATACAAATGCAACCACAACCCATTTTCACGTCGATGTCTTATTATTTCCCTTCTCCTTGATTCTGTATAATCTCATTGTTCTTTAGAATTATTCGATGCATCCACTAAAATTACTACATCTTCTCCTCTTTATTTATTTTCAGCAAGAAATCATTGCAATTTCAATAATTTTCTTAGTATTGAGCAGATCAAAAATCCTTCGCACTATTACACCTATTAACAGATTCCAGTAACATTTTTCTTATATCTATTTGACTATCCCAACAGCCTGCTTCTTTTTGGATGCTTTGAATCCTTAAAGCCTAAGAAAGTCATCTTCGTTAGGGGTTAGATGCTCTTCCAACCCCATACTCTAGCTTCCATCTGAATCCCAAGGACTAGAGCTTTCTTTGACTCTCGGTGCTTTACATCTAGACTTGATTGATTGCACTTCTTAAACAGCTTTCTAAAGAGAAGATTTATATTTTACATGCTCAATGATTAGGTCATAAACATGTATGAACTGATAAAAATGAGGTTCTAGTTAATTCACGAGTCTATTGGTTTGTTTATGCAATTTATTTATTTGCTGTCATCCTCTATAAAAAAAAGAACAAAATATTTTAGTAAATGGTACAAAGATTTATAAACATATGAAAATTAGCTAATCATACCGAATGCATTTCATGTCCAAAGTATCACTAAGTTCTCCTGCTTTAACTTAAACATTTGAGAAGAAAATGTCTGATGATTAATTTTTCCACAACCACCTTTGATCAAAAAAAGCAATCTGTTGTGATCAATGTTCTTCCTTTTGTAATAATTTGTAGTTTTCCCCAAAAGTATCACCACTTTAGTCTGTACCGCAGATCAGATTGGTAGAGAGTGCATACCAAATGTAACATTTATTGTAGTCTTCTACTAAAGTCCAACTCCTTTAATCAGAATTATATTGTGTTCAAAATTGAATTCTTCAAATTCCATCTTGCAGCATCAGTGTCGAAATCACAGAATATTTTTATTGAAGAGAAGTGAGAGTAGAAATATTTTTAACGTAGTAGACTGTTTTTATGGGAGGAGAAGAGAGTGGAGGTGAAGAGTATATGTTGAGGAAGAAATAATAATTATCGTATAGAGATGTTGGAGAGCCGTTATTTGAGCCCACGTTGAACAAGCGCCTAAGCAAAAGACGTATGTTTAACAAGCGCCTGCTTTTAGGCACTTATTGAATAGGCATTTGTTGCATGGACGCTCATTCTACAAGCACCCAAATAGAATGATGTGCATGTAAAGCGTATATTTTTACTTCCATGTTCAATTTTTTTTATTTAAATAAATTAGCATATTAGGGTATTCCACATGTTTAAAACAAAATTTGAATTATTTTCAAATCATCATTTATTCATCTTCATTTGGGAGATAAAATGGTAATTTTGTATATGAGTTAGCCTGAGAAAATTTATTTGCACATTTTTATTTTTATTTGTAGAAAATGAAGTGAAAATATGAAGAATTTTCATGGATGAATGTAGACACATTTGTCAAAGGCTAATGAAGAAAGAAAATAAAAAAATTCATGCAATATGCAGGTGCCCACATACCCACTAATATATGGTCCATAATTAAAAGCATGTGCACATGTTAATAGAGGCTTAAAAGCATGTTAGTGGGGATTAATTATTTCTCTAATGATTACTTAGATGTTACACTTTCTGAAAAGCATTTTACATAGTCCCCTAAAATATTAATTAGGGTTTTAAGCATGTATAAATACCTCTTACGTTTCATGTAATCATCTTCTTTTTTATGGAAGATTGTAGCCACAAATCATTGATAAAAAATATATTTCTTTAATGGCTTCTTAGCCTTGTTCTTTACTTTTATGCAATTTTTATTTAATGCTTTCCTTCATTGCTTTTTTTTGTTATGCTCTCTTATTTATTATATGCTCTCTTATTTCATGTTGGTAGCATATATATAATTCTTCCAAATTAGTTTAGTTCTATTTCATGCAAGTAGTTAGCTCTCTTTTCTTTTAATTAGCTCTCTTTTTTCTTGTTTTTTATGTTGAAATCATTTTATGTTAAGATGTATTCAAATATGAGTAGATAAACCTCTTCAATTTAGGGATAATAAAGCTCTCATGAAACATGCTTAATAGAAACTTTGAATGATGGTGGCATATGTAGATTTTTAGTGAACTTTGATAGTCCATGTTGACATCTGTAATAGGCTATGGTTATTCCATTGTAAACATAAACTATTTGACCATTTCTCTAAGTGATTTTTATGATGAAAGTTAAGCTAGAAGCAAAATTAGATGGTCTGTGTTACTAAATCATAGTAAATGGATCATATTTAAAATAGATTTTATTTTTAATTTCATTTCATTTTTACGAGAGTTGATAAGTGAGTTTGAATGGTGTCTTAGAGTTTGATGTTTTAAGTTGTACTAACTAATAGCACAAATAAATCATACTTATAATAAATATACCAAACATTTTTACTTAATATTTTAATGAGAGATTAGAAATGAATTTGGTGTTGATTTATATGAATGAATGGAAGTGGATTTTCTTCTAAATTGCTCCTTAATATCATACTTTCATTCACTTTTGTTCTAGCTTATTTTCTACAATTTTCTAGTTTAAAACAATTTCAAAAAATTCGGGTTAATTTGATCGAGTTTTATTAGAGTTTAATTCTTTCCCTGTGGATTGACCCATACTAGCATACATACTATGATTGTATACCATGCGCTTGTAGTTTTTATAACGATTGTATCTTTCGATGATTTTCTAGTCGATAGAAAATCCGTCGTCGAATAAGTTTTTGGTTTTATAAATTTCTTTCCTAATTCAAGTACTTCTATTGGGATGATCCATAATTTTTTAAGTATTGTTCCGACCAAATCATTTGATATTGCATTCCAGATTGTGAAATCAAGAGTGTTCTTTCATTTTTCCATGGCCAAGCTTGTGATGATCACTTTGGCCCTAAGAAAATAGTGGAGAAGGTGCTTCAATGTGGTTTTTACTAGCCTATGCTTTTCAAAGATGCATTTAAGTTCTGTAAAATTTGTGATCGCTGCCAAATTTTAGAAAATATCTCTTGATGAAATATGATGCCCTTGAACCGCATCCTTACGATCAAAATCTTTGACATTTGAGGTACTGACTTTATGAGACCATTTTCCAATTCTTTTTTAAACATGTACATTTTTCTTGCTGTTAATTACGTCTCTAAATGGGTTGAAGCCATTCCTTGTAAAACAAATAACCATAAAGTTGTTGTGAAATTCATAAAAGGAAACATCCTTTTGAGGTTTGGAATACCTCGCACAATAATAAGCGATAATGGTGCCCATTTATGCAATCTTTCATCTGAAACTCTATTGAAGAAATACTCGATAACCCATAAGTTATCCACTTCTTATCATCCTCAAACTTGTGGTCAATTTGAAATTCCAAATTGCCAAATCGAGCAAATTTTGGAGAAAGATGTGAATAAAAATAAAAAAGATTGGTCATAAAAAATGACAAGTGCACTTTGGGCTTACAGAACTGCATATAAAACCAATCTTGGGATGTCTCCTTTTAGGCTTGTAAATGGAAAAGCGTGCCATTTACCCACGAACTTGAATAGAAAGCATTATGTGAGCAATTAAGAACATAAACTTCAAAAAGTAGGCGAAAACAAAAAATTGCAACTCAATGAATTAGAGGAGATTAGGAAAGATGCATATGAAAACGAGAAAATTTATAAAGAAAGAACAAAAGTTTTTCATGACATGTCAATCCTATGGAAAACATTTTCACCAAATGAAAAAGTTCTTTTGTCTGACCCTCGACTTCATTCACTCCCTGAGAAATTAAAATCAAGGCGGACAGGACCATACGTCGTACGTACTATTTTTCTATATGGTGCCATAGAAATAAAAAATCCTAGGGATAGTTCCATTTTTACAGTCAATGCTCATCATTTAAAACCTTACTTGGAGTTGACGAGCAATCAAGAGGAAGAGAAAATGATTCTTCAAGAGCCATACTATGTCTAGTAAGAAATTTTAACCCTCTCTTGTAAATATATACATATTTTCCCCCATTACACTAATTATATCATGCATTGACTGTAGGGACATATAAAATTAAGTGTGGGGGGAAGTTTCATGCTTACTTTGATTTTTAATGGTTTATTTTTCATTTTCTCTCCAAAAGACAAAAAATTCCCAAAACAAATTTTCTTTTTTGCAATATTGATTTACTTTTTAAGAGACGCAATATGATAAATATATGTTTTTGGCTATTAAATTGAAAATTTTGAAAATTTACTTGTCTCAACAAAAATAAAAATAAAAGATTAAAAGTAATCATGGTTTAACTAGTATTAGGAAGGTTCATTGGTGATAATTATGAAGTATGTCCTAATTGTAATCTTTGTTTAAAATGAGTGGTCGATTTAAAGTAAAGGCGATAACATTTTTGATCTTCTAAGTTAAGTGGTGATAAGATGATATTGCATAACTCTTTTTTTTTTAAAAGGTATTCATAATAAGTAAGAAACACCTAGAGTCATGTGTTATACGTAAGTGTGTACACTCACCATACCTGTACCCTTCTCACATAAGCCCGAAAGGTAGAACATGATTGGTATATCCGACCTCAGTTTATCTAAGCTAGGTGTATGTAAATAAAATTAAAATAATAATAATAGACACCTAGAGTCAAGTGTTTGTATGAAAGTCTATACACTCGCCATACATAAGTTCGAAAGGCAGTACATGATTGGCATATCTGATCTTAGTTTATCTAAGTTAGGTGTGTAACTAATAATAATGTTAATTTTTTTAAAATAGAGAGAGTAAGCAATATAAATCCAAGCATGATTTTCACTTACTTGATTCGACTTGTTATTCAAAAGAAAAAAATACCACTTCACAAAATTTTGATAATCAACTAAACGGTTCATTTCATAGTTGCATTATGTTATCAACTGAAACAACTAGCCAAACTAGAGTCTAATTGTGATGATAACTTAATTTTTTTTTTTGGATGTTTTGATGTGAAAAGGGATTTAAGTTTCTTGATAATGACCAAAACTTATATTTAACTTACATGTGTCAATTTAAAAGTAAATTTTTTATTTGTAAATATTTTTGAAAACTTGCATCATGTAGTTGCATCAGACTTTTCATATCGTATTTGGATTTTGTGGGTAGTATCCGTTGAAAACCCTTATGAGACAACACTTGTCCTACTAGGGACACCTATA
Source organism: Allium cepa (assembly GCA_030765085.1). Classification (NCBI taxonomy): domain Eukaryota; kingdom Viridiplantae; phylum Streptophyta; class Magnoliopsida; order Asparagales; family Amaryllidaceae; genus Allium; species Allium cepa. The sequence continues at coordinate 140,693,287 of CM060940.1, read as the reverse complement.
GGTTTAACTGCTTGTTGCATACGCTCACTGCAATCTTGTTTCCTACGAAAATAGTTTTATCCTAGTTTTAGTTTATTCAAGAACGAATAAAAAGATAAGTAGGTGTGATTGATGTGCACGTAAAAGTGTATATTTTGCTTCTATGTTTAGTCTTCTTTTAATTAAATAAATGAGCTTATTATGGTACTCTACTTGTTTAAACCAAATTTTGAATTATTTTCGAATCATCATTTATCCATCTTCATTTGGGGGTTAAAATGATAATTTCAAGTACAGGTTAATGTCAGAAAATTTATTTTTATTTGTAGGAAATGAAGTGAAAATATGAAGTGGTTTCATGAACAAATGCATGCACATGTGTTGAAGGCTAATGAAGAAAGAAAATTAAAAGAATTCATGCAACAAAGAGGAGCCCACATACCCACTAAAATATGGTCCATAATTAAAAGCACATACACAATTTAATGGAGGTCTAAAGGCATGTTAGTGGAGATTAATTATGTAACATCACCTACTTGGAGGCCCAAAACTAACTGCTACGGATGCTGCAATCATCCATAGTTATTAATCATGGGCGGCCAAAATAGTAATTTTAGAAACATTGATAGGCGGAAATACATGAATATGGAAAAAAATTTAAAACATCAAACAAGTTCCATATTCCATTTCAAAACATCTTAAATTCATTACATAATCCCATAATTGTTAACCATGTTCATAGAAAATATATTTATTACAACATGCGCCAAGAGCGACGTACGAAGATGCCTCTTAGATGATCAGAGTATATATAGGCAATTTAACAACTTTGCCTTTACAATAACAACACAGTGGAATAAAAATAAAAGAGAAATCTAGATAGCTATCGTGCCTCATGCACGTCTCCGGGAGCTTGTTCTTCTAAAGAGGTACCTAAAAATCACAACTCTCAAACTACTCAAAATCAATTGAGTACCCGAGAGTTTAAGGGGAAAACATAAACTTCGAGTCAGACATAAATCTTGGTATGAATAATATCTATCATCTCAAACCATTTAGATATTTAGTGAGACCACGCCGCTCAGCGGAACGGGAATTCCCCTTAATGGTATCCAAAACCTTTATAAAACCATATACTGTGCTCTTGCATCCACAATGGTTAAAACAATTCAAAACAATGTGATGGTATGCAAAATAAGTAAATCAATTCTAGATTACCCATCCACATTCATGTTGAAACCACTGAAAGTACCCCTTTCAAAACCATTGAAAGTACCCCTTTTGAAACCTTTGAAACAACCACTTTCGAAACCTTTGGAAGGATCCCTTCCGAAATGGTTGAAACTCCCTCTTTCGAAACCATTGAAAGTCCCTATTTCGAAACCATTGGGTTTATATTTAAAAAAATTCATTTGGTTCAAAGTGAATATAAATGAAAGTATCTCTTTCGAAACCATTATTTGTCACATAAAAGTATTAGGGAAAACTTGAAGGCGTTGGCACCATCCCTTTTGAAAGCTTCAAACCATTTAAACTAAACATTGAAGGATAGCGTCGAAACCCCCTTTCGAAGCCATTTCCTTTGAAACCCTTAGACACCTTCAAAAGCATTTACAACCCTTAAAAAGCATCAATGACTTCAATACATTCGAAAGGCAAAGAACAGCGGCCGAGTTTTGACTTAGTCGGAACCACTACTTCCGAAAGCACCATTTTTAGAAGTAAAGAAACTGATTCGAAAGCTTATACTTTAAAACATGAGATGGCATCCCCTTCGAAAGGGAAAGCTATCAGAAAAATCCCTTACGAAGGCGTATGTTTCGACTCCCTCGAAAGCTTTAGTAAAACAATGTCGGGCGCTTAACTTTTTAAAACAAATAAAGATATCGGCCTAATTGGAAGCAATGCTTTTGACACCATGCCTTATGCCTTTCTCCAATCCACTATGTACCACCTACGTATACCTTATGTATTGGTTACGGCCTACGTTAGTTTCGATTAAGATGGAACGGAAGCATTGGAGTCGAAAGGCACTTCTAATAGAGGCGGAATCTGCTTTTTCAAGTAAAAGCTGATTAATGCCAATTAAAGCAAATTTTATCTAACCAACCCACCCTCGTGTAAACATGTGATTGGTTGCCTCAACTTTTCAAATTCTTTACCAAAATAACTGCTGCCTAATTCCATATCTCAATCAAGATTATTTTAACAAATAAGCCCTTCCATTAAGCAAATAACAAATTGAAAATAAGTTCTTCTTCTATAACTTAATTTCCAAAGCAAATCACTTAGGAAAAATCCCCAAAAATTATAAAAATTCACTTCAATCATGCTATCTAACATACAAAAAATTTTGACCCAATTTCTTCCTGCAATAGTCAAGATTAAATGTAAACCCAATTTATCATAGTTTCCTTTAAAAATTCATAATAATCTTTTCATAGCTTGGAATATTATCAAAATTAAAATCCAAGTCCAAAATCATGTTTTATATAACATAATTTTTTTCCATGGCATTCAAAGATCATTTACAATCGGTTTTTCTCTAAAACAACATAAATCCTCATTTAAATAATGTTGTTTAAATTAAACAAATTATAAGTCAAGCACATCATCATCTAGATCATCATAAAAATGAATTTAATCTTAAATCTGAAAACCTATGTTCATAAAACAAAATACAGATGGTATAAGTTATTATTCCCCTTGATTCAGATAAGGAGATTGGATTGAGATTAATTTACCCTAAGCTTGAATCCCTAGCTTTTGATTGAATTCCTTTTTTCTTTCTTTGTTAATGGTTGGCACCTCTGTTTGTTTGCGTTTTGATTATTTTAGTGAAATGAGAAAACTGAAAGTGAATGGTATAAGGGATGTTAATATATATGGGTAATGGAAAGAGGGGGCGGCCATTTCCCATTATGCCCTTGTGTAATTTAATTAGCTTATAAACCATTCTTTATCTCATTTAATTAATTAATTGAGCACGACCTCTTAGTATTTATTCAAATCTCAATCCCCTTATCACTTAACATTTACATTATTCTATATAATTTATCTAATTGAACCTTCTGAACAATTTTATTAAAAATTAGGGGTGTTACAGGCTCCCTTAAAGAATTTCATCCTCGAAAATCAGTAAGGACTAAATTATAAATATGGCAATCATCTGTAACAGCTCCTAACAAGCATACTATCCTACCTGACTAGCAATTATCTATATAAATCTAATATAGACATATCCTCAAAGCAGATAAGGATAAATATCTCGAATCTTGTCTTCTGTCTCCCAATCACTTTCCTTCTCGTTGTCTCTCCACTGAACTTTCACCAATTTGGCTGTCTTATTCCCCAATCTTTTCTCATCTCTCGCCACAAACCGATCTGGTTGTCTAACCAAAGTCAAATTGGGCTCTACTACCAAATCTTCCAAGACTGTCGGAGGAATAGTAGTCTCTGGATCATGCACATATTTGCTAAGATGAGACACATGAAATATATTATTGATACCTGTCATACTGCTTAGCAACTCTACTCTATATTCGAGCTTTCCAACCCTTTCTATATTCTAGAACGGTCCAATATATCTCAGTGTTAGTTTCCTCGACTTCCCAAATCGCATCACACCTTTTATAGGTGTTAATTTAATAAAAACCTTATCTCTGACTGAAAATTCTAGGTTTTTATGCCTCTTATTCATTTAATTCTTCTATCTGGACTTAGCTTTCTTCATCCTCTCTCGAATCAACTTAATCTTCTCTAACGATTCCATAACCAAATCTTGACCTAAGATCAATTTGTGTCCAGCCTCCAACCAACATGCTGGTGATTTGCATGGCCTTCTATACAAAGCTACAAAAGGCGCCATTCCTATACTAGTCCGATAAATATTATTATAGGAAAACTCAACCAAATGTAGGTGACCTTTCTAAGATCTACCAAAGTTCAATACACAAGGTCTCATTAAATTCTCAAGTATCTTATTGACTCTCTTGAATCGTAAACTTGAATCGATGACATTCTCCAAGAACTTCTTTCCTTAAGTCCTCAACAATCAGAATACACAATCGTCCCTTCTTTCTCAACCATCCCCTTTGGTCAAGACTAAAACCTTTCAGATCATCAATCTCAGTTCCAACCTCAAGCATTCTAATTCTCTCAGCTAATACTGGATCCTTCTTCTACTTAGAAGCGATTCTCTTGACCAATATTGGTCAAACTTCTAAATAGGACAATATGGTAGTACTCTGACTAGAACTAGCAGTCGATCTTAACTGCATTACAAGTGGTCGAAGCTTCTAAATCTTTCCACTCTGCTAGCATAGCTAACACACATTCTAATGGCTTCTGCTAAGAACATCTGCTACTTATTTCCTTTTCTTTGTGTATCCTCTATAACACAATCATAAGCTACCAAAAACTCGAACCACCTCTGCTGTCTCATATTTAACTCCTTCCGAGAGAATAAATATCTTAAAGACTTATGACCCATGTATAGCTCAAATCTCTCCCCTAGGAGATAATGTCTCCAAATCTTCAATGCAAAGATCACCGCTGCCAACTCCAAATCATGAGTAAGATATCTCACTTCATGCGGTCTAAGCTATTGTAAAGCGAAGGAAATCACTTTATCCTCCTGCATCAACACAACTCCCAATCCAGTCCCACGTGCATCAGTATACACCACCAACCCTTGATCTTCGTCTAGAATGCTAACATTGGTCAATAAATGCTTTAACTTAAGGAATGCTTCCACACATTTGTCATACCAGACAAACTTTACCTCCATGCTGGTTAGCTTAGTCAAAGGTGTTGCTACTCGCCAGAAATCCTTAATGCATCTCCGGTAATAGCTAGAAAATCCAACAAAAATTCTAATCTCAGTAACTATCTTCGGTCTCTTCCAATTAATAATAGATTCGATCATATCTGGATCGTCGAATAATCCTTTCTTTGAAACCCCATGACTAAGAAATTTAACCTCTTTCTTCCAAAAATGACATTCCCTGTATGTTCGATAGAGCTAAATATTCCCCCCACTTATCGGAGTACGCCGATTACCCCCCAAACTGTACAAGATACTTACCACCTATCATACAGCTTTCTAATAAAATATTTCTTGTCATTCCCCATATATATATATATATATATATTTGATTGCATTTGCTGACCCATCAACAGTACGCTGTCTTTTTCATGCTTTTGTTTTTAAAAACAAAATTATGCATTTGTTTTTCTCAGTGTTCTAATACTATCACTAACAATTAATTTTAATTTTGTGATCTTTTTTATTTCATCAAAATGCTATAAAATTCAAATGAAAATCCATCATCTTTTAATAAACCAAAATATCGATAAAATTTGATAAAATTGGTTTAAAAAGGATATTTTTCATTGAAACGTTTCCATGATTCTCAACCTAAAGGATGGCATAAACCCCATCCTATCAAACTCGTTCATGATGTTATTCCATGTGCTCCATAGTGGCGTGGATGCATAAAATCTTTGTAATATTAGAATAAGTGGAAGATAATGCAAATGGGTGAAAGGTACACCATTTACATTCCTTTTTTTCTTTTCATATCTCCCTAAACTATAGAATTTACAATGTGAAAGATTTTTATCTTTTTTCCAATATAGCATGCGCCTTCTTTAATGGGTATCAATCTTTTTGTATGGCAATTGGAAGGCAGATGCTTCTTTTTTTATTGATGTCAATTTTTCACCAACCTAGTCTACAAATAGTCTAAACCTACCTATGGACTATGTGGATTGCAAACATGAAATAATGCCTTTTAGGAAAGCTACCTTTGGAAAAGACGAGATCCTAGATGGCTCGGTAGATATGAAGTTCAAAATCTTTATGGTTTTCAAAGAGAGGTTTTCTCTTCATTGTATTAATAAATCTCTGTCAGAGTCTACTGGAACTTTGTCCATAGGTTGAATGTATAGTATTGTCTTAGTTATATTAAATTTTACTTCCCAGTAATGTTGTTTCAATCCACGTCAGATCATCTTGAAATATAATCTAGAATTAATTATTCATTGTTAACAAGAAATATTATCAACAACCCAAATTTGAATTATGAAATAAGGATTTTCCCTTGAATAGATGGAAGGAAGTGTGAAGTGTCTTTCTTCCTTGAATTTCCTTTCGAATTGATTGCTAATGTACAAAGTTGTTTTGATTGACCTTTCGACTAGGTCGAAAGGGTCGACTTATTTCTTTGTAAACTTTTTGATTCTGTTAAGATGGACTGGTATTTCCTTCGAAAGTTTACCTTTCGAAACGGTTGAGAAACTCTAGGTAAGATTTTCCCTTATTGGTTTGATCTTGTCAAAAACTTGGTTGTTATATAGCTAGGACTTTATCCAGGAGTTGGTGACAGAGGTTTTGACCCTATTGGGAGCATCGTTTCTTAAGTGTTAAAACTTGAATTTGGAATTAGGGGTTGGTTTTAGACCTTGTCGAAAGCAATAGGCTTTAATATTTCTAGTTTGGATCTGGTTTCTCAAGTAAAAATAACTTGGAACAAGGTTTCATCCTTGTCGAAAGCTAAACCTTTTGGAACATAGTGTCAATCAAAGGTGTTGGTGGATAAAGGCTTGGTCTCGACTATGTCAAAAGCAGAAAATCAAGGGAAGGCAGCATGAAGTATATTACTAAAATTATTTTTTTGATTTGCAGGGTTTCGACTATGTCGGCAGGGACCTTTCAATGTAGACATAACCTAAAATACAAGAATAAACCTGAATATAGCCTAAAAAAACTAGAGTAATTTGAAATTCCCTTCAACAAGTTAAAGAAAATTTTATTTCTCCAAATCCCCAAATCAATTTTGTAATTAAGGTTTACAACACTTTTGATTAAGCAAATACAAGTTTAGAATGAAAGAATCAGATGAACAAAACGTGACTCCTTGGGCCTTATTTATAGATGCAGGTCAGCATCTATCGACCTTGATGCTTCCGACTTGGTCGAAAGGTGGCTATCGAATGACTCAAGTATGCTTCCTTTTGTCAAAAGGAAGGGTTGCGCCTCTCTTCTTTGTGTTTCCTTGTAAATGCTTCTAATTTTGTTGCTAGTTCTATGGTTTCGATAATGTTGGTTACGTTTGAGCTCTTGTTTCTGATTTGATGCAAAACCCTCCTGGATCACATTGGCTTCGACCAGTTTGAAAGGCTTACCATAGCTTTTGAAGGGGTTGTTTGGGACAACGTTTGCTTTTGCATGGCTTAAATGAAAGTGATATCTTTGATGTCGAAAGGTTTGGCACATATGCAAATAGTTGTTCTCATCGTCTTTGAAAGGTGTTGCTTTGACTCAATCGAAAGGTCCTCATGCATATGGAGTTACCCATTTGAAAGGTGGCTAGTGAAGGAAGAAGAGTGATTTCGACTCCTTCGAAAGGTAAGAATTCAATGGATCTTGATTGCGAAAACCCTTTGACCCCTCAAAAGGTTTTGTAGCTTTGAGACCTAGACGATAGCATCTCTTCGACTCCTTCGAAAGGTCTAGTTGTAGCTCTTCTCTCTTAGTATCCTTTGTTCACTGCTTAAAATGGTTTCGACCTAGTCGAGAGATGAATATTTGGCACAACATTTTCCCTCCCCAGTGAAGCGGTGCACTTGGCTTTCCATGTCAATTTTTTCGAAAACTAGAACCCTCCCGCCTCTTGGCCTTCCCATATGATTCTGGGCCGTCCATTAAAATTTTCTCTAACAGCTAATGGTTCTTGGTGACTTTTCGTATAAAGTGCTCTTTTGTTCTTCTTCCCCTTTCACTTTTCTACAAACAAACTTTCAAGTACGAGTAAAAGAATTCCAAAAATTCTCAAATTTTCTTCTTCCAGAATCAAAGTCTAATCAAATCTAAATGTAATTTGAGATTTTTTTTCTGTTTTTATAATTTCTCTTCTCTGTTCTTCACGTTCTAGATGAATTTTGATTTTCCAGATCTTAAAATTGAGATTCGATTTTGAAATATTCAAATTTTAACGTCTTGAGAGTGGGTTTGATTTGATTTACTGAAAAAAATTAATTCAGTTTTATGAATCGATAAAACTTGTTTCTCTTTTGAATTTTTAGTTCAATATTTGTGATTTCTGTCACTCTTTGGAAACCTGGACTTTTGTTTGATAATAATAATAATTTTTTACACTCTTGAAATTGAAAGATGTTGATTCCTATTGAAATCCACTTTCTTAACGGGTTTAATTTATTTGTTTAATAAGTTTTTGGAAACCTTGGATTTGCAATCGAGTTTGGGGAAGATAGAAATATATGTTTTCTTTGTCCGAAAGTTTCAAGTGCATGGATGAAAATTTGGCGCCAAAAAATGAAACTTCTACCCCTTCAAAAAGAAATTTAGGCGGCAACAATGGTTTTTCTTACTTAGGCCCTTTTGATGGGGTCGGAAGGTGTTGTGGCGTAAATTTGATCACCTTTGACAAAACGTTATGTAGTTAAGCAGAGTGTAGTCACCATTATTGAAAGCAAAATATTTTGACTCAGTCGAAACCTTTTGTGTCAATTGCAATCCATTATCATTAGTTTTCCTTCAGCATTATAATGCTCCTTCGTTCCTTTCGAATGCTTTTATAACGACACAGTTGAAACCTCCTATAATCACCTTTTCTTATTACTATCGAAATATTCTAGTTTTATATAAATTTATTCGAGGACCTTTTGACTTGATGGGTCTAAAAGGTTTCGACAATGTTCGTAGAAAATTTAATTCATAGGTTTCCACAGTATTGAAGAGCTTTGTTATTTTCTTTATGAAATGTTCGTAGAATATAGTTTTTGTTCAGTTTTTATGTTAACTTTAACTACTTCCTTTTAACAACTTGGTTGCTGTGGAGCTTTTGACATTGTTGAAATGTACTATTATATATATTCCCACTTCCTTATGCTTTTGACATTATCGAAAGGGTGTGGCTAAATTTTAATTTTCTTTCCCTTTCAACTCTATCAAAAGCTCTACATCTTTGATTTTTTGCCTTAGCATTTTTTTAGGAATATTAGGTTCTCTTTTTGGTTTTATGCATAAGTTGGTTTTCTATCAATTCTTGAGAGAATGCAAAGTCCTTTGTAAACTTGAAAATTTAATTGAAATATTTTCACCTGGCAGAATCATGAGCTCTTCGAAGAAGGCCGAAGCTACTTCCAAGCACTCACTCATATCTACTCAAGATGAAATAGGTGTTATCCTTAATGACTTTGGCATTACTTGTGTAGAAGCCATTCCTCCCTAGGAAATAGACATAATCAAAAACTCTCCCGAAGGGTTCTTTGCATACACCGCCATCCATATATGGCATGGAGGGTTTCTGCCCTCCCCCGAGTTTCTATCCAAGCTTATTTCTCATCTCGGGATTGCTCCAATCCAATTATCATCAAACGTCAACACCCATCTCTTGCCTTTGGAGATAATGGCATTGGAGTCTGGGCTCCTCTCTTTTAGTGCTGAAATGTTGAACTAGTTGAACTGGCTGGTCTACCTTAGCAATCGTAATAGCCAAATATTCAGGGCCAATCCCTAAAAGAAGCTAATCTCATATGGGTTAATAAGTTCAGAGATTGGGAGAACCAGTTTTTCTTTGTGAGGTGCTTTCCAAACATCAACGGGACTTTTTCTTCCCCTTATAAGTCTAGATTTCAATACTTCTTCCATTTAATGGTTTCTCTCATCCAATCTTTTCTTATGTCAGTTGTTCCTATTGGAGAGTTAAATGAGGAAGATAAGAAGACACTAGAGTCTTAGATTGTGGCGTCAAGTCAAAATTGGGAGCAGATTCACACTAATAACTCCAACAAATCTGTGAAAGCATTCTCTTCATCCAAAAGGCTAAAGGATTCCCCTCTGTTCAACATACATCCCGGAGCAAACGCTTCCTCTCTCTAGGAGACTCATCAACTTTCTCTCCTATGTCCCCAATTTGTGTTGACCACCCTGGTATGTGATAAACATTGCTCTTGTTATGAATTTTTGTGTCGTTTTTTCAATTTACTCTACTGACTTATAATCTGCTTGATCTCTTTTCAGCTGCTCCTCCTGTTAAAAAGTCTGTTAGTGGCGTTGTTCCCCTTTCTTCAACTTTTGGTGCATCATCGATTATCCAATCTCTTGCCAGAATTAAGAAAACACTCAAAAGAAAGTTATTTCCATCGATCGAAGCAGAACCTCCTTTAAAGGCTACTAAAATTATTGACATAGTGGAGGAGAATCGTTCATCTTTTATATAGCTTCGGAGAGCCTGATCGAAGAAGTTCCTAAAAAAAACCATAGCAGACTCCTTCTGTCATTGATCCCCCTTCTTGCATTTCCATTTCTGACTCTCCAACCGCTCTCGCAGAAATGCAAATGGCTTTAAAGACGCCACCTACTCTAAAGCACGCTCCATCTAGGCCAACATCCTTTCTCTTTCTGTCAATTTCAAAGAGATGGCCTGGTCTATCTTAAACTCAAAGTTCTTTAACTCCATTCACCCACCTTCCACTATTCCTGATTGGGCGGGGCATTACCGCTCTTTGATACAGTAATAATTTTTGGTGATTTTTGCTTCAATTAACTTTGTCATACTGGTTTTCTCTAAATCTCTAACTTTCACTACACTTTCTTCTTTCAGATTTATAAGAGTTGGTTAACTTTACATGAACATGCATCCAAATCTTCCATTGAATTCTCCAAGTTCCAAGAGCAAGTCTCTGGTCTTAAGAATCAAATATCTTCCTTATCTATGGTAATAGATGAAGCAACCCATGAATTGGAGCGATTAATAGCTTCCCTTGCCAATAAGAATTCTCTCTCTCGAAAGAGAAAAGGCTTGCCAACTCCTGGCAGACGAGAACTTTTCCATGCAGCTATCCATAAGTGAATTTGATGGAGAAAAGTCCACATGGCAACAGGGAGTACTTCTTTGAAGGAGAAACTGAAGAGAAATATGGCTCTATTGAAACTTGTTGTCAATACTATCACAGATGCTAAGCAGCGAGTATCCTAGTTTCTTAATACCACTCTCGGGGAGATTATGTTAAATTCCTACGAAGAGGCTTTGATGCTTGCTTATGCTGATAATTTTAAGAAGTGCCCTGACTTAAGCTTCCCCTTGCTTGATTCTATCCTTTTTGATAGAGTAATGGGCAAAATTGATCAAATGAAGCAAGGGATTGAAGCCGCGGCAGAGGAGGAAATTGACGCCTTCAAAATCCTTTCTTTTTATGTCCCCTCTTTTGAAATTGAATCTGACTGTGAGGGCGAAGGAGACGAGGATGTTGCTGCCGAGGAGGAGGGCAATGGCGATGGTGATGATGACGAGGATAATAATGATGATGGTGATGATAATCTTGGTGGTGGCCAAGGTCCAAGTGGTGACAGAGGGTGTCATACTAAAACCTCTGACAAGGATGACAATGATTATATTATTGCTGTCGAAAAAGAGCTTCTTCTCAAAAAGATGTTCTACCTGAACCTGTTGGGCTTTCGGCTCCATAAGAAGATGAGCCAGCTCCTGTTAATGTTGAAGATCTAAAAGAAAAAGAGTGGGCTTCCCAGATTTCTGTCCTGATATCACAGGTATGGGATTCTCTATTTAAATATCTTTCTCTTCAAAGATAATAAAAGTGCAAGTCATTTGTTTTAGATAAGGAAGAAATCTGTCTTTCCCTATAAAACCAAACTTGAGAGAAAACAGGCAGAAATGAACATGTTATATATAGAGCAAGACAAGCAAATAAAAGGGCACAATGTACTTTCAGAAAATATAATAGACTTGATAGAAGTGCATCGGTAATGGCACATTTTAAGCTTCAAAAAGCTACCTGCCTATTAAATAGAGGATGTCTTCGCTACGATGCACTCTTAAAAGAGAACCGGGAGTTGATTAATCTATTTTGGATGCAAATTGAAGAAAGAGACATTATAATCAACCTTTTATATAAGGCTTGTGGTGGACATTCTATCATTGATTTTTCGTACTTAGGAGAATTTAGTGGTGGTCAACTTTGATGTTTTTTTTATAAGAAATACTTGGATGAATTCGAATCTGACCCACACCTAATAGCTTGTTGGATCTTACCACGGATCAGATCGATTCCCCAAGATCTCCCCCCTGAAAAGCTTAAGTACTATAGGAATAAATTTGTATCTGAGTTGTTTTCTAAGTCTGTTTTGTATGAACTCGATGAGTAATTGTAAATATGTAACAATGTATTTGTTCTATAAATATTCACTACAATTTTGTTCTTTATGCTTAGCTTTGTTTTACTATATTATCACAGAGTAACTATTCATTAGGTCAACTTATTTCTATAGAATGTTTAAGCCAATAAGTTAAGCTGGGAAGGTTTTATCTTAAAAAGACATCAATTTTGAAGTCTTCTAAATTGGCAAGATATTGTTTTCATAGAGATATACAAAAACTCTACTTGGAATATCCTTGCCTCTGCTTCGACTTTCTTGGTGATGAGAAAGAAAAACTTCTAAAGGAGATCAAAACATTTTGTACAAAATTAATTTATTGCCACGACAGTCCTTCGGTTGGGAAGTGGGACAATAGAAAATTTCCATCAATTATTACCCCTGAAGGAGTCAATATCCCTTTTGATTCAACGGTTACTGAAACACCCCACACTACTTAATATACCGAAAAGGACACATTAAAAGGCATCGTGCATTGTAGGTATAACTGAAACTAACAGAGACTAAGATTCACAAGACAAAAATAGGAAAAAACAGCGGAAACAAAAATGATAACTTATTTAAAACAAAAGCTTCATAATTGCTTCATAAACCAAATAAGTTAAAATCGAAATACAACATACATGTCTCAAAACCCAACATGTCTCATGAAATAAAAGCTCGTAGTCTCAAAAAAAATCAGAGTACAAATATCCCTCTTAAGTGCAACCAAAAGCTGAAAATAAAAGAAATACGTAGTAGAAATCTCCTCCAAGAAAACTCCAAGCAACAGCAATCTATTAACTTCTCCATTGATTTCCTATGGAGGAAAAGGAAAAAATAGAGGAGCGGGTCAGACTAAAAGTTTGGTGAATGATAGTAATTACTAGAGTCTTTAAGCAAGATAAAAGTAATGGACTCTACAACAGTTCTATTATAAATAAGGATAACAAAGGAAACTGAAAAGAGATAAAATGAAAATAGGTACAATTAAATATTGCTCAATTTATAAGATAGGTTAATTTCAATTGCTTGCATGTGCCCTTGATTTCTGCTTTGATTAGGATGAATTCCTAATCCTGTAATCGGGATGTAACCCTAATTCTACCCTTTTTGATCGGTCTGTTACTCCATAGACCTTACTGCGGACCAGATGCTATATAACTCCCTACACATCAGCCAATGGTATCAATAGATGCACAAAGCACCCACTGTGGATCCGGACGACATATATAGCTCCATACACATAAGGCAATGGTGTCTACGAAAAACACCCATATTAAGCACTTAGAACTCATAACAGTTACTGAGCACTAGAGTGGAAGTCGCACGCGTAACTGCCACCATGCCCATGCTACCTTTTGCTCCACCTATTGGGTCTTCTTATTACCTTAAACTCTAGCATAGCATGCCTCTCATCTCACTTCAGGCTAATGTGAGATACCTTGTGTCCATAGAAACTATAGGGGAAATGTTGTTGGCACTGGCCCCTCATCCAAGCAATATCTAGTTGCGCCCCTTATACAAATCCCACTTGATTTGGACTTCTAATTGACCGATTACTGCTATTTTTAGTGTAAGCATGCCCTCCTCTCACTTCGGGCTAATGTGATACCACCGGTTTGTCTAATAGAGAATGCTATTTGGTACACGTCCTAATTTCACCTTTGCTTAAAACTTAGCTAATTTATTTAAATAAGCCTTTACACTTTTCTCTACTATCTGTGCTTATTAATTTATCCTAAGTCTTAAAATAAGCCTCATTCTGTTATTTTTCTTATTATAACCTACACTATAATTATGCTTATTACTTAACCCAATATCTAAGTGTGAAAATAAGCTTCTTTCATCTTTTACTCTTTTTTTAGTTATAATTCTGCATTATAACTAAGCCAATTAATTAGTCCAATTCTAATCATAATTAGGCATAATTTAAGTCTGGTTCCATTTATATTACAATCTTTATAATTTACATCACATAATTATAAGTAGGCCAATCTCTTTAATTCAGTTCAATTAATATCATAATTAGGCATATTTAAGTATTAATTCCATTTTATTACAGCCTTTATAATTTACATTTTATCTTTCGTAATTTCAAAATTCTTATATTTTAATCGAATTTCGCGTTAATTCTATTCTAATCCATACGCGAAGAAGAAGGAGAAATAAAAGAAAATTGAAAATAGAAGAAAATCCTAGGCGTAGGAAAAGATGTAAATAACGCATAAATATCAGTAAATAAATTTTAAAATACTATAAATAAACTGTAAATAAATGGAAAAGCTATAATTAATTGAAATAACTAAAATTAACTGAAAAGAGTAGCTAGAAAGAAATAGATAGAAAATACTTCTAAAATCTGTAAATAAAACTACTAAAAAGGTTATTCCAAAAATTGTAGTAAAACTACAACAATTGAAAACCCCATTATTTTAAATTACTTAAAAAATCTTAAAATAATTACAATCACTCACCTCCAGTCCTAAACTCTTCTTTTGGTCTTCCATGATCCACTTGGAGTTGTAAAATAATTTAATTTATAATGATTTTCTCCTTGGAAAAATTATTCCATTTAGGATCCTTCCAAGAAAGGTGAACCCAATTGGAGAAAACCTAGAATGAAAAAAAGCGTTAAGTTTAGCGGTCTATTTATAGGAGAAGTGGATTTTTGACCCTTGGATTTTGGGATTGAATAGGATGCAACCACGTCATATGTTGAATAGCAGCCATCGAATGCAAGAATGGAGGGACCGGATTGGTTTGAAGAATGCAAAACACGTCATAGTAGGTTAAAAATCGTGCCATCGTTCGAACGAATGAATGATTGCTCTTCGTCCCCACAACATCAGGCGGCTCAACCGAGGGGTCAACCACCTGGTGCCCAGGTAGATCGGCCGATCGACCTGCCATATATCTTATTATTTTTTCTTCTTATTTTGTTTAATTCCTATCTTGTTTATATTAGCTCGGTTTCTGACGTTCTATATATGGAAATTAACCAAAAAATTACCACGGACACAATGATGCAACTCTCATGGCTCAATTTTGGTAATTTCACAAAGTTATTTTATTATTTAATTAATTAACAGATTAATTATTATGCATTAAATTTCGGATTGTTATAGTTACCTTTCCCACTAACTCATTAGATAAAGTTAGAAAAGTTGTTTCTCGGCTTTAGATGTAAACTCACTTGTTTATTGTATCTTTCAACTTCGTTGTTGTTTAAGTTATAATTTTCTATTATATTAATAAAGAGACTTTGCATCTTGATTTTAACTTTTTTTGTTTTCTTTTTTTTTGCTTAAATATTATGTACATTTTTTCTCCCCCTTAATTTATCATCACATATCGCTTAGAGGGAAATTGTTAAAATCAAGTGAAAGGAGTGAATTTAGTGATGATATCTTACTGGAACGCTTCGGTGGCAACGTCGAAGCCTTAAAGTGGCATAAAAGATATTTTCTTTAAAAAAGCCATTGCTAGTAATCTACAGAACCAAATTGCCTATCTCGAGGCTGATAAAAAAACCAAAGATGAAACGATTTCATCACTGAAGCGATAAGTAAAGTTTAACCCTTCAATCAATTTCGATTATAAGATGTCAGAGTTTATCCAACAGATCAGTGATTTCGAATTGAAACTGAAGGATAGTCAAGCTCAGTGCGAACCGTTAGAATTCATCATGGGGGACAAGATTTCAAATATTGATTTGTCAGCTCCTCGCTCTATTCCCTTGATCTCTAGACCCATGAGGTCAACTACTCTTGCTGTTCAAAAATTTATCTCAATGATTAACCCTCCCCCAGGCTTGGATAAAAATGCTATGGGCAACTAGTGTAGGAGAATTAAGTTCAAAATTTCTATGTATTTTGATGAGCAACAAAGAGTGAATTGTTCTCCGAGCATCAACGAGTATGCTGTTAAGGTTCAGGAGCTCAAACGTGATAAATACTTCCTTCAAAAGTGTTGCGCAAGTTAGGAAGGGATAATAAGACCCTTAGGGGTGCAAATAGAGCTTTCAATCACGCTTTGAAGACAAATATTGATGCGATAGACGACACAGACAACATAGGGAAGAAGGAAAAGAAACTTAAAGAAGTTCTTAGAGCCGCAATTCGTCGCATAATTGATCCTTCAGTCATCAAGAATCTTAACAACATTGCCTAAGATTTATAATATATTTGCATCTTTGAAATGTACGTATAAACTTGTCTTGTATATATATGAACAACTTCATAGTTTTGTAAATAATTTCATGACTTATGTGAATCATACAAATTTTGTAAATATCACCTGATTTGTAATCTTTTCCTATAATGTCACTTCTGAAATGCTTTCTGATAGCTCATTCATTATTTATGTATTTGCTTAATCTTTCATTTCTCTTTGTTGTTCTGATTACCCTAAAAAGTATGAAGCGAACAATATTTCTAAATGTTAGCTTGAAATTGACATACCAGTCTACGTATTTCATTTGCTTGAATTGACAAATCATCTTTTTAATTGCATGAAAAGTAGCTTATATTATTCATCTAAATCCCATCTTTAACCGTGATGAGAGATAATCAAGAATTAACTCTAACCATTTGGCCGGAATGTCTAAGTTATGTTGATTGGAAATCCCATCCAAAAACAAGGGTATAATTATTAGAAAGTAGTCTTCAAGGAATATTTTACAAGAAGCTAAATCTAGGAATCATTATGTGAATATTTGTAGTAGAAACCCATTGACCCATTCTCGGGTATTAATGAAATTTGAAAGCTTAGAAATCCGAGACCCGAGTTCGGGTATTAAAGGAAATGTTCTTTGACCCAGATTCTGGCGTTTATGATAGAATTCCACTATAGAGATTCATAATAGAAATTCAATCCCATATTAGGGCATTGATAAGTAGTAATCTCACAACCCAGATTTGGGAAGATAAAGATGTTTCAGCGATTGATTGAGACCTAAATCCTAGATTCAGGTATTAGTAAATGAAGTTTTGAAATGAATGTTCCAAAAACCAAATTCGGGTATTAATTGATGGAATTTAGATGTGGGAGACCCGAAACCCAAATTTGGGTATTAATAGACACTGTTTAGAAATGAATGTCCCAAACCCCATATTTGAATATGAATAAGTGGTGTTCTATTTTGCTCCTTTAATATATGAACCCTTTAGGTTTTGTATAAAAGTAATTTGACTAGCTGCCTCTTGAGCTTGGAATTCTTAGTCCATTATTGAATGACCCTCCTCTTGGACTTGGATGTCTTAGTCCATTATTTGATGGGCCTCTTCTTGGGCCTGGACATTTTAGTCCACTATTTGGTGGTCCACTTCTTGGGCCTGGGCATCATAGTCCATTGTTGTCCAATGCTCTTGCTTAGCTCACCTTAGAGGCCGGAACGAAGGATTTACCGACCTCCCTCCAGGATGCGCCCTGCCTAGCCCTTCAGCATGCGGATAGGGGATTGTACGGTGCTTTACCCTGGTCATCTTATGGTGCAAATAAGGGTTACTCCGTCCTCCCTCTAGGAGGTGCCTTACCCTGGTCGTAGCGTGTCTTGGATAAGGGCTTGTTCGGTGCTTACCCTGGTGGTGTGGCTAAAGGCTGACTCTATTCTTCCTCTAAGAGCTGCCTTGACATGACCAGAGGCGCGGCCAAGGGATAGTCCGGTTGTTTAACCTGGCCATCTTATGGCAGGGCTAAAGGCTTACCGACCCTCCCTCCAAGAGGTGCTCTGCCCTAGCCTACTTGACGCGAACAGAGGCTTTTCTACCATCTTAGGTAGTATCCAAATATAAGGAGAATTTCACTCCCAATCTTGTACATTTTTCTTTGAAAAGTAACTCTTTATTGATTTTCTCTCAAATCCTCTTTACAAATTCATGAATCTTTCCTTGTTAGAAGAAATTTATGATCATCACCTACAGAGCTTTACAATGATTGGTTTCATGGCCATTCATCATATGGTAATAATAGCAGGATCCTTCCAGATTCCTTTCAGGTTTTGGTATCTTTTTCTGCGATGGCCAATAGTTGAATTCATCCATATTAAGAAAATAGAAATGCTCTATAGATGTTGTTAAGTTGCATTCTTTTGGAAGTCTAGATCTGAAGCTTGATTATTGAGGATGGCTTTTTGACTTTTTGTTCCTTAGCCTTATAGTTTCATGTTATTTGATTACTTTTATTTTTGCCTCCTTTTGTAGTTCTTGTGTAGGAAGTGTTCTTGTTGTGGTTGGTCATTGCCACTTATTTGCAAACGCATTGTAATCGGCCAATATTTCTTCCTCAAAGATTGTGCTATTGGAGTAGATTTGGATGGTTCTTCTCATTTGATTGGACACATTATCACTTCTATTTGTTCATTTTCCAAAGGCAAAAATTAGGGTGGGACCAACATGAAAGGGGTTCAGGCTCTACTTCTTAGGATCATATGATTTCACTTTTTTCTTCTTTACAATTCTTAAAGCTTCTAGCCTTAATCTTTGTTCTTCGTTTTGATTGGAATCCTTGATCAGTCTCAAAGGAAATCTTATCTTATGAAGTTCAAAGGATCCTTGTTCAGATCTTATGATTCTTCTACCCATGATTAAACTAAAGTAAATGAACTTGACATTGGGTTAAGTGGGTTTAGAGACAAGTAGTGTTGGGTGTTTAACCAAGTTAGAGGTTTGAGCCCTCTTCTAGTGCCAAAATATTAACAAGAAATCATGTCAACATCCCAAAGTTGAATTGTGAAAAAATGTTTATCCCTTGAGTAGATGGAAAGAAGTGTGAACTGTCTTTCTTCCTTGAATTTCCTTTCGAATTGATTGCTGATGTACAAAGTTGTTTAAATTGACCTTTCGACCTGGTCGAAAGGGTCGGCTTCTTCCTTTGTAAACCTTTCGATTCTATTGAATTGGACTGATATTTCCTTAGAAAGCTTACCTTCCGAAACGGTTGAGATACTCTAGGTAAGATTTTCCTTTATTGGTTTGACCTTACCGAATCCATATTTGTTATATGGCTAGGACTTTATCTAAGAGTCAGAGAAAGAGGTTTCGACCTTGTTAAGAGCAAGGTTGCTTAAGTGTTAAAACTTGAATCTAGAATCAAGGGTTGGGGTTTCGACCTTGTCAAAAGCAATAGGCTTTAATATTTATGGTTTGGATCAAGAATCTCAAGTAGAAATAACTTGGAACAAGGTTTCGTCCTTGTCGAAAGCTAAATCTTTTGGCACTTAGTGTACATCAAAGGTTTTAATGGATAAAGGCATGGTCTCAACTATTTCGAAAGCAAAAAATCAGTGGAAGGCAGTTTGAAGTATATTACTGAAATTATTTTGATTTGCAGGATTTCGACTATGTCAGCATGGACCTTTCGATGTAGACATCACCTAAAATATAAGATTAAACCTGACTATAGACAGAAAAAAAGTAAAGTAATTTGAAATATCTAAAAATTCTCTTCAACAAGCTAAAGAAGAATTTATTTCTCCAAATCCCCAAATCAATTTTGTAATTAGGTTTACAACACTTTTGATTAAGCAAATGCAAGTTTAGAATGAAAGAATCGAATCCACAAAACGTGACTCCTTGGGTCTTATTTATTGCTGCAGGTTAGCTCCTTTAGACCTTGATGCTTCCAACTTGGTCGAAAGGTAGCTGTCGAATGACTCAAGTATGCTTCATCTTTACCGAAAGGAAGGGCCGCACCTTTCTTTTTTGTGTTACCTTGTAAGTGCTTTCGACTCAGTCAATAGGCTATATTCTATTGTTTCGATGATGTTGGTTACGTCTGAGCCCTTGTTTCTGATTTGATGCAAAACCCTCATCGATCACAATGGCTTCGACTGGTTCGAAAGGCTTACCATAGCTTTTGAAGGGGTTTTTCAGGACAATTCTAGCTTTCGCATAGTTTAAATAAAGGCGCAACCTTTGGTGTCGAAGGGTTTGGCGCATATGCAAATAGCTGATCGCATTGTCTTTGAAAGGTGCTGCTTGACTTAATCGAAAGATCACCATGTATACGTAGCGATCTAGTTGAAAGGTGGCTAATGAAGGCGAAAGAGTGCTTTCGATTCCTTCAACTCCTTTGGAAGGTAAGAACCCAATGAACCTTGATTACGAAAACCTTTCGACGCCTTCGCAAGGTTCTATAGCTTTGAAACCTAGGAGGCAGTATCCCTTCGACTCCTTCGAAAGGTCTAGCGAGAACTCTTCTCTCTTATTCTTCTTTATCTTTGCTTAAAATGGTTTCGACCTAGTCGAAAGATGAATTTTTAGAGTAACATCCATTATATAAAATATAAATGAATTCAAAAATTATGGATGGGATCACATCTCGACCCAAACAAAGAAAAAATTTCATATAGTTTTTTGTTAATTTCGTAACAACTAACCTAGAAGTTGTTGCAAACTCTATCACTGGACATTCATGAAAAAGCGGTCGTTTTAACGCTTCTAAAAAGTCGGAAAATCAGCTTCAAATTTTGATTCTTCCTTTACATCTAGTTAACTAAGTTGCATTCCCAGACCAGTGAAACAAAGAACCAGTTTAATCATTTTATTTTTTGAACTAGATTCGTCTAAATCAACGTTTTAGTTCTTATATTCAATAACTAATGGCATATTAACCATCATCATATCATAACCATAGTGTATCTAAGCACATGATAGTCATCCATAAAACCACTTTTAGTCAAACATATATGTACAACTAGATTGCAAATAAATTTTGTATCTTTACACTTCTTGCATAAATAATGATTTTCTGTCATGTTTGACTTATTAACCAATGTCCCGAATATGAATTTAATTAAACTTTTAAAATTAAAATGGAAATATTCTTCTTCGCCCTGCATTTTTACACATCCAACCCGTTGAACATTCAAATGTTTCATCTTATACTTCATATTATCATAAACTATATTATATTTAGATAAACATATAATATTATTATACAAAATTATTGTTATTCCATTGTTTTAATTATTATTCAATTATTGTATTATGTTATTGAGATGAATAAAATTATAAATTCTTATGCCTAGAAATTAGTCAATTATTTATTTAATCGAACTTCCCATAGAAATCATTTATTTATGGGTTGGTTAACCTACTTCCCATTACAAACGCAATGCTATTTCTACATTTCATTAATTATTTCATCCCAAATGACTCATTAAAATTTTGACATCACTTCCCACTTTTCCTTATTCATATGCGAATGCATGTATATATGGAAAAAAATGGAAGTAGTCTTTAAACTTTGTCACCATTTAGGTTGAAATGATTTATGAAATGTAAAAATGTCATTGTTTTTGTAATTTGTCCAATACTAAGGCAAACCTGGCTATACTATCAAATGAAGATTGGTATTCATTTCATGGTAAAATTAAACATTTATATAACAATAATATATAATGCCTACCAAATGGGGCTAAACATTAATCAAAGATCAATAAAATTTGCTTATATCATTTCAAATGGATCAACTATCAAAATATCATTATTTGATTATTAATTAATTAATAAATAACTATTAACCAATAATTATTAGTCATTAATCGACTATACTAATCAATTATTAATTATTTATTTATCAGCTATATTAATCAATTATTGAGCAATTATTAATCAATTAATACTCAATTACTAATAATGTAATAATTAGTCATCTATAAATTATATTAATCAATTATTGAAAAGCTAACTATTAATAAAATTATTAGTAAATTATCTATTAATTAATAATAAACCATTATATTATAATCAATTATTAATCAATTTTTAGTTAGTTATTTATGAACTATATCAATCAATTATATATTAATCAACTATTAATCAATTATTAAGAAGTTATTAATCAACTATATTAATCAATTATTGATAAAAAAAATTATTAACTATATTAATCACTATTAAATTAAAGGATTATTAAATGGTTTATTAACCATCTTATTTTCAAGTATTTAGCAATTAACATTTAATCCACAAAGGATATGTTAACCACTCTATCAAGTATCACTTATTAAATACTTATTAGATAATGAACTATTACTCAAATAATTATTAATCAACTAAAACAATATCATATTATTCATCACTTATTGTACTATTATTATTTTTTACAGTGTTAAGGGTTTATCTTTCACAAGTAAGACGCAAATATTTTATAGAATAAATAATATCATATCAATATCAAATGGTTAATGAACTAATAATTGTATCATATTAATATTAAAAATTAATATATGATTTAAATTTTTACTAAACTAATGTGTCAAAAAGAGAAAGAAACATCTATGGCCGATGAAGAAAGTAAGTAGTCGTCATCTGAGGAAAGGGGAGCACCAAATTTTGGAGGAGAGAGGGTCTTGCGAAAGAGGAAGGGGTGGGGGAGCTCGCAAAGAGGAGAGGAGAGCTTGAGTATAGGAAGGATCCAGAGCTAGCGTAAGAGGTAGGGATGGAAAAGGGAGCTTGGATGAGCTTGTGGAAGAGCTTACTAGTGGATAGAGGGAAGATATAGGACGGATGCCGAAGGAGGTTGGCTAGCAGTAGATCGATGAACTTTAAGGATTAGGGATTTGGGATAAAAATAACATAAAAGAAAAGACGATGGAAGCTGAGAACTTTCTTAGGGAGGAGTTTGTGGATTGGCTTTAGGAAGGCATTGTTTGTGCCAAAAATGGTTACAAACCCCAAAAGTAGTGAAAGCACTAGTGTTTACACGCAAAGTCTCAATATCCAAACACAGATTATAGATCCAGATAATGTAAAGAGTAAAAGTGAAGAAATAAAAATGTAAAATGAGCAATAAAGAAAAGAACATAAGAAATTTATAGTGGTTCGGCTATCTCCGGCCTACGTCCACATTGAATTGATCATTTTATTTCCTTTATACTATGATTACTGTTATAATTCTTTGAATATCAATAGCCAAAAATGGAAAAGTCTAGCCAAAAGAGTAGAAGGTCCCTTTCCTGAGCCATGCCCCCTCTATTTATAGGTGAAGGAGTTGGGATACTTTGCTGAGATTTCGACCTAGAAGTCTCTCGGTCCATAGAAGCCCGCATAAGGATCGGTGGGTCCCATATTCTCATTCCTGGATCAATTTATAAGCCCTTCATATCGATAATCGCTATATTAGAATCAGTTGAGACCAATCATGGTGAAAGATTATAGTGCATAGTCCTTGCTCTTTAAATTTCATGAAGTTCCAACGTGTACTTTTCGCGATATGATCGATCCAAGTTCAAATTTGCTAGTGAAGCTGAAGCTTTCGTATCCATAGATTCATATACACCATTTTGTATCCATAGATAACGTGCTCCTTAATTCTCGTATCGATCCGCGTTTTGCTCTGCGATCCATGTTTCGCTTCATTCCTTGGCCGCTTTTTTCGTATTGATCAATACGAATGATCAATACGAATGATCGATACGAAATACACTTTCAAGCCTTTGAATCCATCCAGAGCCCTATCCTTCGTATTGATCCAATGCTTGCTCGATCGATACGAAATATATCGAAACGAAGTTTGATCGATCCAAACCAAAAGTGCAATTCATTATCCAAACCATATCCATCCTGGAGTTTCCAGATTGATATGAATTGTATCGATACGAGACGTATTGATACAAATACCGATCGATACGAACCAAATGCCATAATGATCGTTATGAAAGTATCGATACGAAACCATTTCCCCCGAGTTGTAGTCAAATCCATATCGGGTCTTCAACATGCTTTGTCGTATCCATCCGAACGATACGTATGCATCAATTCGAAAACAACAATCCACATCCATCAACCTGTATCCTTCCTTTTTGGCCAATTTTTTGATATCCCGGCCTTGACCAAAAGGCGGGGTAATAAGCGTAGGTGATCCCTATAGCCTCCGTGTACCTTACAAATTTTTTCATAGGGAAAAGGAAAGCATCGTAGGTACTTTAGTGTTAAAAATGTTAAAGAATATTGCAGGAGATTTTACACAATTTGTTGCTTACCTATTCTATTTTGTAGTTTCCTCAAGTAATAATATTTCCAATTATATAATTATTTGGGTTCCAAGTAATTTAGATATAAATATAAATCATGTGTTGTTGAATTATTAAATAAGTCATCAATAAACATGTAGTCTTCAATAGATATTTATTTCTTCTTACCTCTCATTGTCTTCTTCTTTTCTATTTTATTTTGTTTTATTCAATAATTTCAAGATGGTATCTGAGCATACTTTGATTCTAATAAAATAGTTTTGTGATTCAATTTCAATCTCAATTTGGACCGCTACAATCAGAATTCATCAATGCTCATTCAGATATTACATCCTAACATCATCCCATTTAAAGTTTGAAGATTTGGAACCTCTTGGATGTATTACTCAAACCGTGCTTCCATTACTAGTGAAACGATCTAAGGTTACCATATTATCTCTTATCGTCGTCCTCCTTTCTATTTTATTTTTTTATTAAATAATTTCAACAAGCAATACCTACACATTCCTTAAACCTATTAATTTTTTATTCAAAATAAAATAACGTATTGGAAATGTGCAAGCAATACCTATGGGTTCCTTGTGCCTATTAGTTTTTTATTCAAAATAAAAATAGGCATCGAGAATGCGCAAGAAATACCTATGCCTTCTATATTATAATTATAATTTTATTTTTACATTTAATTTTTGAAGTTATTTTAACCAATTTTTAAATTTACTTAAATTTAAAAGTTATTATAATATTTTAACTAATTAAATTTGAACTAAATTTGTGTAATCTTTTTTAATTTTAATATTAAAGGTCACTATTACTTGATTTTAATTTCAATTCAATATGAAAATTACTATAAATTAATTCAAGATTAAATTTAAAATTTAAAAATGAATAATTTAATATCAGTTATAATTTTAAAGGTATTGTTATTTCTAGCAAAGCTAGCGGGGTTTATACCGGGCGCTTACAAATATTGATCAGAAGGAAAAAAAGGCATGAAAACAAGCTACCATGCCATAAAACAAAAAAAAATTCGGAATAAAAATAGATTAAAAGGATAATAATAAAAGCCCGGCCAAATTAGGAAACATTTGAAAATCTAAAAAAATTCCATGTTTTTAAAACTAGCAGCATTACATGCAATTTAAAATTTTGTTGAGAATGATCTTTTTTGCACAACGTTCGTTCATGAATATGCGCCTATTCCTCTATTCCCAAATTGCATAAATGAAATTCTTTAGATATCAAATAAGTAGGCCACTATTGTTTGTTTTCCCTCTAGTAGCCTTAAATATATAGTGCCACTCAACATTAGAATAGGTTGAAGGCTTATGCAATTTCAAATTAATCGAAAGACTATGCTGGATTTTGTAAGTGTAGAGCAACTGAAAATAAGTAAAGGCTATCTTATGGAGCATTATTATAGAGGAGATAATTGGAAGAAAGAATAATACCCCTTAATCTTAAGTTACCTTGAGAGTGATTTTCATTGTTAATAATCTTCCATAGCAACATGTTCTCCTTTGGTTTCGATTTAGTAGTCCAAATTTAGCCATGCTATGGAAGATAGGATTTTGAATCTAAGTGGACAAAGCTTTAAATAAAATAGAAATAAAGTGATTCTTATTGTTGGAATTTCTAATACTAAATTGAATGAATATAACATAGTCCTACATTGCTAAAAATTGCAAAGCTATTCTAGTATATTAATAGCTTTGCAATGAAGGGGTTGGGGCCTTGGAGCATCCAAATGTTCGCTTTGTTGTGAGGAGGGAGATCATGCATTAGCATCACACATGCACGCGCACCGCCATCGTCCATCCGACCAAACTGAACCGGATCGGGCTCGAGTTTGGGTTTCGTATGATCCAATTTTTCCTGCAAAACCGAGCTGGGTTTTCTAACAGTTGCAGGCTATACGAACAGGTGCAGATCTGTTCGGAAGCGAATGTGGATTGACTGAAGAGGCGCGGGTGAACAGAAGCAGGTGCGACGCGAGTGGATGCGAGTTGCAGGTGGGTGCAACCCGACTGAAGAAGCGCGTGCGAATAGAAGTAGGTGCTGACGCGGATTGCCTCAAAAGGACGCGAATGTTTGAAGGGATGCAGACGAAATTATAAATAGGCGAGAATACTGATCACATTCTTATTTGATTCCAATTTTCTTCTACTTCTTGTTCTCTACCGCTCTATACAATAAATCATAGATTTGACGTACTCATTACAATCTCGAGCAGATCATGTCTGTTGTATCTTGGGAGATTTTTAATAAGGTATTAAGGAAATTGTTACGACAAGCCTCAGATGTAATTTCCTTCTTTAACCCGTTAGATTTCTGGTTGATTTATATATATATATATATATATATATATATATATAACATTTTCTTTCTGCGTTGTACTATTTCTTTAAATAATATAACGTTTGGTTTAGCACTATAGTTATTATTGCTATAGTTGTTACTTTGTTGTTGTAATTAATTGCAACATACTTGGTGATAAAATAACTAATATAGAATTCCAGAGTAGTGGAAATCTTAGTTGTAAACTTGTGAGACAAGTTTATTATTGATTCGTCTCTGTTTTGGTATACTAGACGTATAACATCTTAAGACTTTCCTGTTTTTGCTAAAACAGAGATGGCAATAGTTGAACTATCAACAAATGCTATTACTCACAATAGGCCTGATCCGTTCAAAGGTGATGGTGATGACTTCATAACGTGGCAAAAGACTTCATAAAATGGTGTAGCCGAGAGGAAGAACAGAACAATAAAAGATATGATTAATGCCATGCTTTTAACCTCTGGTCTACCGACGAATTTGTGAGGGAAAGCCTTAAATATGTCTAATCACATATTAAACATGTCCCTCACAATAAAACAGGAACAATTACGTATAAGATTTGGAAAGGACACAAACCAAGCTTTAAATATGTCGAAGTGTGGGGGTGCTTGGCGAAAGTTCCAGTTCTGCCTCCCAAGAGAGTCAAACTTGGACTAAAAAAAGTAGATTGTTACTATCTAGGGCCAGCCCAAAATAGAACTGCCTATAGATTTTTGGTATTCAAGTCTGATATAGCTGATAATCATATAAATACAATCATGGAATTTAGAGATGCCTCATTCTTTGAAGACATGTTCCGGCACAAAAGGAATGAAGGGAATAATGTCCCTAAAAGGACAAGAGAAGAATCAAGCAATTCACATGAAGATGAAACTCATCATGAGATTGAGGAAGTTGAACCAAAAAGAAGCGTAAGGGCAGTAACTTCCAAGACATTTGGTTCGGATTTTTTAACTTATATGTTAGAACACGAACCTCAAACGTACAAGGAAGCGATGTCATCTTCTAAGTCTTTATGTTGGAAAGAAGCAATCCAAAGTGAGATTGATTCAATTCTAAGTAATAAAACTTGGAAAATAGTTGATATTCCACTTGGAATAAAACCTATTGGTTGTAAATGGATTTTGAAGAAGAAAATGAAAGCAGATGGCTCTATGGACAAGTATAAAGCCAGATTAGTAGCAAAGGATATCGTAAAAAAGAAGGAGCAGACTTCTTTGATAAATATTTGTCGGTAATACGAATAACCTCTATAAGAATGCTAATAGCAATTGCATCGATCTATAATCTAGAAATTCATCAAATGGATGTAGAGACAACATTCCTAAATGGAGATCTCGATGAGGAGATCAACATGGAGTAACCTGAAGGTTTTGTTCAAAGGAAACGAAAACAAAGTCTATAGATTAGTAAAATCATTATACGGACTTAAACAAGCCCCAAAACAATGGCACGCAAAATTTGATAGTGTCATGATGAGAAATGTTTTTCGTATAAATGAATCCGACAAGTGGGTTTATTATAAACAAATTAGACAATCATATGTGATGATTTGTTTATATGTAGACGATATATTAATATTTGGTCCAAATACTCAAGTAATAGAGACCATAAAGAAGATGTTAATTAGCAATTTCAATGTGAAAGGCTTAGGAGTTGCAGATGTTATTTTGGGAATCAAAATAATAACAACACCTAACAGAATTGAATTATATCAGTCACACTATGTAGACAAAGTGATTGAAAAATTCCAAGATTATGGAATTAAAGGAGAGAGAACACCTTTTAATCCATCAGAAGTACTGCATAAAAACACTAATGACAGTGCAATGCAACTGAATACTCTCGTGTAATAGGATGCTTAATGTATCTCATGAATTGCACTAGACCAGATATCGCTTACGCGGTAAGTCGACCAAGCAGATATACAAGTAAACCAGGGTAAGAACACTGGAAAGCACTAATGAGAGTGTTGGGATATTTAAAGTATACCACTAATTTTTCCTTACATTATG
This sequence comes from Allium cepa, assembly GCA_030765085.1. Classification (NCBI taxonomy): domain Eukaryota; kingdom Viridiplantae; phylum Streptophyta; class Magnoliopsida; order Asparagales; family Amaryllidaceae; genus Allium; species Allium cepa. The sequence goes on along the minus strand of CM060940.1, from coordinate 140,664,795 downwards.
GAAAATACCCTAAGATCTTAGAAGGATATAGTGATGCAAACCGGATCGCAGATTCAGAGGAATCAAAATCCACAAGTAGTTATGTCTTCACCCTTGCAGGAGCAGTAGTGTCATGGAAATCTACTAAACAAACATGCATAGCTCGATCCACTATGGAATCTGAGTTTATCGTATTAGATAAAGCAGGCTAAGAAGAAGAATGGCTTCGTCAATTCTTCGAAGATATTCCATTTTGCCCCAAATCTTTAACGGTCATATGTATTCACTGTGATAATCAAGCAGCGCTAAGTAGAGCAAAAAACTTTGTGTATAATGGCATATCATGACACATTCGTTGTCGCCATAACACAGTTAAGCAGTTATTCTCTAATGGAACTATTTCCATTGATTATGTGAGAACAAATTGTAACCTAGCAGATCCATTTACTAAAGGTTTATCGAGAGAGAAAATTGATTGCGCATCGAGGGGAATGGTTTTAAAAGCCTAAACCAACAAGACTTACCTTATACAGAAACCTATCCTAGCAACTGGAGATCCCACGGACTGTGATCAATAGGCAAATCAGTAATGAGTAACTCAAGAAGCAATGCATTTGTTTGGACTTAGTCCTACTCCATTCCTATGGTGAAAAATATAATGCATGCCTACAGAAGTAGTTAAAGGTTAAAACTATGTTTCTTAACGATGACCATATCTTGGAAATAACAAATGGGGTATATGTAGGATACTCTTAACGGTTGCGACCGCCTATGTTAGTGTGAGCTGGGTCGGCTCTATGAGAATATTAAAGGCTTAAATTCTCTATAGCACTCGCAGAACCAAAATGTGCTTAGGACCAAAATGAACACAACCAAGAGATTCGATGAGAAGGGAATCAATGCTTCGTAAATATTATTGTCTGGATATACAATAAAGAGTGACGGTTAAAGATGAAACAATTCACTAATTGGCCAAGTAGATCAGATAAGTTTTAACAAGGGAAAGTTCAAAGTGAAATATCGACTTATCCACGATAAAGCATTATTCCATATATACTCTGTGATATTTCGCTTTGTGTGGGGGATATGTATATTATCATTCATGTGGGGGATTATTGGAATTCCTAATACTAAATCGAATGAAAATAACATAGTTCCACGTCGCCGAAAATTGCAAAGCTATTCTAGTATATTAATAGCTTTGTAATGAAGGGGTTGGGGCCTTGGGACACCTAAATGTTTACTTCGTTGTGAGGAGGGAGATTATGCATCACCACCACACACGCGCGTGTGCCGCCTTCGTTCGTCCGACCGAACCAAATCGGGCCGGGCTCGATTTTGGGTTTGGTATAATCCTATTTTTGCTGCAAAACTGGGCCGGGTTTTCTGACAGTTGCAGGCTATATGAACAGGTACGGATCTGTTCGAAAACGAACGCGGATTGACTGAAGAGGCATGGGCGGACAGAAGCAGGTGTGACGTAAGCGGATGCGAGTAGTAGGTGGGGGCAACCCGACAGAAGAAGCGTGGGTGAATAGAAGCAGGTGCGGACGTGGATTGACTCAAGCGGACGCGACTGTTTGAAGGGATGCGGTCAAAATTATAAATAGGAGAGAATACTGATCACATTCTCATTCGATTTCAATTTTCTTCTGCTTCTTCTTCTCTACCGCTCTATACAATAAATCACAGAGTTGACATACTCATTACAATCTCAAGCAGATCACATCTGTTGTATCTTGGGAGACTTTGAATAAAGTCTTAAGAAAATTGTTACGACAAGCCCTAGGCGTAATTTCCTTCTTCAACCCGTTAGATTTCTAGTTGATGTATATATATATATATATATATATATCATTTTATTTCTACGTTGTACTATTTCTTTAAATAGAGTAAAATTTGATTTAGCACTATAGTTATTATTGCTATAGTTGTTACTTTGTTGTTGTAATTAATTACAACATACTTGGTGGTAAAATAACTAGTACAGAATTCCGGAGTAGTGAAAATCTGAGTTGAAAACTTGTGTGACAAGTTTATTATTGATTCGTCTCTGTTTTGGTATACTAAACGTGTAACACTTATCACACTGCTTAGCTCCATCACTAACACTTTCATATTAATTATTTTCAATATGCCTCTAAGCCAATCTGATTGTTTGAGAGTTGGAATGAGGAAAGATATAACACACCCATTAAAATAAGAATACACTTTAGCTTGCTCGGGAATTCCCCTCAAGCATCTTAAGCTATGATCCACTAGTGTAGGAAGAATTAAACCCTTACCCACCAATGGAGAATGCCAGAATGATGTATTGCTGGAATGACTGCACTGGACAAGGGGAAGAAAGTAAATTCTAGAATTCAATACATCCCTTTAAAACCAACTTCAGTCAGGAGGGTGAATTATATTCCAAAATTTTGATTTTTCGATAAAATTAAATTTAATCTGAGATGGTAAAAGGTATTTACTGTTAGAAATTGGCTTATCAATGTGTTTCAAAACAACAACCTTGTTCCACAATTTGATATTCATCTCTATATGCCCTCCTCAATCATAAGCCCTTGAGATTTTCTTAAAAGAAACTAGGACCAATTTACTACAGTGAGGATTAGCAAAACAGATGAAATAGTTTAATGCTTTTATTAATCATGAAAATCAATTTAATAGGTAGAATGTATAAGGTAGCATAATAGAGACATACAGAAGAAGCAATTAATTTTACAACCAGTCTTCTTGCACTTGACAATTTATTTATTGGCCATGAGGATAATTTCTTGATGATTTTTTCATATAAAGGTAAACATTGAGAAGTAGAAATTCTCGAAGAAGTTATAGGAACTCCGAGGAAAGTTGAGTTAGGAGGGGCAGAATATAAGGAGGACAAAGTGGATATGGCTAATGCCTCACTATAACAGACAAGTGAGCTATCATAATATATGTTTGATTTACTAAAATTTACCTATACTTGTAAACCAGATAGGTTGAAAATGTTATACATCTAGTATACCAAAACAGAGACGAATTAATAATAAACTTGTCTCACAAGTTTATAAATCAGATTTCCACTACTCTGGAATTCTGTATTAGTTATTTTACTACCAAGTATGTTGTAATTAATTACAACAACAAAGTAACAACTATAGCAATAATAACTGTAGTGATAAATCAAACGTTATACTATTTAAAGAAATAGTACAACGCAGAAACAAAACGATATATATATATATATATTTGTACAAACATATAAATCAACTAGAAATCTAACCGGTTGAAGAAGGAAATTACTCTGAGGCTTGTCATAACAATTTCCTTAAGACTTTATTCAAAGTCTCCCAAGACACAACAGACGTGATCTGCTTGAGATTGCAACGAGTATATCAACTCTGTGATTTATTGTATAGAGTAGTAGAGAAGAAGAAGTAGAAGAAAATTGGAATCGAATGAGAATGTGATCAGTATTCTCTCATATTTATAATTTCGTCTTCATTCCTTCAAACAGTCGCGTCCGCTAGAGTCAATGCGTGTCCGCACCTGCTTTTATTCTTCCGTGCTTCTTCAGTCGGGTTGCACTTGCCTGCTACTCGCATCCGCTCGCGTCGCACCTGCTTCTGTTCGCCCACACCTCTTCACTCAATCTGCATCTGCTTCCAAACAAATCCGCACATGTTCGTATAGCCTGCAACTATCAAAAAACCCGACCCAGTTTTGCAGTAAATATAGGATCATACCAAACCCAAACCCAAATCCGAGCCAGATCCCGGCCCGATTCGGTTGATGGACGGCGGCGGCGGCGCGCTCTTGTGGTAAAGCATGACTTCCCTCCTCATAACAAAGCACACATTTGGAAGCCCCAAGGCCCCAACCTCCTTATGAAAAAGCTATTCATATACTTAGCTTTGTTTTTAGTTTTGGTGATATGGGACAAGTATATTTCATTTACACTTATATTAGGAATTCCAACAATCCCCCACATAAATGATAATATATTTTTCTCCACACAAAGCGAAATGTCACAGAGTACGTATGGAATAATGCTTTATCGTGGATAAGTAGATATTTCACTTTGAACTTTCCCTAGTTAAAACTTATCGGATCTACTTGGCTAATCGGTGAATTGTTTCATCTTGAATCGTCGGCCTTTATTGTATATCCAGACAATAAGCTTTAGGAAGCATTGATTTACTTCTCATTTAATCTCTTGGTTGTGTTCATTTTGGTCCTGAGCACATTTTGGTTCTGTGAGTGTTATAGATAATTTAAGCCTTTAATATTCTCATAGAGCCGACCAGCTCATACTAACATAAGTGATCGCAACCATTAAGAGTATCCTACATATACCCCACTTGTTATTTCCAAGATATGGTCATCATTAAAAAAACATAGTTTTAACCTTTAACTACTTCGATAGCCATGCATTATATTTTGCACCATAGGAATAGAGTAGGACTAAGTCCAAACAAATGCATTGCTTCTCGAGTTACTCATAACTAGTTTTCCTATTGATCTTAGTCCATGGGTCTCCAGTTTCTAGGATAGTTGTGTGGTTATCAAAGGATAATTTATGAAAATAGTTCCATTTAAGAGTAACTGCCTAACTGTGCTATGGCGTCGACGAATGTGTCATGACTTTCCATTATACACAAAGTTGTGTGGTTATCAAAGTGTATGCATATGGCCGGTACAGGTTTAGGCCAAAATGGAATATCATCTAAAAAATGACGAAGTTATTCTGCTTCTTCACCTACTTTATCTAAAGAGATGAACTCCAATTCCATAGTGGATCGAGCTATGCATGTTTGTTTAGTAGATTTCCATGACATTGCTGCCCCTGCTACGGTAAATACATAACCAATAGTTGATTTTGATTCCTCTGAGTCAGCAATCCAGTTTGCATCACTCTATCCTTCTAAGACGGCATGATATTTTCCATAATGTAAGGAATAATTTGTGATATTTTTTAAATATCCAAGCAGTCTCATTAATGCTTTTCATTGATCCTTTCCTAAATTGCTTATATACCTGCTCAGTCGATTTACTGCATAAGCTATATCTGATCTTGTGTAATTCATGAGATACATGAGACATCCTATTATACGAGAGTATTCCAGTTGCATTACAATCTCATTAGTGTTTTTATACAGTACTTCTGATGGATCAAAAGGTGTTCTTACTCCTTTTATTCCAGGATACGTAATAATTTCCTTAAGACTTTATTCAAAGTCTCTCAAGATACAACAGACGTGATCTGCTCGAGATTGTAATGAGAATGTTAACTTTGTGATTTATTGTATAGGGCAATAGAGAAGAAGAAGTAGAAGAAAATTGGAATCGAATGAGAATGTGATCAGTATTCTCTCCTATTTATAATTTCGTCTGCATCCCTTCAAACAGTCGCGTCCGCACCTGCTTCTGTTCGCCCACGCTTCTTCACTCGGGTTGCACCCTCCTGCTACTCGCATCCGCTTCTGTTCGCCCGCGCCTCTTCGGTCAATTCGCGTCCACTTCCGAACATATCCACACCGGTTCGTATAGCCTACAACTGTCAGAAAACTCGGCCCGGTTTTACAGTAAAAATAGGATCATACCAAACCCAAACCCGGCCCGGTTCGGACGGACGGCGGCGCGGGCGGTGAAGCATGACTCCCCTCCTCACAACAAAGCACACATTTAGGAGTCCCAAGGCCTCAACCTCCTCATGAAAAAGCTATTCATATACTTAGCTTTGTTTTTAGTTTTGACGACGTGGGACAAGTGTATTTCATTTACACTTATATTAGGAATTCCAACTGAAAATAGAACGTAGAATAGAAGACATGTTGGAGATAGATTTATGATTGGTCTTGGAGAAAATAATCAAATCATCAGAACATAAAGGAGCTTATTTTAGGATTTTCACATAAGATGAAGACCAATATTCCTCATAAGTACACCATTTTGAAGGAGAGTTGTTAAACATTCCATAATTGTATGCATAAACAAGGAGAGATGGGATCACCATCTCTTATACTCTAAGTAGCTGCAAGGAACCAAAATTTTCAACATTTAGGGGCAGGGGTAGGAGAGTAGATAATCTATGTAAGAGATGGAAGAGGAAAATTCATTTTATGAAGAATGACAATCATGGAGGACCATTAAATGGAGTTAGATGCTTTTTATATGTAAAGTTTTGTGGACCACCTAGGGGACTTACTATACCCTCTCATTGGTTCATGAGAAAGAATAGTGTTGTCGTATATATATGTATTCCTATTAGGACTTTTGATTTGTAGAAATAACAGAAGGCAAAACTTCTTTCATTCTTGCAGCTAAGATTTTAGGAAAAAATTGTAAATCACATTGCAATAAGCAATAGTCTGAATTGGGAAACGTTATTAGGATGTTCGGACTTAGGACCAAAGAAAGCTTAGTTGCATGTATTCCTCTTGATAATTTATTTCTTTTAAAGAAATTTTTGATGGCTTTAGTAAGATCTTGATGAATGATATTATCCCATGAGAATTTAAAGAAATAATCGTTAAATCCATCAGAACCAACTGAGCTAGAAATGTCCATTTTGAATATGGCTTCTTTAATGTCTTCAGAATTAGTTTCCCTAATCATATACTTGTTAAGGTCCACAGTAATCGCAGGAAGAGTAGTACTTTTAATTAAACCAATATCAGGTATTATAGGGGAATGATTAGCAAAGGAAGAAGTAAAGTAAACTAAGAATTTTTGCTTAACGTCAAGAAAATTGTTGCAGATATTGCTATGTTAGTCTTGAATCAAATGAATTTTCCTGTCTCTGTCTTTTATTTTCAAACTAGAATGAAAGTTAGCAGAATTTATGTCCTCATGATTCTCCCAACTCTCCTTATTCTTTCAATTTAACATATTACATTAAATAAAAGAGCGTGCTCCTGTTGGACAGATAGGTTGTTTGAATCTACAGAAAGCTGAACGTTGGAGGTTGATTAAGCATTGATAGTTCAGCTACATGAAGTTGGTTACTGCTTAAGATGGATTGTTTAGATTCATTACCAAATTTAACAAGAAACGAAGCCTTCAGATTCATTTTCAACTCTTTAAGCTTTCCCTTTAAATACACATAGGGTTACCATAAATATTTATGTTCCATGAATTAGGTAGAATATTAGAAGATTATCGGTATTTAGTCCAGTCATTAAAAAAAGAAAAGGAGAAGGCCCTTTAACCCATGTGGCAATCAAAGGAGAATAGTAGGATAATGAAGGATGAGGAATGTTGGTGAAGAGACTACGACATTAAGAGATGGCTTGCATACTGTAAAAACCTCCGTTAAGTTTGCATAAATTCAATTTTCCTGATCTATTACAGCTATTCCAAGTGAATTGAAGTCCAAGAAAGGGAGTGAGAAATAAGTTGGCAATACAAACTGCATTATTTGAAGGATAGGAAGACTTAAAGGTAAAGGAACACCATCTTATTTGTCTTCCTGATAAAGTATGCAATTCCAATCACCAAGACAAATCCAAGGCAGGGAAGAAAATTGAAGAGTAGGGATAATGTCAAGCATTATTTGCCTTGTAAAGCAATTATTTTTTTACATATACTGTTGTGAGGTAAAATACAATAGAAGAGGGCTTTGGACTGATGAATTGTTTATGGACAGTTATGGGTGAAATGGTGAAAATATAAGGGTTATATAAAGTTAGAATCCTCCTATAGGGAGCATGGGAAAGGTTGCTAATAAAGGACTAAGAAGGAGCTATATTGTGAGATGCTTGCATACTTGGTTCATGATTTAACTCGGTTACACAAATACATATCAATTGGATGTTGTTGATAGTAATAAGATTCCTAATGCCAATTTTTTTGATATTTTGTGAGCTCCTCTTAAATTCTGCATCCATGTTCTGTCTTGTCAATTAGCAATACTAAGTATATTGGCAGATTGCCTTACTACCCCTAATGAACCATACATTAATATCTCTGGTTATTTGAAACAAATTTGACCTATCGAGTAATCAATACTAAGATCGATCAATAGCAAGATCATTGTTATTTTCTTTGCTAAGAGATTTTGACTTTTGTTTTTCTTGTTATTGCCTTTTTTCTTTGAAGCTTTACGAGACACTTCAGTAGATGTAGTGGCTTGGTTAGAGGAAACAATCGAAACTAAATTAGATAATTCTGAAGGAGGAAGAATTAGAAGCATATGAGGCTTTAATGGCAGATAAGGACTTTGAGAATTTTGTGTGATGAGAAGGATAGAGGTGTTAAATTTTGGTGAAACAAAATCACATTTAGAAGGAAATAAATATGCAAAAAAAAAAGGTTTTCGTTAATTAATATGCATATTCGGTTATGTTTGTTTCTCTCTCTAATTGGCTGAGCAATTTATGCTTGTCGTATAATATTAAATTGGACATTAAGTAATTGATCGTTATAAATAAAGCCTGAAAGAGAGAGTGAAAAGTGTGGAAAAGTATTTGGTGTTTCTCTCTTCTTCCACCTTTGTTCTTCTCCTCTAAACACTAAGAAGCTAGTGCTAAAGAGAACAAGACAATGCTCTCAATTAGATTATTGATTCTATTATTGTTTTGTTTACTTTTATTTCGTGGATTAATTATAAACAATATTTTTTGGAAATCAATATAAATGGGTGTTGGATGGAATCTTATGTGTTGGTTTTTTTGATTTCTTTATGTTTTAGAACTATCTTCACCATTGTTTATCATCAAATATTATTATTTTCAGTCAATATTAACCCTTTGTACATGGGTGATATAAGATTTTAGGAAACGCTTCCACAACAATTTTATTATTTGTTAGGTTTTGCACAATAAAAATCCTAACAAATTGGTATTGGAGCTAGATCATCGTAAGGCAAAAGGTAATTTTGAATTTATATAATTATTGAGACATCGAATTTAATTCCCTTCTCTAAGGTTGCTCTTCTAAATAGAAAAAAATTGGTATTTGGAAGCCTATGATAGTAGATGTTTTATATATCAATGATCTTCATGAACCAATTGAAGATGATAGGAACAGACCCTCAAATATAGAGGAGGGTAAATGCAAGAAAATGGAAAAGAAGGCGATTGCTTTGATTCGTCAATATCTTGATTATTAAGTTTTCCACCATGTGGCTAGTTGTAAATTCGCGAAGTTTTGATGGGACAAGTAGGTATCTTTATATGAGTCAAAAAATGCTACCAATAAGGCTTTTCTTATTTGAAAATTGGTTTAGTTGAGACTGAATGGAGAGAAGTCTTTAGCAAAGCATTTGAATGAATTTCAAGATGTAATAAATAAGTTGTCAGGTATGGATGTCAAATTTGATGATGAATTATGAGCACTTTTGTTTATGATTTTGGTTTTATAGAGTTGGAAAACATTGATTGTGTCATTAAGTAACTCCAATGCTAATGGAACTACCACATTGGATATTGTCTGAAATAGTCTCTTGAATGTAGAATTTAGAAGAAAAGGGTCAATCTTGAAATTATATCAAGATGAGGCTATGGTAGCAAGGGACTCAAAAATGATACAAAGCCAAAGAAATAAATTGCTAATGGTAAAGGTATGTTGAAAAGTATCTTTTTTTCTTGTTGTCACAAAAAGGGCCATATACGCAACATGTGTGAAGCGTATAAATGAGATCAAAAGAAGGCTATACATAGTGACAGTGATAGCGACAGATGGGCTGACATAATTGAAAGTAGCCACAGTGATACATTTTATGATGCCATCATTACTAATATTAAGCCTTGGAAGATGATTCAAGTGCTAATTTCACATAGGTAGTGATATGAGGCGTTTTTATTCTTATAAGAAGGTCGTCGACATTATTAAGACCGCCAATGGAGTAGAGTTACCAATTTGTAGTATTGGATCCATTCAGTTTCGTCATGATGGTGTAGTTAGAGAAATCCCGGACGTGAGACATGTGCCTGTTAATTCGCATAATCTAATTTCTCTTGGTCAGTCAGACTGTCTTGATTGCATTTATGAGACTTGAGGTGGAGTTTTAAAGTGAAGAAGGGTAGTCTTATGATGAGAGGGATATTAAATGATGGAAACCTTTATATATTGGTTGATCATGTGGTCGATAATAGGAAGCGAGTGATAATGGAAGAGCCTAGTCCACCATGAGGTGAATGTGTGCACTGCTTTCGATGGTCGTGTTGGTAGTCATATTTTCGACAGGGGTCTTTATTGATAATACTCGAGGTATCAATTGTGATCTTGTGGAGAGCTCAAGTCAAGTGGTGGACGAGTATGGAGTTGGAAAATCCACAAAGACTTTATGGAGATATTCGTGGTATTACAAATGTTTTTGAAGCCAAATTGTGTGGTGTATCTCATGGTGGGGGATGCATCACTTTGTAGGCGGTGGTAGGGTTTTATGATTTGGTGTGATTGAGAATAAGTGAGCGGTGATTGATCCGATGATGGTTGGCTTTCGTGTTTTATTCGATGTTGCCACTTTTTTATTTTTCGCTATGAAAGGTCTTCTTGGTTAAAGGTGGTGATCAAGTGTATGTTAGAGATATATGATTTTACATCAAGGTGGAGTGTTAAATGTTGGTGGTACAAAATCACGTTTAAAAGGAAATAAATATGCAAAATAAAGAAAGAAAGAGAAAATTTGGTTTCCCTGAACTCATAGACATATTTGGTTGTGTTTATTTCTCTTTCTAATTGGCTGATCAATTTAGTTTTTGCTATATAATATTAACTTGGGCGTTAAGTAATTGATTGTTATAAATAGTTTCTAGAAGAAAGTGAAAAAGTGTGGAATAATATTTTGTGTTTCTTCCTTTTTCCATCATTGTTCTTCTTCTCAAAATACTAAGAAACCATTGCCATAAAGATCAAGATTCGTTCTCAATTAGGTTATTGAATCTATTTTTTTGGTGGATTAATTGTTAACAATTATTTTTAGGAATCAATATAATGGATGTTGGGTAGAATCTTGTGTATTGGTTTTTTTTCTTTGTGTTTTCAAACTATCTTCACCATTTTTTATCCTCAAATATTATTATTTTCATTTGACCTAATTTTTTATCACGAGTATAGAAAACCCGACCGAACCTCAGAATGTGATTGCGCCGATGAGGGTACAGCTGCACCAATGCTAGGCTTGATTTTTGGACGAGTCGACCCTAGAGGGAAGGCTCACCATTGCTGGAGGAAGCGAACCTATTTAAGCCACAAGGGGGCCGACCATCCCCGGGCGGAAGGTGACCGGACGGACCCTTTGGCGTTGCGCCATTGCTTTGGTGGATGTGGATTGAACTGGGCAAGAGTGAACGAAAGGCGCTTACCCATGGTAGGGAGTATGTCGGGCTGGAGTGGACAATGAGACTTTCCCATAGGTGGAGATGGCAGAGAATGATCCTGGGGTGAACTAAGTACAAAAAGTAAACACATAATAATAAATAGTGGTTTGGCCCAGTGCGGCCTACATCCACTGTGATGTTCCTTTACTATATCGACCTCTTACAATTTACAAACTATTACAAGAGAATAATAAAGGAGACTAGACGGAATATTACAAGAGTACAATATCCTAGTCTAAGCGTCTTGTTAGAAGGAGACCTAAGGGAAGAATCACCGAGAGCGCCGTCCCTTGAGGAGGAATCTCGAAGATGGAAGAGCTCTTGAAAGAGGGGTTGCTAGTAGTGGTCGAAAGGTTGGTTCTAGAAGGAGGTGCCACTAGCTAGAGTGATTAGCTTGATGTTGGAAGCGATGATAGTGGTAGAGGTTGGTGGGGAAAGCATGGTGGGCTGAGTGGTAGAGCTTGATGGAGGCTCTCTCTAACGAAAGTTGGGCGAAACCACCATTAGTGAGGTTTTGGAGGAAAAAAGAGTTAGTGAGGTAGATGGTTGGAGAAATCATTCTGTCCGTCCCTTTTACCATATGGCGTGGATTCAGGTATATATAGAGGATGTGTGGTGTGAATGGATAGGAACTGTGTAAGAGAGGCTCTAAGCCATGGATTAGAGGGGACATAGAATGGGAGCCAGCTAGAAAGCAGATTTGAGCCCATGGCTCAGATTTCTTATCAACTAGAAAGAAGGGTCTATAGCAGACCTAGGAAAGGTGGTTGGCTTTAGTAGGTAGAAATGCATGCATTTTGATTGGCTATTAGAAAGGTAGAGGAGAGGAAAGGGCCACACATGGAGTACTATTAGCAGAGGAATAGTACTTTTCTATGATGGTGTGTACTTCAGAGCAGTTGGATTGGGAATGGTTAGGGTACTTTGCGGTAAGCTGTTCCAAGTTAAGCGGGTGGTCCTAGCCAGTAGGTTTAGGATTACAAAGGACATAACACGGTCGATCCACCATCTTCAGGGGAATCCCGATGTATGAGTAGTTGGGCTAGACAAGATAGCTAGTCCAGTGTGGCTCTAAATGACCCAAGCATCTGCGGGGCAGACATGAAGAGCCTGATTGCAGTCGTGTAGAGAGCAAAGTCGACAGACGATCATGTGATAGTGGAGCTACTTTTGATACTAGGATCGTGCTAAGGGCGGATCTGGGCTTTAGAGTGGGAGTAAGGCCGCTAAGGAATGTCATCGCACAGAATGTTTGTACCTAGCGCATGAATCGGAATGAAGGACCATATTGGGCGGGTGTCGAAGAGGCAGGGGGCGGCTCTGGCTGCTAAGGGATGCCAAGGAAGGCTCGGGGGTGCAACCTTAGGCTTATGCCTTAAGGACTGTTCGATACTAGCTAGACCGAAGGGATGCCAGAGTACCAAGCGAATGCGCCCTTGGGCTTATGCTTTTAGAGAGATTGGCTGACCGGCTTCAAAGGATCGTCAAAATGTTAGAAGCGCTTGGTGCCTTGTTGAGGAAGGCGGTTCACCTGAGGGCTTTGTCCGGCTGTTCCATGTGGAAGAGGAGAATACGTCCGAGGAGGCGGTCATCTTAGTATGTAGGAACGACACCAGAGGAGCGGCGCGTGGGAACTTCTAGAGAGGATGCAGTAGAAGGTCGTGCTGAATTGGGCAGACATGGTTTCGGACCCTCCATTCTTTCGGGATCATAAAGGAAATGGTGATGGATGTTGATTGAGCTTCCATCCATGGTATCTTCGAATGGGAGTAGGAGTGGTTGTCCGTTGAAGAGATAATGGATTGATCGTCCGCTGACGGAGGTAACCAACTAGTTGAGCGATAATCCGAGGGAGGAACTGATATTGGGAGCTTCTCCAAGAAGTATTTGTTTACTAAAAGTTTTGCGTAAATTTTTACCCACGAAGTCTGTCCTTGATTACAAGGGCAGACTTGAATGCTTTGGGTTGATCCGGATAAGAGGGAAGACCCACCAAGAGGGCCGTCCCTAGAAGAGGCCTTGACGAGAGCTCATGAAAAAGGTAGCGATGTGCGGCCGTAGTTGGGAGGTAGTCACTGAAGGCCACGCTGGTTGCTTCTGGCTAGAATCCAGAGATGATGAGCAAGAGTGACCATGGCTTGCCAATGAACTGAGCGGTTAAGAACTAGAGGGCAGACTCGGGGGTATTTCCTTGTAGTTTTCTAGATTACAAAGATGAAATGCCACTGAGCCGTGGGTGTTCTGATTGAGACACTAGTTAGCGTGTCCACCTTCTTGCTAACTGCAAATTAGTGGTGGACACAAAGAGGACATCCCTTGCCAGGCCTGGAGTGGTTGCGACATTGCTTGATTCGAAGGGAGCACACAATGTAGTCCGTTAAAGTCTCTAGCTTCTCCAGGTGGGTCTAGGTGTCCTAATGCTACGACATTTAGAGAGCTAACAGAGGACGGTCGCAGATAGTGTTGGAGGAGTACTTGTTTGGGGGATCTGTGTCATGCCGGCTCCAAGCGAACATCGGGTAGTAGTCGGAATGCACATTGTGGGCGCCTCACTGGTTCGGAGCTTCCTGGCATGAGTTGAAGAATGTGGCCACCTCCAGGGTCAGCAATGGGACACACCACCGGTTTGAAGGAGATACGATCCTATGTTTGAGTCGAACCCGTGCGAGTTGGAGTGCTATGGCCCGCTTACTATTTCGGGTGAATAAGATGGGCATGATTGGATGCATTCCATAATCTTGGGTGGTCCTCGTGAGACACCTGACATGTCGTGGCTTGCTTTCACTGGACTATCCTAGGCAATGGTGGATACCCCCGGGTTTGGAGGAGGATGTTGATAGGGGTGCAAGAATGTTGGTGTTGCCTAAGTTGCTTGGATGAGATGGTAGAAGAGGTGACTCTACTTCAGGACTCTGACTAAAATAGAATGTGCGGCTGTGAATGAAAAAATGTCGCAGGTTGCGTAAGGTGTGCAGGCTAGCTTTGGAGGGAGGCCGTGGCAACCCATCAAGGGGGAAAAGAAGTCGTTGCTCGCCATGCGGCTCTTAGGGAGTGCCGCATGAGACCGAGGAGGAGATTCTTGCAAACCCGGAGGATTTTCTGCGGTTTCCCTTCGATACTCGAACCCACTACCAATGGCCTACGGAGGAGGCTAAGGGTTGGAATTCGAGGCTGCTCAGGTGATGCAGGGAAGATGCTCCTTAGCTTCAGACTCTTTATCTGGTCCTTTAGGTCGAGAGGTACCGCCCTTCGCTCGCCTACAAGTACTGCAAGGGAGAAGGATGGAGAGCGGGAGGCATTATAACAACCAACGCAGTACCAGAAAGTTTATGGAACACACTGTGAGGATCTAGGAGGGCCGAAGGACGTGGAAAAGACCACATCTCTGGGGAACACGAGACCATGGTCGCTTTTCTCGGGAGAACATAGGACTATAGAACTGGAGTATGAATTTCTCTCTCTTTTGGCCATTCTTCCTTTTTTTTGGTTGGAGGGAGGAAAAGTAGTAGAAGACTTTTGCGACTGAAGCTGGGATGTCGGCTGATGTAGGACGAGGTCGCTGATGTGAGGCTTTTAATCTTATGATCGTGGGATCGGGCCCTATGGTGGATGTAAGAATGTTGAGCGCCTTTTTCTTCATGAGTACGGAAAACCCCACCAAACCTCGGATGTGATCACATCGACAATGATACAGCCGTGCCAATGCTAGGCCTACTTTTCGGATGAGTCAACCCTGGAGGAAAGACTCGCCATTGGTGGAGGGCACAAACCCATTTGAGCCACAAGGTTGGTTGCGGGCTGACCACCCCTAGGCGGAGGTCGATCGGATGGGCCCTTTGTTGTTATGCTATTTCTTGAGGGGGATATGGATTTAGATGGGTAGGAGCGGATGGAGACGCTTGCCCTTGGTAGGGAGTATGGTGAGTTGGAGCAGATAGGTGCCCAAGGTGGAAGATAGCAGAGAATGATCTTAGAGAGAATTACGTATGGAAAGTAAATACACAAAGATATACGGTAGTTCGGCCATGTGCGGCCTACATCCACTGTGATGTTTTCCTTTACTATATCGACTTCTTACAATTTACAAACTGTTACAAGAGAATAATGAAGGAGACTAGACGAAATAAAACAAGAGAATAATATCCTAGTCTAAGGGTCTTGCAGGGACTAGACCTGAGGGAAGACCCACCGGAATGGCTGTCCCTTGAGGAGGAATATCGAAGATGGAAGAGCACTTGAAGGAGTGGCTGCTGGCAGTAGTCAGAAGGTAGTCGCTAGAAGGAGGTGCCGCTAGCTGGAGTGAAAAGGTTGTTGTCGGGGGCGATTATATTGGTAGAGCTTGATAGGTAGAGTATGGTGGGTTGAGTGGTAGAGCTTGATGGAGGCTCTCTCTAACGGAAGTCGGGTAAAGCCGCCATTAGTGAGGTTTTAAAGGAAAAGAAAGTTAGTGGAGGAGATTGGTTGAAGAAATCGTTCTGTCCATCCCTTTTTCCATTTGGCATGGCATCATGTTTATAAATAGGATGTAGGGTTTGAATGGATGGTCGAGATTATAGAACAACAGTGCAGGAGAGGCTCTGGGCCGTTGATTGAAGGGGACATAGGATGGGGTCAGCTAGAAAGAAGATTTGAGCCCACAGCTCAGATTGATTAAGGTAGTAAAGAGGGGTCTATGGCAGAGCTTGGAAAGCCGGCAGGCTTTAGTATGTAGGAGTGTAGGCATTTTGATTGGAAATTTGAATTTGCTGGAGAGGAAAGGGCTGCATGGAGTACTACTAGCAGAGGAACGGTACTTTTCTATGATTTGTGTACTTCAGTGCAGTTGTACTGGGAATGGTTAGGGAACTTCACGGTATGTTGTTTTGGGTTAAGCGGGCTGTCCTAGCTGGAACGTTTAGGATTGCTAAAAATATATGGTGGTTGATCCACCGCGGTCGGGGAATCCTTGGATAGGAGCAATTGGGCCACACGAGATAGCTAGTCCGGTGTCGGTGCTAAATGACCGAGGTGTCCGATGGAGGGAGAACATGCATGGCCCAGTTGCATCCATGTGGAGAGCGATGTCGACGGACGGTCACGTGATAGCAGAGCTACTTTGGTACTATGATCATGCTGAGGGCGGACCCGAGCCTTAGAGGGGTGGAAGGACACTAAGGAATGGCGTTGTGTGGAAGCTTTGTATTTGGCGCATGGATTAGGATGAAGGACCAGATCAATCGGGTGCCATAGTATTCGAAGGAAGCTCTGGCTGCCAAGTGAAAGGATGCCAAAGAAGACCCGAGGGTGCAGACTTAGGCTTATGCCATAAGGAGTGGTCGAGGCTGGCCAAAGTGAAGGGATTCCCATGAGTACTAGGAGAGTGCGCCTTTGGGTTATGCTTCTAGGAGAGATTGGCTGACTAGCTTTAGAGGATCGTTAAAATATTGAGATCGCTTAGTGCTTTGTTGAGGAAGGCGGGTCACCTGAGGGTTCCATCCGGTCGTTCCACGTGGACGAGGAGGAGACTTTTGAGGAGGCGGTCATCCTAGTATGTAAGAATGACATCATAGGATCCACGTGATGGAACTTCTGGAGAGGATGCAGTAGGAGACCATGTTGAATCGGGCAGACGTGCTTTAGGGCCCTCTATTCTTTTGGGTTTCTGAAGGAAGTGGTGAGGGCTGAGGGTTGAGCTTCCATCCGTGGTGTCTCCGGATGTGGAGTGGGCGCGGTTGGCCATTGAAGATGACGGACCAGTTGCCAGTTCTGTCGGGGATAACCAGCAGGTTGAGCAAGGATTCGATGGACGTACTGTCTTTGGGAACTTCTCTACGAAGTTTTTGTTTACCTAAAATTTTACATAACATCATTCAATATTATCTCTTTGTACTTGGGTGATACAAATTTCTAGAAATAGGCTTATGCAATGTTTTTATCATTTGTTAGGTTTTGCGCAACAAAAATCTTAACAAAAGGAAGCGTTCAATGTCTTTAAATTAGCAGGAGAGTTACATGAATTAGTATTTTTCTTAGAAGAAGGAGAGAGTGGATTATGAATTGTGGTTGATGGTCGCACGAGGAGAAGCATGCACAAAGGACGTGTGCATGTTTTGAGTCAATAAATTAGGCACAGGGGTAGGTAATCAAGGAGGCAACTAATTAACAAGTGGATTTTATGAAACAAAAAGCTGGATTTAAATTTATATGTGTGATTAATTGGGTAGGGGCAACATCATTTAAGGCCGAAGCATCAAATGTTGTAGAGTTGTTCAAGTCATTTTTCTCCTCAAAATAAGGAGCAAAATTCTTTATTACTTTGATCTAAAGCAGTGTAAATAATTTCCTCCGCTATTTGACCCTCTTTGATAGAAGATAGAACAACATATTGATTATGGGTCAAAATAATGAATATTTGAAAATATGTACAAAATTAGAAGTTTCATAAGAACCAATATAAGGGTTTTAGAAAAAAATTGAAGTGATTCTTCAATTTTGATACTGCAAGATGACGCAATCGAATTTTTAAGGTCTAACCTTATAGCATTTTATTGATTTTTTTGTTTGGATCAAACTTCTACAATAATTGAGTAACTCTTTACTTTTATATTATCATCAACGTTTGGCTTAGTTGAATGACTTTGATGCACCACTTTTACATGATTAGAAGATTCGTTTGCTCCCACATTCTTTTGCTTATTAAACAAGACATTTTTAGAACCTCTCTTCCAAATTCCATAATGGGAAGTAGCATGACCAAAACATTTGCATATAATACAGAAAAGGGGCCTCAACGAATATTCAACATGTACATTATGACATTTACTACACCAATGCTGATGAAATCAGGCAGTTCATTATCCAGATTAATCTCCATTAAACGTTTGGCGTACTTAAATCTCATTAATTTTTTAATGTTTTCATCATAACAAACAAGAGTACTAATGCGACGGGCTAGCCAATTGATGCCTACACGTAAGCCGTGGAATGTTGTAGAGATTTACCTAGACCTGAACACTTTTGATCTGAGTATCAGTAGCTTCAAAGCTAGGGTTCCATCAGGATAAAATCATCATTTGTCCTGTTATAAAAATTGGATAGGATAGTAATATTTTAGATTTATCTTCTTCGTAATAAAATTTAAGGAACTTATCTTTACTATTAGAATAAGTTTCATATGTTCCTTTCTAATTTCATGCTTCACCTAAATGAGAGGAAAAACCATGAGGTTGACCAATGAAAAATTCAACTAAAAACTCTGACCATTTTCTAATGCCTTCATAAAGTACAATTTGAGGAGGAGTTAATGGAAGCCCTTCATAATTAAAATAAAAAATATTGGTTTGTAATATCTAGGATATTGGGTTTATTTTTTAATAGAGTGGACCATAGAGGCTTTGAAGTTAGGTCTTCAAAAGGAAAGACATTAGAAGTAGAGCTAGGAGAAGAAGGATGGGTGAGTAGAAGAGGAGTTTTCATCAGAAAGAAGAGAAAGGAGAAGGAATTGGAGAAGGAGGAAGAGAAGTCATGGGGTCAGGATGAAAATGAGGGACAAAAGGAGTAAATGAAGTTGGGGTAGGAGAAATGGAGTTTGGAGGATAGATGGATGGGATAGGGAGAGAAGAAAGATGAGAAGAAGGGCGGGTAAATTCAACAATTAGGTCACCATAAAAGAGGAAAATAAAAAAAAGATCAATTTAATATGAAAAGGTTATCATTATTTAGTTTTAATTTCAGTTTTAATTTAATTTTTAATGTTACATAGTTTAAAATAACCCATTTAGAATGACAGTCTTGTTTATGTTCTGAACTTTTGAAATCTTACCATACACGTTACTTAGTATTGCACGATAGTTTAAATATACGATTTCATGTCATTTGACTCAATTTGATACTCCATCTTATCAAATTTAATTACTTGTCGGCGTTAGCTAATGTCTAAAGCCACAAATAACTTACAAAATTGAGGACTACATTGAGTTCGAATGACATGAAATCTTACATTTAAGCCTTTTAAGAAATAGTAATGATTTTGTATAATCTGATTTAGAAAATCAAAATGAAAATTGCATTACTAGTTAAAGCTGGTTGTTTTCGTTGTAAGTTACCTAGAACTCTATTTAAACAACCAGTTCGAAACGACAATCCATTTTTTATTTTGAATTATCAGAATATGATCATATACATTCGTTAATATTATACGAAAATCTTAAATATACGATATTGTGTCACTCCAACTTAATTTAGTACTCCATTAATTATTAGTTGGTGTTAGGTAAATATCTAAAACTAGTTAACTTATTGCATTGAGGATAAAACTAAGTACAAATGAAATAGAATTTTATATTTAATATTTATCATGGTAATAATAATTATATATGGCCGAATTTGAAAAGGAAAAACAGGATCGGCTTTATCATTTCAAATTGGTCGTTTCAATGTTTTATCTAAAACTACCAGTTTGAATGATAATCATTTTTCAGTTTCGAATTTTCAAAATAAAACCACACACATTGATTAATATTGTATGAAAAGCTTAAATTAATCTACGATTCCGTGTAATTATGATTCAATATGGTACTCTACCTTATCAAATTTCATTATCGGTTCATGTTAGGTGAAAATCTAAAAAGTAGTTAGGTTATAAGAAATAAAATTTTATATTTAAGTTTTTACAATAATAACAATAATTATGCATGGTCAGATTTATAAAAATCAATGGAAATAACATTATCAGTATAAACTGATCATTTCACATTAATTACGTATCTAATTAATGTATATTCTAAAATTAATATAACAATTTCTATTTCATAAATTTAATACAATATCTAGTATCGAAAGACAAAAGGAATACTTAAAAATAACCCCATGAAGAATCAACATCGGTTAACAAATAATAGCAAAAAAAGCTAAAAAATATTAATAAACATCATAATAGCATAGGGGATCCCTACGCCTTCCCTGTGCTACCTTGTCACATATAATGTTCCACAGGGAAAAAAGCAACTTCTCATATGGAATAGGGAACTATCTACGTCTTCCCTACGACCTTACCATTTACAGGCATCATGCTTACATGGCATATGGATGATGCCGATACTATCTCGATGGAGAAACATCCTTTTTCTCATAGTGCTTGAAAGAAGTGTGTTAATAACAATAACGATCTACCTTTTCGACTCCTGAACGTCGACACTAATACATCCACAGTATTCATACCGATCACCCAAGGCCGAAAAGACGAATTATCATTGCAAATTAAAATGAAAAATAAATAGAACAAGAAAGAAGAGAACACAATATCAGAATCTCGCATGTGGATGATAATATAAAATATCTCAAAAGGTCTGTACCAAGAAAGAAAACTTTTATATACATACATCAATCAGAATAAACTCGCATATCATCAACATGGACGGTTATAACTATATATCCTCACAAATGTTGATAAGCAAAAAACAAGTAATGTGGTGGAAATAAAATATGGTAGGAAATCATCAAGCTCCTCTACAAGAGCTCCAATGAACAGTAGCTAGGTCGGGAAACATACTCAAGCTGATCCAAGCATTAAGAAAATAACTCCCCGATCAGTCTAGTAAACCAACATGAGAAACTCAAATCATATAGACTATCTTAAATTTCTTCAAAATAAAGGTATCACATAAGACCACACCGCAAATAAACATGAACGGGTTTTAACCTTACAATAACCAAACAATTTCTATTATAAAATACAATGATAATATAATAATGTCTAAGGTGTAAAATATGAATAATTACATAGCTACGATGTATGTGAGTGTACATCACAATAATAATAGGTGTACAATCACAGCCGCTAAGGCATGTTCATTGGTTGTGTAGGATTTCCATGTAGATCTCCTCGGATCAAAGCCGACTCTGATCTACTGCACAAGAATCACGGATATCCTTCTGAAGTCATACATCTCTAGTGAATGTACCATAGAAAACCCATAGCTGGTCCTGCTAAGGCCCGATGCATCGCTCCCGCATGCATATCCCAATAGGTACCTCTAGAAATGGAGGCACATGCATCCTATGTGTTTGCCAACCCTATTGGTTATGTCTCATACCTTTGGTTTTAGTTGTACTCGCTGATGAGGCTAGGTCCGACATTCTAGCGCATGAGTCACTACCCAAACAGATATTCCACACGAGCTCCAACTCGAAGAGATCTCGGAACTATACATGGATTCCTATATCTCAATAGGTCTCAGAATCAAACATGGTTTCCCACATCCTGAATAGATCATGAACAACTACATGTGTTCAAGCATCTTAAACAGATCATGAATCTCTACATAGATTCCAGCATCATGAACCAATCGCGAAGCATAGAACATGTATATGGTTTTGGATTGGTTACACTTCCAATTCATCTCATATAAGTACACTCCCCCGCTTACCGGGTGCTCCAAAAACCAATTGATCGATTTCATAGTAATCTCAACCCCGGTTCTATTGGAAATAAACAAACAATACATAAGATCAGAGATCACCTCATAATCGTTTAAGCATATGGATTTCCTTATCATTCGTCCTAGAAGAGCAAAATGAGTTTATACGTGCTGCATGGCATTACTGAAGATAACTGTACCATATTATTTCCGCGTTTCTTCTAGATATTTTTTGAGTAAATTTGGCCAAATCAAATAATAATTAGAATAATCGCATATGGAAAACTAGTTCTGTATATTGTTGTTACCACCAAAATTGGTGACTAACACCCTAGAATAGATTTTTGTAGAGAGATTAATGAAGACAGTAAATTGAAACGGAGGATAGCACAATATAATTCAAAAACAACAGCAAAAAACAAGAACACCGAAATTATAGTGGTCTGGCGTAACTTCCTATGTCCACTTTGAATATGATCTTTATTGCTTTTTCAACTGTTTAAAAAAGATACAATCCACAAAGAGCAGCTTGAATTCAATTTGGAATAAAAGGAAATAAGTGTAGAAAATGGAAGACTCTCCCCCTCGTTTCTCCCAAACAAGAGAATCCCCCAAATTGGACCACTGCCCCTCTATTTATAGACGAAGATAGCTTGGCTTCCCTGTCTAGGCCCTTGACTAAGAGAGCTCGGCCCACAGTTGATAAGCTGGGTAGACCGAACTGGGTATGCCGATCCATTCATTGTCGATCCACTTATTTCCGGTCATAGCAAATAACAACATCTAACGGTCCACAGCCGATCCAGCAATAATCTCCCATCACTATCGATCTAGTTATGCCGACCCTATCAGAGCTAACTCCGTCAGATTCTGCCGACCTACCATTGCTGATCCTATCAAGCCCGATCCCACAATATTTTTTTGATTCGCTCGAGGCCGACCTCATCCAAGCTGATCTCAATATAGTCCTCCCACTATTGCTGACCTACTCTGACCGAACCAAGTTTGCTGATCCCAAACTCTCATGATTGATTGTAAATAACCGATCGCACATAACCGATCAAAGACAGCCGATCGGGGATAACCAATTGAGAACTCGACCATGGATAACTGACCCAGCATCTAAGCGCCAACCCACAGTTTTTGGGTGACCCCATTATCCATTACATATCCCCCTATTCATCGAACCCAACTTAGATGACCAACACTTGACGTTATGCCTACTCACATTCAATTTTAACTTCTGTACCACCGTCTTATAGCCGGACCAAGGTGTTGGGTAACAACTATCTAGAAGCAGTAACACATAAAGCGTGATCGAAACAAACAAGCACGATCAAGTCATATAAATAACTTTTGATCCCTTTTTTAATAAATCTTCTTTATTAATTAAAATCCTCTTTTATTGGTAAAACTCATTTTTACTCAATAAATTCTTTATAGATGAAACTCCATTTATTAATTAAACCCAACTAATTAATTAAAACATTACTAATCATTTTCAACACATTTCAATGCTTTCCAATATTATTCATATACTTATCTCAACCGTATAAGTATATTCACAAATCAATTTCAAAGAGCTTAAGAAAAATTTTGGTCAAGCACTATCACTACAAACCTAAAATCATTTCACTTATGATTATTTAAAACATTTTTTAAAGATCCATTTACATTCATAAGTATAATCAAAACGGGCCAAAGGCGAATGTTACTAACACATTGCCACAACAAACCCAAAACCAATTCATACTCATTATTCTCTTTAAAATTCCACTATTAAAGATCTAAGTATTTTTCAAACTCATTTAACAATATTTAACACTTTAAAACATTATCTAGGGGTTTAAAAACAAATGTTACTATGACATTTTTTATAAAAAAACCCCAAAACACCTTACTATCCCGTTATCTTTAAAACTCAATTTTTATGATCCAATCACTTTCCAAAAATATAGTTCAATGGGTTAAAACTAATGTTACACAAACATCATTACCATAAATGGAAAATAACTTCTATACTTTCTATTTAGTTTAAAATATCCATTTAAAGTTATAAGTATATCTTCACTTATTAAACAAGGTAATATACATTTTTAATCAATTTATAAAACAATCCATTATAACATAAGTGTTATGATCTAAAACTCCGTTTAGATCCCTTTAAAAATATTAAACCTCCTTTTTTAAAAAATTGAATATACTAGAATACTTTAAAAAAGATAGATGATTACATATACTAATTTATTTATAAATCAAAGACATTTAATAAAATACTATAAACGATTTGTAAAATATTATAATACAAAATTCTTTTATTTATTAAATAAATCTTTCGTAATTTCTACAACCATATATATGCTAAAAATATACTTTTACTATTTTGAAACCTATTATTCAAAACACCATATTAAAACCTATTTATGATTTAAAACCATCAATTTATAAATCCATAAATGATTTTCAACAGTATATTCAAACCTTGTTATTTCTCGATAATAAATGTGCTTACAACACTTATTAACAATACAAAGAAGCCCTAGGATGTCTTTTAAAGTTGATGTTAAATCGTAGATCACAACGATTTCAAAGTGCATCCATCGTGACCTTGTCGTTTCTAACATTTTTCAATTTCCATTTCCAATTTCCCACAAATGTCCACACCAATCCATTTATGTCAAAAACGCCTAAATGTGTGTAGAACAACCCAATACAAACACACACATATACACACAAACACACACACATATCCATAATATACCACAATTTATCCAATTTAACATATGCCAAATATCAAGGATTTCAAAGCACGTTTAATATGACTATATCGTTTCAAAAATTTATAACGTACTATCACTTTTCACAAAGCAATATCAAACACGTAAACAAGTAGTCTGGACCACGATTCATATTTTATAGAATCAAAAGGAGATTATTATACTCAACAATAATGTTCTCACTTGTTTTACAAAACATGGCGGAGTCCAAAAGTAATAATTTGCATTGTTTGTTATATAATTTATATTTTTAATACAATAGCAAATATATACACAATAATATTCAATCAACTAGTGAGTAAAACTCATCCATGCTCCAGCTAAAGCTTACGAATGTAACAACGAATCAAACTTCATTGTACAGATAATCCGAAAACGAATGTAACGGCGAAAACGACGCCTCGATTGGAAATCATACAAACAGGATACAAATTTTACAATTTTTTGAATTAATAACTTAGTTAGTCAATTAATTAAATTTTACTAATCACCACTTAACCAAAATAATCCATCTTCCCACTCTACTTCAAATTCCACGTACACGGACCATTGTTGCTCACGATCTCCACCCGTCAACGCTACTAGTGACCATTATAGCATGTCTAACCACCGCTAATGAACTCCCTTATTTGCTCCCGTTGTGACGCACCTAATCAGTCAACGTCTAACCACCTACATAAGATCACGACCGAGATGCTCATCCACTGTTCAATCATGGACGTGACATGCTCCAGTTGATCAGAGTCTATTAAATCGTTGTCACGCATGCATCTTCGAACGACAATCCCAATGCCAACCTCGCCCGAGGCTATCTCCACCCCCAATCCCATGATATTTGGAACCTTAATTTGCGATTTTATGAAATGAAACAACCCTAAAGTCCATCAAACCCAAATCTAACAACACCATATGGACACTCCGGCCAATACGAAGTTAATGAATCAAATAGCGTCGAATTCCTTTAACGAATTCTCTCGATTTAATTAGTTAAACGAATTAAAATGTGGTGGCTAAGTTCTCGGATGGAAGAAGAGGAATTGGAAAATTTAGTTAAGAATTGATGTCTATTTATGGCAATATTTATTATATTATATTCTTTTAAATTTAATGCCACTCGTTTCGAGCACACACGAGTGATCATCACAAAACTCGTCAGCGTACAACAATTTCTTATTTCGGATCCATTGGCACTAGTTTCGTCAAAACCCGAGACAATACCCTAATAATTTCACACGTTAATTAAAATGAATTATTATTAAATCTGGTTCAATCACTTAAGTTATAAATTAAAATTTACAATAACCATTTATTATTTAAACTAATTTAAATAAGCTTTCAAAATCACTTTTATTTACATTAAATATAAGCTTTGAATATTTAGATGATTCCAATATTTAATTATAAACCGTTTAAAAATCCAGGATTTTATAATAACAATTACTTGATTTGATGTTTGGTCGACATCATTTCATGCATTATTATCTTTGGCTAAAACGTTACATATTTTTTCTTTAGAGATAAATCATATATGAGGCAATAAAATGCTAAAATGATCGATTTATCTTTTATCAAAACATACAAAAGAGACTGAAAAATAGAAGGCGTCCGTATGAAATTATAACATTACACCCTTCCATCTCCCTCTTGAATTCTTGATATTAACCGATTCGAAGACTTTGATCAAATTATGTTCAATCATATTAGCAAAGCTTTGTAGTAGATATAGTGACGTGAAAGCAATATTTCTAAAAATAGAGAAAAAACTATCAGAAAACATTGACATATTTGTTAAATAGACAAAACGGAATGGAAGAATCGCTATAAATGTCCAATTCTTTATTAACATGACACTAAAAGTCACTCGAACTAGTTCAGAGGTCATAAGTTCAAAACTTGCATAGCGTTATTTGAACTTTGAATATATTTCTGTAGTATGTATATACTACCTAAGACTTGTAATTTCATTTAATATTACCATCTTCTAAGCAACAACTTCAAAATAAATAAATAACACCAAAATAAATTCTTCAACAATCAATATTTATTCATCTTCATATTATTAGAGGACTTGGAAGCATGATAAATGCTTTGTTGAAATTTATAATTTGCAAATTAATTAGATGAAAATGAATAAATATTGGAATAAAAGGGATTAAAATTCAACTAGATTAAGCATATTTTTGCTCATTCCAACATTACAAATTTTATACAATATATAGTAGCACATCCAATAGGAAGCTTACAAATAGACTTCAATAACACAATATTACTACGAGGTTAACAAACAATGTTTAACCACATAACATTAACAAAAGACATAGAATTTGATTAAATACAAAACAAATATGTCGTAAAAACAAGAGAAATTATAATGAAATTAAACTATGGATTTTAGATCAATAATGATTTTGCCTCAAAGTTCATATATTGCACTTACCATTTGGACAAAAAAATATAAATAAATTAAATAAAGGGAGAAGAAACTTTACCTAAACTCTATGGGTGTGTTCTTATGGTAAGCGAAAGGAACTATAGAAAGAGGCATTTGGAAGGGGCATGAAAGGAGGTTGATATTGTATAATGAAAGGAGAATGTGTTTTTGTGTTGCGAAAGAGGTATTCAAATGGGGATTTTGAGACATGAAAGGAAATTATTAATTTGTTATTGTTAATTCTATTGTTAACGTATTTGTATTATTTTAAAATAGATGTATTTTGAGATTACAATTAAATCCAAAAATTTGAATATAAAATATAATTATGGTACAAGTATGGCTATACCGGTACAAACATTTCGAGTTACAAATATAAGAATGATACAAGAGCAGTTACTCACAAATTACTAGTGTTATGCAATCAGTTCCTAAAATAGTCCAACAACAACTTTTTCATTTCGTATGTAATCTTGAACAATTACCATAGAATTTGTCACATTTCTTTCAACTAGTTTATGTTCATTAGACGTTCAAAATATCGTATTGCTCTTCCTTAGAACCCTTCCATAACTAGGTCGGGATCATCTTCGTATGCCTTAAATTTGGATCTTCTTCGTTGCATCTTCATATAAAATTATGAATAGTTATTGTAGCAATAACAACATTTACTTGAATTTTATATTTGTATGTCAGCCTATTATAAATTATAATTTTTTTCCTAACAAATTCCAAAGGTTCTTTCGATTGATATAAGCAAACTCGAATGGTAATATTTAAAATTTCATTTTCGATCTTTGGTTGATTCCATGTTTCATTATCATCTAAAATATGGTATCTAGTATTGCAGTAAAGAGGAAGTATCCATCCACTAGAAGATACCCTGAGTCAATAAAATTATACCATTCTAGTGGTGGATGAGGAAAAATCCAAATTTGTACTGTTTAAATCTGAACGAAAAACTTTAGCATCGTGTGCAGTTCCATCCCACTCTACCCATATAAACGTAAATGACAAATCAAATTTGCAGACAATCATAATATTTTTATGTATGAAATCCTTTATATTCAATATGTCATTGCATATCTACATTTGGATTTTGGAGTATGTGCAGCTACGCATGTGCCATTAATAGCCCCGATAACATATTTAAAGAATGAGTAACATCCGTGTAATGTCCTAATTTTTTCTGGGACTCTATTAAAGTGATGGTCTATCGGCCTAGTAATATCCATGGCATTAACTCAATGATTCTCAACACTTCATGAAAATAAAAACAAACCGTGGTATATGATCATTGAAATCCTTTAGCAATCTACCGCATAGGGATAGCCAAAATAATTGTATATAAAATGATGTCTACCATTTCCCTAACACATATTCAGATGTTGGCTTCAAACTATATCCTTCCAACCTATTATACAATGTCAAAAATAAATCATCTCATTTGGAAGTATCATTGACAACATTGTGCATGACGGTACAATATATCATTAACTTAGTGAGTTCCTTTATACAATGAAGTGTAATTGGGACCATTGAAGATTTCTATAGGGTTGTATGTCTCATAATAGCTTGTATATCATTCAAATCTTCAACATTAGAATTTGACCGATCATCTTCATCGTATGGTTCGGCTATGATATTTTGTTTGGTGTTAAGAAAAATGGAGATGAAGTGAAGATGAAAAGGATGTGGGTGTGGAAATGAAGGGTGAATGGAGTGAAGGAATATGGTTCATAAGCTAACCATTGTTAATTAATCATTAGCGTCAAACGCTTTCGACGTCAACGGTTAATTATCAATGATTGTCCTAAATAGAACATTTCTATGAGCCCTGTTATTGACACGTCACATGTGTCGAACGTAGCACCAACTTGATCTGAAGAAAAATGGGTAGCTAGCCTACTTATACCTTCATCCTTTAACCCTTATCTCGTATGCAACTTAAATCCTCTGTCCTAAATCTCATGTGTCCCATTTTTATATAATCTCTATAATTCACAATTAATAATTAATCAGATTAAATAAGTAATTTGATTTAACGGAACGAAGGATGATGATTGAATGGAGATGGGGTACATGATATTTAGGATTTGAACTGCTTTGGGTATAAACCGGTGTTTTCAGGACCGGATGCAACCTCTATTCGACCTCGAATAACCTTAATTCATGGACAATTTTGGTCCAAACTCAATCATACCTCAATCGCATGATTGTAGGTCGTACCTTTAAACTAGTGGTCCAAACGTTCATATTACCTGGTTGAACCACGATTCTTTTATTTTTCCGTTATTGTAAAGGCCCGTAGTTCCGTACCCTTTGAGTCGATAATATTTTACATTTGCTCAACTCAAATTGGACGGAAATATGAATTTTTAGGGTAAGAAGAAGAAAGGTGGAAGAAGAAAATAGAAAACAGCAACAACAAAGTCTCACAATCGCAGCGGAACAAAATATAATATATAACAATAGAATTTAAATACAACGAAATCTATAACTGTTATATACTTACAACCAACAGAGTACAATAGGCAATAATCAATCTGGACGGTTTATTAACTTGTTCTCGTACAACATAAATACAATCAAGTGCAGAGATACGTCTCTACTCCTTCAGCTCACTTCCTAAGCTCCATAACATTCAATTGTGAATCTGTAATACTTGGTCTGACCCAAGCATTATAATAAAACAACACCCGAGTTAGTCTGGAAACAAGCATGAGAAAAGACACTCAATTTGAATTATTATTACTTTCAAAACACTCTGGAAACAAAGGTATCTTGTAAGATCACGCCACATATAAACATGCCTGTTTTTTAACTTAAGATAACCAAAACATTTTTACCAAAATCGTCTGATATTATAATAGTGTCTAAACCAAGTAAATAGAAAATAGCTGAAATGCTTGCATCACTGTTTCAGCATAGTTGGACACAATCAAAACCATACAAAATTATTAGAGAATGGATTACATCGAATGACTAGGCCACTAGGTTACCGCCCATCACAGTACACCTCTAGAACAATGTACCGAGGACCATGCCGTGATCCCCTACTACACAAGACCGGCCTACCCCTAAACTGGATAGACCGAATATGTTATCACCCCAGTGTTCCCACCCTTACCATCGAGTGCTCCTTCTTGTTGAATCATAATGTTTTGAATGCTAACAAGAGGCAAATGATATTCATGAATCTACGACTACGCCAACATCTAGACTCAACGACTCAAATATGGTTCGTATAGTTATATATTTTTTAACAAGAGTTATCAAGTATGTATATAAAGTCTAGTCTAGTGCTTTGTTAAAATCTTTCCTCAAGAATTATCATTCACATTCAAATAAACTTGCATGCATATTTTAATCAAAATCAAGTTTTAAAAAAATGCACGAAGTGGGCTCGAACCCGGGTCTCTAGTTTAGAAGGTAAGTGCACTAACCCAAATGAGCTATAGGGATTTTTGTTTATCGACAGAATTCAGTCGACTGAACCTGATCATTCAGTCGACTGAATCTGTGCATTTTAACATATATGTGCATGTTTTTAAATTCAGTCGACTGAATGATATGTGTCAGTGACTGAATCTGAACTCGAGAGTTTTACACTCTATAATCAATCGACTGACTCAGACTATCCAGTCGACTGAATCTTGCAACTGTCCTTTTTATGAAAACTCACCTCTTTTCTGAAAAGTTGTCTTCCTCCCCAAGGCTTGCAACCATTGCTATTCGTAGAGATCTCTTTACCAACAGTTGCAACTTCTTAACTACTATATATATGCATGGATTTCAAGATCAAATAACTTCACTTACTTGCTTATACTTGAATCATATTTTCTGAATTAACTACTCTCTTCATACATTCATTACTTAGGTATTCATTTTCATATTTTTCAAGCAATTTGAAACTTCCTAATCTTCATTTACACACAACTACACACATCATACTTGAGGAAAAGATTATAGGAATGATGTGCTACAAGTGACAAATCCGTATTATTAGAACATACAAGGTCAAAAAATCTTTTGTATTTGTCGATATCTTGTTCTACTGCTCAGGTCCCTGTTCGGCTGCTCAGGGGTTGTACATACATGTTCCTCCGGGTTAAACGAGGGTTGTTGTTTTAATAAAATTCCAGAAGGAGTCTAGGACTGGACGTAGGACCGGAGGTCCAAACCAATATAAAAAATTTGCTGTGATTGCTTCTTGCTTTACTTTTCTATTTATTCACGCTGCTATTATATTTATATTGCTACTACTGTGATTACTGCACGTCAACTTTGTATCTATATATTTGACCATCATTGATCCAGCGCATAGCTACTAACAAGTGGTATCAAAGCCTGGGATTCTAAAGATCATAACGACATCCTAGAATAAATGGCTACAAAGAGATCTGGTCGAGGCAATAAGAAGAGGAAGAGCAATAAAGAAAAATCAAAGGAGCAAACAAACAAATGCTTTATGGCTAAACTTAGATCATAATCGGTATGTTTAGATTCTTTATATAAAGATCTTCTGTTAGCACATGATGAATTATTAAAAGATTGTAAAACTTTGAATAAAGTTAATATAGTTGCTTTAGCTAAGTTAAAAGATTGTGAGCAAGAAATTTCCAAATTAAAAGAGAAAAATAATTTTTTGGTAAAACAAACTAAATGTTTTGAAAATACTTTAGAAGAAATGGTTTCACAAAAAGATTTCCTACACAAAGAAAATGAGCAGTTAGAAGATAAAAATAATGATCTTTTGGAGGAAATCAATGTTTTGCAAAATAAAAGTACCTTTTTGGAAAATTCTTTAGATAATTCTAGTTCTCGAATTTTGTTTCTTGAAAAAAAGAATGAAGCTTTAACTAAAAAGAATTTAGAATTGTCTAAACAATGTGAGATTTTAAAAGTTAATAGTAATATTTTTCAAAAAGAAGTTTGTGAGTCTAAAGCAAATTTTGAAAGATTAAATACAAAAATCATAAATTTTAACAAAGGTAAAGATATCTTATCTTCCTTAGTTACAAATTCAAAAGCTCACAATCATAAAAGTGGTTTAGGATATAATAAAATTGATCGTAGAAATAGCACTAGATATGCTTTCATGTATAGTAAAAATGTTAGTGCTAGTACTAAATTTCGAGTAAAGTCTAAATCCAATTTTAATAGAAATTCAAATATAGCTATGACCGATAATGTTTATAATTTCTTTATAAGTACAAAATCAGTGATGGGAAATATGAATAAAATTATCTAAGTATTTGAGCTCCTGTTAATTGAAAAAATAGAGAAAAGTACATTGATGATTATTTTGATATGGTAGTTAATAATGAAAATTATATTTATAAAGGTTCAACCACACCCAAATGGGTATGGTTCCCTAATTAGGATATTATAAGAACCTTGGGTATCGCATGCTTTAGATGTTAATTTTTTCTGATACCTTACACTATAAGTAGTAGTTATTTTGTTTTATATTGTTCTATGTTAACACTTATGTGAAATATAATTTGTATCATCATATAAACTCTTCTTTTTGCCGAAGACAAAGGGGGAGAAAGATATTGCTCTAACACTATTTGCAGGAATAAACCTTGCAAGCACAGATTAAGGTGGACAAAAGATTAATTATTTACAGGAATATATAGCATAGATTCAAGGGGAGAAATCTATAGCACAATTACAGGAATATATTCAGGGGGAGAGATAAGTCAACAAAGCTTGTCGAAGATTCATCCGTAGCAAATGGAGTTGTCATTATCAAAAAGAGGAGAATGTTAGATCATAAGGTTTTGAATGCTAACAAGAGGCAAATGATATTCACGAATCTATGACTACGCCATCATCTAGACTCAACGACTCAAGTGTGGTTCGTATAGTTATATATTTTTTAACAAGAGTCATCAAGTATGTATATAGAGTCTACTTTAGTGCTTTGTTAAAATCTTTCCTCAAGAATCATCATTCACATTCAAATAAACTTGCATGCATATTTCAATAAAATCAAGTTTTCAAAAAATGCATGAAGTGGGGCTTAAACCCGGGTCACTAGTATAGAATGCAAGTGCACTAAACAAATGAGCTATAAGGATTTTTGTTTATCAACAAAATTCAATCGACTGAACCAGATCATTCGGTCGACTGAATCTATGCATTTTAACATAGATGTGCATGTTTTTAAATTCAGTCGACTGAATGATAGGAGTCAGTTGGCTGAATCTGACCCCTAGAGTTTTTACACTTTGTAATCAGTCGACTGACTCGGACTATTCATTCGACTGAATCTTGCAACTGTCCTTTTTTATGAAAAGACACCTCTTTTTTGAAAACTTGTCTTCCTCCCCAAGGGTTGCAACCATTGCTATTCGTAGAGATCTCTTCACCAGCAGTTGCAACTTCTTAACTACTATATATATGC
This sequence comes from Allium cepa, assembly GCA_030765085.1. Lineage (NCBI taxonomy): Eukaryota > Viridiplantae > Streptophyta > Magnoliopsida > Asparagales > Amaryllidaceae > Allium > Allium cepa. The sequence continues at coordinate 140,631,487 of CM060940.1, read as the reverse complement.
ATGGATTTCAAGATCAAATAACTTCACTTATTTGCTTAACTTTTTCTGAATTAACTACTCTCTTGAATTCATACATTCGTTGCTTACGTATTCATTTCCATATTCTTCAAGCAATTTGAAACTTCTTAATCTTCAAATACACACAACTACACTCATCATACTTGAGGAAAAGATTATAGGAAGGGTGTACTAAAAGTGACAAATCCGTGTTATTAGAACACATAAGGTCAAAACAATCTTTTGTATTTGTCGAAATCCTGTTCTGCTGCTCAGGTCTCTGTTCGGCTGCTCATGGGTTGTATAGACCTGTTCCTCCAGGTTAAGTGAGGGTTTTTTTAGTGAAATTCCAAAAGGAGTCTGCGACTGGACGTAGGACTAGAGGTCCGAACCAGTATAAAAACTTTGCTGTGATTGCTTCTTGCTTTACTTTTCTATTTATTCACGCTGCTATTATATTTATATTGCTACAACTATGATTACTGCACGTCAACTTTGTATCTATATATTTGGTCATCATCGATCCAGTGCATAGCTACTAACACTTCCATGCACAAACATATCCATAAATAATAGGTTTTCCGAGGACATCTAGAGAGGTGATAACATACCCTACTTGGGTACGACCCTGTTAGCCTTGCTGAATCCTCCATGTTTTAGCCATTCCCGGTTGATGAGGTTCGAGGCTAAGCGTTACCTTTCAAGAACAATTTTACTTAGAATGCTTATCGTCCTCCAATGAAGATGTTCTGATAGCATTCATCCATACAAGTTGCCCTAGTTTTGGACAAACCGAATCACCGTCTTCATCATCTTCACGGTATTGATTCATAACTTTTAAGCCAGATCGAAGTGATTTTTGGATAACTAAATCTGATCCCTGTCTCTTCGAAATGATAAACGAAATTGGCCAATTATTGATAGTCAGTTATTTAACCATCAATTAAACATCCATAAGCAATCATCTGGCCTTAATATAAATTTTTCCCAAAATATTTACTTTCAAAATATCATTAAAAGATATATCAATTCCTTACAACATTTGAAAAACAATTTTTCAAACACTTAAATCCGTAACAGGATACTTCCAACATCTCAACACTTAGAAATATTTCCAAAATTTCTATTTTCTATACTTAGGAGAATATTAGAAGTCTTATTTTCCAAAATCCTTTCATTATTGACGTTTCAGAGAATTATTCCGTAACTTATTCCAAAAATCTCCAGAATCACAAATAAATTTCCTCTCCTCAAAATCATATCCTTTTATAAACCCCTTTTCCGAATCTCGAGAGAATTTATAAAATAAAATTTTCAATTACTTTGAAACTCTATATGTATATATATATAATAAGTATTTAAAAGATTAATAATTTATTTTTTAAAATATGTTCAAATAATTATTTAAAATATTAAAATACTTTTATAACATTAATAACTCATCTTTAGTTAAACAAATAATTTTCACAACTGATTTTAAAAGTTAGAATTTAATAAAATATATACTTTATATTTGTACTTACCGAAGTATTTCAATCCTAATAGCTAGTTTAAGATTTTTTAGAAATAAATAGTATATTTTCCTTTTAAACACAACTTTACTTCCTAGGATTAAAAATATTTTTAAAACCTCAATAACCAACCCAACTTATAAATTCCTCCCGATTTCCATCACATCACTTCCATCCCGATTTCCTTAACTATTTTCACTTTACAAAATAGTATCTACTATTTTCTTATCATGCTTCAATGTTTTAATATAAACTCACCCTACGAATGTATTTTCCAACGTATCCACTGGCATCGCTTAACTTATTTATAACATCGTTTATAAATTTTTATACTTCCTTGAATTTTACTTGCTTTATAAAAACAATCTCGTTTATAAAATTCCATGTATAAATCCATTACCTTAATAATCCCATTCATAATTTCAAATCTATTTTTTTAATATCGACTTTAACTCTTTTTATATTTTTGAGATATCATTTATAAACTCCCTTATATAATTCATTTTTAAAATCTCCATTTAAAAATTCATAATAGTTAAGTATAACCAAAAATCAAATACGTTTTTTATCTAATTCAATTTCTTTTTAATAAACCCAATTCCAATATAAATATTTTTATATCAAAAATTCCCTTTAATTCCTTCCATTTTAAAAATATATTTATGGTATCTAAAATATTAACATTCAAGCTAATGCCACAGTAGCATCCAATAAATTCAATCATTAGAATACTCTATAGCAGATTATTTCACACAATTCATATATCACTGTATATAAAAAATAAACAATATATATGAGTAATCCAGTTGGATCCCTCCAACCTATTTCTCTACATAAATAGATGTTAAAAAAATATAAAAATACCAATCCTACTTCGAGGGGGATATCGCGGTATAGAGGGTCATCCGCTATTATGCGGGGCGCACAGGGTGTCATCCACTATAATGTGTGAGAATATCACTCCAAATAATAATATATATACCACTATATATAATATACTATTCAACTGATAATACTTAATAAATAACCAGCCATCCAATATTTATTTTTAACTATTTTTATAAAAATAAATTCGATAATCCAAATGAGTAAGAAATTTTCTCACATTTTATTTTCTATTGCAATCCGTTCCAATCTCTACTTGTTTTATTCATTTGGACCTTGTATAAAAGTTATACAAATTTAACAACACCGATAAAACTTGACTAAAGTTAACTTAAATTAAATAACAGTTAAATTTTTAATTTACCCAGTTAATTACCTTCCAATGCATCATTAGAAAATCCTAATTATCTTCCCACATCATTGCCATCCAGATCAAGACACTCGTTCGCACTCCGCCTTTCTCCTCCATGCTCGCACCTTAGCCCACCCATCCTCGCCGCAAGTTCGCCACAGGTAGCCGCAGACCTCGGCAAGCTCCAGTTTCGGCCGGCCTCCTGCCCTCCTTTTTGCCATAGTAGAAAATGAGGCTACCCATAACGCGCCGCTCATCTCGCCACGCAGTCGAACCCCTCCACGCCTGCCACCATATTGCGACCATCACCATTTCACCCTCGTGTGCGACTTCGGCCAAACATTGCGGCCCCTAATCCCACCGCGTCCCCATCATCTCACCTGCAGCCTCGCACGAGACGACCTCCACCCTCGCGGCCAATCAAGTCCGTGCGCCACTCCTTCCACGCCACCCTACCTCCTCTACTATGCACGCACTGTTCTCTAGGCCCGACTTCAATTTCCTCGCTCGAGTTCGAACAGGGCAATGTGACAAAGTCGCGATTTTAGTTCGAAGAGGAAGGAGATCGTTCGTGATTTAACAACAAAAGCGATGTTGATTTGCATCCTTGATTTTTAAATTGAAGGAGACTGCTCTGCTGCTTTTTTCTCTTGTGAGGATTGATTTTGAAATGTCTGTAGAGCGGCTCGATTTGATTTCGGACGGAGATGGGGAAGACATGATTTAAGGTTGAGGGAAGCGTAAAGAACACAGTAGGGGCTGAAAGGATGGAATGGCGTGATTTATTTGTCCAATTTATAATATCAATTAATTATAAAATATCTCGTTAAATGCGACTTAAATTCTTGATCTCCTATGGAGGTATGCCACTAAGCGTTCATAATGTTATAACCATATTCCGAACCCAATGGAAAAGGTTTCGAGTCCTAATTCGATCGTATAGAGAAGATGGCTTTTTGAACCCAATTATTATATTAAATTTTCGATATAAATTTCAGCACGTTTATATCTCGTACGGCTAAACGATAATTCCAAAAGCTACGATATTTGAAATCCGATAATAATACAATATTACGGATCCAATAGAACTGGTTTCGTCGAAATCTGAGACTATGCTCCGGATCGCTATTTTTAAATGTCAGTTTGAACAAATTATTTTTAAAATTGAACAGATCGCTTTTAAATTCAATTTTAAAATTTTAATTATCTTCAATATTATTAACATAAATTTTATAAGCCTTTAAATTATTTTTATCGAGCTTAAAACTTAAGATGCAATAATTTAACCAATATTCCATTATAAAATTCAATAATTAAATTATCCAATAAATCGCTATATTTAAATTTTGAATTTATTTTATAAATGAAAAACCAAATTTTCATATTCAAAATCAATCTATAATCCAAATTCAATATTTAAAACCATTTAAACATTTCACGTCAAACGTCGAAAAATCCGGGTCGTTACACTTACTTTCTCACCGTGTCATTCTCTCTCATTTTCATCCTCTATGCTTTTTGAAATAAATAATTAAATCTACGTTGCAAATATCATCATCGCCGCAAAATTTAAACAGCAAGTTCTGCCGCTTCGTTCTTTATCACTCCAAACTTCCCTAAACCACTACAAGCTTTTCGTTGCTAAACTTTTGTCGTTGTGCACTGCTATTGTGTACATACCTATAGTTGTGTTTGTGCATTTATATACTGTAGCAGTATGTAACTTCGGCTACAGATCTTGAAAACTCTCCGTAGCTCGTCTATCTAACATTTTAATTTTAATATTTCTAGGTATAACTCATATTTAAATGTTTATATTTTTTTAATCATCCATGGTTCTTACGATTTAAATGGTAGAACCATCAAAACCTAAAAACCAAAGTTATGACCGTTTTACCCATGAAACTATGGCACAGACATAAATTCAAACTTTCCATTACAAACGTCAAAAGATTATAACGTAACAAAATCGTGAACTTTCACGGGGACAATAATGTTTTCACAGGCTTCAATGTGAAAGCAACAAACTTCAAATTCAACCGAAGCGAACTATAAACTGGAATCTACAATTAGAGGATCTCAACAAATCTGAAGATATTTATTTTGATTCGACTTGGAAGCCGCCTTGGGATTGCGTCATAACTCATTATTTAGTGATCTCTACTTCGATCCAGTACATATAGCTACTTCTTGAAGCTGAAAGAAGCTCAGATTTCTTTCTCGATCGAACAATTTTTAATCCAAATAGAGAATACCAAATCGCTCAAATCGTCGTTGCCCTAATTTTTAAGTATTTGTTTCTGAGAATAGTAATAAGATAATGTGCATACCATTTAAAGGAAAAAAAAAAAAACATCATTTTCAAATTGAACTGAAAAGGAGAGGAGAAAATTTTCCAAGACACTTTGTTTACATACTTCATTGCAAATTGCTGCAAAATCCGTGCGAAAAATAGTTAATGCTTGCTCCGATTTTGGAATCAATTATTTTTCCTTTTTTTTTCCACTTTGTGAGGTCAGAAAGTTTGTGAGGAAGAAATAGTTGAGGTGACGAAGAAACAGGTCATGAAACGTACAGGATGAGACCGTGCCAAAGGACCGAAAACGCGGTGCAAACAGAAAAGACAAAGCTGGCCTTATTCTTGTATTATGAACTATGTTCAGAAAAATTAGAAAGAGAGACTGTTTTGGCAATTGGAGAAAAGCTTCAAAGGGGGATAATCTGGTTTACTATTTAGATAATTATATGCTATTTAGAAGCAAAAGGGTTATGCACTTTTCTCTAATGAACTCCGGAAATTTGTTATAAATACAATGTGTGATTCTTCTTATAAGCATTGTAGTAATTAAGCAATCACTTATATCAGATGATGATGGAAAAAAAAAATTCATTGTATGGCAGTGCCACTTCACTTACCAGAAATAACTTCTATTGAGCTTACAATACAACAGGACAGTACATAGTAATTCAAAGACGAAAAATTAAAACAGCAGCACATAAAACAGTGATGGAATATAAAGCTTGAAATAAAACTGAACCAAATACATAAAGGGCCTTAAGGATTTGAGCTCACCAAATACTAATATTGACACAAATAGAAGCATATAGATTCCATGATAAACCATCGTCTTCTAACGATAATCTTCAATTAGTTAAAAGGGTCAAAATGGTTTGGATAAATCTGTTGATTTGCATTACCCATACCAAAATTTTGAGGAAACATCATCAGTTCGTTAAGCGAGTTACTGGCAGCATCTGGAAAAACACTAGTTGTTGTATTGGCAACATTTAAAGTAGTAGCAATGTTTGGGAAAACATTATGAGGTTGAATCCTCGGATGCTCTATTAATTCATTTGAAGCATTTTCCGTACTTCTTCCTTCTTTTGCCATTGCAGCATCTAACAAATTATACACCATCCTCTCCCTTCTGTCTGCATAATAAAACAAGGTCATGACATCCTGTAAAAATAAAAGCAAATGTCAGAAAAGATTATACATACATGTACCTATGGAAAATATTTAAAAGGCTTCAAAAAAACTGATTGTACATACATTGTGATTGAGTCCATTCATGTCATGACCACACATATACTCATACAGCAACATACATAGCTCGAGTTCATGGATATTCGTTCCTGACCGCTGATACTGATTAGCCAATTTGTTTGCTCTTACTTGGAGAAAACTTTGTTGATTTGTCATTCTCTTGTACTGTTCTATCTCAGGCAACTCTAGAAAAGACTGAACCATTCTTCTGGCTTCAGGAACAGTAGGCCATACTTTAGGCTCGGTTTCATTGGACCCATAGACGATCCCACAAGCTTGAACATCACAAAGGGTGCTAATCTCACTTAGTTTCTTGAATAGACCAAGAAGACGGTTTTTGAAAGTCCTACGCCTTAGTGGATCGTTTGCTATCCATGCAAGCTTAACTTTCTTCCTTGCCATGATCGCTCTTTCTTTTCTCAGATATGAATTGTGATCTCAAGATATATGATGGGGGTTTATATAGATAGGCAGTAGAGCTGAAACAACTGTCTAGAATATAATTTAAATTATTATTTGAGCGGTAAATGTATTTTGAATGGACATGTTGGTGTTTCTGCTGTAAGAATGTCTTTTGCAGAGTGGATGGATGTTCAGGAAGTTATAAACTTTGCATCTAAATTCATGAACCGTATATTGGTTGATGAAAAATATTATATGATCTGACGAGGCACAGTTATATAAAAATAATAATGTTGCTGCCAAACTTGACAATGATGTTGCTGTGGCATCGCACAAAGCCTAAAACTTTATTCTTTTAGAGTAAAAGAGTTAACTGAACAATGTTGGGGTGAACGAGAGAACACTGCTGTTAGGCTAACATTTAAAGATATAATCCAACAATCGAGTAATATATAAAGAATCAGATTGCTCATATGGTACACAAAGGAAAAAAAGGTAATTAGTTATTGCTTTCAAATATACAGTCCATTAGAAAGAGAGAAATAAATTCTAACTCAAGCACCAACGCAGTTGATGTGCCATACTTTTTGATAAACGTTTAATAATTATTTCTATTCATTTATGCATACGGTTAGTTACCATGTTTGAGGCTTTGAGCATGTTAAATCAGGCATAAGGAAGCCTAGAGCTTAGTATCACACCTTATTTGAATTTCGTCGGTTAACAAACTTTTAAGCAAATAGGACAGTGGGTCAAAAGACCAAATTATTCCTTTGAAGTAAACATAAACACCGCTTTATTTCTATTTTCTCTTACATTCAAAACTTAAAATAAAAGCTTGAGCTCTTTAATGACATTTGAGAACAATAAAAAGAAAGGATTAAAGCTATAGGAATTAGAGATTTAGTTGGCTGAAAGTATTGGTGAGTAGTACTTCCCCTAATCTTTCTCACTTGTATTTCTCACAGCCGTATACTAATATGGACATTCCTACGATTTTACTTGTTTAATTGGTATGAGTTACTAAATTTAGAGATAAAATATCATGTTAGAAAACGGTTTTGATTCAATAGAATTTATCCGTGAACTGGTAAATGGCGTTATAAATTAATTATGATCATTATAAGGGAAAATTGGTTAGTTACGAAGAATACTATACATGATTAACTCGGTACAAAAAATCTAAGAACAAATTAGGCAATTTCCAAGGGAAAATTTAGTCTAACCGAAGGGTTGTGATAGGAACCAGAGGGTAGATAGGTGATGGCTAGAATGTTACTTAATTAAAAAAATTAATTAATTATTGGGTGTAGACCAGATGAAACGTCTCATCTCTGTACTCGTACTATCCAAGAGTATTGCTAATTAATACTATCAGACAATACAGAGAATAAGACAATATGAGATACATCTGTGAATATTCCATTGGGTTAACACTGGTATGTATTTCAAAATCGAATACATATGTAACAAGTCTGCTTTCTATGCTGTAATAATAAGTAAATTTAATTAAAATAAAATTGTTGAATTCCATATTTGATAATTATTCTTTTTGATGGTAAGTATTTATTTAATTGAAGGCTATTTAATAAAAGGTTTTGTTTTAATACATAGAATTAATTAACAAATCCTTTTCAAAAAATATATTGAGTCTGAATAAATGTTTTAATTAAATGTAAAGTATTTTTATAGTGTAAATAAATTTATTTTACACTAATACAATAAATAACTAAATAAATAAACAATTATTGAATTAAAAGAAATTGTCTTATTATCGGAATATGTTGTGTAAATGAAGTATAAATCAATTTCAATTAAATTGAAATCTATTTAGAAATTAATAGAAAGGGTTATTCAAATATAGAAGAATAGAAAATCTATGTTAATTAAATCAAGGATGAAAACATAGCCCATGCTCAATCATAAAGCACAGCCCCTTCTCTTTAAAAATAAAAGCTCGTGCCCATACATTTGTTTAGAAAAATCTCAAACCAAATTCCTTGCCCCAATTTTCCCCTATACTGCAGAATTTTAAAATCGGGAAAATAACAACTAGAAAAAATAAAAAATCGGACTAGAGTCGAGCCTAGAAGCGGCGATCGAACTAGGAGTAGGAGGAGATCATGGCAGCTATTGCAATGCTCTATCTCTGGCAACTCTAGAAAAGATTGAACCATTCTTCTGGCTTCAGGAACAGTAGGCCATAATTTAGGCTCGGTTTCATTGGACCCGTATGTTGGAAATTTTCGAAATAGTTTTGTGTTTGGGTATGTTTTCGAAAAGGGAAGAAGTGAAAGAATAGGGGATGAATAGTCCCACATATAGAAAATTAAGAGAATGTGTTGATTTATATATGCATTTCTCTAAGGAAGGTTAGGCTCGTTGGGCACTCAAAGCTTTACTTTGATGTGAGGAGGGAAGTTATGTATCACCGCCACGTACATGCCGCCGTTTGACCGACCAGATCGAGTTCGGGTCTAAAATGAAGAATTAATTTTTGTTAACAGACCGGATCTGATCCAGAATTTGAGTTTGAACGGATATTTTTGACGGGTTATTTGAATGAAGTAGATGCGACCGTTTAGTAATAGTTTCAAACTGTTGCGAAAAGGCGTGACTGTTTATAACGGTTTCGGACTGTTGGAAAGGATGCGACGCTTGACGAATGGACACTTCCTCACTACTATAAATAGTGATGCCCAGGAACCATCACAAAAGAATAATCTCTTTTCTTGAAACCTCCTACTTCATTCAGATCTGCGTCGTACAGAAAGTGTTGCAGAACACTGCCTTACCACCATAGTTTGCGATGCCTGTACGGTGCTGCAAACGCAGAAACGTTGCAGATTATTTTTCTTCTTCTTCTTCATTCTATTCTCTACTACATTGCATCATCAGAAATTAAATTTGAGTGTTCTTGGTCGGATCAAAATTGTACAAGTTTTGAATCCGATTACGCCATTTCAAGACTTCCTTGAATCCTGAAGTCGATAGTTCAATAATCCGTTTGTACTTGTTGGGTTGAACTATTGTCTAAACGAATCTACACAGTAGATTCTTAAAGTCAGAAGTACAATAGTTATAATCTTCATCTTTCTCAAACCATCGATACAAATATCCAATAATTTTAGACAATAGCTTCAACTATGGATGGTTTGAGTTCAATCAATATCAATGCTCTTCAAGTTATGAATCAGCATTTAACGCGGTTGGAGTGGTTTGATGGTGAAAACTTCACTGGTTGGCAAGATACGATGAAATTCTTTTTGATCGCCGTCAAGTTGTTCTATATTCTTAAAGATAACTTGGAGGAAATGCCAAAGGAAACTAATAAAGGTACAGACGATTTGAAAGCAAAACGTGCAAAGCGCAAAGAGGATGATTTTCTATGCAGAGGGCACATTCTAAATGCATTGTCTACTCCTGTCTACAACGCACATTCTAAATCCTTTACATAATCCCAATCGTTTCCCAGGTTCAGGACAAATATAATTATTACAAAATACGCCAAGAGCGACATATGAAGATGTCACCTTAGATAACCATAGTAGTAAATAGTTTGACTTAATGCAACATAACGGAATAAAACAAAACAACTCCTAAATTACTAGCTTTAACCTACTACCTGCCTTCGGAAGGTTTATTCGTCCACCTACTAAAAACCTATAAACCCTCAACTCTCAGCCTACTCAAATCAATTTTGAGCACCCAAGAGTTTAAGGGGAAAAACATAAACTTCGAGTCAGATATAAACCCTGGTGTGAATAATACTATACATCTCGGCTATTTGATATTAAGTGAGACCATGCCGCTTAGTGGAACGGATTTCCCCTTATTAATATCCTTTTAAAACATATCTTTTACAAATCATAATCTTGCAACCAAAACTGGTTAAAAACAGTAAAGCATTATCACGTGAACATACCTACTGTCCGAACACTATACTTTTGTTTGGCTAACTACTTACCTTTGGCTGATTCGGGCCGACCAGATAGTATAAACAAATAGTCTAACATCTGTCAAATACTCCTCTTCTAGACGGTCTGTCCCTAACTTACTTTCTCCAGGTCAACTGATCATAACGGTTTTGCGGGCTCACCAATAACCTACCTCTATACAAATATATTCCTTTATGTATGTAACATCATTTTAGTCTTACTCATGATAAAGCCCTACTCATTGGAATTTTAGAGTAAATTAGCTAGAGGCTAATAGCTAATGTATAGGGTGCGACCCTATACCGATCCCATGTGCTATTCTAATATCTGAGTCATTTTACTTAGGGTTAACTACCTATAAATTTTCCTTGAAAACCTTTTCTTTCAAAATGATTTGGTCCTTTAAATCATACTTTAAACAAGGAAAATGTACTCTAGATTTACTCCAATCTCCTTGCCATGTTATATACTTTACACAAAACTTTTTTGACAAAAACATTTAATCCTTTTAAAGTACCCCTTTCGAATCCATTGAAAGTACCCATTCGAAACCCAGTAAACCTAGGCCGAAAGGTCAAAACATACCATTATAAAACCAATCATACTCAATGTTTCGATTAATTGAAAAACATCACCTTCCAAAACCTATAAAACATTAGACATCCTATCTTTAAAACACGTAACATTGCCTTTCGAAAAGATAGGAAACCTCCCTTTTAAACCTTCTGAAACCATTGGGGAACCACCCCTTCAAAACGTTTCTTTTAATACCTTTCAAAAACATTAAATACATCAAACCTTTCGAAAGCATTTGGGTTTAAGTAAAACATGTGGAAATCTTTCGAAACAATTCAAAACTATGTCATTCGAAAGCTTTAGGTTTATCTTTAAAATCTCAAAAGGATCATAAAAGCACAGCGTCGAAAGCAACAATTTCGAAAGCTATTTTCCTAGGTAAAAGAAGTGATGGTGTGAAAACCATTCCCTTCAAAAGCAATGGGGAAGAGGCTTTGATTTCAAAACAAAGGGACCTTTCGATCGCGTTGCATCGAAAGGGAAAAAAGGCGGTAGCAATGGGTTTCAACCCCTTCGAATGCATTTTCTTAAAATAAAGGCACAACCCATTATGAAACCTTTTCTTTAAAATATTTGATTTAGTCGAAAGTTAACCAAATCAAAAGCATTCATTTCGAAAGCAAAGCAAGCACATTTTCATTTCAATACAAAGTAGCGCTTTGACCACTTAGAAATCCCATACTTCGACTTCGTACCTTCTACCTTAGTCAAATTCTTTATGTACCCGGTGTTGATACAAGGCACATTGGTTTCGATGGAAATGGAGGTGGAAGTAATTGTTAGAAGGAGGGTGCCGAAAGTGGTGAAACATGTAAAAAGCATGTTTAAACTGATTTTTAGCTTTTTAATGTAATCTTTTCAACTAACCTGTCTCGTTTGTCAAAACATTATTAGTTGCTAATTCTTTTCTAAAAGTGCAACCAATATTTCCGAAATAAAAAATTTAATTTATTTACAAAATACCTCTTCTCCTTTTATAAATATATAAAACATTTAAGTCTCGCACCTTAAATAATTTTATATATCTATTAACATACTTAGAAAAATTCTATAAAAATTTCTATAAATCATTTTTAATATGTTTCTTAATATATATAAATTTCTGACCCAAAACATATATTATTTTAGCAGCAAATAATTTTAAACCTAAATATCCATCTTCCTTACTAGAAAATTAATATAAATTCCACATTAATTCAGAAAATTATGAAAATTTAAACCCATCTTTAAAGTATCATTTTTGATCTAAATCTAAAATCGTAAGGCATCTAGATATCATTTAGTATGGTTTTCACATTAAAACATATCATAAAATCTATATGAAATTTCATAAATCATCAACAAGCGTATATCTCCATTTCTACAACAAAAAACATGGCAAAAAACTTTGCAAATAATTTGGATTTCATCATAAAACCTAAAATAAGAAAAGTATGAGATGTAGTTATTTTTAATCGCAGCTTTGAGATCTAGGATTTGACATTTGATCTTGATTTTGTTGCTTAAGCTTTCCTCTTAATTCTAGCTTTATCTTTCCTTGTTTTCCCTTAATAGTGACCGGCCTTAAATTTATGTTTTGTTTTTGTGAATATGAAATGAACGTATAATATATGGTTTAAGGGGTTTTGGGGTATATGAATAATACTTATTCCTATATTGCCCTTGTCTATTTCCTAACATTATGTTTCATTTCAATTTACTTAGTTCATTTGCTAACATGGCATGACTACCTTTACTAATCACGAATCTCAATCCCTTAACCATTTTACATTATTTCATTTAATTTACCTAATTAATGTTACTAAATAATGTTACTAAAAATTTAAGGTCGTTACAGGGAGACACGACGTGATCACTATAAGAAACAATAATATTTCCAATGGCTTTAAACATTCGACGACCGTCGAAAGTCGTAGGAAGCCATTGGAGAAAACCGTCAGAATAAAGGTCGGTGAAGATCTGTCTTTCCAATGGCTTTCCAACAGCTCTGTAGATCTTACATAATTAATATATTATTATACTGTGATAAATTTAATTAAATAAAATAAGCAGTAGTCGAAAGACATCGAAAATTGAACGACGGAGCCATCGAAGGCGGTCGAAAACCTCCTCCGAAAATAGCCTCCTTTCTAATACTGGATGGATGAAATGCTCGACTTCGACATCAAGTATAGGAGCACGACTGGCAGTGCTTACGTGGTGGTGCTGGCAGATGGAGGTGTGCATAAACTTCGGTTGGTGATGCCGTGATGTGGAGTTGACAATATTGGTGCTGTCATTGACGATGGTGGCAGCACTGTAATCTACAGAGTTGAAGGCAATGAAAATCTATGCTAGGAAAACCAGTGAGTTTCTATATTCACAATCGTCTATTCATTCCACTATATATAATTATCTGAAATATTACTAGAATTGCTTGATATATTGGTTGAAACATTTGGTTGAGATATTGGATTGATTGTGTGATATTGGATGTTATTTTGTGTTTGATAGTGGAGTTTAGTATATGCTGGATTATCAAAATGCATAGGATATTCTATTAGATTGCATTTTCATATGTGTAGTTTATTCATATGGTGTGTGTACATTTTATGGATGATCGGAATTTGATGTAATTCGATTCGGGCCGAATGATATTTTTTTTATTAATGATTGATTAATAATTTTAAAGAATTTTTCTCCATGATTTATATTTGGTCGTTCTATTAATTTTCTATGTTTAAAACTGTTTGAAAAGCTTTAAAAATTATTCAAGAATTTTAAAATTAAATTATAAGTATTTTATAAATAATTCAATAAATTTTTACCCAATTTAGTTATTTTCATATTTAAAAATCTATTATTAATTGTATATACAAATACAATTTTCACATGATTGCAAAATCTTTTTAAAATCACTAAGCTTTATTATGTTAATTTGGAGAAAATGAAAATTTTATAGTTTTAATTTTGAGAAATGCAATAATTTTGCAAATTATTACCAACTGTTGTTTTATTTTATTTTTGAATGAAGTGTTTGAATCTATTATGATGTATTTTATGAATAAAAAGATGGAATTTTGTTTAAAAATAATATTTTAATGAAAAAATTTAAAGCACCCAATTGAGGTATTCAATAGATATTTAAGACAAAGCTATGGATTGTCACTCCTAACCAGCCATATTCTCTGCATTAATAGACAGTATTACTCGGTAATACTCTTTGTTAATGTCGGTCTTGGGGTAGGGTGTCACAGCTTGGTATCAGAGCTGTATATGTTATAATTATATTATAAGTTCAAAATAATTTTAAAGGGAAAAATTGGTATATATTTTTTATTATATATTAATAAAGTAATTAACTTATTTAGAGTGTTTTGGACATAAATGTTATTTAAATATTTTCAAATGAGTTTTCAAACTTTTGGAAATAAAGCATTCATTTGTAGGAATAACTATAATTGTAGGATCGATTTCACCCAAGACTGGGGTGAATAGGGTGATACTAATAATTATAAAAATTTAATGCAGAAAAAATTTCAAATAATAGCAACGCAGATATAACATAATAATAAAAGCAGTAATAGAACACAAAGATCTACCCAGCTTCTGTAAAATCCTGCCTACGTGTCACCCCCATGGTTTCTGCTAGAAATTAAGTAGCCGAAGCTTACATATGTAAACTCGCGACACCCGCTATCGACTAACCAAACTCTACACTCAAAATGCCACAACTCTGCCACCGAGCTGCAAATTCTTGAACTACACCATTGTAGTTCGTCCTTAGTCACACGACTAGAATTTACTAAAGTTTAAAAGTAAAATACAAAATAAAAACAACTTAAAACAATAAAGCTAGAAACCCTATTTTAAAACAACAGCCCAAAATAATTAAAACTGGCCCAATTAAAAAGTTAAAAATGAATCCCCTTTTTCCTTTTTCTCTAATCGGCCTATATCCTTTTTCTTTGAAAAATAACTGCTTCCTTTTGCTCGTTTGTTCCTCTTTATTTCTAATAATTAGGGCTTCCTAAAATTTGAAGGCGTCGACTTTAGTTTCTCGATCGAATAGATGACTCAGCATCCCTTGCTTTGTCGATCGATTGTTTCTTTGAATTGCAAATGGTTGCTTCAATTCGTCGAGTTCGATTGATGTGTGAATTGGTACGTGATTGCATTTTACTAATTATTGATTATTCTTGACTTTGATTCGAGTTGAATGATTTATTCCTCTCCGTTGTTGCTTGAACTTGAATGATTTTTACATACCGATGATGATTGGGTTTAAATAGGGTTCGAATCCCTTAATTTCCATTCGCATACTTCTAATTTGAATTCTTATTAATCCTTGCTTCGCCATATAATTTTGACTCAATGCTAGTGATCAATCTTGACTTTTTCATTTTGTACATGTTTCTTGATAAATTTGTATTTGCTCCGGTCATCACTGCTATGACTTTTTCATTGTACTTGCTTGATTACCACGGCTAGTTTGCTTTGGATTTGATTCCATTCTTTATGATATCGACTTTGGCCATTTGAAATTTGTGATAATTTAAACTTGTTCGATTTTTGTTAACACCTAGAACTTCGGTCATTTGGAAATTATTTCCTTAAAACTTCACGGCTTTACAGTTTTACTGTATCTGGTCTTCGAGCTAGTTCATGTAGTGTCTGCACTTGATTTATCGAACTGTTTATAAATTTGCAGCTCTGGCTTTGACTCCTTTTGAAACTGCTACCTTGAAAATTGTAACTGCAAATTGACTTCGGGTTGCGGTGGTTGATCACAGTCACTTGTTCACTGGTCTATTGCATTTAAAACAGTCTGATATGCTAGCTCAGGTATTTGTTTTAATCGATTGCATTACATTGTTCACTGTCTTGTACTATTTGGTTGGTCTGCACTGATTTTCTTGTTCCACTCGAAGTGTGTCACCATGTGTACACATGCATATGTATATGTGTGTATATGTGTTGTGAGTTGCCTTTTGCACTACTTCAAGTTTCATGTCATTTGAAAGTCTGGTGCAGTTATTTCTAGATCAATCTTGTAGTCTCGGACGTTAATGTTTCATTTTCCGTTCTTGTGCATTTGTTTGCACTGTCAACTGCTTGTACTGGTTCAACTTGCATTTTGTCTTAATTTTTGGAAACTTCGTATATACATCATTTTATTTAGGCCTTCATATGTTTGCACTTCTGTTTTCTTTGAATTCAATAATGTGTATACATATATGTGCATATATGTATATATGTTTATGTGGTCTTTGTGTAGCTTTCTCAGGCTTAATGTACATTGATTTGAAAAAACCGCCTTGTAAAAAATAGTCGATCTAGTGTGCATTTGCTTCCATGTTGCTAGACTTGCTTTGACTTCACTTGAGCTTGCACTGGTTATTGAGAGCCTGGACTGTTTTGGATTTAGAACTTGCATTTGAGTTGTAGCCTCGAGCTAGTTCACACACACACACACACACACACACACACACATATATATATTTTCCTGTCTGAATTCTTAAGTCTGGTCTGGTGGAAGCTTGGCATTCATGTTATGTTGACTGGTTAAATATGTGGCCTTCATTGTTAAGGCTGCTTGATTGCTTGCATATGGTTGTGGTGCTGCCTTGACTTGTGACTATATGTATGTTAAATGCATATGTATACATCCAATGACTTGACTTGTGCTTGACCATTTTATTGAACTTGTACATTTGGATTGATTTTTGGAATTGCATTTGAGTTGAATCCAGCTTATAGCTCGGGTTTGACCTTGTACTCATGTCGTGACCTGCGCAGTTAATTCCCCGCTATTACCCCGCTATAACCATGCAATATCTCATTGCGGATTTCTACCGCTATGATTTTTTCATATAACCCCAAAATATAGCCTTTCAGCTTTAATCCCCGTTATTTCCGCTATATCCCGTTGTTCCCGCTATATTTTTCTATTTCCGCTATATCTTCTTTAATAAAATGAATTAAAAAATTGCATTTATACATTATAAAAATTATGAAACTAATTTATTTGATTTAATTTCTAATATATTTTCGGAAATGAAAATACTCTAATATTCTACTAAATTCAATTATGTTATATAACATTTTTACGTTTATTTAAAATATATTCGCACTTGTTTTTTGTTTAAAATCATTTATGTATTAATTATAATTCAATTGAATGATAACTTTTCATTTAATTACCATTTATATATTTGTAAAATCATTAAGTATGAGTTTTATATGTTATTTTATAGCTATCCGCTGTATCCCGCTATATCCTCGTTGTATCCCCACTATGACTTTTTACACCTCCACCGCTTTGAATCTACCGAGCGCTTTAACTGCACAGGTCATGACTTTATTTTTATTGCACTTGAGTTGAACCTAGCTTTCGGTTGGGTTTTACCTTGTTCTCACCTATCCTGCAATTTTTTCAAGTGTATATCCATGTGCACGACGTTGTGGCATGTACAGTGATGCACTGTGCACGTCATAAGTTGTTCGTGTATAAGAATTCGAAAATAAATACGATGACGAACAACCCAAATAACCGAGGCAAATAATATTTTCAAAAACACATTTTATTTTACACTGCAAAAATATTTCCTTTTCAATTTTATTGCGCTAATGCTTATTTGCAGATAATTCAAATGCTGGATTCAAGTTGGAATAGAGTTGAAGATCAAATACGAGTGAATGAGTGATATGTAGTGAGGAGAGTTATGTAAACCGAAATGTATTGTAACTGAAATTTTGTATATATAGTAAGAGCATAAATTTGTACTATTCAAAATTGTAATTAAATATTTGTCTGAATAAAATATCCGTTTGAATTTTAAATTCTGTGTTATTTATTTTATTCAACAACTATTTATTTAATTATGGAAAATAAAATAGTACAATAATAAATACATTTAAATGAATATATATATGTGTGTGTGTGTGTGTGTTTGTTTGTTTATTATCATCAAACAAAAATCATATAATAATATATTCAACAATCTCCCCATTTTGATGATAACAAACATATATTTAAGATTTTGAATTTATTAAATGTATTTGGTCATTCAATTTGCTCCCCCTATTTGAATGTTCCCTCTCTACAACAAAAACTCCCCTTTCATATATGCATGAAAATAAATGCAAATGAACCTAGAGGCAAATAAAACATTTGATCTTTATTCCAAAATCTTAACTTTTCTCTCCACCTTTTGTTATTAGCAAAAGAGTAATAGTGATTGAAAAATAGAGATAAAGCGATAGACATTAATATAATATTATACCCAATCGAGTATAAATATTTAATTTCAATAAAAAATAAAAAAAATCATAAATACTCTACTAGACGCATATTCCACTTTAGAATGATAGGGATGATTTCGACATATAAAACCATAGAGCTATGTCTATTTGTGGTATATTTATGTCAGGAATTTGAATATCTACTAACCATGCATAACCATTAGGACTTTTAAATGAGATTGTAGTATTCCAAATTTTAAGAAAAAATTGAATTCAAGTATCTTCTAACCATGCAAAACCGTGAGGACTTTTTAAATGGGATTGGAATTAACTTGTCTATTTAATTAATCAGCTTTGATATATATTCCATACATGCATAACCGTAAGGGCTTTTAAATGAGCATGAAAGCACATAATCAAATATTCCAAGTAATTCACCCATGCATAACCGTGAGGACTTTAAATGAGAGTGGGTACTTTGGATGTTTTTATTACAAAAAATATAATAAAATGAAAAAACGAATGATTTCGCGTTAAAATACCACATATTGACATAATATATTGGATTTTGATGAGTGATGGCCATTATAAATATGATAGCAATAGAGATGGTCATGGAATTTTTACCAATCAAAAGTTATTATAAATCTTGTTTAAATTCTTAAAGAAATTTACTAGATATACCATCTCAAATTACAATATATGATTGATATTAACACTCATCGCTTTTTCAACCACTATTTATCTTTTCGATAATCAGTATGGAGTTAGATTAGTTAATGTAGTGATTTAAAATCAAATCCAAAATTAATTATTAACTCAGTCCAAAATGACTAATCTAAAACAAGGTCAGCAAAAACTATTTTCTAGAGGGGGCTTTATGAAAAATGTCTGCTATTTGAAAATTAGTTGAAATGAAAATATGCAGATATATTCTTTGAAAATAATGCAACTACTGATGTCTCAACATAAATCACGTTCCACTGGTAATTTTTTTATCAACTAGATTACCGGTGTTATTTGCATCCGAATATCCTTTTGACTCAAGATTATCAATAATTGGATGTTATAAACTAGACCGAGAAGTTGCAACAATTACCTTAAAATCATTTTTAACAGCTTTTAAATGAAATTATTTTAAATTTGAATTGAAGCCATGCTAATAAACAAACAGTGAATATAGAATCAGTAGTAAAATGACCAAATGTGTCATCATCAATCAAAATAACACCACCATTATTCCAAACAATTTTATGTGAAATAGTTCAAAGGCTCTTAAGGTACTTATAGTGTTCTCGGCATAAAAAATAAAATTGGCCAACGATTTTGAATAAGTCAAAATCAAAATCAACATTCATTTCTTTATCACATAACTGGCTGATTTAATTAGGATTATGGTGCAGGTTTTCACATTTAATTAATCGTTCAAGATAGATGTACCGTTACTTATTTTACCTTTATGATAATTTTTCATTGTTGCCTATTGTGATTCTGCCACATTTCTAATAGGCTAAGGAACTTTGATTTGTTGCCTATTGTGTGCCTAGAACTTCCAGAATCCAGATAACACTGTTGTTGTTACTTAGCCTTCCACCAACCTACACGAGAAAAGATTTTTGTGACCTATTTGTTTTTACAAGTCTATGGTTGTTAGTGGAAAATGATTCTGGAAAATATGTTTGTAGAGACCCAAGACTATTTACATTTGATCCTTTTGGCACCCAGATTTGTTTGACTGTAAGGAATTTTATGCCTTTTGGAACCCAAGTTGGTATGGTTTTCACATGTTTGGATATCACACTTTTCCCTTTAACAGTGTTATTAGTTGTTTGTTCATATCTTGACACTTTTGCAAATGCAAATGCATCCCTTTTATTCTCGAAGATTTGATTGTCTAAGAGTATATTAAATGATTTATCTCTAGTGAAAAATTTCCGAGTAACCAACTCAAGTTTATTAACTTTGGATTTTAAATGTTTATTTTCATTTATGAGCTTCGAACAACGACTAATGGTACTGTCTCTCTTTTCAAACTATTCATTTTTAACGCCTATTTTCATTTTGAAGCTCTCTAATTTTATTATCAATTTTTAGCATCTCAGTTTCAGAAGGTTGGAGTTTTTAAATTCAATTTTTTTTCAAAATCCTTCATTTTTTCAATCTCCTATTCAAATACGTGATTTAATCGAATAATTTCAGATCTGCTCAAAATCACACTTTCTTTTTCAATGGTTTTGTAATTTCCTATGATCTCATTTAATTTCTTTTCAAAAATCGTACATTTAAAAATTTCTAACTTCTTAAAGCTATCTAAATATTTTTGCAAAACATTATTTTTACAAATCAACTCAGTTTTGTTTTTCCCTCGAATTAAAATTTCATTTTCTAACTTTTGAAAGTTTTCATGAAAATGAGCAAATTCTTTCTCATGGCCCAAACAGTTTTTGTAGTTAGGACTTTTATTTTTCTTAATACTTTTAAGCTCATTTTCCAAATCGTTATTTTCTGATGAAGTTTAGCTTGTTCCATTTCCAACTTATTATTTTTCAACTCACGAGCTTTATTATTTTCGATTAACTTTTGGCACAAGAGAACTAGATCATTGAATGGAAAATAACTTATCTTATCGGCTATTGAATCTTCATCACTGCTACCTTTTGCTAATCCTGTTAAGCACGTTTCTTTAATTGAGTCGATTTAACTTTTGCACCATATATTGCATCAAAAGTATGCCAGATTTCTCGTGCATTTTCACAATGAGAGATAAGTTAAAATTATCTTGATTAATATGAGAATATATTCTATGCATAGCAAGGGCATTAATCGAAGTATTTTTCTCATCAATTATATCACACCCATTTTCAATAATATCCTAACATTTAGAATTAACAGATTTTAAATAAAATTTCATTTTTAATTTACAATTTAAAAAATCTATTCCAAGGAGGAATAATACTGGACTGACCCTTAGCAAAACCATTATTAAAAGAAGCCATTTTAAAAATTCAAATAAATCAAAATTGGTTTTTGAAAAATCAAAATTTTAAAACAAAAATGGCTTTTATTCCTAACTCTGATACCACTTGTACGATCGATTTCACCCTAGAGGGGGGTGAATAGGGTGATACTAGTACTTATAAAAATTTAATGCGGAAATAATTTCAAATAATAGCAACACGGATATAGCAGAATAATAAAAGCAGTAATGGAACACACAGATTCACCCAGCTTCGGCAAAACCCTGCCCATGTGTTGCCCCCAAGGTTTCTACTAGAAATTAAGTGGTCACACGCTTACACACGTAAACTCGCGACACTTGCTATTGATAACCTAACTCTACACTCTAAACGCTGCCACAACTCATTCACTGAGTTGTGAATTCTTGAACGACACCACTGTAGTTCGTCCACTAGTCACACGACTAGAATTTACAAAAGTTTAAAAGTAAAATACAAAATGAAAACAACCTAAAACATTAAAGCTAGAAACCCTATTTTAAAATAACAGCCCAAAATAATTTAGACCGACCCAATTAAAAAGTTAAAAAATAAATCCCCCCTTTTCTTTTTCTCTAATTGGCCTGTATCCTTTTTCTTTGAAAAATGGCTGCTTCCTTTTGCTCGTTCGTTCCTCTTTATTTCCGATGATTAGGGATTCCTAAAATTTGAAGGCGCCGACTCAGTTGCTCGATCGAATAGATTATTCAGCATCCCTTGCTTTGTCGATCGATTATTTTCTTGATTGCAAATGGCTGCTTCAATTCGTCGAGTTCGATTGATGCATGGATTGGTACGTAAATGCCTTTTACTGATTATTGACTATTCTTGACTTTGATTCGAGTTGAAAGATTTATTCCTCTCTGTTGTTGCTTGAACTTGAATGATTTTTACATGTCGATGATGATTGGGTTTAAATAAGGTTCGAACCCCTTAATTTCCGTTCGTGTACTTCTGATTTGAATTCTTCTTAATCCCTGCTTGGCCATATGATTTTGATTCAATGCTCTTGATCAATCTTGACTCGTTCATTTCATACGTGTTGCTTCATAAATTTGAATTTTCTTCGGTCATCAATGCTATGACTTTTTCATTGTACTTGCTTGATTACCACAGCTAGTTTGCTTTGGATTTGATTTCGTTCTTTATGCAAACTATGGCCATTTGAAATTTGTGATGATTTGAACTTGTTCGATTTTTGTTAACACCTAGAACTTTGGTCATTTGGAAATTGTTTCCTTATAACTTCACGGCTTCACAGTTTTTACTATATTTGGTCTTCGAGCTAGTTCATGCAGTGTTTGCACTTGGTTTATCGAACTGTTTATAAATTTGTAGCTCTGGCTTTGACTCAATTTGAAACTGCTACCTTGAAAACTCTAACTGTAAATTGACTTCGGTTTGCACTGCTTGATCATGGTCACCTGTTCACTGGTCTGTTGCATTTGAAACAGTCAGATATGTTAGCTCTGGTATTTTTTTTAATCGATTGCATTACATTGTTCACTATCTTGTGCCATTTGGTTGGTCTGCACTGATTTTCTTGTTCCACTCGAAGTGTGTCATCATGTCTACGCATGCATATGTATGTGTGTGTATATGTGTTGTGAGTTGCTGTTTGCACTACTTCGAGTTTCATGTTAATTGAAAGTCTGGTGAAGTTTCTGGTTCGGCCTTGTAGTATCTGACATCAATGTTTCAGTTTCTGTTCTTATGCATTTGTGTGCACAGTCAACTGCTTGTACTGTTCAACCTACAGTTTGTCTTGATTTTTAGAAACTTCATATATACATCATTTTATTGCAGCCTTCATGTGTCTGAACTTCTGTTTTCTTTGAAGTCAATAATGTGTACACATATATGTGCATATATGTATATATGTTTATGTCGTCTTTGTGTAGCCTTCTCTGGCTTGATGTACATTGATTTGAAAAAACTGCCGTGTGAAAAATAGTCGAGCTAGTGTGCATTTGCTTCAATGTTGTTAGGCTTGCTTTGACTTCACTTGAGCTTGCACTAGTTACTGAGAGCCTGCACCATTTTTGATTTGGAACATGCATTTGAGTTGTAGCCTCGTGCTAGTTTGCGCGCACACACACACACACACTCACACACACACACACATATATATATATTTCAATGTCTAAATTCTTAAGTCTGGTTTGGTGGAAGCTTTGCATTCATGTTATGTTGAATGGTTTAAATTTGTGGCCTTCATTGTTGAGGCTGCTTGATTGCTTGCATATGGTTGTGGTGCTGCCTTGACTCTTGATTGTATGTATGCTAAATGCATATGTATACATCCGCTAACTTGGCTTGTGCTTGACATTTTATTGAACTTGTACATTTGGATTGATTTTTGGAATTGCACCTGAGTTGAATCCAGCTTATAACTCGGGTTTGACCTTGTGCTTATGTCGTGACTTTATTTTATTGCACTTGAGTTGAACAAAGCTTTTGGTTGGGTTTGACCTTGTTCTCACCTGTCCCTATAGTTTTGTCAAGTGTATATCGTTGTGCACGGCCTTCTGCCATGTACAGTGATACACTATATATGTCACAAGTTGTTCGTGTAGATGAATTCAAAAATAAAGATGATGACGAACAACCCAAATAACCGAGGCAAAAAATATTTTTCAAAACACATTTTATTTTACACTTCAAAATTATTTCCCTTTCAATTTTACTGCAACAGTGTTTATTTTGTAGATAATTCAGATGCTGGATTCAAGTTGGAATAGAGTTGAAGACCAAATACAAGTGAATGAGTCAAAGCAGTGAGGAGAGTTATGTAAATTGAAATGTATTATAATTGAAATTTTGAATAAATAGTGAGAGCACAAATTTGTACTATTCAAAATTATAATAAAATATTTGTTTGAATAAAATATCTGTTTGAATTTTAAATTCTTTGTTATTTATTTTATTCAGAAAATATTTATTTAATTATGTGAAAATAAAATAGTACAATAAAAAATACATTTAAATGAATATATATATATATGTGTGTATGTGTGCGTGTGTATTTATGTTTATTATCATCAAACAAAAATCATATAATAGCATACTCAACAATAATGATTTTGATATGGTTTGAATAAATAAAAATCTTTTTCCATAATATGAGAATCTCAAATATGATATAAGTTAAAATATTTTTTATTCTAATTAGATTGAGTATTCTAATGAGGGAAGAACTCCATAGTAAGAGAAGATACCGGAATGGAAGGGTTTGAAGAAGCGCCTAATGGAGCTTGATATTAAGAGTAGCAAGTGAGGTAAGAATAAAAAAGTGACCAACTAGGCTTTTTGGAAGACATTTTCTTTTTGTCTTTTAATGTACTTTGTTTTACTTTTGCATATAGGCCAACAATGCATGGGAACTTCCCCCATAATCCTGTACCAAAAATTAATGTAAATGTAAGACTGTTTTTCTATTCAATCTTTTTCATATTTGCATTTTGTACTTTTTTCTTTACTTGCCTATATATCTGCCTTCGTATTTAATATATTCAGTTGTAATTCAATTACATTTGTATTATACATGACTGTATTTTCACAATGCCACTATTTATTGTAACTTTGAAATATGAATAAATCTCTGCAACTATTTAGTAATATTTCATTTTTTGGTTCTGGTTATCATCAATGAAGTATTTCTTTCTTAGTTAAACAATAGGTGCCGAGTATTCCTCAAACGTGGAATTGGGATCCCATCAGCAATTGATAGCTTGAAATATTTATCTTCAAGCTTTTGTTCAATCGTGTAGGACCTTCTCAGTTTGGACCAAAATCCCCATTACTAGGGAGGATTCATTTTAGCACGGGGTCCCTGCCTCAAAGTTACTACTCCTGAACTTGGCATTGAATGCCTTGCAACACTTTTTTGGTGAGCAGCTACCATTAATTTAGCCTCTTCTCATTTTTGATTGACCAAGTCGAGGGACTTAAGAAAGAGTTTCTCTTTTATCTTAGGATCATAGTGTTTTCTTTGATGCGAACGGATTTCTAATTTTATTAGAACCATTTCCTCAACTCCGAAGGCCAAAGTTAATTGAGTACGCCCAATCATGGGCTTATGCGTTGTTCAATAAGTCCACAGTGTTGGTGGTAATTCATGAACCTAGTTACTCTTGGCTTTTGTCAATCGTTTTTTCAAAATGGATTTGATGATCTTGTTCACTGCCTCTACCTATCCTATAGCTTATGGTGTGCTATTACCGAAAATCTATTTGCAATTCGATACTGGTTGTAGAGTGTTTGAAATCCGTTTCTCGAATTGGGTTCGATTGTCGTTAGTTATTTTTGTGGGATTCCAAATCTACATATGATGTTGTTTATCACAAAGTTGATCTCTTACTTTGTCATTATCATGACAGTGGTTTCGTTTCAACCCACTTTGCAAAATAGTCCACAGCTATAAGAGCGTATATTGTTCTTCCCTTCGACATCGTTAGCACATTGATTATATACATCACCCAAACTGTAAATGGCCATAAGCTAATCACTTATGTAAGCTTTGTAGATGAGGCTCTAAGTATTTTCATGAGCCATTGACATCTATCATATAATCTAGTGTAATGAACTACATCTCAGCTGAACGTTAGTCAAAAGTACCCATAACTAAGTATCTTCTTCACTAGAGTCTACCTACCGGTGTGATCATCACAGATTTCTTCATGTACATCATAAAGGATATTTTTATCTTCATCTATAGCGACACACAACCTAGGGAGAGGGGTTGAGAAACCTCTCTTATGAAATACTCCTTGTATTATGAATAGTGGTACCTTACGAAGGAGTTTTCATTGCTTATTCTTGCCATTTTGTAGAGTTCCCTTTAAGAAATAGTCTTTAATCAAAGTCATCTACGACACCTTTTTCTTTCTCAGCCTCCATGGTCAAGTTGAAATCCATTTGATCAATGCTTGGAGAGAATAAAACTTTCATTAGAACAAGTCTCATAAGCTGTGCTACCCAGAACTGATCTGTTTACCTAGTGAATAGCTTTCGTGCATGATTGTATAATACTCAGTATCATTCGATAGCTCTAGTGCCTTTGTCATGTAAGAGGCAAGTCTCACTTCCTTAGCTCGAAATTCTTTGTTTACTTGTTAGACCACCAGCTCAGAGTCGTTGAATGTATGTAGTGTCTTGACCCCAGTTTCTTTTGCTATCTTGATCTCCGCAATCAATGTTTCATATTTGGCTATGTTGTTCATTACCGAGAACTTTTTAGTGTGTAGCATATTTTTCGTCCTTTTGAGGTCACAAGAATCACTCATGCCTCGAAACATCATTCATTGGAAGCTCCATTTACAAAAAACTTCCATACAAAACCATGAACCATATCTTCTTCCTCCTCTCCACCCTAAGCAGTGAATTTAGTAATGAAATCAGTGAATGCTTATCCTCAAGTTTCCTTTTTAGGATAGTACATTATATCATATTGGTTTAGCTCAATGTTCCACTTTAATAATCTTCCTGAGGTCTCGAGTCGATGCAATACTTGCTCTAGCAGCTGATCAATAAGCACTTTTATCGCGTAAGGCTGGAAGTATGATCACAACTTTCTTGAAGCAATCAACAAATAATGTGCCAACTTCTCCAAATTTAGGTAGTTCATTGCTAATTCGGTAAACTGCTCGCTGATATAGCATACGAGCTTTTGGACCTTAGAGTCCTCATGTACTACGGTCGCATTTAGTGTATATATAGTTATTACTTAGTAAATGAATATATCCCTTTCAAATAACTTCGATAGGGTTGCTGGTTTCTCCATATGTTATTACAATTTCTAGAAAGCTTCCTGGCATTCCTTGGTCCAAACAAAACTTTTGTTTTTTTTCTTAAGGGCATTAAAGAACAATATACAATTTTCCACTGGTTTTGAGATAAATTTACTCGGTGCAGCGACTTTTCCATTCAAGCTTTGCATTTCGTTCCTTATTTCTAGGGCAGTAATATTTTCCAATGCTCGAATCTGCTTTGGATTAGCTTTGTTGCCCTTGAGTTCAAAATAAAACCTAAAAATTGAGTGGTCCGACTCCAAAACAACATTTCACTAGATTGAGCTTCATTCCATGCTTCCGAAGCACATTAAACATTTCGACAAGGTCATCTATGTGATCCATTGATCGTTGTCACTTCATCGACATATCATTCACATAAAACACCAGTGTCAGCTTGATTTGATCTTCGAACGTCTTATTTACCAATCATTGTAGGTAGCTCCAACATACGTAAAACCGAACGACATTACTCAGTAGTAGTACAAGCCTAAATCAGTGATGAAACTCGTACGCTTCTGATATGGAACATGATTGCTATCTGGTTGTAGGTGGAATTTGCATCCATGAAAGAAAACAATTCGTGTTCAGTCATTGAGTCCATAAGTTAGTTGATCTTTGGTAGCAGATTGCTATCTTTTGGGCATGCTTTATTCAAGTCTGCATAATCAATGAACATCCACCATTTTTCATTTGTCTTCTTGACTAACATGGGGTTTGATACCTATTAAGGGTATACGACAATATAGTTAAATCCATTTGCTTTCAGCTTATCCACCTCTTCCTTTAGCATAGTGGATTGCTTCAGGCCTAGTCTATGTCTCTTCTGCTATACAAGACGGCACCTTGGGTCATTGTAACGACCCAGAATTTCAATCATTTTAAATTGAAATATTTAATTGATTTTGAATATTCACAAGTTAATTTTATAAGTCGAATAACTTACAATTCAAATGTAATAATTTATTTGGATGATTAAATTATTAATTTAATATTTGAAACTACAGAAATAATTGGACTTTGAATTTTATGTGAATGAAAATGATTTATAAAGTTTTTTAAATTCTATTTGAATTAGAATGATGTTAGTAAACTTTTAAAAATTGATTTGAAAGTGAATAAGTTGAAATTGGAAATTTATCGATTTAATTAACGTGTAAAAATAGTCATTTTTGACATGGTCTTGGATTTCAACGAAACTACTTTCATTGGATACGTAATGTTATAATATTGTAGGATTTCAAATTTTGTGTCAATTGGACTTAGGGTTTGGTCGTGCAAAGCTGAAACATGTAGAAATTTATTTAAGTAATTTTTAATTAAAATAATTCGACTCGAAAATCTATCTTTCAAATACGATGTAATTGGATCCCGATATGCATTCCATTATATTCGAAATGGGGGTAAAATATTATAAACACCTGGCGGCATGCTTTGATTGGAGTTCGAAATTTTTTTGGATGAATAGTGTGCAAAAATTTTCTATATAAGGCCATGAGATTTTTCAATTTGCAAAACCCTAATCCATCTAACCTTAGCTGCCACCATTATATTCGATGGCCCGAAAACTCTATTGTTCTTCCCTCTTTTTCTCTCGATCCATCCACTATCGTCAAAAATCTTCTACATGAAAAATATAGAGCACGTCGAGATCTACGTGATCAACGGTAATGATCGAAATCAAGGTGGCTGATTGGCGATAATTTCAGTTTGAACGGCTGACATTCGTGCATTCTTTTCAATGCAATGATGGAGCCGAGTTCAATTGGGTTTGGTGTGCTGGTGCATGGAGCTGTGGCACGCGTAAGGGTGGTCGTCGATCATTGTCTAATCGATGTATGTTGGTTCGACAGTTGATGGCGTGCGTGCGTATGTGGGTTTGAAGGCGCGACTTTTGCCTATGAACATGGAAGAAGGAAAAAAGGAATTACACTGTAACGACCCGGGATTTGACCATATTATTATAATAAGTATTTAATCTAATTTAAATAAAATACAAGTTTTTCATTTATAAACGAATAAGGTTCTTAGGCATTTTCCTGTTGTATATGTGCTTGTGAAGAAAATTTTGATTTAAAATTTAAAATAGATTCTTTTAAAAATATTTATAATAAAATTTGTCTTATTTAATTAAATTAGAGATTCCATATTTATTAATATTTGATACAATACACATATAAATGTAGTCTATGATAATAATGTTTAAATTAACACAATTCTATCCACATTAAATATAAATAAAATATATTAATGCAAATATAAGTTATGAATCAAATATTTGAAGATTAAACTCTAAATGAAAATAATTTTATAAATATGGAACATAAGTAAAATAAATATACATGGTTATAAACATAAGTATGTAGACATAAGAAAACAATAATATCAATATAAGTTTAAAATGAACAGTACTTGATAGTTTAAGTTAGAATAGAAGTATATACATATAAAATAAATGGATAGGTTGTAACATGAAATCGGACAAGCAAGTAGTACCTGACAAAAAGATATATGCATTATTCAAGCTAGATGAAAATAAAACAAAAATCTGTAAACAAAATTTTCATTAAAAAATCTTTGTACAAATACATATCAGCAAACTATTAATTAGATGTAAACATATTTGAAGACAAGCTCATTTAATGCTTTCATCTCAATACCCTAAACATTAAATTCAGCTGAAATACTTGTATCATCTCAGATTTATAGTACATTAACATGAAGCAAAATATTATCATAACCAGGTAAGGCTTGTATTAGAAGCTAAGGCCCTGTTCAAAAACTGTTCCTATATATATATATAAACACCATATTACTTGTTCATATATAAAACTTAGCTAACCTGAAGAAAAAGAAAATAAATAAGCATCATATTTTCAAACTCAATCAAAGTCAAAGGCAAAGGAAGTTATAGGGATTCATAATTCAAAACTGCAGTTCCTTTCAACAATAACTTGTCCTCTATTTCAATAGTAATCTTTGGTGAGTAAACCTACCTTTTGAAATTTAATTATTAATAATTGATTCATGAAAAATATTATGTTGATATAAAACTGTTATGTGATGTTTGTTAATTACTGGAAGCTCTGCTTATTGATGTTCTTCAAATTTTCAAGTTGCTGAGGCAAAAGAAACAGAGAATGATTATAAAAACATTTTTTACTTAGAAATTTAACTAAATAAATTTTTTTAAACTAAAGATCAAGGCTTGAAAATTGTTTAAAGGTTGCTGTGAAATATAAAAAAAAATGTAAATTCAAATATACAGTATGAAGTAAAAAAATGGTTAAAATTCAAATAATTCAAATTGTAAGTTTGAATTTATATCTTGAAATGACATTCAAAAGTATGATTTTTGAAACAAGAATTATGATTTTTAGTTAACCATACAGAATACAGTTCGTAAAGAAACCGAAAATGTGTATTCGTCAATTCCTGTCGAATTAATCAAAAATTGATGTTGAAATTTATGGTGAAGCTAGATTGTTGATTCAGGAGTATGGGAAAAATAATAGAAAATTTTTCTAATGCAATTTTTTTTAAGTCGAATCAAATTTAGGATTTACGATTCATGTATTTTGGGGTCTACATTTTCGATGATATCGTCGCATTGGATCGACCGAGCTTCACGATAATTTAGGGGAAGGTAGATGATGATGAAGGCGAGGTGAGGCCAGAATCGCTTAGCCTCTGGTGGTCGAGGTTGTGTGGACGTGGCATTTTTCCGCTGTCGTGTTCGAGTTACAGTTCGTATATTCGAGCATATTTTGTTTTCGAGCATATCGTGTTAAACTGGGTTGTGTTTTCAGGTGAGAGGTCGTTATGTGGTTTGTAGGTGGTGTTGAAGGTCGCCGGAGTGGTGGCGAACCACCGTGCACGTGTACGGTGGCGCGTGAGAATGTCAGCAGTTCGATCGTGGGTCATCTCGAGTGATACTCGAGAAATCGTGATGTTTGCTTCGAGTATTTTTGCGTGCGTGCGTGTGTTATAGGTATTGCAGTTTTATACTTAAGTAAATATAAAAATAAAAAAAGAAACAGAAGAGCGGAAGAAGAAGGGGTATGCATAGAGAAGAAGGATGCGGGAAATAGAAGGGAAGTAGGGGAAATACTCGAGTTTCACGCGAGTAAATACTGTGTTTACCTCGGGTTCATTCTTTTTGGGGTTAAACGAAATCTCATTTAAGTTGTTATGTTAAACTATGTTCAATATAAATTAAGTGATGAAAGTTGGCAAGAGTGAAGCTAAAACTTGATTAAATTTATCAAGGAAAGGTTTTACAAAACGTAAGATGGGTAATTATTTAAATCGAAAGTTAATTAAGATTTGTAATTAATTTATAATGATGATTAAATAAATAGTTACGGTTTAATTAAATTTGTAATTAAAGATTTATAATAATAATCTTGTGTAAATCAATTTGTAATTAAGAATTTAGTTAACCGTTTAAAGTTAATTAATTAACAAACAATGGTAGTTAATTGATTAAATAAATAATTAAGGGTAAATGATTAATTAATTAGATTAAGTAATTAGCAATAATTAAATGAATAATTGATTTTCATAAATCAATAATTAAGGTTATTAATTAATTAAGAATTAATTAATTAATTAATTAATTAAATGAGTAATTAAGAAGTAACTAATAAATAAGTTGATTAAGTAGTAGTTAACTAAGTAAGAATAAAATGATTTATTCTTAAGCAAGTAATTAAGTTTAAATTAATCAAACAATTTTTATATGAATTGATGATTCTGTTTGATTGACTCTGATATATCTTGGATGATAATCTGGGATGTTTTGTGATATATTCTGGATATATCTTTGATGATTGTGTATGATTATCTGTGATAAATGCTATGTGAATTCAATGTGTTGAATTAATCTGTTTAAAATTAATTAAACAACTTGGCCTCTAAAATGGCGTTTGGATTTCGATGAGACCGGGATCGGGTGTCAAATTGATATTCCGAAAACCACATCGATCCAAATTAAATGTTAGGTCGTGACATCTCAAGTGAAGGTCGAGATGGTGTTTTCAAAATGCAAGGGTTATCGTCGTTAACTCTGAGGGTGATTCCAAAACGAGTGTAACGAGATAATGCCTTCGGTTACGTTCAAACCCGGAACGAACTTGTATGGATTGAGTGCTTTCAACACATCGTCAGGCGGACGATGATCATTCTAACAGATATGTTCTGTAAAGGTAAATGCAGCCTTAAGCCCCATCAACCGGGAATGGCTAAAACAGGGGATGTGCAGCAAGGTTAGGTGGGTCATGCCCAAGCAGGACGAGATATACCCCTATCTAGATGTAACGATCTCGAATTTCAATTTATTTTAAATTGATAATTAAATTTATTTTTGATTTAAAATTGTGAAATTAATTGGTGATTATATAAAATATTAGTTAAATTATGAATTTTTGAAAAATGCATTTAAATTTAATTTGAATTGGGATTTAAAAATATTGTAAAGTAAAATAAAATACAAACAAATGTACTACAATAATAATAAATTTATATTGACATACAACAAGACAACCAAAAATACACATAAGTAAGAAAATAAGTAAACAAGATAATTAAACAAGCAATCAAATATAAATATAAGTATGTTCAGACAAAGGCAAAAGAGAATACATAAGACAAGTATGCAACATAAACTAAACTAATACAAAATAACAATCAAAACAAAGCATATAAGCAAACAAAGTACACAACAAATAAATGCAAGATCCTCGTTAATACATTAGTCACCACCATATCATCTCTCAGCCGAGTTAGTGAAAGTATAGGCAAATATAATAAGTATGTAAAAGCAAAGCAAGAAACAAAAGAACATATAAACAAGTACAAACAAGAAAACATAAAGGACCAGGGCATTAAATGCCATATTCTCTTGCATGCAAAAGAAGATACTATCAGCCGAGACAAAGTGAGTGATAAGGCAAACACAGTGTAAAATATAACCTAAAAGCATAAGGACCAAAGCAATAAATGCATCAGCCACCATATGAAGAAACATATCTCTGTTTTGTACAAAATATTATCACTATTTTGAATATAAAATATGTACTCTGTACAGATCCTATTTTATATCCCTGTCTTCTTCTTCCTTTCTATAATCTCCATATCAGTTCGTCCACAAACCAGAGAAACTATAAAACTTAAATAATTCATTCCACTAGAAAAAAAAGGGGCTTTGTAAACCTGTAAAAAAGTAATGCAAATAAAATACAAGTTCAAGCTTCAGTTCAAAGCCTAGGAAGCAAACCAAAAATAATAGTAGCCAAAAACAAAAGGGAATTTAAAGTCTTCAAACCTGGAGATGAAGATCTGCAGTTTTTAAACTAGTGAGCTCTGTTCTTCTCCTGACAAGGTGAGTAACTTATTCTTTTTAGATACTTTTAAAATATAAAACAGTTGCTTATATATATAGGTGAATCTGTGAGCAACTTGATGTTAAAAAGTTCAAGTGTATTTATATCTGATTTCTTGATTTATGCCTGAAGATAAATATGTATTTGTGTGTATATATATTGGTGAAATTTTTGGTGTATTTGTGATTTGCAATGAATGCATGTTGCTAATACCTGTAGAACTCCTCTGTTCAAATTTCAAGCTCAAGTTTAAGTTAAAAAAAAAAAATCATTTTCACCTGATCTGTGCATTGTGAGGTTTAAAAAATTCAAACAACTTATGTTTGTTAAATGATAGAATAAAGTTTAAAATTTATTTAAATAAAATAAACTGAGTTTGCACTGGAAGAACCATAAGAACAGTTAATACTTAATATAAGTGAAATTCTCGAATATCTTAAAATATCAATTCGAGTATATAAATTGAATTCTTATCTGAAAATAGGATTTTTAAAACGAAAATGGAAATTTTTCGTGACCTAAATCAAGAGAAATCGAAAAATAAGCAATTTTCGTTCAAAAATAAATTTCTGTCGACTTGGTCGACGAGAGGTGACGTGGCTTTGGCTGGTGGCAGTAGGAGGACCTAGGGAAGGGGTCCACCATGGCGGAATTTGTGATTGGGCCTTTGATTGTTTGGGCGAGAGGATTTTAGGGTTTAAGAGTGGCATTGAAAGGTCGATGGACGCGACCGAATTGACGAGGGAAGGCGCGACCGGAACTTTCGAGTTTTGGTGAAGAGATAGTGTGATGAGTGTGCTTCCTGATGGTGAAGGTGGCGGTGGACCAAACGGCATCATTAGGGAGCAGTTCGACAAGTTCTGGGGTCGGGGTTCCTTGATGGTTCGAACGCGAACCCATTTTTGGTCTGGGGTGGTTTGGGTCAGCGGGGAGGAGGCGATTGCGATCAGTGGATGAAGCGCGACTCGATGGCGCGGCCGTGGCGAGGAGATGGCTGATGGTGACGGCGTACACGTGCACGTGCACGAATCTGATGGTGTTGTGTTACCTAAATGTTTTGTTTGCCTGGGAAGGAGAAGTATTGGTCGCACGATTTACCCGTGTAGCTCGAGTTGTTGTTCGAAGCGTTGCTTCAATCGACTCGAAGAAAAGAAGAGAAAATAAAGGGATCAGGTTGCTTTGTGTTACAGGCTTCAACCTGGAACTGTTTGTTCTGGGAATATTAAGAATCAAATTTAAATTTATGCAGAATGGGTTTTAAACTGAGTATAAATCAAAATGCAAATAAATTCAAGTTCAAATTAAAATCTAGTTTGAAAACAAATAAAGTTTCAAATCTAATTTATTTCAAAAATTTAAAGACAAATTAAATGTAGGAGGAGGGGGAAATTTGAATTCAAAATAGAATTGAATTGTAGATGGGAAATTCAACAAGTTAAAAATTGAAAGTATAAACCTGAAATCAATTCCCAAATCAGATTTCCAAAATTTTGAATTTAATTAAGTTTTAAAACTTAATTGTTTAAAAATAAGTTTAAGCGTGTTAAATCTAAAGAGGAAAATCGATTTAAATTATATTGTAAATGGGAAAAGAAAATCAAAGCATAAATATAAATGAGTTTACCGTAATTAATGAAGATTTATGATTTATAATTTAAAATGATTATATAAGTAAATTTTCTTCAGAAAAGGGTAATTAAAGAAATTTAATAGTTAAGAAAATCATTAACTAAGATTATTTGAATAAACAATCAATATGATTAATTTTAAATAAATTAGATTAATTAATTTAATAATAATCATTTGTGGAATTGTGAAGTGTAATTACTTAATGACATTGATTAAAGAATTAATAAATATAATTAAGTGAGTTAATTGGATTAGTTCAGATTTATCACTTAAGTTAATTAATTCAGAATAATCACCTGAATATTTTAGAAAATATAATTACTTAGAAAAGTAATTAATTGATAATTACCGGATGTAACTAATTTAAATGATAATCAGATAATTGGATTTATCCTACCTACGGATGTTTGGATTATACTGAATGATAAATTGTTTGGTATCCCTGATATTGATGCTTTATGATTATCCTGATTTGTGTTGTGATCTGTGATGT
Source organism: Allium cepa (assembly GCA_030765085.1). Classification (NCBI taxonomy): domain Eukaryota; kingdom Viridiplantae; phylum Streptophyta; class Magnoliopsida; order Asparagales; family Amaryllidaceae; genus Allium; species Allium cepa. Next base: position 140,595,765 of record CM060940.1, on the reverse strand, counting down.
AATTTATTATCTGTGATATATATATATATATATATATATATATCTGCGAATCTGTGTATGAAAGATAAGTGTTATAGTTTATATCGCTTATCGAATATATTGTCGTATTTGATCTGTGATGATTGAATGGTTGTGCACTATTGTGTTAAACCCCTGTACCACACTTATACACACACAAATATGGATTTCACGAGGAAATCGATTAAGTCGCAGATTTTGAAATGATATATAAAAATTGAACATTTAAATTCAAATGTTTTGGTAATGGAATCAGAATAAATGTGAAAAGCTTTTGAAATGGAATTTCAAGTTAAAATTCATTTTAATTAAGTTTTGAAATTTGAACAATATGATTTAAATTTGAATTCAAAATTAGGAATTGAATTCTATGATTTGAAATTAGGAATTAAAGATGTTAAGTTAGTTTGAAACCATATTTAAAGTATTGTTTTTGGGAATTTGAATTAAGTCAAAGTTTGTAACTTGTTTAAATGAAATCGAAATTTTCCAAAATAAAACTGTTGTCTCTAAAAGATAAAAAGTTTTCGTTTGAAGTTTGATTAAAGGGATTTCAAGTTTAAAATAAAATAGTTTTCCAAGTTATAAACAAATATTTGGAAATGAGTTTTGAAAATTTGGGAACGATTTGAAAACTATAAGACAAATCTTTGAATTTAAAGATTTGATGAATTAAGCTTTTGAAACGAAATTGTTTTGAAATCCGAGAATGAATATTTATGAAAGTAGGTGAACATTATGAAATAAATCTTTTGTTTAAAAGATTTGAAATGGTAATTGGATTAAACCATTTGAAAAGAAAGTTTTGAATTATTAAGTTGTGACTTAATTGAAATCCTATATCCATATGTTTTAAATATTTCGCTCACTATTCGGTTTAGCCGGGAAAAGACCTTTGTGTCAAGTAACCCATTCCGAATATGTGATTCGTCGTTATGGATAGCATTTAAAGACCGGTGTTGAAGACCGGGTATTTGCGAGAACGATAGGATGACCTATCGTTTGTCTCTGCACTGAATCGTGCCGGTATAGAGATTTCCTAAGTGATGGGAAGTCCGATCGGGATTGTGAATACCCGGATTTGCAAAGGCTTCGTAAGAAGTGCCTTCGGTTCTGTTCGAACCCGGAACAGACTTGTATGGATTGTGTGTCTGACATTACAATTTGAGATATAAAGCAGATTTCTTTCAAATACATTTCTGTTGGTGGCGGAGAATTTATTCTTTTAGCTTAACACCCTTCTCTGAGACGTACGAGCTCAGAGGTTATGTAGTTGAAGGTTATCAGCGATATATTCCTAATTTGGTAATGTGACATGCTAAGTGTTGCTGTGTAATGATCATTGATTGATCATTTGTTTGATCATTTATCTTTGTGATAATTACTTTGATCATTTGTTGACCCAAAACATGGCTTTGTACCAAAGCGTGGCTTTGTGGAAGTGACTTCGTCGAACCTCACACCCCGGAATGGTCGAAACAGGAAAGATGCGGCAATGTTGTTAGGGGGTAGCGCCCCTTTAGGGTATGTACATCTCCTTCTGGATAGAAGTGGTATCATGGTATGGAGCCCATATACTTACTTATGTGGACATCACAAACCTATATATATCTTGTTTTGTGATTTGATGTTGGGGCCCCGGTTAAAGGTTGTTACAACCGGGAGGTGGCATACTCGTGTCAGTAGTTACCCAGTTAGGGGTAACCCGGCCTTGTGTTGGCAGAGATCCGGTTAGATTCTCGGGGACGTCCTTCCAGAGGCGTTCTCATGTGGCAATGGGAAGTTCCTTGGCCTGACCATTTGTTGGAAATCCAAAGAAACAATACGAAACCCTGTACGGTTTTAGTTGTAGAACCTGCCATTCACTTATGGTGGCGCTCCACTGTTTGGATGGTAGCTATAGTAGGCATAGTTCGAAATGTCTATGCTGGCTAAGATTTATATTCTACTTTCGAAATGTTTTCTGCACCGTGCACTTATAATAATAATATCAAAGAAATTTTCTACGTATTAATCATGTTTGACTATCATAAGAAGAAATCTCCTCCAAGTCTGCGTTTGCATTGTGTGTGTGGTGGGAGGTCTTATGGTAGTTTCATTTTCAAAAAGCATTGCGAATTTACTTTAAAATCTTTTATTGATTGAATTAAAAGATAAACTGTTTTCATTGCTCACACCAGTCCCATGACTGATCCGGAGTTTATTGTTCCTTTCCTAAACTCTGGGTGCTCATTATTTTCCACACGAGCAGTCTAGAGTTGGGTTTTTCAGATAGTTAGGTTCAGTGAATTATCTGGAGTTAGTTCAGTCCTTGGTTCGCACCAGTCTTGCTTAGCTTGGTGCATCGTTATTGGGAGTTCGAGCTATTGCTGGATTGGTTCTTGGAGATGGAGTTCAGATTTGGAGTTCTTCGTTGAAGACTATCTTAGAGTTATTTGTTCCGCTGCTGGCATTATCTATATATTTTTTCCGCTGCTATTTTCTTGTATCTCTGATGTATATTGATATTCATTGTATCACTCTATTGTATCAGTATTGTATATCAATGTATTATTCTTTTATTCCGCTGTGTTATTTTACTTAATGTTGTTATAAGCTCCGGCGAATCGCTTTTGAATGGTCGAATCTACGGCATTCGAATACGATTTGAAGTATAGATGTCGATTTTCGAGCGGGCAAAACCCGTTTCGTTACATTAGATGTCCCTTTTTATTCGGCTGTGTGGGCAGTTGGTCTGCAGCCAACTGCGGGGTTATCTTGTTCGGGACTGTTCAGTAAGGAATGGTTCCGGCCTTGTGTTGCAGAAGAGTTAGGGTGGCTCCTCGGTACAGTGATCTAGGCCTCGTACTGTGACGGGCGGTACCCCAGTAGCCCTGCCATTGTAGGAATCCAATTTCCAATAAGAGCCGTACGTTTTGATTGTGCCCAACTATGTTGAAATGTGAGATGTAAGCATTTCAGCTATTTATATATTTTACTTGAAAACCCTAGACACTATTATAATATCATTAGATTTCCTATAAAATGTTTTGTTTAGCGTAAGGTAAAAAATTACCATATTTATGTGTGGGAAGTCTTACGTGATACCTTATTTTCAAATGATTTTCAAAGTTAAACAATTTAAACCCGTTTACTCATACCAGACCCATGTCTGACCCGGAGTTTATATTTTGTTTTTCATAAACTCTTGGTACTCAAATTTTTATCAGTAGCCAAGTGATAGGTTTCAGAGTATAGAGTTTCTGGAGGAGTTGGAGCAGAGGACCAGACGTATGTATCTATCTATATAGTTCCGCTGTGTTAGTTAGTGTATGTCGTATTTTGGGATGTATGTATTGACAGATACGTATATGACAATTCTATTGTATGATATCGTATAACTCTGATATATGTATAACTGTGTAATAATTATGTTGATGTATTATATTTTGTTCCATTCCGCTATGAGATTCTAATGTTGTTATTCTTTCTTTCTATTCTTTTCTATTTCTATCCCTTTCTTTCTTAATGATGATATGACTTTATAGGGTTAGAAAGCCGGGTCGTCACATGCACGGCCTTGATTTCAAAAGCAAAAGCAACGGCCATGATTTACTAAGGTTAAAAAAAGAATTGTAATTTATTTATATTTAAAACCTTGTAAAATTATAAAAATCATATCTTTTACATACGAGGTCGAAATCGGACGAAACAAGTTGCATCGGGTTCGTATTCACTAATACAATGTGACAGAGCAGGATTAAATCGATTTGGAGCTACTAGGAATATTGGATAAAATTAAACTTTCATTCGAAATAAAATGCTACAACATCGAATGCAAGCAAAGTGAGTACAACTCACTCTTTCTGACTCACTTATATTTTATATAAGTGAGAATATATTTATTTTGTGTTGATTGATGATTGTTGGGGTGATATATAATATATTATATATACTGATTGGTTTGGATACATTCCCACATATTTTAGCGAGTGAGACCCTATACGTTCCCGTGTATGAGCTTATGACCCCTTGTATGCACGTCTGGCTCGAAGCGGACATTGTACATATTTTCTCATATGCATATTTGTTGCAAGTGAAAGGTTGGAGAGATCCAGCTGGACACCTCATCAGTGTTGAATTTTATTTATAGATACTGTTATATATGTTATTATCATGAAATATATGATGTTTGGAAGCCATGACTGGTATGGTTGATGTGAATTCCCTTATTTAATTCTTTTGCAGCATTGGGCCATATTTTTGGTAATATAAAATATTAAAGTGATGATTTCAAATTAAAAAGGAATTCAAAGTGATTTTGAAAATAGATGTTTTATTAATTTTGAATTGTTAAAGAAATGAATTTATTTAAATGAATAAAAAGTTACAGTCGTATGTTATAAAATTTAGGGTGTTGGGAAATATAATCAAAATATGATTTTGGAAATATGGAGTTAACTATTTGATAAAATAAGTTAAATGATATTTTGAATTTATATAAATGGTTCATGTATAAGATTTATAAAATAGTGATTTTCAAATAAAAAGTAATGGAATTATAAACAGTGTCTTATAAATATTTGAAATGGAATTGTAATCAAATTTGTATATGGATTTGGAATGGGAATTTAGAAATGAATTTATAATGGATTTTATAAATAATAAGATTTGAAAAGAATGAATTTGTAAATAAGAGAATTATAAGGAAATTAACTTATAGTTGGATTTTGGAATATAAATGAGATATAAACGAGATTGGTTAATGAAGGAATTTTATATATGGAATTTTTATAAAATATAAATGAGATGTATAAACATGGTTTTATAAATCCGAAATCAACTTATTTTGATAAGCTAAATATGAAAGCTTATAAAGGAATTATATTCATGATTTTCGATAGTGAATAATCCTTTTAATTAAATGTGTTGAAGTAGTGAAATCGGTAAAAGAATTTCATTCATGATTTTCAAGAGTGAATAATCCTTTCAATTAAATATGTAGAAGTAATGAATTTGTTTAGGAATTATATTCACGATTTTGGATAGTGAATAATCCTTAAAATAAAATGGATATTTTTGGAAAGTGGTATTATAAAATGAAGTTAGAATGGTTTGAAAATAAAGTAAATTGTGAATTCTCTTATTATTAAAATAAGCATATGAGAATGTTTTCCCAACTATCCAATAAGTGAAATGGTTTTGAATATTATCTTTTAAGGATAATTTGAAGTGAACAATTTGGAAAGTGACTTAATTAATAAAAGATTAATTAAAAGGGCCTAGTGATTGCTTATGGTTCTACATAGTTGTTGTTGGCTTTAATAGATGAATAACCTACTATCAAATTTGGCCATTTTAGTTTCTCAACTTGATGTAGAAACTAATTAGTCGTACACTTAGTATGTGACTGACGACATAGGTTTGATTATCGTTTGTGTTGAGAATGTTGATTAGTGTAGTTCAGAGTGATTACTCCAATCTACCGAGCGTCCTTCTTGGCCGAATGATAGCAAATTGAAAGTTGGAGATGTGATAAGTCTATGAGACTTAGTTTCTATGTGAAGTTGAGAAACGCTTTTGCATTGTTGGTACGAAGAGGCCGGAATTAGATTTATTTGAAAACCACTTTGGACCAACGTATATGCGTTCAATTGTGTAGGTTATTGAAGATATTGAGATTTAGGATTTTCATAGTGAAGGACTGCTTGTTGATCGTTTGGGGTTAAAATCCCAATATACATCCAGTAACAGTAGTCTCTTCGTTATGAAATATCCAATGCAAGGACTATTCATTACTAGTCCTAGGGATTTCCTGACAGAAGTGGTAGGAAATTACCTTCGGTTTGTCCTATTGCCGGACAACTTGTGTTGACGAGTGTCTGACATTGCATTTCTAAGATTACATACATTGATTTTTACAAATGTGGATCTATTGATGGTGGAGAAGGCAAATTCTTTTAGCTTAACACCCTTCCTTCAGACGTAGAAACTCAAGGGTTATGTTTTTGTAGAAGGCAACTAGTTGTCAACGAAAATGACAATGTGGCATTCAAAGTTATGTGATATGTGATATGCGAAAGGTAATCGTTACCTCAGGCCTCATCAACTAGAAATGATCGAAACAGGGTTAGATGTGGTAAAGCTAGGTGGGTCATTCCCAATTAGGATATGATCATTCTCTTCTAGATATATTTCTTCCCTCTATGACATTCGGGAAGTAAATTAATGCAGTTTGTATGTTATGAGGGCCCTCGGAAAGGTCGGTAATGACCAGGGGATGACATATTCGGTACTACCTAGCAATATATGTAGGCCGGTCCTATGTTGGCAGAGGAACTTCGTGATGGTTTCTCCGTACATTCCTCCAGAGATGTACTGCCAGAAGGTAGTCCCTTCACCTGGTCATTTGTATGGAAATCCATTCTCAAATAAGAAACTGCGGTTTCGTTTGTATTGGCGTAATGAATAGCCCCGAAATGCTATATGGATAACCAATTTGGCTATGATTAATATTATTTGTATACTAGACACTAGTATAATATAACATGATTTGATATGAAAGGTTTTGGTTAGGTTATCGTAAAGTAAAAACATGTCCATGTTTATGTGTGGGCGTGTCTTACGAGATACTTTTTTTTTGAAAAGAAATTTTTGGCATTGTAATAAATTCAGTTGAGTATGTTTTCTCATGCTAGTTTACCAGACTGATCCAGACATTTTTCCCTTTCAATGCTCGGGTTAGACTGGGTATATTTACAGGTTCAGATTTGGTGCTTTTGGAGCTTCAGCAGGCGAGCTGGTGATCTTCATGTCATATACACGTATCTGTTTACTTTCTGCTGCTTTATTATTTATATGACCAGAAAACTGTCCAGGCTGATGGTTAGTGATTTATTGTTGAACTTTGATTGATCTATATGATATTACAATTTTTGTTTTATAAAGATCATTGATGTAATATTATATGTTTTCTACTGCAATGTGAGATTTTATATTGTACTGTTTGGTTTTCTCTTCTCTCTTTCTCCTCTTCTCTCTTCTTTTCATTCTCATGATTTTCCATCAGTCTATGCTTTTTGGGTCAGACAAGTGTGGTTTATTGTCGATTCAAAGGGTACAGATTTGCGAGTTGTCAATGTGGTATCAAAGCTTAGGTTTAGTATATTCCTACGCTTTGATGTGTACTCGGTGAAGATAGGATCAATAACACACTAAATTGAGTTTGAATGTATTATATATAAGAGTGCGTATTTGTTAGTGGATACAAAAATGTTTTATATTGTGTTTACTTATCCGTTGAGTTATTTATGAATTCTGCTCTGTATATGGGACACCATATTGTCGATAGGGATTACTAAACACTTAAACGAGGCGACATAGTATTGTTTTTAAATTGGATGAATGAAATAATTTTACCTCTATTATATTTTATATATAAAGGTACAATTTTTCAGTAAGTGTATATAAATTGATTGTTTGGTTGTTTGAAAATATAAAAATATATAAGTTAATAAAAGCTGTTTGAATAATCGAAATAAAAGCAACAATTGTAAAAGAATAAATTATATAAGCAAATGAGTTATTAAATGTGGAATTATAATTTATATGATTTAGAATTGTGAAATAATCTTATACATAAGAAACGAGACTACATGACTTTATTTACAGATATGAGTTATAAATAAAAATGAATTTAAACTAAGAATTTGAGAATTTTAATCCCGTTGATTTTGATAGTTGTTTTTTAAAGTTAAAAGAGGTTATATTGTTATAAGTCTAAATAAGATAAATAAATTTGGAATAAGTCTTATATAAGTGTAGTAAAATAGTGAAATTATATAAGTAATTTTTTTATAAATGTGATTTAAAAATATAAAAGGGATTTTTAAAATAATATAAAGCACTGAATTCACTAGCGTTGCTGGAAAATAATAAGTTTGGTGATTGCAACGGCATCAGTATCATTTTTGGGTTGCTATGTAATGGATTTGCTACCAATTTTAAATTGAAAATAGAAATTTTTGTTGTGATAAACAAATTTATGTTTAAAATCCAGTTTGAAATTAATAAATATAAGTGAAATGAGTTTTGGACTTATAATATGAAATAAAAAAATCAACTTTAGTAAAGTTAAATAAATTTGAGTTAGCATAATAAAATGTATGATTTGAAATTTAACTCAAGTAAAGAAAAGGAAATGAGCTAATGAAATGATTTAAATAAAAATAGAATTTGAATTAAATTAGAAGTGAACTTAAGTTGTATAGTAAAAGTAAATGTAAGTGAGAATGAAATGAAACATAACTTAAATGATGTTAAATAAAGTTGAATTTGATATCAAAATAGGGAATAAAGTGAATTAATGAAATGGAGTAATTAAGTGAATATAAACTTGAGTTATATAATGAAATTCAACTTTAGTTGTAAAATGTAGTAGCAATTGAATTAATGAATGAATTGAATTGAACTAATGAAATAAATTAGTAAATAAAATATGGATTGAATGTTAATCAATCGAATGTAAATGAATTCATATGGAATAATGAATGTAAGATTAATTCACTAAAAGCTAATTAAATTGGGAATCGAATAATTGAATGAAAGTCAATTAGATATCAACCAATTAGAATTAAAAGTGTTAAATCAAATTGAATGTAACGAAGTAAATATAAATTTTGAGTGCAAAGTAAATAAATTTGGTTATGTTGGATATGCATTGGTTGTTAGATGGATGTTAGTTGATTGAATAGAAATTCATTAAATATTAATGAAATTGAATCAATGAAACTGAAAGCTAAACTATTGAATTCAAATTAGAAGTAAGTGAATCTAAATAGAACTTAATTTGATTTAATTTGGAAGTGAATTAATTCGAATGTAAATTAGTGAACGTAAACTAATCGAATATGAATAAATGAATGTTCGTAAAATCCAATGTTAACGAATCAAATGTGATTAAATTGAAAACCAATTCAATGAATATTAATGATAAATGAATGTATATTGATTTGGTTATGGATTCACTAGAAAGATATTGGTTTGTGGAATGTTGGTTAGATGATAGTTGTTTGATCGGCGAATTTGTTGCTTTTGATTGCATTTGCTATATTGGCATATATAGCTGTTGTATCGGTATATGTTGTATATTTATATTAGTTTTCATATATACATGTACTTATTATTCGTTAAGTGTTTAGTAGGTGAGGATGGCATATGCTTCACGTTTGGAGCTTGCTTTCGCGCTATATTAGCCATATATGCTCGCAAAATAATTTATAAAGTACGTATCTTGAATTACATATTGTACTTCTATATTTTCTTCCTATGAGATGCCTCCTTCTCGAAGATGAGATGTACATTTGTAATATTATATATGTTGTGATTTTTCGGATTGAACCGTGCAAAGAAGGCTATGGTGAATTTTTTTTGAAAATTTAAGGCATTAGAATTTTTTTGAGAAATTTGGAAAATTTTTGATAATGACATTTTTTATTTTAGGTTAAAAGTTTAACGATATTAGTTGGTTTTGAAAAGAATAACCATGAATGGATTTGAAAACATAAGAATTTTTTATAAGAATTTTAACTAAATGATTTTGGGAAAGTTAAACACTTAAGAGATTTGGTAATCCAACTTAACAAATTGTTTTGAAAGGTTAATGGATTTTGTGGCTTTTGCTTACTTGGTAATTTCGAGGGCGAAATTCTTTTAATTAGGGAAAAATGTAACGACCTAGAATTTCATTCATTCGAAATTGGAATATTTAATTGATTTTAAATATTCAAAAGTTAATTTTATAAGTTGAATAACTTATAATTCAAATATAATAATTTATTTGGATAATCAAATTGTTAATTTAATATTTGAAATTACAGAAATAATTGGATTTCGCATTTTATGTGAATGAAAATGATTTATAAAGTTGTTTTAAATTCTATTTAAATTAGAATGATGTTGGTAAACTTTTAAAAATTGATTTAACAATGAATAATTTGAAATTGGAAGTTTATCGATTAAATTAACGTGTAAAAATAGTCATTTTTGGCACGATTTTGGATTTCGACGAAAATAGTTTCATTTGATCCGTAATGTTATAATAATGTAGGATTTCAAATTTCGTATCAATCATACTTACGGTTTGGTCATGCGAAGGTGAAACGCGTAGAAATTTATTTAAGTAATTTTTAATTAAAATAATTCAATTCGAAAACTTGTCTATCGAATACGATGGAATTGACTCACGATATATACTTTATTGTGTTTGAAATGGGGGTAATACATTATAAATATCTGACAACACGCTTCGATTGTAGCTCGAAAATTTTTCGGATGAATAGTGTGCGAATATTTTCTATATAAGGCCATAGATTTTTCAATTTGCAAAACCCTAATCAATCAAACCCTAGCTGTTACTATTATGTTCGATGGCCAGAAAACTCTATCATTCTTCCATCTTTTTTTCTCGATCCATCCACTATCATCAAAAACCTTTTGCATAAAAATATAGAGCACGTCGAGATCTACGTGATCAACGATGATGATCGAAATCAAGGCGGCAGATTGGCAGAAATTTATGTATGAACGACCAACAATCGTGCATGCTTTTCAATGCAATGGTGGAGTCGAGTTCAACTGGGCTTGGGGCGCTGGTGCATGGGGCTGTGGCGCACGTAGGGGTGGTCGTCGATCATTGTCTAATCGACGTATGGTGGTTTGACAGTTGACGGCGTGCGTGCGTATATTGGTCTGATGGCGTGACTTTTGCCTGTGAACATGGAAGAAGGAAAAAAGGAATTGTGCGGCCTTGGTTTCAGAAGCAAAAGCAATGGCAACGATTTACTATGGTAAAATAAAGAACTTGTAATTTATTTATATTTAAAATCGTGTAAACTTATAAAAATCATATCATTTACATACGAGGTCAAAATCAAGTGAAACAAGTTGCGTGGAGTTCGAATTCGTAAGCACTACACAGGAGCTAGATTATATTGAATTGGAGCTGCTGGGAATTTTAGGTAAAATTAAATATTCATTTAATTTTATTTGAAATAAAATGATTCAACATCGACTGCAAGCAAAGTGAGTAAAACTCACTCTTTTTGACTTGCTTATATTTTTATATAAGTGAGAATATATTTATTTTGTGTTTATTGATGATTGTTTGGGGGATATATGATATATTATATGTATACATATATATATATTGATTGGTTTGGATATATTCCCGCATATTTTAAAGGATGGGACTTTATACGTTCCCGTGTGTGGGAGGATGACCCCTTGTACGCACATCTGCCTCGAAGCGGACATCGTACATATTTTCTCGTATGTATATTTTGTTGCAGGTGATAGGTTGTAGGGATCCAACTGAATTTTTCACCAGTGTTAATTTTTACTTACAAATATTGTTATATATGCTGTTAACATGCGATATATGATGTTTGGAAGCCATGATTGATACGGTTGATGTGAATTCCCTTATTTAGTACTTTTGCGGCATTGGGCCGTATTTTTGGCAATTTAGATATTAAAGTGATGATTTCAAATTCAAAGGGAATCTAAAGTGAATTTGAAAATAGATGTTTTATTAATTTTTGAATTGTTAAAGAAATGAATTTATTTTAAATGAATAAAAAGCTACAATATTTATGTTATAAAAATTATGGTGTCGGGAAATATAATCAAAATATGATTTTTGAAATATGGAGTTAACTATTTGGTAAAATAAATTAAATGAGAATTTTGAATTTATTATAAATGGTTCATGTATAAGATTTATAAAATTGAGATTTTTAAATAAAAAGTAATGGAATTATAAACGGTGTCTTAAATATATTAGAAATGGAGTTGTAATCAAATTTTTATATAGATTTGGAATTGGAATTTAGAAATGAATTTATAATGGATTTTATAAATAATAAGATTTGAAAAGAATGAATTTGTAAATAAGAGAATTATAAGCAAATTGTAATGACTCAAAATTTTCGACTCCGAAAATCCCAGATTGTAAAAGAAAGAAGAAAGGAGAAAGAAGGAAAACAGAAAATAACAACATCTCAATCTCACATTCGCAGCGGATCAAATATAATATTAAATAATAGCAGTTATACAAAGAAGAAATGTATCTGTTAAATTACATTCAATACATCGGAGTTACAACCATTACACAAACTGGACAGTTAAAATTAACTTGTTCCAGAAATACAAACAATAATATACATAGCGGAATACTCCATACGTCCTGCCATCCAGCTCGCCTCTTGAGCTCCCGAATGTCCTAATCTGAAAATCTGTAATACTCAGTCTGAGCCAAGCATTACATCAAAGTAACATCTGGGTCAAGCTGGAAACCAGCATGAGTAAACCCATTTAACTTAAAAACACTAAGTTATAACATACTTAAATTCTAGGGTAGCTCGTTCTTCACTACGAGTTCTTAACTTGTTATAGTTAACACTTATTTCACAAATCAATCTCTAAGTACCCTTACTTAGTTTCAATGGTCCAGTTCACTTAAATTATTTCATTCCGGCCTATTGATTATACATGTCAAGTCTATAAAGAATTGTAGTAGATTTCAAACCGAAGTGGTTTTGGGTATTTACTGATACCCGACCCCGGTCTCTTCGAATCCCAAGTCATCTTAACCTAAGTTACTCAAGCGAAATACAATTCAAACTTTAGATACAGGGTGTCACCTTTACACAATAATTCATCATCGATAGATAACCACATTATCACATAAACCAAACATATCATATCACATAGCATCACAAATCACATATCAGAGATATCAACTAATCTAAGGCATACAATATAATTCAATCATTCATAAGCAAGATTAATTTGTCATACCATTTCTAATTAATTTAAAATAAATTAAATTAACTACCTCAATCACTTTTAATCCTGCTCACTTAACATTAATTAATTACAAACCATTAATTAATCATTCCTTAATTATCCTCTTTAATTACAATAAGTAATTAGCCTTTAATAAATAACACAAATTGATTAACCTTCACCCTTTCACATTAATTACATTTACCCATAATTAATTACTAAAATTAATTATCCTATGATCACTTACATTGATTAATTATCCTTCAATTAATCATACCATTAATCAACTAACCCTTAATTAATTTACTCAATTAATCAATCCTTTAATTAATTACACTAAGTAATTAATCCTTAATTACTTTCATCTAGTAATCATCCCAATGGTTAATTATCCTCAGTTAATTAACTTTTAATTATTAATTAATTTAATTTTTAATTACTAATTAAATTAATTAATCCTTGATAAATTTATCCTTTAATTTTAAGTAATTAATCTCTAATTACTTAGTCAATTTGTCCTTAATTACGAATTAATTAATCTCTAATTAATTAACTCAATTACTTAATTAATTAGTTAATCTCTAATTATTAATTACTTACCTAATTAATTCTTAATTATCAATTAATTAATCTCTAATTAATTAACTAGACCCTCATTTTAAGAGTTAATTAACCTCCAATTAATAAACTTATAACCCTGGATTATAAATTTATTAATCCATAATCATTAATAAAATAAATAAATTAATTAAGCTTTAATTACTTTATTAACTTAATTAATCTCAACTCATTAAAAACGTTAGTTAACCTTAAGATAAAACATTATCTTTATAATGACTTAATTATCATTAATATTTGAATTTAAAACGTTATACTTTTAAATTACTTTTAAATTTCATTTCTAATTTAGGATTTAAAATAACTTACAATTTAACATAACAAAATTTAAGTTAAACAATTATAAAACTTCATAATAAAATGTTAAAGAAAACATTCATTACATAAAAGAAATTAATATAAGAAAAGTTTTTAAACTAAATTATTAAATTTTCAAAACCTTATTTTAAAATTTAAAAAAAAAACTGTTTTAAGCCCGCTTCGGTCTAACCCGAATCCCACCCGAGTATTACCCCACCAAAACCCGAGTTACTGCAAATTTTTCCCCGAGCTCTTTTTTTTTAAACTTAGTTTAAATTTTTAAAAACTGTTAAACTAAAAACACTCGCATGCTTGAAATAAACTCCGAGCCCCACCTTCCTTTTCCCGAGCCTCAACCTGAGGAAAATACCTCACACAAAAACTGACACGCAGGGACACCATGTACGTGCACCAACCCATGGCGGCGCTCCGGCCTACATGACCACCATCGATAAGACGTCGATGACCAACCCAATCGATCCCGACCATCAATTTCCCAAAATTAACGTGAAATCGAAAATTGACATGATCGAAACCCATCGGAACAAAACACTCCGACCTATAACTGTCTCGACACTATGATTTCGGCCACCAGAAATCATAATCCTTCGCCCAAAGCTTCACGGTGATCTCAAACTTCGTTTTCCTCCTTGTCTCGACCAACTCGATGCTCCGACGCAAGTGCGACAGCACAATTATCTACCTCGACCAAAAACTCTCCTAAAGCCTAGTTTCGCCTCGTCCGGCCGCCATAGGCAACGGACATCCCTCTGATCATTTTTCCCAACCTCATCGAACATCAGGCTCGCTTCAGCCAAGTCCCCAACCACCAAAGATTCAACGATCATTAGAGAAAGCTCAAAACACCAAAACCGGCCAACTCATAATTTCTCTTAAATTACACAATTAAAATTCATGATTTTACTATTAAAAATCCTAGATTTTGACGATAATTCAAATTATATACTCGAAATATTTAATTGTTGAAATCAAATTTTTACAGTCTTTGAGTTTTTCTCTGTAGAACTCAAATTTACAGAAATATACATACATATTTTACTTAAAAATAATTTTAAACCTTAGCTTATGTTTGAAAGAACATAATTTGTTTGAATACTAAAACTTATAAGAGATTAGGATAGGAGATTAGGAATTTTGTTCTAAATTTAAACTCTGTAACTTAAACAGAGATGATACAGACATAATCCATACATGCACATAGGTTTCTACATTCATATATACACATATTCAAATTTAAAACAAACATACATACATATTTTCAAACATACATCACAATTTCACTTCAAACATTTTACCACATGAATCCAATTTGACTATTTTTAAATCTAAGTTTACTCACCTGTCAAATTGATTTGAAAAGAGAGAAGAGGTCTGTGCTGTAAAACTTGAAGATCCGAAAAGGTTTTGATTTCTGAGTTTTTGATCTGAACTTGACCTTGTTGATTTGAAATTTGCTGATGTTTGAGTTACTTTGAATTGATCTACTTATTACTGATATTTGTTTACATATTTGAGTTTGAATCCTTGCTTTCTTTTGCTTGCATCAAATCTTTATTTTTCTGGAATTTGTTTTCGTTAACTTTCTTTCTGATTTTTAATTTTTTTACTGGTTTGAGGTTTATAACCTGTAGCTTGATTTTTCTCAGGCTTGTAGTTTTGAAAATAAAGAACAAAGAATGAGAGAAAGAGGGGATGAATATTTATATAGATTTAAATCTTATTTTTATAAATTTTCTCAAAAATAAAACTAAAATGTAACGACCTGATTTTCGACGCCCGAAAATCGATATCAATACATCCACTGCATCAAATGCTGAACAATCGAAAGCCGGAAAACCAAAACATTAGGGTTAAAGAAGAAGGAGGTATATGAAGAAATAAAAGTCAACATCAGAATCTTACCAACGCAGTGGAATAAATTAGAATTAATGATAATAGATCTTTATTCAAAAGAAATTATATCTGTTTTATACATACATCACCAAAATACATTGTCAGTATTCAACAACATTTATATCAAACAACTGGACAGTTATATGAACTTGTCCTCAAAACTGAATATACAGCGGAATGATAATCAAGTACGGAAGTACGTCTCACCATCCAGCTTGTCTACCGAGTTCCATAGCATCATATCCTGTATCCCATAACACTCGTTCTGACCTGTGCATTATAGTTAAATAACACCCGAGTCAGTCTAGAAAACCAGCGTGAGAAAATACACTCAATTGGATTATTAAAGTTTCAAAAATCCTTTAAAATCAAAGGTATCTCGTAAGACCACGCCACAAATAAACATGCCGGGTTTTTACCTTACGATAACCAAAATATTTTTATCAAATCCATCTGATATTATAACAGTGTCTATAGAAAGTAAAATAGAATCTAGTTGAAATGCATGCATCTCACGTTTCAGCGATAATCGGGCATAATCAAAACCGTACTGGCGCTTATTGGAGATTGGATTCCATACAATGGCAGGGCTACTGGGGTACCGCCTGTCATAATACGTGGTCCAGATCACCGTATCGAGGAACCACCCTAAATCTCCTGCAACACAAGACTGGACTACCCCTTACTGGATAGCCTGAATAAGTTCACCCTGCGGTTGGGATCAGCAACTGCCACACAGCCGAATATATATATATGGACATCTAGACATGGGTGACCTTCCCTAATTGCTTGCTAACCACTTAGCCTTGTGTGCACCTCCCCAATTTTAGCCATTCCCGGTTGATGAGGCTTGAGGCTATGCATTACTTTTTTAGCACACAATCACTTAGAATGCTCATCGTCCTCCTGACGATGTTCTGAAAGCATTCGTCCATACAAGTCCGGTTTCGAACGGAACCGAAGGCACTACTCCTACTACATCCATTTTGGAATCACCCTCAGGATTAGTAGGGATTAGCCCTCGCGCTTCACTGCTCCATCTTTGATTCCTAGCTTTTGTCTTCCACACGAAAACGTTCAAACTGGATCGAAGTGGCTTTCGGGAAATAAATCCCGATCCTGGTCACTTCGAAACGATCAACGCATTGGCCAATATTGATAGTTAGTTACTTAATTATAAATTAACATCCACAAGCAACCGTCATATTAAAATAATTACCCAAATTATTTATTATTCAAAATATCTTCGCAAGATATCTTCTACACTTCAATCTTCGAAACCAATTTCAAATCTCTTTTCACTTACGGAATAAATTCCCATATTTTTTTATTTCCCACTGGAAATTCCAAGTCCAAATACTTTAGATTTTAAAATAATTTAGATCACTTTATTCTAAAATATACTCTAAAACATTTAAATTAAAACTACTTAAACACTTCATTCAAAAATATAGACTTTTTTAAAATATATTTAAAATAAACTGTTTTATAAATATAAAATTAATTTTAAAAGTAAAAGTTAGGCCAAATAAGTGATATGAAATTCTATATAAGTTTTTAAATAAACTTTAACCAAGCAATCCTTAAAATAAAACTATTTCATAAAAATATAAATATTAATCATTATCTTTTATTTTATTTTAAACATAAAACCAATTAACCTTTTAAAAATAATTAATTTACCACTACAATTAATTTAATAAATCTTTACCTTTAAAATTTAAACAACTTAATAATTATTCCTTAATGACATTTCTTTACACAACTTAAAATCTTTTTAACTTATATTAAAATTTTGCTTTGAAAACATACTTGGCTTTCCAGAGAAATACACCTCTCTTTCACAACTTACACTTCTCTTTCACGCCCTTTTAAAAATAAATCACTATCTATTTTCAAAACAAATTTTCCCATTCCTCTATAAATTCCCACCGTGATTTTATACTCCTGAATATCTACCGATATCCATTTCACTTTATAAACCCAGTTTATGAATTTCGCAGTCTCATCTCCCTTTAAAATTCCAATTTCAAATAGTTAAATCGATTTTCAAATTTATTTTCAAAATTTACTCCATTTAAAATAAATTTCTTTTACCCAATTCCATTGCAAAACTCATTAATTTCATATTAACTTCTTTATTATGATTCAAAGTCTTATTTAAGCTGAAATACAAATTTCATACTTTTCCTAAATTTCTTCTTTATCCCTTCAAATTTAAACCTTAAATTTGAAAATAATTTCTTTATTCCTTTAATAATATTATTAAAGCTAAAAATTTATTTATTCCTCTTTATTCAAAATATACTTCCCATACTCGGAATTTATTAAAAATTTAAAAATCAACTTTTATTCCTCCAAATCATTTAATTATCCAAATTCCTTATAATTATTTATTTAAAATTTCTTTTTATTTACTTTAGAAATCCAAACTTTATATATATATATATATATATATATATCAATTCTCAAAATTCAAATATATATATTTAACCAAGCTAGAGTATTCAATAAATTCCAATTCCCAATATGATCAATATATTCATCGCAGATCATTACATAATCATATTGCTGAATATATAAAATAAATTCAAACATTTTGAGTAATACAGTTGGATCCCTCCAACCTGTTTTTCCCTGCATCCACAAATGTTAGCACAGTATAATAATACCAATTTCACTTCGAGGTGGAATGTCGCGGTATATGAGATCATATTATCTCATCCGCTATTACACAGCACATAAGGTCTCATCCGCTATATAATGCGGGAAATCAATCACTCCAATATACTATATACTACTATATAATATACCACATCTAACCAATTCGATCATTCAACCAACTAATTGAATTTAAATTATTTAAATAATACCCAGATGAGTGAGATTAACTCACTTTTTTATTTTGCCGTTTGTAATCCACACCAAACCGACTTGATTTCTTCATGTTTTCTGACCTTGTACAAACATTATGGGGTTTTATTAACATTTGACGAAAAAAATCAAATTATCAATCACCATTTAATAAAATTTGATTAATTATTTTATTTAACCCATTTTTCCAATAACAAATAATATTTCTTTTCTTTGAAATCCATATACTAAAAATAAAACCTATGTACATTTCAAAAAATCTATACAGATTCCAAAAAAATAGATTTATGCATATGCACTTTATACCATTATGAAATTCCCAAACCTTATTAAATAATTTTCTTCCTTTCCCTATATATATGTGCTTATATATAACTTAATGATATTAAACAGAATTGTTTTGGTAACTAAAATAATTAGATAAGTAAGTTAAACAAATTAGTCTCTAAAATAAATTACTTTAAGATAAACTAGTAGATGTACATTTATTTTATATTTTCTTTCGAACTACATGCATGCATTCTTATGTACTAAAATTAAATATTTATCAAATCTGCACACAAACACCTAGAAAGAAAAGAAAATACCTCGCAGCTGGAACCGAAAAACTACGGCCATCAAAACGCACACCCAAACTACCAACCCAAACCAGGCCACATCATCAACCTCTCTCGCACGAATCCTAGATAACTCACGACTCCGTCTCCCAAGCTCGAGCCCCAAAAATCGCGATACCCTCCGTCGATCGGCGATCACCTGATTCTGCCACATGCTCCTTCCTAATCACTATTGTGCGAGAAAAGGCGTCGCTCCACCCTCAGATCCACGCGACTGCTTCCTCTTCAATGCGATCGACCACGCCAAATTCAACGGAGCCACCATGAATCCCAAGTAGGCCTAACCCTATATGCGAGCCGCCCTATCTATTTTACGAAATCGACGAAGCCCTCCAAAAAGCATGCCAGATTCCCTCACGTTCCTCATAGATTAGTTCGACTAGTTTGAATTTGACTCGAAAGGAAGGGGGTGACATTATTAAGAATCATTGAGTTCAATTTTCATTTTTTTCTTCTGCAAATTTTAAACGAGACAGTCCTTATTATTTTATTTTTAAAATGAGAAATCCATCATCAATTTTTTAGAGGACACGTGTATAAAAAGGGTGACATGAGTGGTAAAACGAACAACAAATGTTAGAATGAGGTCTATAAAATTCTGAAGGAAGAAACACATATATTATATTTGAATTAATTTTAAATTTAAATCGTTCAAATTACACAATTTAAAATCTCGACCTCCAATCGAGGCGTGCCGCTAGGCGTTTATAAAGTTACCTCTATTTTGAACGCAATGGAAAAGGTTTCGAGTCCTAATTCGATCGTATGGAGAAGATAGCTTTTGGACCCATTTATTATATTAAAATTTCGATATAGATTTCAGCGTGTTTATCTACCGTACGGCCAAGCGATCACTCCAAACACTACAAAAATTGCGACCCGATAATAATACACAATTACAGATCCAATGGATTTGTTTTCGTGGAAATCCAAGACTGTGCCTCGGAAGGCTATTTTTAAATATCAATTTAAACCATATATTTTTATAAAACTGAACGAAACACTTTAAAATTTAAATTTACAACTCCTATTATCTCCAGTATTATAAATATAAATTTTCCAAACCTTTGAAACATTTTTAACCAGCTTAAAATCAAGATTCAACATTTTACCCAGTTTCATTTATAAAATTCAATAATTTAATTATCTAAATTAACAGTGATATTTGAAATTCAAATTCAACTAACTTTCAAATATTTAAAATTAATTAAATATTTCAATTTCAAATATCCAGAAATTCTGGGTCGTCACATAAAATGACACTTGTTCATTTTATTTCCAAGATTATTACACTTGTTAAAACACTTGTCTCATGAATTACACTTGTTAATGTATGCACTTAAAATTTAACACTTGTTAACTTATGTTTTTAAATAATTTTTAAATTATATTTCCTATTTTACAAATACATTTTCCTATTTATTATTATATACAATTTTAAAGAAAATGTTTTAAACCAATTATACATTAAATAACTACCTATATATATTATTTTAAAATCCAAATTATTTTACAAAGGCATTTATTTAAATTTTAAATTCAAGTTTCAAATTCAAACTCAACTTCAAATTCAAATTTGAATTACAATCCATTTAGATATGTATAAATCAATAATAATTCAAATTTAAAATCAACCCAAAAATATATATTAAACAAACACAAATTCAATTTATAAATTTTAAGTAATTATATTAGGAGATTACCAAACAAATATTCATCTAGATATAAATATTTATTATCAGATTTATTGTTAAATCTACAAATTAGTATTTCTATTAATTAACCCTGTTAATTATCAATTAACAAATACTCCAAATTTCGGGTTATCACATTCCTCTCTCTTTAAATCTTTTCGTTCTCGAAAAGGAACGAAGCCAGAATCTATTCAATACCCAAAATTAGATAAATTATTCTTTGATTATTTTTAAAACACTTTTAAAATTCACATAACATTATAAAGTAGTTTTATATAAATACTTTTTATAACTGGATGTTTCCACAAGTCCATCTTCGTTCTCACAGAAATTCGACAATACGTTAATCAGGCGTAGGACTGAAAATCTATAAGTATTTAGCAGACCCATTTTCAACACCCAGTGAAAATACTCGGAAAATAATTTTATTAAAAATATAGAAAACATTTTTGAAATCGAGGAAACATTTTTGATGAGAATGCTTTGGAAATCATCACCCCCTCCGTGGTCGCAGTTAACCCGATGGTTACATTTCCATCCCGACAAAATCCATAGATAACTGTAGGCACTCCGCACCCCTCAATTATGCCATGGAACCCGCCATAGATCGCAGTTACATCCTGGGTTACGTTGCTATCACAGCAAAAGTCCATATGAATGTAGGCATCAGCTCCCTCGAATTTCACTGCTAAAAATGAAACTTCTCCCCTCGACCATATATCGCAGTCTACCAATGTTACGTTGCCATCCCGGCAAAATCAAGCGTAGACCGTTGACACTCACCTCCATATGATTTCCGCTATGGCCATAGTAGATCGCAACGACATAGAGTTACACTATCATCACGACATAACCAAATTACCTCTGTAGGCATCAGCGCCCTCAACTTTCGCTACCTAATAATCTTTAGGAACTTCAGTTTGTCCGGACTTCCTCACATGATCCACTTTAGAGCCTCCCCCCCGAGGCACAAGGCAGTACCAACCTATGGTACTCCTAAGAATTTCATTTCAAGGGAGCGCCATTTTCCCCAAAGCCATTCTCAAAACACTTTATACTGTACACATATAGTATTTTCCAAATCATACACCTAGTATGAATCCCATATAAATCTCCTTTTCTCAAAATCGATTATTCCAAAATCGATAATTTTCAAATTAGGCTTTCCAAATTCAAAAATTGATTTTACCCAAAAATCAAAAGCCTTTCCAAAATCCATAGGTTCTAAAAACCTTTTCTCTAAAATCATTCTCATAAGATCCTTTATATATATCTAGATATATATAACCTTGAAAAATCTTTGGATTATTTCATACTTCTATAAAGTCCCTTTTTATACTATAAATACTTTCAAAAACCTTTCTTACGGCTATAGATTCAACAAGGGGTGTTTTATCATATATATAACAAAGATATATAACTTTGTTTATTCCAAATCAAATATTCAAATTTGATTACTCATTACTTTTCTTCATAAAGCGAACCTTTAATCATAGAAATATCCAATTTCCATTTTACTTCATCATATATTTCACAAAATATACTTTTCATTTCAAAAACCATTTTACAGTTCTTATCCATAAATTTTCAATATCAATTTCATTCAAACCTGTACGATGTACACATATCATCTGTATGCTATATCAATCCGATTGCTCACTCAATCACATAATTTCACTTTCGAACTAGTATCATCCACCCGACTTCCTAGTGCGGACTAAGATCTGGTTTCTTGATCAGAAACTGTCATTCTCCTTGCATAGCCATAGCTATGATAGAGAATTTGCAGAACCAATCAAAAATCCATATCCAGGTTCACCGTCGAAATTCGAATGAAGAATCCCAACTCGTATCGATATACTATCTCGAAATCCTATGCTCGTATCTGGATCAAATCGTTATGCGAATAGAATAATATACGTACATCCTACGTATTTATCTTCATTGATTATTAGGTAAATCAATATTCTTTTCTATTCATCTATCCACAATTGCTCCCAATTTCCATTTGTGTTATCACTTCAATTCTTATCCTAATTGGTAATTAATCATAAATAGTTTGCACCCTGACCAGCTTATATTTAGAAAATAGCTTGAAAAGTTAATAATAGATATGTAGTTGAAAAATAGTTATTAGTTTGTAAAATAGCTGTAAAATAGTTAAGTAGTTATAAAATAATTGTAAAGTAGTTAGATAACTGTAAAATAGTAATTAGTTATAAATAGTTGAAAATTAGTAATTAATTTATAAAAGAGTTATAAAATAGTTAAATAGTTCCAAAAATAATTGTAAAATAAGTATAAGATAGTTTGGCTTTAAAAGAAAGATTGTATAATAAGTAGCTTGGAAAAATAGATTTAAGAAAGCTTATATTAAAACAATTTATTTGAAAAAATATAGTCCAGTGCCAAACTGTCCAATTCCCAATCTCCATTTCCAAACAATTTTCAATTTCCACTTCTATCTAAACTGATTCAATTTCAAATCAATTTTAAACTAACTTCAATTCCTATTCCAAATTCAAATCAATTTCCATTTGAATTTTATACTTATCCTTCTTCAATCATACTTCCAATTAATTCAAAACAAATCCAATTTGAACCAATTCAACTTAAATCTCAACTTTAAACCATCCCGGATTATATAAATCAGGTTTTAATTTTTAATGTTGATTTAATCCCTTCAAACAAATTAACCCTTACTTTTAAATCAAATCAACCTTTATTTTTAATTTAACCTATTAAGTCTTTAAACCACTTAACTCTGAGTCCAAATTCCAAAATTCTATTTTAAATTAGCTTTACTTAACTTATTTCAAAGTTCAAATAAGAATTCAAGAACAATTTAATCGTCAGATTCTAATTTGTTATCCATTTTTAACTTCAAAACCAATTCTCAGTTTCATAAATTATTTATAACAATAGAATGATATCATGATAAATAGACATCCAAACTTATCCAAACACCAATTAACAGCATCCATTTTTAATTTCCAAATCTCAAACCCATTTTAAGATCTCTCATAACTCCCATTTTAAATCAACCATTTAACTTCCCAAGTTAAATTTCAATTTCACCTTGAAATTTCCAATTCAGATTGTTTGTTCTAAACTTATTTAACTTTCCTTGAGTTAAATTCTCTTCAATTTAATCCTGTCAACTTTACCCAATTTTAATTCTTATTTCAAATTTTAAACTTCATATTAATAATCTTCCCACTTATAAGTTCAAAACTTATATCACTTTGGGTTTTTACGTCACATTCCAAGTAAAAAATTAAAACTCAGCACTTAGAGTTTATTTCAAATCATCTTTCATATTATGTATATCCATCATATATACATATTTATTTCCTTTGCATACCAAGTTATCCTTAAATTTTAAACCACCTTTGGTTTTAATTCAAAACAAATTCCTTTAAATTTTCAAACAACTCTTGAAACAGGACCCTTTCATTCAAATATATTAAATAATATTATTTATTATTTCTTTATCGCTTTGAAACAAATTTTCAAATTTTTGGTCCTAGATTTAAAACTTCACAATTTAGATTATCTTCAGTTCCAATTTATAAGTCGTACTTACAAAAATGTTTTACTTCCCTAAAACATTTCATTTCATTTACTCATCAACACACATATCATTATTAAATACAACAACCATTTATGATAATAACCAAGATTATCGTATCTGGATACCCATTTCATTATTGTCTTATTCTAAAATCACTTCTACAAATTCAGGATTTTAGTTTTAGTTTGGATCCATTTCAAACTTATCTTTATTCAATTTTCAATCTGGTTGTATTATTATTACCACCTAATTTTCATTTTTTTATTTAGTTCCTATAATCAACAATCGATTTTTTTAGTATAATTAATAATTAGAAAAATTATTTCTTTATATATCAAAAGATAATCTTATATAAAAATCATTTTTAAAATCATTTTGCAGGAAAACAACAAATACGACCTCATATATACTACACTCAACTCATTTTAGGGTACTATTGACCCTATCCTTAATGAGTAATCTCACTAGAGCCAAGGTTCTCGCTTAACCTTCAGCTCTGATACCAAAATGTAACGACTCGAAATTTTGGACTCGAAAATCCCATATTTTTAAAGAAACAAGAAAGAAGAAAGAAGAAAGAAGGAAAACAGAAAACAACAACATTTCAATCTCACATTCGTAGCAGATCAAAATATAATATTAAATAATAGGAGTTATACAAAAAAGAACTGTATTAGTTAAATTACATTCAATACATCAGAGTTACAGCCATTACACAAAGTGGACAGTTAAAATTAACTTGTCCCAGAAATACAAACAATAATATACACAGCGGAGTACTCCATACATCCTGCCATCCAACTCACCTCCTGAGCCCTCGAACGTCCTAACAAATCTGTAATACTCAGTCTAACCCGAGCATTACATCAGAGTAACACCCAGGTCAGACTGGAAACCAGCGCGAGTAAACCCATATAACTTGAAAACACTAAGTTATAACATACTTAAATTCTGGGGTAACTCGTTCTTCACTACGAGTTCCTAACTTGTTATAGTCAACACTTATTTCACAAATCAATCTCTAAGTACCCTTACTTAGTTTCAATGGTCCAGTTCACTTAAATTATTTAATTCCAGCCTATTGGTTATACATATCAAGTCTATAAAGAATTATAGCATATTTCAAATCGAAGTGGTTTCAGGTATTTACTGATACCTGACCCCGGTCTCTTCGAATCCTAAGTCATCTTAACACAAGTTATTCAAGTGAAATACAATTCAAACTTTAAATACAGGGTGCACCTTTACACAGTAATCCATCATCGACAGATAACCACATTATCACATTTTAAACCAAACATATCATATCACCTAGTATCACAAATCACATATCAGAGATATCAACTAATCTAAGGCACACAATATCGTTCAATCATTCATAAGCAAGATTAATTTGTCATACCATTTCTAATTAATTTAAAATAAATTAAATTAATTACCTTAATCACTTTTAATCTTGCTTACTTAACATTAATTAATTACAAACCATTAGTTAATCATCCCTTAATTATCCTCTTTAATTACATTAAGTAATTAGCCTGTAATAAATGACACAAATTAATTAACCTTCACCCCTTCACATTAATTACATTTATCCTTAATTAATTATCCTATGATCACTTACATTTATTAATTATCCTTTAATTAATCATACTCATTAATCAACTAACCCATAATTAATTTACTCAATTAATCAATCCTTTAATTAATTACACTAAGTAATTAATCCTTAATTACTTCCCTTAAGTAATTTACCTTTAATTACTTTCATCAAGTATTATCCCATTGGTTAATTATGCCCAGTTAATTAACTTTTAACTATTAATTAATTTAACTTTTAATTACTAATTAAATTAATTAATCCTTGATAAATTTATCCTTTAATTTTAAGTAATTAATCTCTAATTACCTAATCAATTTATCCTTAATTACGATTAAATTAATCTCTAATTAATTAACTCAATTACTTAATTAATTAATCTCTAATTATTAATTACTTAACTAATTAATTCTTAATTGTCAATTAATTAATCTCTAATTAATTAACTAGACTCTTAATTACAAATTAATTAACCTCCAATTAATAAACTTATAACCCTCTATTATAAATTTATTAATCATCAATCATTAATCATTTAAATTAATTAATTAAGCTAAAATTACCTTATTAACTTAATTAATCTCAGTTCATTAAAACCTCGGTTAACCTTACGATAAAACATTATCTTTATATGACTTAATTATCATTAATATATGAACTTAAAACATTATACTTTTAGATTACTATTAAATTTCATTTCTAATTTAAGATTTAAATAACTTACAATTTAACTTAACAAAATTTAAGTTAAACAATTACAAAACTTCTTAATCAAATATTAAACAAAGCATTCATTACATATAAGAAATTTATATAAGAAAACCTTTTAAACTAAATTATTAAATTTTCAAAACCTCGTTTTAAAAACTTTTAAAAAAATATATATTTTAAGCCTGCTTCGGGTCTAACCCGAATCCCATCTGGGATCAATCCTAAATATTACCCCACCAAAACCCGAGTCACCCCAAATTTTTCCCCGAGCTTCCTCTTTTTTTAAAAAAAAACTTAGTTAAAAATTTTTAAAACAGCTATACTAAAACACTCGCGTTCTCGAAATAAACTCCAAGCCTCACCTTCCTTTTCCCAAGCTTCAACCCGAGGAAAATACCACACATAAAAACTGACACGTAGGGACACCGTGTACGTGGACCAACCCATGTCAGCGCTTCGGCCTACATGACCACCGTCGACATGACGACGTTAACCAACTCTACCGACCCCAACCACTAATTTCCTAGAATAAACATGAAATCGAAAATCGACATGATCGAAACCCATCGAAACAAAATAGTCCGACCTATAACCATCTCGACACTCCGATTCCGGCCAACAGAAGTCATTATCCTCTGCCCAAAGCTTTGCCTTGATCTCGAGCTTCATTTCCCCCTCGTCCCGACCAAGTCGATGCTCCGACATAGGCGCGGCAGCACGATTATCTACCTAGACCAAAAACTCACCTAGACCCTAGTTTCGCCTCGTTCGACCACCACAGGCAACGAACATCCCTCTGACTATTTTTCCCACCTCATCGAACACCAGGCTCGCTTCAGCCAAGACCCCGACCACCAAAGATTCAACGATCACCTGAGAAAGCTCAAAACACCAAAACTGACCACCTCACAATTTCTCTTAAATTACACAATTAAAATTCATGATTTTACTATTAAAAATCCTAGATTTTGATGATGATTCATATTATATACTCGAAACAGTTAAATGTTGAAATCAAATTTTTACAATCTCTGCGTTTTTCTCTGTATAATTCAAATTTCCAGAAATATACATACTTATTTTACTTAAAAATAATTTTAAACCTTAGCTTATGTTTAAACAAACATAATTTATTTGAATACTAAAACTTAGAAGAGATTAGATGAGGAGATTAGGAATTTTGTTCCAAATTTAAACTCTATAACTTAAACAGAGATGATACAGACATAATCCATACATGCACACAGTTTTCTACATTCATATATACATATGTTCAAATTTAAAACAAACATGCATACATATTTACAAACATACATCACAATTTTACTTCAACCATTTTACCACATAAATCCAATTTAACTATCTTTAAATCTAAGTATACTCACCTGTCAACTTGATTTGAAAACAGAGAAGGGGTTTGTGTTGTAAAACTTGAAGACTGGAAAAGGTTTTGATTTCTGAGTATTTGATTTGAAATTGATCTTGTTGAGTGAAATTTGCTGATGTTTGAGTTACTTTGAATTGATCTACTTATTGATGATATTTGTTTACAGGTTTGAGTTTGAATCCTTGCTTTCTTTTGCTTGCATCAAATCTTTGTTTTTCTGGAATTTGTTTTTGTTAACTTTATTTCTGATTTTTAAATTGTTTACTGGTTTGAGGTTTATAAGCTGTAGCTTGATTTTTCTCAGGCTTGTAGTTTTGAAAATAAAGAACAAAGAATGAGAGAAAGAGGGGATGAAATAATTATAGAGATGTAAATCTTATTTTTATAAATTTTCTCAAGAATAAAACTGAAATTACACTTGTTCATTTTATTTACAAGATTATTACACTTGTTAAAACACTTGTCTCATGAATTACACTTGTTAATCTATGCACTTAAAATTTAACACTCTTTAACTTATGTTTTTATATAATTTTTTAATTATATTTCCTATTTTATAAATACATTTTCCTATTTAATATTATATACAATTTTAAAGAAAATGTTTTAAACCAATTATACATTAAATAAATTACCTATACATATTATTTTAAAATCCAAACTATTTTACTAAGGCATTTAAATTCAAGTTCCAAATTCAAACTCAAATTCAAATTCAAATTTGAATTACAATCCATTTATATATGTATAAATCAATACTAATTCAATTTAAAATCAACACAAAAATATATATATATTAAACAGACACAAATTCAATTTGTAAATTATAAGTAATTATATTAGAAGATTACCAAACAAATATTCATCCGATATAAATGTTTATTATCAGATTTATTTGTTAAATCTATAAATTAGTTTTTCTATTAATTAACCCCGTTAATTATAAATTAATAGATATTCCAAAATCCGGGTTATCATCAAAATTAACTTATAATTGGATTTTGGAATATAAATGACATATAAATGAGATTGGGTAATAAAGGAATTTTATATATGGAAGTTATTGTAAAATATAAATGAGATGTATAAACTCGGTTTTATAAATCCAAAATGAACTTATTATGATAAGTTAAATATGAAAGATTATAAAGGATTTATATTCATGATTTTGGACTGTGAATAATCCTTTTAATTAAATGTGTAGAAGTAGTGAAATTGGTAAGATAATTTCATTCATTATTTTGGACAGTGAATAATCCTTTTAATTAAATATGTATAAGTAATGAATTTGTTATGGAATTATATTCACTATTTTGGGTAATGAATAATCCTTTAAATAAAATGGATATTTTTGGAAAGTGATATTATAAAATGAAGTTTGAAAATAAAGTAAATTGTGAATTCTCTTATTATAGAAATAAGTATATGAGAATGTTTTTCCAAATATCCAATAAGTGAAATGGTTTTGAATACCATCTTTTTAAGGATAATTTGAGTGAATAATTTGTAAAGTGATTTAATTAATGAAAGATTAATTAAAAGGGCCTAGTGATTGTTATGGTGCTAGATAATTGTTGTTCGCTTTGATAGTTAAATAACCGACTATCAAATTTGGCCATTTTAGTTTCTCAACTTGATGTTGAAACTAATTAGTCGAACGCTTAGTATGTGACCGACTGTGTAGGCTTGATTATCAATTGTGTTGAGAATGTTGCTTCGTGTAGTGCGGGGTGATTACTTCAATCTATCGAGCTTCCTTCATGGCCAAAGGATAGAAAGTTGAAATTTGGAGACGTGATAAGTCTTTGAGGTTTAGCTTCTATGTGACATTGAGAAACATTTTTGCATTGTTGGGCAAAGAGGCCGGGATCAAATTTATCTGAAAACCACTTCGGACCAACGTATATGCATTTGATTGTGCAGGTTATTGAAGATATTGAGATTTATGATTTTCATAGTGAAGGACTGCTTGTTGATCGTTTGGGGTTAAAATCTCAATATACATCCAGTAGCAGTAGTCTCTTCGTTATGAAATATCCAATGCAAGGATTATTCGCTACTAATCCTAGTGATTTTCTGACAGGATGTGGTAGGAAAGTACCTTCGGTTTGTCCTATTCCTGGACAACTTGTTTGGATGTGTGTCTGACATTGTATTTCTAAGATTACGTGCATTGTTTTTACAAACGTACATCTCTTGGTGGCGGAGAAGAAAACTTTTTTTAGCTTAGCACCCTTCCTTAAGACGTACAAGCTCAAAGGTTGTATTTTTGTGGAAGGCAATTAGTAGTCAACGAAAATGGCAATGTGGCATTCAAAGTGATGTGATATGTGATATGTGAAATGTTTTCACATATCGTTATCTCATGCCTTATCAACCGGAAATGGTCGAAACAGGGTTAATGCGGCAAAGCTAAGTGGGTCATTCCCAATTAGGATATGATCATCCTCTTTTAGATATTTCTTCCCGCTATGACGTTCGTGATGTAAATTATTATGGTTTGTATGCTATAAGGGCCCTCGGAAAGTTCGTTAATGACCAGAGGATGATATATTCAGTACTACCTAGTTACAGAGGTAGGCCGGTCTTATATTGGTAGAGGAACTTTTTGATGGTTTCTCAGTACATTCCACTAGAGATATACTGCTGGAAGGTAGTCCCTTTACCTTGCCATTGTTATGGAAATCCATTCTCTAATAAGAACCCATGATTTTGTTTGTGTCAGCGTAATGAATAGCCTTGAAGTGTTATATGGGTAACCATTTCGGCTATGACTAATATTATTTGTATACTAGACACTAGTATAGCATAACATGATTTGATATGAAAGGTTTTGGTTATCGCAAGGTAAAAACATGTCAATGTTTATGTGTAGGTGTGTCTTATGAGATACTTTTTTTTGAAAAGAAAAGTTTTGGTAATGTAATAAATTCAGTTGAGTATGTTTTCTCACGCTGGCTTACCAGACTGATCCGAGCGTTCTTCCCTTTCAATGCTCGGGTCAGACCGAGTATATTTACTGATTCATATTTGGTGCTTTTGGACCTTCGGCAGATATGCTGGAGACTTCATGTCGCATACATATATCTATTTATTTTCCATTGCTTTGTAATTTACATTATCATCAATTGTAAGGACGGGCTATAATTGATTGTTGAACTATGAATGTAAATGATTTTACAATTTCTATTTTATAAAGATCATTGATATGAAATTATATGTTTTCCACTGCGATGTGAGATTTTGTATTGTTCTATCTGGTTTTCTCTTCTCTCTTTCTTCTCTTCTTCTCTCTTCTTTTCTTTCTCTTGAATTTCCGTCAGTCTGTGCTTTTTGGGTCGGACATGTGTGGTTTATTGTCGAATTAAAGAGTACAAATTTGCGGGTCGCCACAGTCAACATTTAATCATGGCATGTTACCTCCGATGATATTCCATATATAGAAAAATGCTTCTAAGCAAACACATCCAGGTTTTCTGGAAGAAACCTAGCAAATCCTTCCTCATCTTTATGCTGAGTTGAGATCGACCCTGAAGACCTTAGTAGGATCATCCTCATCGATCGGGATGTTGATCGTCAACTCCACTAGTGCCTCCCTCGCATCCTCTAGCCCTTGCGTGGGTCCAAAGGCTTATATAGCTTGCTTTAGGACCAAGCTACGGCTTAGGTGGTAGTTTGTATGCATTTGTATTCTTGGTGCAAAGAGACTTCCCTGCACCTTTCCTTATTCTCAATGGGGAATTTATTCATCGAACACCAGGGAGCCAGGGCTATTCTGAAACTCGCAAGGGCCATCAACCCAAAAAAGCATTATAAGCAGGGAACTCATTAACTATCACAAGATCTGCACTCACACAATGCTGCATATACCTTCATCCAATTCCAATGATAGGTTAGTATATCTAATAGAATCTTTTCCTTTTTGGTAAACCCTTGAATGCGGGATTTACATGGCTTTATGTCCTTAGGTTGATCTTAATTTGCTCAAATGTCTTCTTGAATAGAATATAAACTAAGCTTAAACAATTAGTCAGAACTTGGTGAACAATTGCTAGCTCTACCGTGATCGTAATCACCATGGGAACAAGCATTAGTGCTTGCATCCCCTCGGCATCTCTATTTCAAAAATAAACCACCATTCATCATCTTTAATTGTTTTACCGAAGTGCCTTCTTGGACAGCAAAATAACTCTCATATGGCATGTGTTTCAAAACTTCCATTCCATCCCATTCCAGCTTTTCTCCGGTTGATGTGGTCCTATAGTTATTCTGTTAATCACAATCCTAATTCTGGTCACCTAGGCCCCACTCTACTGGACCTTGGTGGACCCATAATGGTGTGTTATTTAGCGGAAGATGGATGTTAAGGCTAATTAAACACTAGAGGGGGGGAGTGAATAATGTTTTCTAGTTTTTGTGAATTTTTGAATTCTTTTAAGAATATAGTTTAAACAATGTAATTAAAAATCACAAGTTCAAATACAAATATATATAAATGCAATAAAAGTAAAATGGAAAGAACATACTGAAATTTTATACTAGTTTAGAGTTACCCTACATCCAGTCATGTACAATTCCTTATACAAATTTCTTTTCAAATAGCAAAGTCAATGCAATATCGATTTCAAGGTAACAAGACACGCCATTCAGACTTTCCATGCTCTGGATAGACTCACTTGATTTATATGAGCCATCAACACACCCACTTGAATTTTCGGATCACTAAGCACATCCAATTGATTTACACGGGCTATAGTCACATTCAATTTATTTACGTGGGCTACAATCATACCCACCAATATACGAGTATGATTTGATAGAGTTTTACAGACACAGATCGTTGATCTTGAACACAAATGATCTTATAACCTCTTAAACAGCACTTTGATCTTATTTGAGTGGGTGAGGTGAGATAGATCAAAAAATGGTCAATGGAGAAACAAATTAGTGGACTTGACTTTGATTCTGATTGAATTTGAGAAGAATTTTAGTAGAATTTCTTTTAGAAAAACAGAGAGTGAAAGAGAAGAGAAGATATGAGAAAGTAGTTAAAGAAAATTCAGTAGTTTAACCTCAATTGATAGAGAAACAACAGTCATGTCCATTCGTGAAGAGATACGATGCAAAAATATTTCAATTCAAATTTGAATTTTTGAAAAAATCGATCCATATGTCAACATAAGGGGTGAGTATATGTCGACATATCCCTTTACATTTTGAAAACTTAATTTTTTTTAAAAATTTAGAAAAATGTTGTACATTGTAAAATATTTTTATATTTTGTAAACTTATTAAACATAGTTTATACATATTTTAATCATATCAAACTTAATAAAACTTTGTAAAATTATTTTTAAATATTTTTAAATATACAAAGGATTTAATATGAATCTCTTTTGAAGTAAAATAATACATATGAAGTATTAGTGAATATATTTAAAGTCAAATTTATAATTATTATAATATACTTATAAATATTTAAAATCATAAAATCAAAACTATAACAGAGTATAATAGATTAAAATTATATTTAAATATAAACTATTAAAAACCTTAATTTTTCAACATATAATAATCTTGTAAAATCAAAAATTTTAAAAATTTAATGGTTATTTTAGGAGATTATTTTGAAAATAAGAACTCTTTTAAAATCATTTTTTGAATTTAGAATATTTAGAAACCATTTGAAAGAGGAATAGAGAAAGATCAAAGAAGTGCTATAAGGGTTTTAACATTAATCTATTACCTTATAACTTGTATGGATATCTTGAGTTCTTTAATACTCACGATTCTTCAATATCTAACTCTTGAATCTCTATATCAAACTCTTGAATCTTCACTTGATACTATACAGTCTTCTTAATTAACACCTGTCTAATATCCTGCACTATATACTACATATAACTTGATAAAAACATTAGTATCTATATTTTACATAATTTCGTATCGTTGTTGTCGTCAAAATCAATGCCTAAAGTACTAACAATCTTCCTTTTTTTATGATGACAACCATGTTTATAAAATATGGTATAAGTCCCCTAGAGTTACAAAAATCGCACTTAATCTATGCTTAGATTTTATATATTTCTCACCTTTTGTCATCGATAAAAATCTAATTAAAAAACTCCTGTATCTATGGCGCTAATAATATATATAATACTGAGATATAAAAACAATTAGAAAAGGAAACAATAATAATATAAGAATGGTAACATAAATAAATTTTATTAATCAAACTAATCAATTCATTTGATAAGTTAGATAAAATAAGTAAATCAAACCAATCAATCATATAATCCAACAAATTGAATTCAGCTAATACACATGAAGTGAATCCCGTCCACAAAAATCAATATTTTAAGATGTTAATATACTTACTTATTTAAATCCAAACCAATCAATCTTTAGACTTCCTTAGAAACTTTTGCCTATCCATCGGATCTAAAAATTGGATCTACTTTGATAGCATTCCAGCCTTCATCATCTTTGTTGATGGAAGTTTAGGATTATTGGATTGTTCATCTTTGAAAAGAGGAGAAATCATCCACCGAATGGTGTCAAAGTGCTTCTCATGCTCTTTAGTCATCTACATTTGACTTAGTTCTAAATATCTCTGATTTCTAAGAATGAAGGTAAGAATATTCTTGAATGATTCAAGTGTTTGTTTATCATTATCGCATAGTTTTTGCTATGGGGAAGCCATTATTGAACAGATTACTTTATATATAAAACAGGGCGAAGAAAGAGATTGAAAATGATGTTTTTCTAGAAAGAATAGACATATATAGGATTAAGTAGTCGTTTGAAATGAATAAGAATTTGGTAGTCATTTTATTTTAAATTTTAAGTTTTTTTGAGAACTGGCTATTATACATTGACATACATGCTTTGCATATGTTGACATATGCACTACAATTTTCAAAAATACTTTATTTTACTATTCTATTATAGTTGGCCTATACTATTATACTTGTATGACTTTCCAGAGATTAAACAATATAAAACAGTAGGAAATAGAATTTCATTGATATTAAGATGAGTACATGAAATACATTAAAAGTAGAAGAAAGATACATAAGATTAACACAAATTCAAACTAGAACATCCAAATAAAAAGATAGATAACTTAAACAAAAAACTAGAAAGATGTGGATGGAGATGAAGAAGAATCACCAATTTTGCAGATGGTCTTTCCAAAGAATTTATCCACTTTTGTGGAAAGTGAAGTAAACTTCTTTGAAAATAATTTCCTAAGCTTCCTTTGATTATGAATGATCCTCTTTTAATTGAGAAGATCTTTGTTGGATGGATTAGATGACATATTGATACTTTCCAAGGAAGTATCCTCTTCATCTTCTTGTTCTTCCTCCTCCTCTTCCCTTATATCTTGCTCTTCTTCCCAAGCCAATCTTTGTTTTTTTCCACAAGCATTTTATAAGGCTTGATAAAAGGTGAAATATGCATAAATGAGAAGTTGGCCATGTCAAATGTTTTTTGAGGAATGGTTTCTTCTCCTTTAAGGTCAACACTGAAGTATGTGAAAACTCTAGTGAGATACACACCATGAAATAGGTGTTTTCATGCTCACAAAGACTTTGAGGAAAAAAGTTCATCCAAAATGACTTGAGACCAATTTATGTCATATTGACCATAAATGGCGAAAAGAACTTTGAAAGCTTTTTCGGGTTACTATAATTACTGATTTCAGATTTGATACTTTATCACATATAAAGGCCGAAAATTCTTTCTTTTGGATGCAAGTTTTTGTTTTTGAACGCAAAGTCATCATCACTTTTGAAAATTTCATGAATCACTCAATGGTTTTGAAAATCAATTTGAAGAGCTGAAAGGTCCATTTCCATTAGATTTGCATCCGAGAATGTGATCTAAAATTTCACAATTTAAAATAATTTGTGTCTCCTTGACACTACTTTTAACTTATCCTTCATTTTGAGAAGCATTGATTAAACCAAGAATTTTATTTTGCAAACAAAAATTTGAAAGATCATAAGTAAAATCTTCAAAAATAGAAAATCTTCGAGGAGAAACTTTTCTGAAAGATATACACTCTATATAAGCTGGCATGGATTCTTTGTCATTGAAAAGAAAGCCTTTTGTTTTCTTAGAAATCCTCATGGTTGATGGAATATTGCTTGAGGATGCCATTGAAGAATAGTTTTAAGAGATAAGAGAGTTAATAATTTTTGAACTTGAAAATAAAAGTGAAATGAATGGATAGAGATAGAGTAAATAAATAGAGAATCAAAGGACATGTTCTATAGTCAAGGGACATCTTTTCAGAACATAGGAGTTGTTGAAAATGTGGAGGGAAATTCGAATTTAGAATTTGAAATTTAAAATCTGTCTGCATATGTCAACGCATACATGTAGGGTATGTCGACATATAGGTTGAAAATTTCAACAAGAGAAATTCGATAAATAATTCTTATTTATCCATAATTATAATTATATTTTAATAATTCTTTAATATATACCTTAAATAATTAAAAAATATTTCATATTATCAATATTTAAAAAAATATTTTTATAGTTTTAATATATAATTTTTAAGATATATACAGACAATATTCATCCAATATTATCATTGTTAATCTATAGGCTATTCCTAGCAATCAACAACAGTCAAAAATTCAAAATTTATATTTAAAATGAGTGCCTATTTCTACTTATTTCTCTAGATTTTTCATTAATTATTTCTATGAAGCACATATGAACATTCTTTGTATCTAATTCGTTATCACTTGAGGAAGTGTCCGAATTGTCTAGTGTTGCAACATAAGCCCTTCCTTGTTTTCTTGGATGAATCAATATTTGGTGTGTTTTTCAGTTTCTCAGGATGTGGACAGTCTTTTTTATATGGCCAGGATCATTGTGGTTAAAAATCTAACACCATTTTCGCTTCCATTTTCACTTTCTGGATTTTATTGTCATATCTCCTGTGATTATTCATCTTTCTGTACTTTGAAATGTTTTTAAAATTTATTATCATGAAGGAAATTTTTTCATCATCATCATTGTTTGAATCCAGATCATCTACTACGGCATTAAAAGTGATGGATTTCTTCTCTATGTGTCGCTTTATCTCCTGCCCTACATTTGTGCTTTAAATGACATTAAATCAGTAATTAACTCTTAAATTTTCAAAGTGCTAATGTCATTAGCCTCTTCAATTGCAAGAGTCTTTTAGTCCCATTTAGGAGTAAGTGAAGTAAGGAGTTTTCTAACTTGAACCTCTTCAGAATTTTTTTTACAATGTGCAACAAGTGAATAAATTATATCCTGAATCTACTATATATATATATATATATATATATATTAGAAATGGACTCATTTAGATTCATTTTAAATAAGTGAAACTAATTTGTTAACATAGAAATTTTGGTATGTTTGACTTTACTAGTGCCCTCACGTGTAACTTGCAATGTTCTCCATAATTCAAATGCAGACTTACAAATAGACATTCTATTAAATCCATTTTTACCCAGTGAATAAAATAAAACATTCATAGCTTTAGAAGTTACATTGTTCAACTGTCTTTTAGCCAACAGTCCAAGTTGAAAAATTAGTCTAGGTCTCGGTATGCTCATTTGGTTTGACATTCCAGATCAATTGATTGTAAATAAATTTTCGTCCCATATGGCCAATATGTATAATTAATGGCATAAAAAGCGAGGTTCTAGTAGTAGATTGTCTTTCCACAAACAAATTACTAACAAGTAGATTAACGATATTGATAATATTACTAACAGTGTTGTTAGCCATTAAAACATTTTCAAAAGTCAAAATTATAAATACTTTGAAATCCAATGCTCTGATACCAAATGTTATTTAGCGAAAGATGGAACCTAAGGCTAATTTAATAGTAGAGGTGAGATAAATCGTGTTTTCTAATTTTTATAAATGTTTTTGAATTATTTCAAGATTATAGTTTAAATAATGCAATTAACAATCACAGATTCAGACACAAATAAATATAAGTGCAATAAAAGTAAAAAAGCAAAGAACACACAAGAATTTTATACTGGCTCGGAATTACCTTAGATCCAATCTTATATAACTCCTTGTACATATTTCTTTTCAAATAGTAAAGTCAATACAATCCCGATTTGAAGGCAAGGAGACACACCCTTCAGACTTTAAGAGAAAATGTAACGACCAGAATTTTCACATTCGAAAATATCCGGTCTTCACCACCGGTCTTGAAATTCTATCCATATCGTCGTATCATTATTCGAAATGGATTTTATGACACAAAGTCCTCTCCCGGCTAAACCGAATAATGAGCGCCTATTTCAAAAGCATATGGATATATGGATCTTAGTTAAGTCACAACTTATTACCCAAAACTTTTCTTTCAAATGGTTTAAACAAAAAGATTCACTTCAGAACGTTCACCAATCTTTCACAAAGATTCATTCATAATATTTAAACAAAAGATCTATCTTTGAGATCCTCTTTTGTTTGAAAACAAAGTTCACCAAAATATTTCACAAAGATTCCTTCACAGCTTTCGAAACAATTCCATTCCAAATCTTTTATACAAAAGATACACCTTTAAGATCCTCTTCAATTTCAAAACAAGGTTCAACCATCTTTCACAAAGATTCATTCATAGCTTTCAAAAATATTTCAATTCTACTTCAAACTTGAAATCTTTCAACACAAATTGGAAATCCTTTCTTTATACGAAAGCTATTATGATTTGAAAACAAATAGTTTTCGTTTTGGAAAAATCCGATTACATTTGCACAAGTTAAAGCCCTTCAAGTATAAACTTGGATTAAAATCAAATTCCCAAAACAATACTTTTAAAATGGTTTAAAACCCATATAAACACATTTGTAACTTGTATAACCTTTTTAAACCATAATTTCCAAACATAGAATTTAATTTCAAATCTTTGAATTCAAATTAAAATAAAATTATTTAAATTTCAAAACTTTATCAAGTTATTCAAAATAACTTTTATCTTCAAAATTCTTTTTTCAAAAGCTTTTCATATTTAACCCAATTCCATTTCCGAAACTATTTCTGAATTCAAAATTCAATCTTTAAAACCATTTCAAAAATACATGACTCAACCAATTTCCTCATGCAATCCATATTTGTGTGTGTATGGTGTAGTCTAAGGTTTTACACAATAGTGCAACATCATCAATCATCACAATCCAAGCACAACAATATCGATAAGTGGAATAATCTTATAACGCTTATCTTCATTCACAGATTCACAGATAAATAATATAAATTTATCGCAGATTAATAAATTATATTCATCCCAGCTCAAATCAAAGTAATTCATATCACAGAGCATCACAGAGCAAAATATCAAATAATTCAAAGCATGCAATCCAAATATCCCTAAGTAAGATAAATCAATCATCTGATAAATTTACACCAGATTAATTACTTATGAATAAATTACTGATTTTGGTTAATTAATATTAATTTATTACAAATCATTTTGATTAATATCCTTTGATCATTTATTAATTAATCTTTAATAATAAATTAACTACCTTTAATTATTAATTAAATCCACCTTAATTAATAAATTAATTAACCTTTAATTATTTTATTTTTCTTTAATTAATTATCCTAATTAATTATTTATCCCTTAATTACTTTTATTAATTAATTAACATTTAATTAATTACCATTTCATTAATTATAGTAATTAATTATCCTTAATAATTTTCATTAATGAATTAACCTTTAATTAATTATTCTCAAATTAATTACCTTAATTGATCATTCACATTAATTAATTATCCTTTAACTAATTATTCTTTAATTACTTGATTAATCAATTTTAATTATTAATTAACGACTTTTAATTAAGTAATTATCTTTAAGTAATTAATTACCCTTACTCACTTTCATTAAGTAATCAACCTTTAACTTAATTATATTAAGTAATTTTCCTTTATTAATCATATTAAGTAATTATACTTCATTAATTGCATCCAAGCTCTAGGTAGACTCGCTTGATTTACACAGACCACACGCACGCCCAACTGAATTTCCTATTCAGCATGCACAACTAACTTATTTACACAAGCCACAATCACACCTAATTGATTTACATGGGCTACAACCACACCCACCAATATACGAGTATGATTTGATAGAGTTTTACAAACATAGATCGTTGACCTTGAATACAAATGGTCATATAACCTCTTGAATAGAAAATTTGTTCTTGTTTGAGTAGGGGAGATAAGAGAGTAGTGAATGGAGAATCAAATCAGTGGGGTTGAATTTGATTCTGATTGAATTTGAGAGGAAATTTAGTAGATTCTTTTTAAAAAACCAAGAGAGTGAAAGAGGAGAGAAGATATGAGAAAGTAGTTAAAGAAAATTTGTTTGTTTAACCTCTATTTATAGATAAACAACAGTTATATCCATTCATGAAGAGATATGACGAAAAGGCACTTCAATTAAAATTTGAATTTTGAAAAATTGGCTCAATGTCGACGTATAAGGTGAGGATATGTCGACATATCCCTTTAAATTTTGAAAACTTACTTTGTAGAAAATGTTTTGAAAGTGTTATACATTGTAAAATATTTTTATACTTTGTAAACTTATTAAACATATTTTATACATATTTTAATCATATCAAAACTTAATAAAACTTTATGAAATTATTTTTAAATATATAAAGGATTTAATACAAATTTTTTCAAAATAAAATATATATATGAAGTATGAGTGAATAATATTGAAAATCAAAGTTATAAATATTATAATATACTTATAAATATTTAGAAACCATAAAATCGTAACTATAACGGAGTATAATAAATCAAAAGTATATTTAAAATATAAACCAATTAAAAAGTTAATGTTTTAACATATAATAATCTTGTAAAATCAAAAATTAAAAATAATTTGAAGGTTATTTTGAGTGATCATTTTTAAAACAAGAATTCTTTTAAATCATTTTTGAAATATAGAATATTTAAAAACCATTTGAAAAGTAGAGTAGAGAAAGATCATAGAAGTGCTATCATAATTTCAACGATACTCCATGAATTTGTAACTTATCTGGATATCTTGGGTTCCTCAATACTCACGAGTCTTCAATCTCTAACTCTTCCATCTATATATCAGCCTCTTGAATCTTCACTTAATATTGTATAGTTTTCTTAATAACACCTATCTAATTTCTTGCACTATATACTATATATAACT
Organism: Allium cepa; assembly: GCA_030765085.1. Classification (NCBI taxonomy): domain Eukaryota; kingdom Viridiplantae; phylum Streptophyta; class Magnoliopsida; order Asparagales; family Amaryllidaceae; genus Allium; species Allium cepa. Next base: position 140,554,415 of record CM060940.1, on the reverse strand, counting down.
TGGCAAAAACATTAATATCTATATTTCATATAATGTAGTATGGCACTTGTCATCCAAATCAATGCCTATGATACTAACAGGGTGTTCGATCTCTGATGTCTAGCATTCTGCACGCTTTTCGATTGGTATCTAATGTACTGTTGTAACTTCATTTTTCATATTAGGTCTTCAATTACATCTCTCAAGTGAAAGCACTTATTGGTATTGTGCTTATGAGTGTCATGAAAGTGACAATAATTCCCTAAGCATTGTTCAATTTTAGTTGCCTCCCTCTGAGGCATCTTCTTGTAATTCTCCACTCCTTGCGTAGCAATATATATATATTTTAACAGTGTTGCTTGTTTTCTTACTAGTAAAGTTTCTCTACACAACTTCATTTGATGATCTACCACTGGCCTTTCCAATTACTAGGTCTTCCTCTTCCAAGTTCAGAAACTGGGATGCCTTGTGATAGATTTCCTCCATAGTAGGTTGTTGCTTTTTCATAAGCCATCCATATCTGGGTATATCCCATGGATTAACGCCATCAACATAATATCCTCCTTTGGACTTCTCACTTTGGACAGGTGATATTAAATCGACTTGTAGGGTCCTTTAGGGTCTAAACTAATAAATATTTAACTAGGATCCTTCGGTCGAGGAGTGTGAATCTTGAATTATTACATAATTTTCTTGCCAACTAATCAGATAAAGGTTTTGCTTTGGCATGAGTCGAGTAATCCACATCGTAGCCCTCTTATCTAACAATATGGGGAAAAATATGCATCCCACTGCATTAGTCATTCGGGCACTATCTATGGCCACTAACACTTCAATAGATGCTATCTAGGGTCTATAGTCTCATTATACGACATCGTCGTTGGTATAATAAATTTTTTAGGCAACTCCTCTACAATATTGGAAGTGCCTAAGGATCATGTAATATAGAATATTAAATTAACTATTTACTTGTGCGGAATATAAATATAAAAGTAAATTAATAAAGTAAATGACACTAGAGATTATTATACTAGTTCAAACTTCCCGTTCGACATCTAGTCCCAGGCTCATTTTGGAATTTAACTTCAACCCTCACTTAACCCGGAGGAAGAGGTATTACACCGCCTGAGCAACCGAATAGGACTTCAACCGCCTGAGCAACAGAATAGGGCTTCAACTACATGAGCAACCGAATAGGACTTCCAATACAAATAGTAGAAATGTTTCTGACTGGTATGCTCTTAAATAGCAGCAACAAGTCTATAACGTACACCCTTCCTATAATCTTCTCCTTTGTGGTATATAGTGTAATTTATGAAGACAAAAAGTTTATTAAATCACTAGTGAAGTTTTCTTGAATGTACAAGTGATTAGAACAAAGTGTTGATTGTTTAGAGCAAGATAGTTTAGAATTTAAGAATAAAAATTTGAGCAAATACTAGTAATTAAAATAATGGAATTCATGGCTATTTATAGTGATTAATAGTTTCAAATATTCATGAAAGGTAGACATGAAAGGATATGGAAACAAGAGAAATGAAGCGCCTTTTCAAGATATATACATTATGAAGATTCAGCTGTCTGAATGGAGCAATTTAGCCAGCTGAATGGATATAAAATTTATCCAGCAAAGAAATAGTTAAACAACTACCCAATTCAACAGGCTGAATATGCCAGGTCCGCCCTTTGAATATTCAAAATACATTATGCACATACACAGAATTCAGTCGATTGACCATAGCCACTCAGTCGGTTGAATTACGTGTTTTCTGGCAAATTAAGAATATTTGGAAAAACTTTAGCATATCAATGTTTAGAAAAACATTAAATTGCCTGTGTATGCCATTTTAGAGAGATTTTAACATGAAATTACTACTAAACTCAGATCTTAGACTAAATATTTTGCTAAAGCTTCAATCCGGAATCTAGTCGGTAGATTGTTTGTCTATTTCTCAAGTAAAAAACAATGTATTCTCCTACAAGTATGGTTAGTTCGTATAATATTTACTTATATAATTGTCACAACCAAAATATATAAATTCTAGGTTCTAACATTCTCCCCCTTTTTGATAATGATAGCAATGTAAGTTTTAGATATATAAAGTAATTTTCTTCCCCAACTGAATACTTCCCCTATCAGTCGTATTCTCCCACTTTGTCATCGATAAAAAGGGAACAAATAATTGATATGAGAAATAGAACATTTCACATAGACATATAAGCAATTAGACATGACAAATAAATAACCATCTTAATAGGAACTTCACATAGAACATTTTTGATCGATGAAAGTACAACAAACACATAAATATATGTCTTAAACGAAATAGGAGCACTACAAATTTTTGTGAATTAAATAGCATAGAAAATGAGTCTAGAATTCCTCACTACCTTCTACTTCATCTCCTTCTTCTTCCGAAGTCGACCAGAATAAAGGTGCCAGATTTTCAAGAACACCGGTAGAAGTGGTAGTAAGTGGGTACGAAAATGATTATTATTTATTTATTGCAGGTACTCGGAGAAACAAAAGGAAAATGATAGATTTTGGAATTTTAAAGAACGATCCGTACGTTTAATAGAATTTCGTGCTTATAATGAAATATGGACTTCAGCAAATATGGTAAAATCTGTTTTTTTTTCTTAATTAATATTGAGTTTATCTCACTATATTTATTATATTCCCTCATTCTTTTTGATAATGACAAAAGGAGAGAAATTCATATGCATATTGATAGAGGGAGATATTATACTTACGGGGAGATGTTATGCTTAGGGGGGGCTTTAAAAATTTTAATATATTTTTATATATAGAATGAATATTGTTTAAATTGTATAGTTGTCATCATCAAAAAGGGGGAGAATGCTAGAACCTCAATTGTTAGATTTTAATGACAACAACTATACAATTACGTCAAAGAATTTCTAAGCAATTTGCAGGTACATAGCATCAAAAAGAGTTAATCAAATACGTTCAATATAAAGATACAAAGTACAAAAGGATGAAAGAATGTATACAGAGATACAAGAAGAGGTATATACGATAGAGACAAGACGAAGGTGACAAACAAAGTTTTACTAGTCATAGAATGCCGTGTCTAGAGTTTACAAATGTTAAAATCTTCTCCAAATGGTATACACACATATACATTCATATTTTAAATGAAAAATTAAGTTTTCAAAAATTGCATCGAGCAAGGCTCGAACCTGGGTCACTAGTTTAAAAGCAAGTGATCCAACCAAATGAGCTATGGTAATCTTTGTTACAGACTAAATTCAGACTTCTAAATAACTTCATTCAGACGTTTGAATGCTGAAAGTAGAATATTGTTTCACAATATTCAGACGTCTGAATGAAAATATTCAGACGTCTGAATAAGGCCAAAAATAGCCTATTTCCTTACTGTTTGCGTATTAATCCAATTCAGAAGTCTGAATTTTTTTTATTCAGACGTCTGAATATTTATAACTGCTATTTTCTTGAAAAGTCACTTCTCTTCGCTGAAGAGAAACATCTTCAAAATCAATGGTTGCACCTGTTCTTTTCAATATAACTTTTCATCTACAGTTGCAACTCTTTATACACTATAAATAGATTATAGAATTGAACAAACAATCAACTGAAATCGAATTTACTTTTAGCATTCTTGAATTCTCATCTATTCTCAAGCTTTCAAATTGCACTCAAATTGCTTACATACTTTGATCATTAATCATTTTATCTTCCACAATTCTCAAAGCACGTCACACTATATATCATAAAGGAGAAGATTATAGGAAGATTGTACATAATTGACTTATCAGTGTTATTTAGAAACACACTACAGTCAGATACATTTGTTATTTGTAAAGAAGTCCTATTCGATTCGTCAGGCAGTTGATGTCCTATTTGGTTGCTTAGGCGGGTGAAGTCCTATTCGGTTGCTCAGGCAGTGTAAACCTATTCCTCCGGGTTAAGTGAGGGTTATTGTAGTTGAAATTCCAGAAGGAGTTTAGGAGTGGACGTAGAACGGAAAGTTCGAACCAGTATAAAAATTCCTGGTATGCTTGTTTTATTTTACTTATTTACATTGCTATAGTATTTTAGTTTATTTCCGCACTAGTATAGTATTATTCGGTTTCAGTTGATTGTTTGTTGAATTCTATAATTTATTTATAGTGTATAAAGAGTTGCAACTATAGATGAAAATTTATATTGAAAACAACAGGTGCAACCATTAATTTGGAAGATGTTTTTCTTCGGCGAAGAGAAATGACTTTTCAAGAAAATAGCAGTTATAAATATTCAGACGTCTGAATAAAAAAATTCAGACATCTGAATTGGATTAATACGCAAACAGTAAGGAAATAGACTATTTTTGGCCTTATTCAGACGTCTGAATATTGTGAAACAATATTCTAGTTTCAGCATTTAGATGTCTGAATGAAGTTATTCAAATATCTGAATTTAGTCTGTAATAAAGATTATCATAGCTCATTTGGTTAGAGCACTTGCCTTCTAAACTAGTGATCCGGGTTTGAGCCCCGCTCCATGCAATTTTTGAAAACTTAATTTTTCATTTAAAATGTGAATGTATATGTGTGTATACCATTTGGAGAAGATTTTAACATTTATAAACTCTAGACACGACACTCTATTGCTAATAAAACTTTGTTTGTCACATTCGTCTTGTCTCTATCGTATATATCTCTTCTTGTATCTCTGTATACATTCTTTCATCCTTTTCTACTGTGTATCTTTATTTTGAACATATTTGATTAACTCTTTTTGATGTTATGTACCTGTAAATTAGCTTAGAAATCCTTTGACGTAATTGTATAGTTGTTGTCACTAAAATCCAACAATTGAGGTTCTAACAAATAGCCCCAATAACATTTTTAAAGAATGAGCGATATCCATGTGATGTCCTAATTTTTTCTAGGTCTATTGGCCTATATTGTCCATAGCATTAACTCAATAATTTTCAACACTTCATAAAAATAAACACAAACCGTGCTATTTAATCATTGAAATCTTTTAGCAATCTATGGCATAGGAATAGCCAAAACATTGTATACAAAAAGATGGCTACCATTTCCCTAACGCATATTTAGATGTTAGCTTCAAACTTTGTCCTTCCCACCTATCATACAACGTCGAAAAAAAATCTTTTCATTTGGAAGTTTCACTGACAACATTGTGCATGACGGTACAATATATCATTAACTTAGTGAATTCCTTTATAGGATGAAATTTGATTCAGACCATTCGAGCTTTCTATAGGGCTGTATGTCTCATAGTAGCCTGTATATTAGTCAAATCTTCGACATCAGAATATGAACGGTCACCTTTATTGCATGGTTCGGTCATGATATTTTGTTTAGTGTTAAGCAAAGTGAAGATGAAGTGAAAACGAAAACGATGTGAGGGTGGAAATGGAGAGTATATGGAGTGAAGAAATGTGGTTCATAAGCTAACCGTTTTTAATTAATCATTGATGTCAAATGCTTTCGACGTCAACTGTTGATTATCAATGGTTGTCCTATACAAAACATTTCTATAAGCCTATTATCGACACGTCATAGCATTGAACGCGATACCAACTTGATCTGAGGAAAAAAGGGTAGCTAGCCTACCTATACCTTCATCCTTTAACCCCTACCTCGTATGCAACTTAATTCCTCCATCTAGAATCTCATGTGTTCCGTCGTTATATATATTATCCACAATTCACAATTAATAATTAATAAGATTAAATAAGTAATTTGATTTAATGGAATGAAGGATGATGATTGAATGGGGATGGAGTACTTGATGTTTGGGATTGGAATTGCTTTGGGTATAAACCGGTGTTTTCATGACCGGACCCAATCTCCGTCCAACCTCAAGTGACTTTGGATCATGGACAATTTCGATTCAAAACTCAATATGACTCCAGTCGCCCAAATGCAGGTTGGACCTTCGAACTAGTGGTCAAACGTTCATACTACCTATGTTACCTGGAAGGGAAAAAACATTATTTTCAAATTAAATTGCAAAGGAGAGGAGAAAATTTTCCAATACACTTTGTTTCCGTACTTCAATGCAAATTGCTGCAAAACCCATGCAATAACTAGTTAATGCTTGCTCCGATTTTGGACCTATCTCTGTCATTTATTTTTCCTTCAGCTTTTTTTCACTTTGTGAGGAACAAATAGTTTAGGTGACGAAGAAACAGGTCTTGAAACGTACAGGTTGAGACCTGCTGAAGGACTGAAAATGCGGTGCAAAAGGAAAAGGCAAAGCTGGCCTTATTCTTGTATAATGAACTAACTATTTTCAGAAAAATTAGAAAGAGAGACTGTTTTGGCAATTGGAGAAAAGCTTCAAAGGGGGAATAATCTGGTTTGCTATATAGATAATTATATGCTATTTAGAAGCAAAAGGGTTAGGCATTTTTCTCTAGTGAATAAACAGTTTATCAACTACATGTATGTTCACGTCTCTTCGCAAAAAGTTATTGCATGCCTCTGAAAATTTGTTATAAATACAATGTGTGATTCTTCTTATAAGCATTGTAGTAAATAAGCAATCACTTATATATTAGATGATGATAGAAGAAAAAAAAAATCATGGTATGGCACTTCACTTACCAGAAATAACTTCTACTGAGCTTACAATATAACAGGACAGTACATAGTAATTCAAAGATGAAAAATTAAAACAGCAGCACATAAAGACAGTGATGAAATATAAAGCTTGAAATAAAACTGAACCAAATACATAAAGGGCCTTAAGGATTTGAGCATGCCAAATACTAACATTGATACAAATAGAAGCATATAGATTCCATGATAAACCATCGTCTTCTAACGATAATCTTCAATTAGTTAAAAGGGTCGAAATGGTTTGGATAAATCCATTGATTTGCATTACCCATAGCAAAATTTTGAGTAAACATCGTCTGTTCGTTAAGCGAGTTACTGGCAGCGTCTGGAAAAACATTAGTTGTAGTATTGGCAACATTTGAAGTAGCAGCAATGTTTGGGAAAACATTATGAAGTTGAATCCCCGGATGCTCTATTAATTCATTTGAAGCAATTTCCGAACTTCTTCTTTCTTTTGCCATTGCAGCATCTAACAAATCATACATCATCCTCTCCCTTCTGTCTGCATAATAAAACAAGGTCATGACATCCTGTAAAAATAAAAGCAAATGTCAGAAAAGATTATACATACATAAACCTATGGAAAATATTTAAAAGGTTTCAAAACTGATTGTACATACATTGTGATTGAGTCCATTCATGTCATGACCACACATATACTCATACAGCAACATACATAGCTCGAGCTCATGGATATTCGTTCCTGACCTCTGATACTGATTAGCCAATTTGTTTGCTCTATCTTGGAGAAAACTTTGTTGATTCGTCATTCTCTTGTACTGCTCTATCTCAGGCAACTCTAGAAAAGATTGAACCATTCTTCTGGCTTCAGGAACAGAAGGCCATACTTTAGGCTCGGTTTCATTGGACCCGTAGACGATCCCACAAGCTTGAACATCACAAAGGGTCGTAAACTCACTTAGTTTCTTGAATAGACCAAGAAGACGGTTTTTGAAAGTCCTACGCCTTAGTGGATCGTTTGCTATCCATGCAAGCTTAACTTTCTTCCTTGCCATGATCGCTCTTTCTTTTCTTATATGAATTGAGATCTCAAGATATATGATGGGGGTTTATATAGATGGGAAGTAGAGCTGAAACAACTGTCTAGAATATAATTTAAATTATTATTTGAGCGGTAAATGTATTTTGAATGGACATTTGGTGTTTTTGCGGTAAGAATCTCTTTTGCAGAGTGGATGGATGTTCAGGAAGTTATAAACTTTGCATCTAAATTCATGAACCGTATGTTGGTTGATGAAAAATATTATATGATCTGACAAGACACAGTTATCTTTACTACTAATAATGATAATTCTTTAAACTAATTTCATCCGTGTATTTTTGAACTACCCAAAATACCCTTTATTCCAAAATACTATTATGTCTGCAGATGAATTCATGTGGCATTTTTGTGCGTTCATACAAAGGTACGGGGAGTGACAATTGACATAAAGATAAAATGAAGTTGAGGCTCAATGTGCAAAAAGTAAAGCCGTCGGCTCTGCGAATTCGTGAAAATGAATCGCCATTTTTGATGTGGAGAAGAAAAGCATGTTTCAAATATGGATGGGGATCCACATCTTGATGCAAGAGAACTCAAAGCAAACCAAACAAATTTCACTTCTAGATTTGATTTTCAGTTCGGTCATTGCAGATTTATGTGCGATTACGGTGCCTATTATGTTTTGAACGTAGTTTTTTGTTCTTCATTGTTGTAGAAAATTGTTTCTGTATACCATATACATGTAAGATTTTTTCATCCAATATTCAAAAATTGTCGATATGAATACTTCATCTTCTTTTTTACTTTTTCTTCTTGGTTAATTATAATTGGGATCGAAGAAGAGTTTAGAAATGATGTAAACGAAACGAATCAATTGGGATTGAAGAATAGTTTTGGGATGATGTAAACGAATTATTATTATTTTCTGAAATGTATGCATGTATCAATTTTCACCTCTTAATATTGGTGAAAAGGAGAGAGTGTTTGTAGAATGTATTTTGAAAGATATTTATTTATTTTTTAGGGTTAAGGATGTGATTATTGATTGAACCTTTTTGTAAAAATTATATATTCATAACTATTTGAATTGTTACAAGGGTTGCATTATTAGTTCTGAACCGGTTTTAACAAAGCTAATTTGCAGGCTTTCGAACTTTATGGAGAAACTATATACTAATTTAGTGAAAATGCTTTTTGAAGCTTTGTAGATCTGACATTCACCGAAATTTTAATGTTTTGTAGCCAGTTGTGTCACTTTTGCTAACATGATAGTACCTGCTTCATTCAAGTCAATGTTGGAAAAGATGAAATATAATTAGAATATGTGGTTTTAATAGTGTTCATTTAACGTTAATTGTATAATGTAATAATAAAATAGAATAATGCAAAAACTTACAAATACGTGGTTTTAAAAGAGAGCCCTGTATTAGTAAATTCAAGTTTATATTTATTTGTTTTGATTAATAAGTATGTTGTACGTATGACATCAAACAATTTCTTGAAATTAAATGTCTCAATGACATATGCATAACTTTTGATTAATTTTTGAAGAAATAATCACTCATTTATATGGTATGCTAATTGTTACAGGCTACGCAAACTGGATTTACTGTATGATGTAAATTAAGTTGAGAACTAATAGCGTGTTTAATGCATGCATTAACTTAGTGCAATAGATTTTTGATAATGTTTGCCATAACCTTTTGTATAATGCATATGTTTGTATAACTATACATGATTATTATGAAAATATATTCATGCAATACCTTATGGAGAAAATCTACATTTTTAGAATGCAACATTTGTGCTTTAATACACCGAGCACAGCTGTAGATTTGTTATCTGTATTCTTAATTTTGTTTACGCAGACATTTTGGAACTCCTTCATTTAGCCAATAAATATTATAATTGGATTTGGATGAGTCCTTATTTATCGTTTATAATAAAAAGGACTACCGTGAAACATAAGATTGTAACTTCTCATTCGTTATGTGATTAATATCCAGGGAGGAATTTGTTCGCCTACCTTATTAAAAGTCATTATTGTTGTATAGAAGACTGCAACCAAAAAATCTAGAAAACTGCATACTTGCCTATGGTGATTAGTGCATAACATATGTTTCTGTTTTGAATGTTCATTGCGGTCATTTTTATCTAAATGTCAGAATAGGAAATTAAGATTGATATTTAATTTCTGCTTTAAAAACTTTTGTACGTATTTTATTTTATTTTGTATTTAAAAAAGGCAACTTATTATGTTGTTATTCATATATTGTGTTTGAAGTCTACTATGTTTTGTGTATGTTGTTAAATATATTCAACTACTATTTATTTGGTGATGCTATTGATATTTAGATGTTGTTTTTGAATTTATTTATCTTCCAGTCCACTAAAAAAGTTTAATTCTTTTAGTTGAGTTCTATATAGATTCTCTATATCCAATTGGATGGGTCGAACAGACACAGACAACGCATGAGCACATTATCTAATTCAATTTCTAGACTTTTCTCATATATAAATCAAATTTGTTTATGGTATTTTATCTCTTCTTTGGTTAGTCTAATGGGAAAATTGATGTAGGTTGATGTTCTTTTTGAATACAAGTAATAGATTGTTGTAAATTGTAATCCATTTTTGCAGCAGCCTTGCAATTGATCCTGTGGACCTCTATAATGACCATGCTCAAATATACTTTCATCCTGCAATGCAACTTACCCTTATTTTTTATGTCCTGTACGTTTTTAATCAGGTTTGCTTCTCTTGCCTTTTTAAGTTTATCGGCCCTCTTTGCATTAATGTGTTATAACTTATGCTTCCTTAATCGGATGATGTCAGGAAAGTTACCTATGCATGCACATTGTTATTAAGGCAGGCCCACTTCGGCGTGCATATGCACTCGTATAAATAAAAATAATAATGTTGCTGCCAAACTTGACAATAATGTTGCTGTAGCATCGCTCAAAGCCTAAAACTTTATTTTTTTAGAGTAAAAGAGTTAACTGAACAATGTTGGGGTGAACGAGAGAACACTACTCTTAGACTAACATTAAAGAAATAATCCAACAACTAAGTAATATATGCAGAATCAGATTGCTAATATGGGATGAAAGTTGAATGAAATGGGTCATCAAAATGCTTTCAAAAATAGAGTCCACCAGAACGAAAAAAATAAAAGAAAATCTAATTCAATCACCAGCTCTGTTAATTGATGTGTCACACACTTTGATCTCCATTTAAAAGTAATTTCAATTCATTTATGCATGGTTAATTGCCATAAGTTAATGGGATACTACTAGATTTTCCTATTTTATTTGAGGTAATTAATTTAAAGGAAAAAGTTTAAACTAATTTTTAAACCAAGGAGGCAACTTTTGGAATTTAGGTAGAAGGACAATGGTGCGTATTTTCAATTTCCCGACTTCGATGATTCCTTCACCTTCGTCCAAACTTGACATATCCACCGTCTACCTTCAGCTGCTTGCTTGAGCCGTCGTCGTTAAAGCAACCGTCGTTTGAAGTTGTCGTCATCCAAGCTGCCGCTGTTCAAGCCTCACTCTTGTCGATGTTCGAATCGAATTGAATCTTCCATTGACGTCGATTTCTCCAAAATTGAGAAAGCTTAACTTGACGCTTTATTCCAAACCTACGTCAAAAATTACTCGACCTTTGAATTCAAGAACTGCAAATTCAATATCTAAAAAACGAATGGAAAGTAGAATCTATAAAAAGAAGAAAAAAGTCCAAAAGTAATATGAATTAAAAATTGAATGATATTTAGATACAGCATTTCTATATTTGAAACACATCAGATTGTGTTTAATATGCAAAATGATAGACTAATATAGCATTTCTAATTTTAAATATAGTGCCATTATCAGACTGTGCAAAATGATAGTAGGATACAACATAAACATATTTCAGTTGAACAAGAATGAAAAAAATATGCAAAATGATACTTGAATTTAGCATAAGTATATTTAAAGTGAACAAGCATGAATAGAATATATAAAATGAAATGAGTATTCCTAAAGAGAACTACCACGAGTAGAATATGCAAAATGATAACTACATATAGCATATGTATTTTTTAGTGTAACATTTTAATTACAAAGTTCACTACCATGTTTATGATATGTAAAATGATAGTTCAATGTTGTATTTAAGTTATGTAGTCCACTATCATGTTTAAAATAAGAAAAATGATAGTCTGATATAGCATTTTAATTATGAAATTCAATATTATGATTACAATATGCAAAATGGGATTTAATGTAGCATTTTAATCATAAAGTCCACCACCATGTTTATGATATGCAAAATGATAGTTTAATTTAGCATTTGAGTTATGAAGTCCATTATCATATTTAAAATATGCAAAATGATAGTTTGATATAACATTTTAGTTATGAAGTCCAATACCAAAGTTACAATATGCAGAATGAGAATTAATGTAGCATTTTAATCAAACAGTCCACTAACATATTTAAGGTATACACAATGATAGTTTGACATAGCATTTGAGTTATGAAGTCCAACATCATGTTTACAATATGTAAAATGATAGTTTAATGCAGCATTATAGTTATGAAGTCCAATATCATGATTACAATATGCAAAATGAGATTTAATGTTTCTTTTTAATTACAAAGTCTACTAGCATATTTAAGGTATTTTAAATGATTATTTAACATAGCATTTGAGTTATAAAGTCCACTATCATGTTTATAATATTCAAAATGATATTTTAATATAGCATCTCAATGACAAAGTCCATAAGCATGTTTAGGACATGCAAAATGATAATTTAATGCAACATCATAGTTATGAAGTTCAATATCATGTGTAAAATATTCAAAATGATATTTTAATGTGGCATTTTAAGTACAAAGTCCACTATCATATCACAGCTCGGTCTAAGGCTCGATCACGGGATAGGTAGTAGACTCGGTCACGGGCTCGGTCACCGAGTTATATTGTTTAACAAAGTATACCATCAAATGAAAAAGCTAACTAGATGTCAAGGCTAATCGAGTACGTATGAATGCAAAATCAAACCGGATGTCAAAACTAATTAGATACATTTGAATGCAACAGCTAACCGGATGCCAAGCCTAATCAGGTACATATGAATGCAAAAGCTAGCCGAATGCCAAGCCTAACCAGGTATATATGGAACCAATCTATACCCAAGATATATTGTTTAACTGAGCGTACCATCGAATGTAAAAGTGAACCGAATGTCAAGCCTGATCAGGTACGTATGGATGCAAAAGTTAATGGAATGCCATGCCAAATCAGTATATACGGAACCAATCTATACCCAAGAGATATTGTTTAACTGAGTGTACCATCAAATGTAAAAGCTAACCAAATGCCAAGCCTAGTCGGGTACGTATGAATGCAAAAGCTAATTAGATGTCAAGCCTAATCGGACACATATGGAACCGATTTATACCCGACATATATTGTTTAATCGAATGTACCGTTGAATGTGAATTCTAATTGGATGCTAAGACTAACCGGGCACATATGAAACCAATCTATACCCAAGATATATTGTTTAACCGAGCGTACCATCGAATGTAAAAGCTAATTGGATGTCAAGCCTAATCGGGTATGTATGGATGCAAAAGCTAAATGGATGCCAAGCCAAATTGGGTACATATGGATGCAAAAGATAACCGGATGCCAAGCCTAATCAAGTATTTATGGAACTAATCTATACACAAGATATATTGTTTAATCAAGCGTATCATCGAATGCAAAAGTAAACCGGATGCCAAGCCTAATCGAGTATGTATGGACGTAAAAGTTAACCGAATGTCAGTCCTAATCGAATATATATGGAATCAATCTATCATTTGTTTTTTAAATTAGTGTATTACAATGTATTGAATTGAATGGAGTGTGCCGAATGATAGTTAGAAATATTATTTGCATTTTTAAAAGGCACTACAATGTAACGAATGTGTCGAATGATAAGTAAAAATATCATTTCTATTTTAAAGCGTATTAGAACGTATTGAATATGGAGAATGATAGTTAAAATAGTTTAATGTAACAATTTAGTTATGAAGTTCACTATCATGTTTAAAATATTCGAAATGATATATTAACACAACATTTATTAAAACAATAAGTCAACACAATATTAAAACAATTTATATTCACTAACAAATACGCGCTCATATATATTAATACGCTCAATCTCATTCCAAAGTACTACGGACTCTGTTTTCAATGAGTAATCCTCACCAGAGCCAAGGTTCTCACTTAACCTTTCAGCTCTGATACCAACTGTAATGACCCGCAAATCCGTACCCCTTGAGTCGATACTATTCTCCATCATTCAACTCAAGATGAACGGAAATACGAAACATTTGGGTTAAAGAAGAAGAGGTAGAAGAAGAATATAGAAAACAACATCATAATCTAACCATCGCAGCAGAATAAAGTATAATAGATAATAAATAATTTTTACACCAAAAACAAATACATTTGCTTATACATTACATCATCAGAATATACATAACACACAACTAGACAATAATTATAACATGTCCTCACAATCTGAATACACAACTAATCAACACAGCGGAATATCAAAAACATGTACGGGAGTACGTATCGCCATCCAGCTCCACAGCATCCTTTCCTGTAATCTATAATACTCGGTCTGACCCAAGCATTATAGTTAAATAACACCCAAGTCAGCGTGGAATACCAGCGTGAGAAAACCACACTCAAATTGATTATTAAAGTTTCAAAACTCTTTTGAAAACAAAAGCATCTCGTAAGACCATGCCACAAATAAACATATCGGGTTTTTACCTTACAATAGCCAAAACACTTTTTATCAAATCCGTCTGATATTATTATAGTGTCTATAGAAAGTAAAATAGAATCTAGCTGAAATGCTTGCATCTCACGTTTCAGCAATAGTTGGGCACAATCAAAACCGTACAGGCGCGTAGGGAGAATGGATTTCCAACTAATGGTTAGGCACTGGGGTATCACCTGTCATAGTACGTGGCCTTGATCACTGTATCGAGGATTACTCCCAATCTCCTGCAACAGAAGACCGAGACTACCCCTTACAGGATAATTCCGAGTAAGATCGCCCCACGGTTGGGATCAGCAGCCGCATCACTAAACCGAAAAAAAGATACATCTAGACAGAGATGACCGCACCCTAATGGGTGCTGCACACTTAGCCTTACTACATAACCCTTGATTTTCAGTCATTCCTCGTTGATGAGGCTCGAGGCTAAGCGTTACCTTTTATAACATTTTACTTAGAATGCTCATCACCCACCTAACGATGTTCTGAAAGCACTCATCCATACAAGTCCGTCCCGGGTTTGAACGGAACCGAAGGCACTACTCCTACTACATCCATTTTGGAATCACCTCAGGATTAGTAGCGACTAGCCCTTACACTTCACTGCTCCATCTTCGAATCCAAACTCTTGTTTTCCACACAAAAACATACAAATCGGATCGAAGTGGTTTTCAGGAAATAAATCCCGATTCCGACCTCTTCGAAACGATCAGCGCATTGGCCAATACTGATAGTCGGTTATTTGACTATCAGTTAACATTCACAACAACCATCAAACGTAAATAATTTCTCCTGAATTATTTATTAACCTCATAATATCTTCAAAAGATATATTTCCATTTTCAACCCTTTTGAAAACAGTTTTCAAACCATCTTCCTCTCATGGAATATATTCCCCAAATATTTTCTACTGACACTGAAATCACCAAGTACAAATAATTTAAAACACTTAATATAAAATATACCTTAAAACATTTAAATAAAAACTACTTTAATACTTTATTCATGATATATGCTTAAAGAATATTTAAAATAAAGCTACTTAATAAAACTAAATCTTTATCCTTTTAAATCATAATACCAAGTTACCTTTAAATAATTACTGCCAAAATATATTTGAACAAAATACTTACTTTAAAATTTAAACATTTACCCACTCCTTTAATAAATTCCTACCGTGAATCTATTTTTCCAAATATCCACTGATATATTGCTTCACTTTTATAAACCAAGTTATAAGTTTCATAAAATCAACTTCCTTTTAAAATTCCGATTTCAAACTCTTAGATCAATTCCCAAATTGATTCCCAATTTACTCCAGTTGAAATAAAGTTCTTTGCTTACTCAATTTATTTCAAAATCCATTAACTTTATATTTTATTCCTTAATTATGATTTAAAATCTTTTTAACTGAAAATACCAATTTCATACCTTTTTTTTCAAATTCCTTCTTTATCTATTTCAATAAATTTAAAACTTGAATTTTTAAAAATAATTCTTTATTCCTTTAAATAATATCACTTAAGTTTAAAATTCACTATTTCTCTATTTATTCAAAATCCCTTTTTTTTCCATACTCAGAATTTATTTATTAGAATTTAAAATTCACTTTTATCTTTTCTCTCCATTCATTCTTCAATTTATCCCAAATTTCCAATAACTATTTACTTGCAAATTCTCTCCTTTAATTTTTTCTTTCGAAAATCCAATCTTTTTATTTTGATAACTTAGTAATCCAAACATATTCAATCAAACCAGCATTCAACATTTCCAATTACCCATATAATTCATCTCACAATATCAAATAATCATAACACAGAATATTAAACAATCTAATAATTTTGAGGAATCCAGTTGGATCCCTCCAACCTGTTTCCCTACATTCACAAATGTAAGCACAATACCCATTCCACTTCAAGGTGTAATATCGTGGTATATGAGATTAATATAATATCATCCGCTATTATGCGGCGCATAGGGTCTCATCCACTATACAATGCACGAATCAATCACTCTAATATATATATATATATATATATATATATATATATATATATTATACTACTATATGTAATATAGCACATCAAATCAATTCAATTATTCAATCAATTATCTAAATTTAACCATTTAAATTTAAATAGGAATCCGGAAGAGTGAGATTAACTCACCTTTGATTTCTGTTTTGCAGACCATTTCCATCTCGCCTCGGTCTCTCCACGATTCAAGACCTTGTTTAACATTATTCGGTTTATTAACATCTGAACCAATCGAACAATTAAATCTCCATTTGATAATTAAATTAAGCAATGATTTAATTTTAAAATTAAAATTTTGATTTTAAACTAATTTCCTTTTTAATTAAATAGTTTTTTTCACAACCTTATCTATATTTTTTTTTGAAACTAAAGTAATTAAATAAACCAGTTAACAAATTCACTACATTAATACATGGTTTTAAAATAAATTAGTAAATTTAAAATTTGTATATGTATATCTACTATTAGCCTATATATTGAAATTAAAATGTATATATGTATCTATATTTATTCTTGTATCCTTCTCTAGATATATTCATATATATATATATATATATATATATATTAAATCAAAACTATTTTGTAAAAAATTTAGAAAGAAAAAAAATACCTCACTGCTTGAACACAACTGAGAAACCAAACTCCACCGGCGATCGAACTCGAGCTAACCCCATGGCCAAACCCCCATGCCCCAAATTAACAGCGCCTCGAACCATGTCGCGCTCACGAATCCCCACTTCTCTCGCACGCTTGCCTCCTTAAGGCTTCCTAATCTAATCGCGACAATCGGCTCCGTCTCGAATTGCCCATCGAGCTCGCCGCCATCCCAAAATCAAAGATCGGACCCAAAATTCCCTCTCTAATCACCATACTGCCTCGAGTCCCCTAACTCGGTGAATCGACGAACGAGTTCAAATGATTTCGGTCGAATGAATTGAACCGCTCGATTTTTTTTAGTTGCTTTCGAATTCGATTTTGAAAATGAAGAGGGCACGGCTTTGATTTGAACTGAAAGAGAAGGAAGCCTCAGCTTCGAATTAGTAAGGAGGAAGAATAAAGAGGGGCCACGATTTCAATTTCAAAAATGTTTATGTTTGACCATTTTTTTGATTTTGATTTTATTTTTCGTTCGAAATATTAGCCGACTTTTTAAAACAAAAGGGAGGAAAGATACCTTTCGTGAAGAAGCTGCTTCACATGGAAGATACATCTTGCTACAGTGATCTTTAAGATGAAATCAAAAAGCTGATGGAAAAGAATGGTTGATGTAGAAAATTTTGACCAGTTAAACAATATGTTATATTTAAAATTTAATCGTCGAGAGTTCGCAACTTAAAATTTCGACCTCCTATCGAGCCATGCCGCTAGGCGTTCATAATGTTATACTCCTATTTAAACACAATGAAAAAGGTTTCAAGTCCTGATTCGATCGTATGGAGAAGATAGCTTTTGGACTTAATTATTATATTAAATTTCCGATATGAACTTCAGCGCGTTTATATATCGTATGCTCACACAACAACTCTAATCACTACGAAAATTGAAATCCGATAATAGTACAATATTGTGGATCCAATGGAACTGGTTTCGTCGAATTTCGAGACTGTGTCTCGGAAGGCTATTTTTAAATATCGATTTACACGATATATTCTCAAAACTGAACAAATCACCTTTAATTTCAATTTCAACACTTTTACTGTCTTCAGTATTATCAATATAAATTTTATAAGCCTTCAAATTATTTTTAACAGGCTTAAAACCGAAGATTCAATAATTTACCCAATTTCAGCATATTAAATCCAATAACTTAATTGCTAAATAATAATAATATTTGAATTCAAGTTAAAAATTAACTTTTAAATATTTAAAATCAATTAAATATTCCAATTTCAAACATTCAAAAATTCCGGGTCGTCACATTTTCTTTAATAAAATTTAATATTTGATTGAAAATTTGATAAGTTGATTGGTGCAAGCACGATGTATGAAATATATTACTCTTTGTTCAATCCAATTTACATATCAATTTAAACTTAACCTTACTGGAGAAAGACCTATTTGGAGAAGCTACTGATGTAAGGTGACTTTTGAATAGGAAAATAGAAATTTAGCTATTTCACATAGAAATCATGTAAAACACATTGTTTGATCGGTTTTTTTTTTATAATAATGCTTAAGTTAGACTTATAAAATATTTATTTTAACACTTGATTTTCAATATTACAAATTCATATATGATCATCTTAGTAAGAAACAGGAGTTATGTATGTAAATGTTGATAAGGCTTTGACTTTTGTTGAACTTGGTTGTTAACTATTATACACAACGTATCCATTGTATAGAAAGTTTACACCAGTTTTTTTAACTTTAATCTAGCTCATGTGTTTTTGTTTTAGATTTTTTTACTGTATATTTAATATATGTCATTATAAGTTCTTGATCCTTACCTATATATAAGTTGTTTCAATTAAAAAAAAGTGTGCTAAATAGTTTGAATTCGAAGTAGGTTTCTCATATTGGATACTACAATTGAAACTCTTATTGCTGTTAGCAAATTGAATTGAAAATTACACACATAAAGTATTGTACTTGAAATAACTTTCTTACAGAATCATACATATGTTGGCTAAAATTGTTAGGAAACCTGGCTTCGTTGAACAAGTCATTTTGCTTATGTGTTTGTTTGTTTTATGTTAAATAAGCCCTGGTCTGTAGGGTGTAACTTTGATTTATTCTTTCCCTAAACTTAGCCACGTATTATGTACTAGTGGTTGCATGTGTTGCATGCCTTTCTGTTTTGTACCGGCTCTATATAAGCCTTCTTTTAAATTGATGAATGACCAAGCTTTAAAGCTATTAGCAGGCTACTCTATTTCAGATTTAACAGTGGTATCAGAGCCACATAACAAGGCTTGATCTGAGTGAAAAAAAAAGAAAAAGGAAGAGAGATGGCTGAAGGAAACAACCTTTTAAGCATTCCAAGGTTTGATGGCGACTATGATCACTGGTCGATGTTAATGGAAAACTTGTTGCGATCAAAGGAGTACTGGAGCATTATCGAGAATAGTTATACCGAGCCTGCTGCTTCAGAAGTGCTAACTGCTGCTCAACGGAAATTTTTGGAAGATCAGAAGCTGAAGGATTTGAAAGCAAAAAATTATCTATTTCAGTCTATTGACAAATCTATTTTGAAGACCATCATTCAGAAAGATACCTCCAAACAGCTATGGGACTCCATGAAGAGAAAATATCAGGGGAGTGTTCGAGTTAAACGAGCTCAACTTCAGACACTTTGTAGAGAATTTGAACTCTTGGAAACGAAAATTGGTGAGTCTGTGAATGATTACTTCTCTAGAGTGATGATGGTAGCAAATGATATGAGAAATGCCGGAGAAAACATGCAAGATGTGAAAATAGTTGAAAAAATCCTGCGTACTCTTACTGAAAGGTTCAATTACATAGTGTGCTCTATAGAGGAGTCGAAAGACATTGATAGTCTTTCAGTGGATGAGTTGCAGAGCTCATTATTGGTCCATGAACAGAAATTTCGGAAAAACAGCATGGAAGACCAAGTTCTAAAAGTGACGGGAGGTGAAAAGCATGAAACAAAGGAAGAAGGAAGATTTGGTGAAAGAGGCAGAGGACGTGGAAATTTCAGAGGAAGAGGAAGGGGTCGAGGAAGAGCTTTCAACAAAGCTATGGTGGAATGCTACAAATGCCACAAGTTGGGTCATTTTCAATACGAATGTCCTAGTCATGCCCAGTATGCTGAGCTAGAAGAAGATCAAGAGATGGTACTCATGTCTTACATTGAGACACAGAATTGCAAAAGAGGAGAAGTGTGGTTCTTAGATTCGGGCTGTAGTAACCACATGACTGGAGACAAGAAATGGTTCATTAAGCTCGATCAGTCTTTCAAGCACTCTGTAAAGTTAGGAAACAACTCAAAGATGGCTGTCATGGGAAAAGGAAATGTTAGAATACATGTTGAAGGTAGAACTCATGTGATCACTGAGGTATTTTACATTCCCGATCTCAAGAACAATTTGCTTAGCATTGGGCAACTTCAAGAGAAAAGTTTATCAATTTTGATTCAGCATAATGTTTGCAAAGTCTATCATCCAATAACGGGGCTGATTATGCAAACAAATATGTCTGTAAATAGAATGTTTGTGTTGTTTGCTTCTATGCCTACTAATGCTCAGAGTTCAACTTGCTTTCAAGCATCATCAGATGATTTAACAAACTTATGGCACCAGAGGTTCGGCCATCTTAACATGAAAGGGCTGCGGACATTGGCATATAGAAAGATGGTCAGAGGCTTACCAATCTTGAAGGCTAGTCCCAAGTTATGTACTTATTGTGTAGTAGGGAAGCAAAATCGTGATCCTTTTTCGAAGAAAACTTCGTGGAGAGCTTCTCAACCATTGGAACTCGTGCATTCGGACATTTGTGGCCCGATTACTCCAGAATCTAATAGCCATAAAAGGTACGTAATTACATTTATTAATGATTATAGTCGAAAAATGTGGACATATCTTTTGCATGATAAGTCAGAAGCATTCACTGTTTTTAAAAGTTTTAAAAGCATGGTAGAAAAGGAGACAGGGAATTATATTTGCTGTCTACGTACTGATCGAGGTGGGGAGTTCACTTCATCCGAGTTCAACAATTTTTGTAGTTCAAATGGGATCGTTAGACAACTCACTACATCTTATTCTCCACAACAAAATGGAGTCGCAGAGAGAAGAAATCGTACATTAATGAACATGGTACGATGTATGTTGGTTGCAAGCGAGGTTCCAAAAGAATACTGGCCAGAAGCAGTAAATTGGGCAGTGCATGTGCTCAATAGATGTCCTACATCAGCAATACAAGATAAAACACCACAAGAAGCATGGAATGGAATCAAACCATCGGTGGAGTACTTCAAAGTATTCGGATGTATAGGACACGTCCACATACCCGAAGTCAAAAGAAAAAAACTTGATGATAAAAGCTTCAAATGTGTGTTTTTGGGGGTCAGTGAAGAATCTAAAGCCTTTCGAATGTATAACCCAGTTTCCAAAAAGATTGTTATAAGTCGAGATGTGGTTTTTGCAGAAGAAGAAAAATGGAACTGGAATACACCAAGTAAAGAAGCTGATTGTGATGTTCTTAAATTAGGAAATGAAGAAGAAGAAAATAAGGAAGAAACTGAGGATAAAGAAGACAATGAAACAAATAGTACAACTCAATCAGCAACAACTAATATGAGAAGTCCAGTTCAAGGGAGGACAAGGAAAATACCAGCATGGATGGAGGACTATGTAAGCGGGGAAGGATTATCTGAAGAAGAAGATGAAGTGCAGCAGCTAGCTATGGAAATGCAGCAACTTGCTATGTTTACATCAAGTGATCCAACAACTTTTGATGAGGCTGCTAAGAGTCCAACATGGAGAGCAGCTATGGATCAAGAAATTCAAGCTATTGAGAAGAATGGTACGTGGGAACTAATCAAACTGCCGAAAGGAGCAAAGAAAATAGGTGTTAAATGGATTTTTAAGACCAAGTTGAACGAGAAAGGAGAAGTAGATAAATGCAAGGCTCGACTCGTAGCAAAGGGATATACACAGCAAGTTGGCATCGATTACACTGAAGTGTTTGCTCCTGTAGCACGTTGGGACACTATTCGACTGATACTTGCACTTGCAGCTAATCAAGGCTGGAAAGTATACCAACTCGATGTCAAAAGTGCATTCCTGCACGGTGAGATCGATGAAGAAGTATTTGTGGAGCAACCACAAGGTTATGAGGTGAAAGGTGAAGAAAACAAAGTATACAAGTTAAAGAAAACACTATATGGGCTTAAACAAGCTCCGCGAGCCTGGTTTAGTAAGATTGAGTCCTATTTCATCAATGAGGGGTTTGAAAGGTGCCAAAGTGACTACACACTTTTCACAAAACGAAGTGCAAATGCAGATATTCTTATAATAAGTTAATATGTAGACGATCTTATTTTCACAGGAAATAATCAGCAAATGTTCGCGAAGTTCAAGCGTTCGATGATGGAAGAGTTCGACATGTCCGATCTCGGATGCATGAAGTATTTTCTTGGAGTGGAGGTGGTGCAAAATTCTGTTGGGATTTTTATAAATCAAAGGAAATATGCAAATCAGGTACTTGAAAGATTCAAAATGGAGAATTGTAAACCCGTAAAGAATCCTATTGTTCCTGGATGTAGACTTGCTAAAGATGAAGTTGGGACAAAAGTTGATTCCACCACTTACAAGCAAATGGTGGGCAGTCTCATGTACTTGACTGTCACCAGACCAGACCTTATGTATGTAGTGAGCTTGATAGCTCGTTTCATGGAGGCACCGACTGTGATACATCAACAAGTTGTGAAAAGAGTGTTTCGATACTTGAAGGGAACAACTGAGCTTGGAATATTCTACAAGAAAGGAGAAGAAAAACTGATTGCTTATTCAGACAGCGACTATGCTGGGGATCTTGATGGTCGTAGAAGCACCTCTGGCTACGTCTTTACAATGAGCTCAGGAGTTGTAGCATGGAGTTCTAAGAAGCAACAGATCGTGTCACTTTCCACCACCGAAGCAGAGTTCATTGCTGTTGCTGCTTGTGCTTGCCAAAGTGTGTGGATGCAGCGAGTTCTTGAAAGACTTGGGCTTGAGAGATGTAAGTGCACTATATTCTGTGATAACAATTCAACCATTAAACTCTCAAAAAATCCGGTTATGCATGGTAGAAGTAAACATATCGATATCCGATTCCATTTTCTTCGAGATCTAGTTAATGATGGAGTGGTGGAGCTGGTGCATTGTGGCTCAAAGGATCAGTTGGCTGACATTATGACAAAACCTTTGAAGTTGGAGCTGTTCTTGAAGATGAGAGAGAGAGAGACTTGGAGTGTGCAGTGCTAAAGAGTAAACTGACTGTATGAATACAACTCAGTTTAAGGGAGGAGTTGTTAGGAAACCTGGCTTCGTTGAACAAGTCATTTTGCTTATGTGTTTGTTTGTTTTATGTTAAATAAGCCCTGGTCTGTAGGGTGTAACTTTGATTTATTCTTTCCCTAAACTTAGCCACGTATTATGTACTAGTGGTTGCATGTGTTGCATGCTGTTGATATTTAATATATGCCATTATAAGTTCTTGATCCTTACCTATATATAAGTTGTTTCAATTAAAAAAAAGTGTGCTAAATGGTTTGAATTCGAAGTAGGTTTCTCATATTGGATACTGCAATTGAAACTCTTATCGCTGTTAGCAAATTGAATTGAAAATTACACACATAAAGTATTGTACTTGAAATAACTTTCTTACAGAATCATACATACGTTGGCTAAAATATGCTCATGATATATCCAATACATCTATAACATCTAATTGTATTGATGTAAGTATTTGGATCCAGTACAGTTATAGCTTCAACCCATTCGCAAGAGGATGGGAGGAAATTAATTTTTTTGATGGAGAATAATACTTTGATTAGAGTTGCATTAGAGTTTATATTGAGGAAACTACCAACAAAGAATATTTTATAATCTACTATGCTATGCTGGTTTCTGTATTGACTTTTTTTGTATCGCGATTATTTTTTATTATTACAATTGTATTAATGGTTAACTTTTTATTGGCTTAATGCTTGTTTTTTGTGCACGGAAATATTGAGTTGATTTTCACAAAAGGAGATCTCTAGAAAGTCAGTGGGGAGGTTGCCAAATGAAGGGTTGCTGTTGATTTATTTTTTGATGTAGTACAATTTTGATACATGACATGGAGATACTAAGCTGTAGGATTAAAATTTATGAAAATTACATCTCCGTATACCTTTGTATGACTATTAAACCTATTAGTTAACCATTAACCATTAGTCTATATAATAAAGTAGTATAAGTGCATACCATTGCATCTCCATTCAGCGTTATATAAAAAATACGTCCAGCTGAAATGCATAGGATTGATAACATTCTTTGTCATCAAAGTATGCGTATAATGTGTTCTTTTTTATAAACTATTATTTTGTGCCTGTTACATATGTTGATATTAATTTATTATAGCAAGCACTTATTCATTTGCAATTAATGATAGTAACGCATAGTAGGATGTTCTATATTAAGCATACTAGAAATTTTGTTAGGCTTACATGAACATGGGAGTGGTGCATAAGTGGTGATTGGATTGTTGTACATTATAAATATGATAGCCGATGAAATAAGTTGCTTACAATTCTCGAATGATATACAGAAATTTATGAGAAGTGACGGAAAGCTCTTTCTCTCAGAGCGTAGAACCATCTTGCACTCAATTCTAGAAAACGTTCACGATTCAGAAAAGAAGTATTTTAACTGGAAAGGACTGTTGTATGATCACCAAAATGAGTGTAGAGACCGAAGAGGAAAGGGTATAAAGTAGATAGGATATCTGCCGAAAAGAGGGCAAATAAAGCTAAGTTGAAGAATAGAATGCTTGACATGTGGGAGTAGAGAGTGGAAAAAGAGGAGACGGGTTTGAGTTTGCTGATAATGTTAGTCTTGTTATTGCCTACAGTCGAAGATATGTGTTGTACTACTTCGATTCAAATTTTCAGACGTTGGGTTAAAGATATTACAAAACCTTAATTGAGTTACCCATTTAATTTATTGAACATGACAAACTTATGCAACATTGTTCTTTGCTTCATTTTTTTTTTAAATTCTTTCATAACTAGATCCAAATGTGCTAACAATATGCAAATTCTAACCTTATTTTATAATAGACTAATAATAAATGTTTTCACTACCATTCGATATCCTCCATTTGATTAAATAACAAAAATTGTCGTGTGCAAAGCACTGGTGTCATCCTAGTAAATAAATTAAAAGGAGAATAAACTTTACTCAAATTGTGTTAAACAAAACGAGCATTAGAAAGAGGCTTTTGAAAGGAACATGTATGGAGACTTTTTTAGGTAAGAAAAATGCTTTCTTGTGTTGCGAAAGAGATTTTTGAAAAGGGTATCTGAAAAGGACATGAAAGGAGATTATTAATTTTGTTCTTACTAATTATATTTTTAACATATTTGTACTATTTTGAAATATATGTATCTTGAAAATGTGACTAAATCCAGAATGTTGATAATTCAAATATAATAATGGTACAAGTACAGTTACGCTAGTACAACTTCGAATTACAGATACAATAACGATATAAGCACAGTTTCACAAATACAAATTGCTAGTGTTATGAAAACAATTTCTAATTCAGTTCAACAACAAATAGTTTATTTCGTATGTTATCTCAAACGATTACCATGAAATTTATTGCATTTCTTTCAAGTGGCTCTCGATCATTATTCCCAGATATTAGATCGGGATCATCGACATATGTCTTAAATTCGGATCTTCTTCGCTGTATCTTCATATAAAATTGTGAATATCCATTGTAACAATAACAATCTTTACTTGAATTTTATAGTTGTATTTCGACATATTCTACGATTGTAATTTTTTCTTCAAATTATAAAGGTTCCTTTTGTTATACGTAAACTCAAATGATAGTATTCGAAAATTTCGTTTTTTGTCTTTGGTTGAATCTGCGTTTCATTAAATATGAAAAATTATATCTAGCGTTGTGGTAATAAGGTAAGTATATATCCATTAGTGGATATTTGAGTCAACTAAATAATATTGTCCTACTGGTGGATGAGGAAAATTAAAATTTCTGTTGTTTAAAACTGAACGAAAAACCATAGTGTTATCGGCGGTTCCTTTACAGTTCGTCCTTACAAACGTAAATGCTAAATCAAACGTGCATACAACTATAATATTTTACGTTGCAAAGCCATTATGTTCAATACATCGTTGCATATCTGCATTTGACACACGTGCAACTACATATGTATCATTAATAACCCTAATAACATTTATAAAGAATGAGTAATATCTATGTGATGTCCTAACTTTTTCTTGAACACTATTAAATTAAGGGTTTATCGGCCTAATAATATCCTTAAACATTAACTCAATGATTTTCAAAAATTTGTGAAAATAAACAAATGTCGTGCTACTTGATCGTTGAAATCTTTGAATAACTAGTCGTGCAGAAAAAGCCAAAGCAATTAAACATAGCTACTATTTCCCTAATGCACATTTTAGATATTGGCTTTTGTATCCTTCCAACTGCCAATCACACAATGTCAAAAAAAAAAGGTATTTCCATTCAGAAGTTTCATTGACAACATTCTATATGACCACACAATATGTTGTTAACTTAGCTAATTTCTTTCTTTGACAAAGTGTGAATTCGATCAATTTGAGATTTCTGTAGCATTTAAAGTCTCATAATAGCTTGTATATCGGTTAAATTTTCAACATCAAAATCTGATTGATTACTTTCGTCATACGATTCGACCATTGATATTTTGTTTAAAGTAAGGTAAAACGGAGATGAAGGGAAGATGAAAAAGATATGGGGTGGAGATGTATGAGAAACGAAGTGGAGAATGTGATTTATAGGCTTAACTTTTTCAATCAAGCCTTGGTGTCAGATGGGTCCGATGTCAATGGTTTCAAACAAGACATTCTGTAGATTCCATCATTTACGTATTGGACGCAACGCCGACTTGACCTGACGAATAAAAAGACAGGTGTTGCTACCTATACATTCCTCGTTCAATTCATCATCCTATATTCCTATGCAATTCAATTCCTCTAGTCCCCATATAATCTCCATGACTCACTATTAATTAGTTAACTGGATTAAATACATAATTTGATGGAACGAAAGATCTTTGTGTACAAACAGAAATTCAAGCTTCCCATCGTAAACTTTATATAAGGATACGCGAACAGAACCGTGAGCTTTCACATGGACAATAATGTTTTCACAAATCCATAAAATGCACGTACCATTTAAAGAGGAGAGGGAGAAAAAAAAAGATTTTCAAATTAAACTGAAAAGGAGAGGAGAAAATTTTCCAATACACTTTGTTTCCGTACTTCATTGCAAATTGCTGCAATACCCATGCGAAAAATAGTTAATGCTTGCTTCGATTATGGACCTATCTCTGTCATTTATTTTTCCTTTTTTATTTTCACTTTGTGAGGTCAGAAAGTTTGTGAGGAACGAATAGTTTAGGTGACGAAGAAACAGGTCTTGAAACGTACAGGTTGAGACCTGCTGAAGGACTGAAAATGCGGTGCAAACGGAAAAGATAAAGCTGGCCTTATTCTTGTATTATGAACTAACTATTTTCAGAAAAATGAGAAAGAGAGACTGTTTTGGCTATTGGAGAAAAGCTTCAAAGGGGGGATAATCTGGTTTGCTATATGGATAATTATATGCTATTTAGAAGCAAAAGGGTTATGCATTTTTCTCTAATGAATAAACAGTTTATCAACTACATGTATGTTCATGTCTCTTCGCAAAAAGTTATTGCATGCCTCTGAAAATTTGTTATAAATACAATGTGTGATTCTTCTTATAAGCATTGTAGTAAATAAGCAATCACTTATATATTAGATGGTGATAGGAAAAATAAATAAAATAATAATCATGGTATGGCACTTCACTTACCATTCTATTGAGCTTACAATATAACAGGACAGTACATAGTAATTCAAAGATGAAAAATTAAAACAGCAGCACATAAAGACAGTGATGAAATATAAAGCTTGAAATAAAACTGAACCAAATACATAAAGGGCCTTAAGGATTTGAGCATGCCAAATACTAACATTGATACAAATAGAAGCATATAGATTCCATGACAAACCATCGTCTTCTAACGATAATCTCCAATTAGTTAAAAGGGTCGAAATGGTTTGGATAAATCCGTTGATTTGCATTACCCATAGCAAAATTTTGAGTAAACATCGTCTGTTCGTTAAGCGAGTTACTGGCAGCGTCTGGAAAAACATTAGTTGTAGTATTGGCAAAATTTGAAGTAGTAGCAATGTTTGGGAAAACATTATGAAGTTGAATCCCCGGATGCTCTATTAATTCATTTGAAGCAATTTCCGAACTTCTTCTTTCTTTTGCCATTGCAGCATCTAACAAATCATACATCATCCTCTCCCTTCTGTCTGCATAATAAAACAAGGTCATGACATCCTGTAAAAATAAAAGCAAATGTCAGAAAAGATTATACATACATAAACCTATGGAAAATATTTAAAAGGCTTCAAAACTGATTGTACATACATTGTGATTGAGTCCATTCATGTCATGACCACACATATACTCATACAGCAACATACACAGCTCGAGTTCATGGATATTCGTTCCTGACCTCTGATACTGATTAGCCAATTTGTTTGCTCTTACTTGGAGAAAACTTTGTTGATTTGTCATTCTCTTGTACTGCTCTATCTCAGGCAACTCTAGAAAAGATTGAACCATTCTTCTGGCTTCAGGAACAGAAGGCCATACTTTAGGCTCGGTTTCATTGGACCCGTAGACGATCCCACAAGCTTGGACATCACAAAGGGTGGTAAACTCACTTAGTTTCTTGAATAGACCAAGAAGACGGTTTTTGAAAGTCCTACGCCTTAGTGGATCGTTTGCTATCCATGCAAGCTTAACTTTCTTCCTTGCCATGATCGTTGTTTCTTTTCTTAGATATGAATTGAGATCTCAAGATATATGATGGGGGTTTATATAGATGGGAAGTAGAGCTGAAACAACTGTCTAGAATATAATTTAAATTATTATTTGAGTGGTAAATGTATTTTGAATGGACATTTGGTGTTTTTGCGGTAAGAATCTCTTTTGCAGAGTGGATGGATGTTCAGGAAGTTATAAATTTTGCATCTAAATTCATGAACCGTATGTTGGTTGATGAAAAATATTATATGATAATTCTTTACTGCTAATAATGATAATTCTTTGAACTAATTTCATCCGTGTCTTTTTGAACTACCCAAAATACCCTTTATTCCAAAATAATATTATGTCCGCAAATGAATTCATGTGGCATTGTTGTGCGTTCAGACAAATGTATGGGGAGTTACAATTGACATAAAGATAAAATAAATTTGAGGCTCAATGTGCAAAAAGTAAAGGCATCGGCTCTGCGAATTCGTGAAAATGAATCGCCATTTTTGATGTGGAGAAGAAAAGCGTGTTTCAAATAGGGATGTGGATCCACATCTTGATGCAAGAGAACTCAAAGCAAACCAAACAAACTTCAATTTGATTTTCAGTTCGGTCATTGCAGATCTAGGTGCGATTACGGTGCCTATTATGTTTTGAACGTAGTTTTTTGTTCTTCGTTGTTGTAGAAAATTGTTTCTGTATACCATATACATGTAAGATTTTTTTCATCCAATATGCAAAAATTGTTGATATGAATGCTTCATCTTCTTTTTTTCTTTTTCTTCTTGGTTAATTGTAATTGGGATCGAAGAAGAGTTTAGGAATGATGTAAACGAAACGAATCAATTGGGATTGAAGAAGAGTTTTGGAATGATGTAAACGAATTATTATTTTTTCTGAAATGTATGCATGTATCAATTTTCACCTCTTAATATTGGTGAAAAGGAGAGAGAATGTTTGTAGAATGTATTAAGAAAGATATTCATCTATTTTTTGGGGTTAAGGATGTGATTATTGATTGAACCTTTTTGTATTATATGTTCATAACTATTTGAATTGTTACAAGGATTGCATTATTATTAGTTCTGAACCGGTTTTTGACAAAGCAAATTTGCAGGCTTTTGAACTTTATGGAGAAACTATATACTAATTTAGTGAAAATGCTTTTTGAAGCTTTGTAGATCTGACATTTCACAAAAAATTTAACGTTTTGTAGCCAATTGTGTCACTTTTGCTAACATGATAGTACCTACTTCATTCAAATCAATGTTGGAAAAGATGAAATATAATTAGAATATGTGGTTTTAATAGCGTTCATTTGACGTTAATTGTATAATGTAATAATAAAATAGAGTAATGCTAAAACTTACAAATATGTGGTTTTAAGAGAGAGCCCTGTATTAGTAAATTCAAGTTTATATTTATTATTTTGATTAATAAGTAAGTTGTACATACGACATCAAACAATTTCTTCAAATTAAATGTCTCAATGACATATTCATAACTTTTGATTAATTTTTGAAGAAAGAATCACTCATTTATGTGGTATGCTAATTGTTACAGGCTACGCAAACTGGATTTACTGTATGATGTAAATTAAGTTAAGAACTAATAGCGTGTTTAATGCATGCAGCAAAAGGTTTTTGATAATGTTTTCCATAACCTTTTGTATAATGCATATGTTTGTATAACTATACATGATTATAATGAAAATATATTCGTGCAATATCTTATGGAAAAAATCTACATTTTTAGAATGCAACATTAGTGCTTTAATACAACGAACACAACTGCAGATTCGTTATCTGTATTCTTAATTTTGTTTACCCAGACATTTTGGAACTCCTTCATTTAGCCAATAAATAATATAATTGGATTTAGATGAGTCCTTATTTATAGTTTATAATAAAAACGACTACCGTGAAACATAAGATTGTAACGTCTCATTCATTATGTGATTATTCAGGGAGGAATTTGTTTGCGTAACTTATTAAAAGTCATTATTGTTGTATAGAAAACTGCAACCAAAAAATCTAGAAAACTGCATACTTGCCCATGGTGATTTGTGCATAACATCCGTTTCTATTTTGAATGTTCATTGTGGTCATTTGTATCTAAATGTCAGAATAGGAAATTAAGATTGATATTTAATTTCTGCTTTACAAACTTTTGTAGCTATTTAATTTTATTTTGTATTTAAAAAAGGCAACTTATTATGTTGTTATTCATATACTGTGTTTGAAGTCTACTATGTTTTGTGTATGTTGTTAAATATGTTCAATTGTACTATTTATTTGGTGATGCTACTGATATTTTGATGTTGTTTTTGAATTTATTTATCTTCTAGTCCACTAAAAAGGTTTAATTCTTTCAGTTCTATATAGTATTCTCTATATCCAATTGGATGGGTTTGACAAACACAGACAACACATGAGCACATTATCTAATTCAATTTCTACACTTTTCTTAGATATAAATCAAATTTTTTATGGTATTTTACCTATTCTTTGGTTAGTCTAATGAGAAAATTGATGTAGGTTGATGTTCTTTTTGAATACGAGTAATAAATTGTTATAAATTGTAATCCATTTTTGCAACAGCCATGCAATTGATCCTGTGGACCTCTATAATGACCATGCTCAAATATACTTTCATCCTGCAATGCAACTTACCCTTATTTTTTATGTCATGTACGTTTTTAATCTGGTTTGCTTCTCTGCCCTTTTTCAGCTTATCGACCCTCTTTGCATTAATGTGTTATAACTTATGCTTCCTTAATTGGATGATGTCAAGAAAGTTATCCATACATGCACATTGTTATTAGGGCATGCCCACTTCGGCGTGCATATACACTCATATAAATAAAAATAATAATGTTGCTTCCAAATTTGACAATAATGTTGCTCTAGCATCACTCAAAGCCTAAAACTTTATTCTTTTAGAGTAAAAGAGTTAACTTAACAATGTTGGGGTGAATGAGAGAACACTGCTATTAGACTAACATTTAAAGATATAATCCAACAACTAAGTAATATACGCAGAATCAGATTGCTAATATGGGACGAAAGTGGAAAGAAATGGTTCATCAGAATGCTTTCAAATATAGAGTCCACCAGAACGAAAAAAATAAAAGAAAATCTAACTCAATCACCAGCTCAGTTAATTGATGTGTCACACACTTTGATCTCCGTTTAAAAGTTATTTCAATTAATTTATGCATGGTTAATTGCCATAAGTTAATGGGATACTACTAGATTTTCCTGTTTTATTTTGAGGTAAACTAATTTAAAGGAAAAACTCTAAACTAATTTTTAAACCAAGGACGCAACTTTTGGAATTAGGTAGAAGGACAATGGTGCGTTTTTTCAATTTCACGACTTTGACGATTCCTTCACCTTCGTCCAAACTTGACCTATCCACCATCTACCTTCAGCTGCTTGCTTTAGCCATCCTCGTTAAAGCAATCGTCGTTTGAAGTTGTCGCCATCCAAGCCATCGCCGTTCAAGCCTCACTCTTGTCAATGTTCGAATCGAATTAAATCTTCCATTGTTGATGTCGATTTCTCCAAAATCGAGAAAGCTTAACTTGACGCTTTATTCCAAACCTACGTCAAAAATTACTCAACCTTTGAATTCAAGAACTGCAAATTCAATATCTTAAAAAACGAATGGAAAAGTAGAATCTATAAGAAGAAGAAAAAAGTCCAAAAGTAATATGAATTAAAAGTTGAATGATATTTAGATATAGCATTTCTATATTTGAAACACATCAGATTGTGTTTAATATGCTAAATGATAGACTAATTTAGCATTTCTATTTTTAGATATAGCCATTATCAGACTGTGCAAAATGACAGTTGGATGCAACATAAACGTATTTCAGTTGAACAAGAATGAAAAAAATATGCAAAATGATACTTGAATTTAGTATAAGTATATTTAGAGTGAACAAGCATGAATAGAATATACAAAATGCAATGAGTATTCTTAAAGAGAACTACCACGAGTAGAATATGCAAAATGATTACTACATATAGCATATGTATTTTTTAATGTAACATTTTAATTACAAAGTTCACTACCATGTTTATGATATGTAAAATGATAGTTCAATGTTGTATTTGAGTTATGTGGTCCACTATCATGTTTAAAATAAGAAAAATGATAGTTTGATATAGCATTTTAATTATGAAATTCAATATTATGATTACAATATGCAAAATGGGATTTATTGTAACATTTTAATCACAAAGTCCACCACCATGTTTATGGTATGCAAAATGATAGTTTAATTTAGCATTTGAGTTATGAAGTCCATTATCATATTTAAAATATGCAAAATGATAGTTTGATATAGCATTTTAGTTATGATGTCCAATACCAAAGTTACAATATGCAGAATGAGATTTAATGTAGCATTTTAATCACAAAGTCCACTAGTATATTTAAGGTATACAAAATGATAGTTTGACATGGCATTTGAGTTATGAATGCCATTATCATGTTTACAATATGTAAAATGATAGTTTAATGCAGCATTATACTTATGAAGTCTAATATCATGATTACAATATGCATAATAAGATTTAATGTTTCTTTTTAATTACAAAGTCTACTAGCATATTTAAGGTATTTCAAATGATTATTTAACATAACATTTGAGTTATAAAGTCCACTATCATGTTTATAATATTCAAAATGATATTTTAATGTAGCATCTCAATACAAAGTCCACAAGCATGTTTAGGACATGCAAAATGATAATTTAATGCTACACCATAGTTATGAAGTTCAATATCATGTGTAAAATATTCAAAATGATATTTTAATGTGGCATTTTAAGTACAAAGTCCACTATCATATCACAGCTCGGTCTAAGGCTCGATCACGGGATAGGTAATAGGCTCGATCACGGGCTCGGTCACCGAGTTATATTGTTTAACAAAGCATACCATCGAATGAAAAAGCTAACTAGATGTCAACGCTAATCGAGTATGTATGAATGCAAATATAACCTGATACCAAATGTAATCAAGTACATATGAATGCAAAATCAAACCGGAAGTCAAACCTAATTAGATGCATTTGAATGCAACAGCTAACCGGATGCCAAGCCTAATCAGGTATATATGGAACCAGTCTATACCCAAGATATATTGTTTAACCATGCGTACCATCGAATGTAAAAGTGAACCGAATGCCAAGCCTGATCAGGTACGTATGGATGCATAAGTTAACGAAATGCCAAGCCTAACCAGTATATACGGAACCAATCTATACCCAAGAGATATTGTTTAACTGAGTGTACAATCAAATGTAAAAGCTTACCAAATGCCAAGCCTAATCGGGTACGTATGGATGCAAAAGCTAACTGGATGTCAAGCCTAATCGGGTATATATGAAACCGATTTATACCCGACATATATTGTTTAAGCGAAGGTACCATCGAATGTAAATTTTATTTGGATTCCAAGCCTAACCGGGTACATATAAAACCAATCTATACCCAAGATATATTGTTTTACTGAGCGTACTATCGAATGTAAAAGCTAACTGGATGCCAAGCCTAATCGGTATGTATGGATGCAAAAGCTAAACGGATGCCAAGCCAAATTGGGTACATATGGATGCAGAAGCTAACCGGATGCCAAGCCTAATCAAGTATTTATGGAACCAATCTATACCCAAGATATATTTTTTAATCGATCGTACCATCTAATGCAAAAGTAAACCGAATGCCAAGCCTAATCGAGTATGTATGGATGCAAAAGTTAATCGAATGTCAATCCTAATCGAATATATATGGAATCAATCTATCATTTTTTTTTTAATTTAGTGCATTACAATGTATTAAATTGAATGGAATGTGCCGAATGATAGTTGAAAATATTATTTGCATTTTTCAAAGGTACTGCAATGTAACGAATGTGTCGAATGATAAGTAAAAATATAATTTCTATTTTAAAGCGTTTTAGAACGTATTGAATATGGCGAATGAGTTAAAATAGTTTAATGTAATAATTTAGTTATGAAGTTCACTATCATGTTTAAAATATTCAGAATGATATATTAACAGAGCATTTTAATTACCAAGTCCATTAGCATGTTTATAATAAGCAAAACTATAGTTTAACATGAAGTCCACTATCATATTTATGATATGAAAAAATAGTTTAGTGTAGCATTTTAATTACAAAGTCCACTAACATGTTTAAAATATTCAAAATGATATTTAATATAGCAATTTATTTATGAAGTACACTAGCATTTTATTTATGATATCTATAATATTCACAATAAAGAAACTCAATAAATGAAACACCCCACACCCCTTAATATACCCAAAAAGACAAATAAAAATGCATGGTGCATTATAGGTATAACTAAAGCTAACAGAGACTAAAATTCACAAGACAAATGTGGATAAAAAACAGCGAAAACTTAAAATAATAACTTAATTAAAACAAAACTTCATAATTGCTTCATAAATAAGTCAAATACCAAATACCATGTACATGTCTGAAAATCCAATATGTCACATGAAACAAAAACTCATAGTCTCAAAAATCAAAGTATATAATACCCCTCATAATAAGCCAATACTTAGAAAGAACAGAAGTTGAAAATAAAAAAGTACATAGTAGAAATTTGCTCCAAAAAACTCCAAACAACATTAGTCTACTGACTTCTCCCGTGATTGCCTATGGGGGGAAAGGGGAAAATAATGGAGTGGGTAAGACTAAAAGTGTGGTGAATGATTGTAATTACTAGAATCTTTAAGCAAGATAAAAGTAATAGACTCTATAATAGTTCTAGCATAAATAAGGATAACAAAGGAAGTAGGAAAGAAATAAACTGGAAATAAGCACGATGAAATATTGCTCAATTTATAAGATAGGTTAATTTTGATTGCTTGCACTTGTCCTTGAGTTCTGCTTTGATTAGGTTGAATTCCTAATCCTGTAATTAGGATGTAACCCTAATTATACCCTTTTTGATCGGCCTGCTACTCCATAGACCTTACTATGGACCAGATGCTATATAACTTCCTACACAGCAGGCAACAGTATCTACGAAAGATGCACAGAGCAACCAGTGTGGATCCAGACGACATATATAGCTCCCTACATAGAAGGCAATGGTGTCTACGAAAGACACCCATACTAAGTACTTGGAACTAATAGCTATTCCTGAGCATTCGAATGGAAGTCGCATGCGTAACTGCCACCATGCCCATGTTACCTTTTTCTCTACCTATTGGGTCTTTTTATTACCTCAAACTCTAGCTTAAGCGTGCCCCTCATCTCACTTCAGGCTAATGTGAGATCACCGTGTTTCCATAGAAAATAGGGAAAACACTATTGGTACTGCCCCATCATCCAAACAATATCTAGTTGCGTCCCTTATCCAAATCCCATGTGATTTGGACTTCTATTTGACCAATTACTACCATTCTTAGCATAAGCATGCCCTTGTCTCACTTCAGGCTAATGTGGGACCACCGTTTTATCTAATAAGGAATGCTATTTGGTACATGTTTTACTTTCATCTTTTCTTATTAACTTAGGTAAATTATTTAAATTAGCCTTTACATTTTTCTCTACTATCAGTGCTTATTAATTTCTCCTAAATCTTAAAGTAAGCCTTATTCTATTCTTTTTCTTATTAGTTCGGTCCAATTAACGTCATAATTAGGCGTAATTTCAGTCCAATTCCATTTATATTACATTCTTTGAAATTTACATCTTATATTCCATTATTTCAGTTTTCTTACAATTTAATCCATATTCGCGTTAATCCTATTCTAATCCATACGCGAAGAAGGAGGAATAAAAGAAAACGGGAAATAGAAGAAAATCCAAAGTTTAGAAAAAAGATGTTGATGATGTATAAACAATAGTAATTAAACTAAAATACTGTAAATTAACTTTAAATAACGGAAAAGCTACAATTAATAGAAATAAATTAAAATTACTGAAAAGAATAGCTGAAAGGAAATATAATGAAAATAATTCTAAAAACTGTAAATAAACTACTGAAAAGGATATTCCAAAAATCGTAGTAAAACAACAACTATTAGAAACCCTATTATTTTAAATTACTTAAAGAAATCTTAAAATAATTACAATCACTCACCTCCAATCCTAAGCTCTTCCTTTGTTCTTTCGGGATCCACTTGGTGTTGTAAAATAATTTAATTTATAACGATTTTCTCCTTTGGAAAAATTATTCCGTTTAGGGACCTTCCTAGAAAGGTGAACCTAATTGGGGAAAAACCTAGAATGAGAAAAGGTGTTAGGTCTAGGGGTCTATTTATAGGGGTAGAAGTAGATCTCGGTCCATTGGATTTGGGATTGAGTCGGATGCAACCGCGTTATAGGCTGAATAAAAGCCATTGGATGCAAGAATGGAGGGACCAGCCTAAAATAAAGAATGCAAAATATGTCAGTCGATTAAAGAAAATCGCACCATCACTCAAACAAACGAATAATCGTTCGTTCGCCCCCAAAATAGTAGGCGGGTCGATCGAGCGGTCGACCGCCTGGTGCACAGGTCGACCTGTCGGTCTACCTGCCTATATATAATTTCCTGCTTATTTTATTTATTTTATAACTTGGTCATATTAGCTTGGTTTCTAACGTTCTATATATGGAAATTGACCAAAAAGTTACCATGGATACAATGGTGTAACTCCCGTGGCTTAATTCCGATAATTTCACAAATTTATTTTATTATTTAGTTAATTAACGAATTAATTATTACGGGTTAAATTTCGGGTTGTTACATTCTCTCCTCCTTAATAGATTTCGTCCCCGAAATCTCTAAGGATAAAAGAATATGCTAAAAGTTTTCATTCAATTCTACATCCAACTACTCAATCATCAACCATTCATCCATTGTCCTTAAGTTTTTCTAATGCAATTTATGATACTTATGTAATTAGTGTAGTGTAAATGTCCCTAACAAATGCAAAAGATTAGGCGGTCCACTGATTCAGTTGACCTCCTTTTATGTAGTCATGTCCGTGCTATGTATCCAAATGAATGAAAAATTTCCTAATGATACTGATAATTCTATATGCGTGCTGAAAACATCATCCAAATGCAACAATCATGTGATAAACATCCATTTATAGCAACCATGGAATAAAATAAAAATAGGTACACATCTATATGCATGTGCTCTAGTGTCCTAGTTAAGTCGATCCCTAAAGAATAATAGTGCTTAGTCTACCTATATGCATCCATTAGCATCCACTAGCAAACACTTGCAACCACTAGCATACATCATTCATTACATGTTCTATTAACATGTTTACATCAAATCCTACCATCTATATGTTAAATTCTAAGTTCAACCCTTCCAAAGGATAATAAAGGAAAAAGCATATTCAAAACTAAATATGGAAAATGGAAATTCTATAACCTATTATCAAAGAGACATGGATATGAGATACGAATTTTCTCATAATCAAATTAGTCCTCTCCAAAATCTCCCTAACCATGTCAGAACCAAGAAGCAACCTTTTCGTAGACTCCAACCAACATGAAGACATCTTACACGGCCTTCGCAAAAAGAGCTTCAAAAGGTGCCATTACAATTCTAGCTTGAAAACTGCTACCATATGAATTCCACTAAAGAAAAATGCTTTTCCTAAGTTCTTCCAGAATCAAGAATACTCATTGTCAACCATGCTTGTTATACTATCCTACTAATTTCATTTTACTGTTCTTCAAGAATCAACATTTCAAGGTTCTTACTAGTGTCCTATACGCTTTACAGAAACTTCCATTATTACTTCTAAAAGTAATTACTGTTATCTCCTTACACCTTTTTTGTTACTCCTAGGAAATGATTCTTATATAGTCTACATTTAAGAGTTTAGTTTGGTATTTGTCACCTTGTTTTAAAAACTAAGGTTTCCAAAAAAATTAAAACAACAAATCCCAAAATCTTTGCATTTAAAAGTGTTATCTTTTCAGCTTCTATTAATTTCAAAAATACTTGGTCACATAATATTATTCCCCAAACCTAGAGGGAAAAACTTTCAAATTTTTAAAGTCTAAAACCTATATCTCTCTTTCTTTTAAAGACTTTTACAGTTTTCGATAAAAATTTGAGTTTTCAAATTTTACTTTTATTTTTTTTTTCATTTCAAAAACTTATTTACTTTTTCACCAAACCATTTTCTTTTAAAATATCCTTTATGTGTTTTCAAAACAGCTTCTTATTACACCGAACAGTCTCATATCTTAATGTACTGGAACTACTTTCTCTTATGAGAAGTTATTAACGCTAAAATATTCTATGAACCTTTTGAAAGGGAATTTCATGTTTATTGAAATTACAAGGAACTAATTTTATATTTACGAAATAGGCTATACAAAATATGGTACTACTCATACCTTGTATATCTCTTTCATGTATTCCTTGTGACTTGCACAAAACATTTTTGTTGGTTTCATAAAAAATCATACAATTATTCTTCTCATTCCAATAGACTAAATATGTTTAAATTATATTCTTCCATGATAAATATTTTCTAATATCTAACTTACATATTTTCCTTTCAGAAAAACTCGTCTTTAAAACTGTTTTAATATTTCCATTACTTCAAAACCACTTCCTTATACTTATTAATAATAAGTGTACCTTACAAACCATGTTGTTTCTATACTTAGAAATTACCATTTAAAATACATTTTTTTTGGGGTTAAAACGGATGTTGCGTAAAACACCGTTACTACAATCCAAAAAAATACTAGTGTATGGATTCAATTAAATAAATACCAATAAATCTCAATACTTATGTAAAAATATTTCTCTTGAGAGTCACTTACTAAAACAATAATGTTATAGCTTTCAATTATTTTTCATGAAAACATTTATTACAACAATAAAAGTTGTAATCTACGTTTTCGATAATTACACACTCTAGGTTTTTATGTTTAAAATCTTTATTTACTTACAATGAAACTAGCGAGTTATATATACTCCATAATTCTTCAAAAGAATTCCAATATATATATATATATATATATATATAACCAACTTAAATCTCATACCATTTTTCAAAAACCCATGTTTATTTTTTGAAAAAAAATATTAATAACGAAAATTTTCAATTCCAACAATTACATAAAAAATCGACTTTTTAAACTTCTTAAATTTCATTTTATTAGGCTTAGCATAAAGTGGATCTTTCTACTTACTACCCTCAGAGTACTTTTCCTAAACTAAAGGGTTTTAATCCTATTCCTCTTATATACTCATTTTATTCTAAGACATCATCGTCAAATCCACTAGTCTGAGACAATTATAATTTTTGCAATTACCTACATATGGACATTCTTCTCTACTTATCTACCGAATTTTATTATACATCTCTAACCTTTGCCTACCTCTCCTTGGATTTGCATAATCCCAATCCTAAATGTACAAAACTGTTTCTTAAATTCCTATCTTGTGTACACATTCTCTATGCCCCAATAAATGCACTTCAAAAGTGATACTTCAAGAACTCTTCTCTTCAACTAACAAACATGAAGGGTACAAAGAACCTCCTTTAGATGAATAACATGCTCTTCCATAATTCTTGGAAAACACCAAAATGTCGACCTTGAAATTGGTGAGAAAATAAATGTGAAGAACACTAAAAATTTAAAAAGAATCACACAGAAACACACAGATTTAGAGTGGTTCGGCGTTTAGCCTATGTCCACTATGAAATTGGTGAATTTATTGATCTTTGTTCGCCGATTACAACTGGTTACAACGGATTACAACATTGGATTTCGAGTATAACAGTGATCTTTGAGTACGAAAATGATTTCGGCAGGGTTTGGACGTAGGAGAGCGAAAGGTCCCCTTTCTATAGATTCTAGGATGCTATTTATAGGCGTAGGATGCAAATATCTTGCTCAAATCTAAGGATACCTCTTCTGGCACGTGAATGGGCCTACATGATCGATCCTATGTCATCTGCACTCGGTCCGTGATTGATACGAACGAATTTCATATCGATCAAGATTTGATCCAATCGAGTCAGCATGAACATTCTTTAGGTCGTGCATAAGATACTGTGAAAATTTGATAGCGTTTGGACGAGTAAATTGTGAGATATGATCGATTCAAGTTTTACTTTTCAAAGGCTGTCTCCTTCATATTGATGTTGCTCGCATCGATCTTGTTCGTATTAACCAAACGATGATGATGTGGAGTGATAAGCTAGGGTAGATCCATCTTTTATGCCGGGTTGATTATTTCCTCCCTCGTATCCGTCGGGTGATATGCTCTTCGTATCGATCTCGTATCCTTGTCTTTGTGTCGATCAATTGCCGAGCCTTTTCGTTCGTATCGATGCATGGCTATCCTCTTCGTATCAATCCGTAGTCATTGTTTCGCATCAATCATTCCCCCGATCGATACGAATTTCATAGGGATGGGATCGATATGAAGTGGGCAATTTTAAGGAGCTATAGTCTACTTCGCATCGATGCCTAGGGTGTAACTTTGTATCGATAGCTGAAGGTTATTTCGTATCGCTCGTTTGATGCTTCATTCGTATCAATCGCTGGACGATCGATACGAACCGTGCAATTGGAATCGATACGAATCGATTTCATTTAATGGATACAAAGTCGAGCCTATTTGATGGATATGAAGTTGAACCAAGCCAAGTGGACACGAGATAGACTGCACATGATGGATACGAATCCCTGGATTCTTAATGGATACGAAACCGATCGATGCGAAATGATGGATACGAGTGAGTTGATCTCCTTTGTTTGTATCGATCATATCTTGAGCATACGAACTCCGATTTAATTGAAATTTGAAACGTTGGCTTAGCTTCGCTTGTCTCATCATATCAATTGTAGCTTAATCCAAAAATGGTCAAAATTTACCGACAACCACACAGACCTGTACATAACTGGCAATTGAGGAGAACTATTTTTGGTTTCTAGTCAATCTTTTAGTATCACTGTCTTGCTAAAAGGCAGGATAACACTTACCCCCTAAAACATGCCTTGCAATAGGAAGGTGTGTCGTGTAATGTCATAAGCTGGATGTTTATATCCTGTCAAGAACCTGCAAAGAGATTGATAATCTTACCTCATTGTGAATGACGATCGTTCGAGATCGTATACCATTCGGGGTGGTATATGACCATTCGAGGTTGGGTGCCATTCGCGGTGAATGGTGACCATTCACGGTCGGGTGCCGTTCGAGGCGAGTTGTGATCGTTTGCGGCAGGGTGCTATTCGAGGCGAGTTGTGATCGTTCGCAGCATGGTGTCGTTCGAGGCGAGTTGTGACTGTTCGCGGTCGGGTGCCGTTCGAGGCGAATTATGACCATTCGCGTTCGGGCGCCGTTCGAGGCAAGTTGTGACCGTTCGCAGTCTGGTGCCGTTCGAGGCGAGTTGTGACCGTTCACGGTCGAGTGCTGTTTGAAGCGAATTTAGTGTGTGCCCGGAGAGACTTAGTATCATTAATGTTAGATTTCACTTTCGAGTGAGTTTCTGAATTGTTTGTTATGGCGATTTGTCTCCTTCTTAGAGCATGCCTAAGGACCGTTCGTGATCCCATACATGTGTAAGTGGCTTAGCCGTTATGAAATCACAAATAGCATTTGTACATTCAAGACGAGTCTTTCAACAGAAATGTCCAACAAAGTCAAGTCCAAACACGAGAAATAGAAAACAAAACCAAAACAGAGACGTCAAAGTGCAAACACTTACACTGATGTGACTGATAGTCGTATCGGAGCACGCCTGAGGATCGTTCGTGATCCTGTACATGTGTGAATGACTTAATCGTGTTGGTGCAGACTTTGGCACTTGTTCGTTTATTTCAATCAGATGATGACAAGCTGACGCCTCGATCCCGAGCCGTTCCTAGTTGGTGTAGGTGGTTGTCGTTCTTGCTCTACAGTCGCGGTTCGCCTCCTCACGTACTGTAATAGCATACTATTCCGAGTATGCCCTTCAATATTATCCCTCAAGTGCCTACAATCATTAGTATTATGGCCGCTTAGCTCATGGAATAAGATATGCTTGTCTGATTTAATCTCATTGTTGGTCGGATCCCTGCTCATTGGCTTTCGAGGGAACCTTCCCCCTGGTGTTTTGGTAGATTCGTTCCAAAGTTTCATTCAACTCCGTATAAGAGGTGAATCTCGGTTCTTTTTATGGTCGTTTTGGTCCATCATCGTTATCTTCGGCTTTTCGTTTCCCTTTGTCCTTGCCTGAATCCTTTTCGGGCAGATCTCTGCCATTGACTGCATACACATTAACTCCCCCTCCTTCCTCTCTTTCAAAATTTTCATCCTCTAATAATAGAAACCCTTCGCCTCATGATAAAACTCCCCTAGATCCCTAGGTGGATCCCTTGTTAGTGAATTTTTGAACTCTATTCCATCAGCTATGCCAGATACAGCTGCCTTTATGACCATAGATGGAACTAGGCGATCCACCGATGCTGCTGCTGCACTAACCATGTTAAGAAGTTCCTCAAAGACTCTCCGATCTTTAGAATCAATGACGCTAGAATCATCACATTCTCGGGCCTCTAGATGTGAACTCTTAACTGCCTCATGAACTTCTCAGTCAGTTCGGTCCATGTTCTAATGGAGTAGCTTTACAATTGCCTGAACCATAATGTTGCCATGTCTGTAAGATATAATGAGGGACATCGGGCCATGACTTCCTCCGATGCTCCATATACCTCTATATGCCTTATATATCTTGTCAGATGAACAGCTGGATCTGTCCTTCTATCATATGTTTCCAATGTCGGTAGCTTGAATTCTAGTGGATTTCTGGTCTGCCTAATTGTGGGAGCGAAGGGGCTACTGTTAAAATCTTTCAAATCTCTATTCACCAGTCTTCCTCTCATTGCTCGTCTGACCATCTCCACCAATCTGCCACCATCGTCAAGCTGCAGTCCTTGTCCGTTGCCTCCGATCTGCCCCCCGAGTTCACGAGGGAATCCTGAAATCTGCTTTCCTGGACGGGCATCCGTTCCTTTATCAATGCCATGTTGAACAGCTACGTCTGGTATCCTGCCTGAGGTTGGATCAACATGCTCTTGTGGAGTGCCCTCTAGTTCATGGGCTTCTCCTAGCGGTCCTGCTCTATTCTGGATCCTGGTTGCTCCATGCTCCTAACCTTTGTCTCTAGCATTCCCTACCGTAGTGTTTCCTTGATTCTGCATTCTAGTTTGTCCAACTTGTTGGAGTAGGTTCTGTGTCATCTCTTCTTGCCTTTTTAGCATTCCCTCCTGCATAGTTTCCATCATCATCTCCATCTAGTCTCGGGTGATGAAGACTGAGGCTTGATTCACTCCTGAGGAAGCCTTCGGACTTCCTTCATGCTGGCTTCTTTCTGCTCTTGGTCTCCTTGCTGGTTGCTTCACAATTGCTTTCCAGTTCTAAGTCCTTAAGCCTTCAGATCCAAGATCCAAGCTGTAGAATCCCTGAATGCTAGCCTTCTTAGTGTACGCACCAAAATTTTTGCGCCAAAAATGGCCATAAACACCCAATTATCAATGAAAGCACCCATTTACAATTACAAATCTCAGATAACAAATATGTAGAGAAAATAAATGTGAAGAACACTCAAAATTTAAAAAGAATCACACAAAAACACATAAATTTAGAGTGGTTCGGCTTTTGGCCTATGCCCACTATGAAATTGGTGATTTTATTTATCTTTTTTCGCTGGCTACAACTGGTTGCAGTTGATTACAACAGTGATTTCAAGTATAACAGTGATCTTTGAGTACAAAAATTATTTCGGCAAAGTCTGGACGTAGGAGAGCTAAAGGTCCCCTT
Source organism: Allium cepa (assembly GCA_030765085.1). Lineage (NCBI taxonomy): Eukaryota > Viridiplantae > Streptophyta > Magnoliopsida > Asparagales > Amaryllidaceae > Allium > Allium cepa. The sequence continues at coordinate 140,509,519 of CM060940.1, read as the reverse complement.
TCTGTAGATTATGGAATGCTATTTATAGGCGTAGGATGCAAATATCTCTCTCATATCTCGGAAGACCTCGTCTAGCACGTGAGTGAGCCCACAAGATCGATCCCATGTCATCCGCACTCGGTTCGCGATCGATACGAACGAATTTTGTATCGATCAAGATTTGATCCAATCGAGTCAAAATTTAGCATGAACATTCTTTAGGTCTACGTAAGCTCCTATGAAAATTTGGTAGCATTTGGACTAGTAGATTGTGAGATATGGTCGATACAAGTTTGTACTTTTCGAAGGCTGTCTCCTTCATATCGATGTTATTCGCATCGACCTTGTTCGTATTGACCAAACGATGACGATGTGGAGCGATAAGCTAGGGTAGATCCATCTTCTATGCCGCGTTGACTGTTTCTTCCCTCGTATGCATCGGGTGCTATACTCTTCATATCGATGTCGTACCCTTATCTTCGTGTCAATCAATTGCCAAGCCTTTCCGTTCGTATCGATGCATGGCTATCCTCTTCATATCAATCCATGGTCATTGGTTCACATCAATCATTCCACCGATCGATAAGAATTTCACAGGGATGGGATTGATACGAAGTAGGAAACTTTAAGGAGCTTTAGTCTACTTTGCATCGATGCCTGGGGTGTTACTTCGTATCGATCGCTGAAGTTTATTTCATATCGCTCGTTTGATGCTTCATTCGTATCGATCGCTGCACAATCAATATAAACGGTGCAATTGCAATCAATACGAATCGATTTCATTTGATGGATATGAAGTCAAGCCGATTTGATGGATACGAAGTAGAAGCAGGCCAAGTGGACATGAGGTAGATTGCACATGATGGATACGAATCGCTGGATTCTTGATGGATACGAAACCGATCGATGCAAAATGATGGATACGAGTGAGTTGATCTCCTTGGTTTGTATCGATCATATCTCGAGCATATGAACTCCATTTGACCTGAAATTTAAAAAGTTGTCTTTTATAGCTTCGCTTGTCTCGTCATATCAATTGTTGCTTGATACGAAAATGGTCAAAATTTACCGACATTCACACGACCTGTACATAACTGGCAATCAAGAAGAACTGTCTTTGGTTTTCAGTTAATCTTTTGGTGTCATGGCCTTGCTAAAAGGCGGGATAACACCTACCTCGATTTTGCCTACTGCTGGAAGGTGTTGTATCCAAATTTTGAATCTGTGCTGCAGGTGCGCTTGTTACCTGCCGCACTTTAACATGCTTTACTAAATTGACCAAGTTGTCCACAATTGAAACACCTTCCCTTCATTCCTGCCTTCTTACAGTCTTTTGCGTAATGACCAGTCATTCTACATCGCTTACATTTCCAATTTTTCTTGATTCGCTTTTGAGGTCCCCTTTCTTTCCTCTTATCCTTCTTGTCCTTCCATCACTATTTCTTAGAGCTTGTAGGAACCTCCTTTAGTTCTCCCTTCAGCTTCCAATAAGTAGGTTGAATCATTGTCGGTCCTCCAAGACTAACTGCCTAAACTTTCGCTCCATATCTTCCAACCTAGCTTGTGTCTCCTTGAAATCCTTCATGCCAGAAAACGTTCCGCCCTCTATGCTAGTGAAGTCCTAGCATAGCTTAGAAAAATCGGCTGGTGTAGGTGGATTAAAAGGATTCCACCTACCGGTGTTGTATTGGGCGCTTGCCCTTGCACCTTTTTTATCATCGCCTACGGAACTAGTCAGCCATGTTATGCAAAGAAATGGAAATTTAGGCTCGAAAATATCGAAAGAAGGTTGAGCTGGACTTTAAGAGGATTTTTATAAAAACTCTTTATACTTAAAAACTATTTCTAAGAGTTCTTTTCTAAAAAATACTCGTAAAACAAGTTATTTTGGAAAATGCTTTGCTTTTAAAAATAAATTTTTAGGAATACTATAACCTTAGGATCTAATACCAAGTGAAACACCCCACACCCCCTTAATATACCCAAAAGGACACATTAAAAGGCATGGTACGTCGAAGGTATAACTAAAACTAACAGGGACTAAGATTCTCAAGAGAAATATAAATAAAAACAGCGGAAACTAAAAATAATAACTTAATTAAAAAAACTTCATAATTGCTTCATAATTAAGTCAAATACTAAATACCACATACATGTATAAAAATCCAATATGTTTCATGAAGAAAAAAAACTCAGTCTCAAAAATCAGAGTACATAATATCCCTCATAATAAGCTAGTACACAGAAAGAACAGAAGATGAAAATAAGAGAAGCACATAGTAGAAATCACCTCCATCAAAACTCCAAGCAGCAGCAATCTACTGACTTCTCCCTTAATTTCCTATGGGAGAAAGCAGAAAATAAAGGAGTGGGTCAAACTAGAATTCTTGTGAATGATAGTAATTACTAGTCTTTAAGCAAGATAAAAGTAATAGACTCTACAATAGTTCTAGCATAAATAAGGATAACAAAGGAAGTAGGAAAAAAATAAACTGGAAATAAGCATGACTAAATATTGCTCAATTTATAAGATATGTTAACTTTGATTGATTGCACTTGTCCTTGAGTTCTACTTTGATTGGGCTGAATTCGTAATCCTGTAAGGATGTAACCCTAATTCTACCCTTTTTGATCGGCCTGCTACTCCATAGACCTTACTATTGACCAGGCGCTATATAACTCCCTACACAGCAGCCAATGGTATCTACGAAAGATGTAAGAGCAACCACTATGGATCCTGACAACATATATAGCTCCTACACAGAATGCAATGGGTCTACGAAAGACACACATACTAAGTGCTTGGAACTCACTATTATTGAGCATACGAACGGAAGTCGCATGCATAACTGCCACCATGCCCATGCTACCTTTGCTCCACCCATTGGATCTTCTTATTACCTCAAACTCCAGCATAAGCATGCCCCTCTTCTCACTACACGCTAATGTGAGATCACCGTATGTCCATAGAAAATAGGGGAAGTGCTGTTGGTACAAGCCCGTCATCAAAACAATATTTAGTTGCTCCCTCTAACCAAATCCCCCGTGATTTAGACTTCTATTTGACCAATTACTACCATTCTTAGCATAAGCATGCCCTCGTCTCACTTCATGCTATTATGGGACCACCGTTTTGTCTAATAGGGATTGCTATTTGGTATAGGTCCTACTTTCATCTTTGCCTATTAACTTAGGTAAATCATTTAAATAAGCCTTTACATTTTTCTCTACTATCTATGCTTATTAATTTCTCATAAATATTAAAATAAGCCTTATTCTGTTCTTTTTCTTATTATAACCTACATTATAATCATGCTTATTACTTAACCTAAGGTCTAAGTGTAAAAATAAGCTTCTTTCATCTTTTACTCTTTTTATTTATAATTCTAAGTTATAACTAGGCCAATCTTTTTAATTTAGTCCAATTAACATCATAATTAGGTGTAATTTCAGTTCAATTCCATTTATATTACAGTCTTTGAAATTTACATCTTATATTCCATTATTTCATTTTTCTTACAATTTAATCCATATTCACGTTAATCCTATTTTAATCCATACGCGAAGAAGAAAGAGGAATAAAAGAAAACTGAAAATGGAAGAAAATCCAAAATGTAGAAAGAAGATGTAAATAACGTATAAATAATAGTAAATAAATTAAAATACTGTAAATAAACTATAAATAAATAGAAAAGCTACAATTAATAGAAATAAACTAAAATTACTGAAAATATTAGCTGAAAGGAAATAGATTGAAAATAATTCTAAAAACTGTAAATAAAATACTAAAATGCTATTCCAAAAATCATAGTAAAACTACAACTATTAAAAACCCTATTATTTTAAATGAAATCTTAAAATAATTACAATCACTCATCTCTGGTCCTAAGCTCTTCCTTTGGTTTTGGGGTCTATTTACAAGGGTAGAAGTGGATCTCGGATCTTTCTAGGGGTCTATGCACAGAGCAACTTGCTGTTGTAAAATAATTTAATTTATAATGATTTTCTCCTTTGAAAAACTTATTCCATTTAGTGTCCTTCCTAGAAAGATGAACCCAATTGGAGAAAATCAAAAATGAGAATAAATTTAGATCTAGGGGTCTATTTATAAGGTTAGAAGTGGATTTCGGACCATTGGATTTGAGGATGGAATAGGATGCAACCGCGTCATAGGCTAAAAAGGAGCCATCGGATGTAGGAATGGGGGGACCGGATTAAAATAAAGAACGCAAAACATGTTAGTCGGTTAAAGAAAATTGCATTAGCATTCGAACAAACGAACAATTGTTCATTCGCCCCTAAAACAACATGTGGGTCGACCACCTGGTTCCCAGGTCGACCTGCTTACATATATATGTGTGTGTGTGTATATATATATATATTCATTTCCTGCTTATTTTGTTTATCTTATAATTTGGTCATATTAGCTCGGTTTCTGACAGTCTATATATGAAAATTGACCAGAAAATTACCATGGACACAATGATGCAACTGTTATAGTCTGAGTGCTAAAATACCGATATAAAATAATATGTGTATACTAACCATCTTTGCAGGAGATTTATTGCAGATTCATCTACAGATGTTTAAAGTTGTATATTGTGTGTCTAGAGTCTGTACTTTACTTAGAAATTTTGTTAAAATCTCTCCTTAAACAATATACACACACACACATGCACATACATGCTCATACATGCACAAAAGAGCAAACTCAGACGTATGAAACCATACATTCAGATGTATGAGTGCTAAAATAAAAATATTGTTTTCACAATATTCAGACGTCTGAATAAAAATATTCAGACGTCTGAATAAGGTCAGAAATGAACTATTTCTTTGCTGTTTGAGTTTTAATCTAATTCAGAAGTCTGAATTTTTTTACTCAGACGTCTGAATATTTTTACTCAGACGTCTGAATATCCCCAACTGCTATTTTCTTGAAAAAACACTTCTCTTCACCAAGAGAAACATTCTTTTAAATCAAAAGTTGCATCCGTTCTTTTCAATATAACTTTTCATTTAAAGATGCAACTCTTTATATACTATAAATAGATTACAGATTTCAACAAACAAATTACCGAATTTACCTTTAGCACTCTTGAATTCTCATCTATTCTCAAACTTTCAAATTGCACTCAATTCACTTACATACTTTGATCTTTGATCACTTTATCTTCCACAATTCTCAAAGCACATCACTATGTATCATTAAAGAGAAGATTATAGGAAGATTGTACTCAATTGACTTATCAGTGTTACTTAAGAACACACTACAGTCAGATACCTTTGTTATTTGTATTGAAGTCCTATTCGGTTGCTTAGGCGGGTGAAGTCCTGTTTGATTGCTCAGGCAGTGTAAACAATTTCCTTCGGGTTAAGTGAGGGTTGTTGTAGTTGAAATTCCATAAGGAGTCTGGGACTGGACGTAGAACGGGAAGTTCGAACCAGTATAAAAATTCCTGGTGTGCTTGTTTTATTTGACTTATTTTTATTTACTTTGCTATTATCATCTTTTTTTGCATTTAGATCTAATTATATTACATATTACACGATCTTAAGTAATAGCTAACCGTGTTAGTTTCTTTCATTTGGTATCAGAGCAAGGCATCATATAACCGTTACACAGTTATCTGATATTTTTCTAATATGGAAAACAACACCAACACTAGCACTAACACTGTCACTAACACTAGTTTTATTGAAGGTCAATCCACTGCATGACCTCCATTTTTCAATGGTCTAAACTATAATTATTGGGCAACTCGTATGAGAATCTATATGCAATCAAATAGCTTTGAATCATGGAATATTACACAAAATGAATACACTCTTCCTACTGGAGAATACTCCACTTGGTCAAACACACAAAAATTAGATGCTACTGCCAATGCTAAAGCTATGAACATATTATTCTATGCACTAGATAGAAATGAATTTAATCGTGTTAGCATGTGTCAAACTGCTTATGGAATACGGAGAACGCTTAAAATCACTCATGAAGGAACTAACAAAGTTAAACAAAGCAAAATCTCCATGCTTAAATATCAGTTTCAAAACTTTAGAATGAAACAAGATGAATCCATCAATGATATATACTCTAGATTTCAAGATATCTATCATTCACTATTAGGATTAGGAGAAAAGTACACTGATTTTGATATTGTATCAAAAATCCTAAACTCTTTAACGGATGAATGGGAAAGAAAAGTCTTGGCTATAGAAGAAGCTAATGACCTCTCTACCATAAAACCTGAAGAGTTAATAGGAAATCTAATGTCCTATGAAGTGAATTTCCAGGCAAAACGAGTAAAAGCACAAGACAATAAGAACATAGCTTTCCATGTTGAAGAAGAAAAAGATAAAAATTCAGATGAAGAAGATCTTTCATTTATTGCCAAAAATTTCAAAAAATTCTTGAAATTCCAAAAAAAACAGAAACAACGGAAAACGGAACTTTCAAAACAAACCATCATCTTTAGTTCTTGAATGTTTTAATTGTCATAAGAAAGGTCATATGCAAAAAGAATGTCCAGAACTAAAGAAAAAATACTTCAATAAGGGAAGAAAAGATAAGAAAAAGAAAGCATTCTCTATTACATGGGATGATTCAAATACCTCTTCATCAGATAGCAGTAGTGACAGTGAAAACGAGCAAGCTAATGTTTGCTTTATGGCTAATGAAAACGAGGTTAGTGATTTTACTTTTGATGATATGGCAGAGATAAACTCAGAGCTGGTTGACACTCTAAAAAAACTTAAAAGAAATCATAAGGAGACTCATGAACTTCAGAACAAAGCAGAATTCGAAAGAGATATGCTCAAAGATGAGAAGAAAATACTAGAGGAAGAACTTGAAAAATTACAAGAATCATTATCTAATATTAATTCTCAACTCACTCTTTTGAGTCAAGAAATCGAAACTCAAAAAAAAAAAGAATGACGCTCTTGTTTTTGAAAATCGTAAACTCAAAACGAAGGTAAAATTGATAGAGTTGGGTAATAGTAGTCTCAAAACTAATTTAGAAAGCATTACCAAAAATGTTTCAAACTTTAATAAAGGAAGAGAAATTTTATCTAAAATTATTGATAGCTCTCAATCTGTTTCTAGTAGAAAAGGGTTAGGATATATTAAGAAAACAATAGCTTCACCTATAAAGAAAATTAGGAGAAATATTAATCCTACTACAATACAGACAAAAAAGAATTCTTACCTAAAAAGCATAAAAAAATCTGGGTTCCTAAAACAAACGACAATTTAATTAGAAAAATAATATACAAACACCTTTTTAGAAACTGTTCATAAAAATAAAGATTACATTTTTAAATGGGATACCGAGCCCTCTTGGGCTTGGTTTCCTAAGATTTAACTCTTAGGACCCTATTGAAAAAGGTAGGTACCAATGTTATCTTATATTTTTTGTGGGTCCCACTCAAGAAAAGGGGAAAATGGATACTCGATGTTGGTTGCACAAAACATATGACAGGAGACAAAGATATGCTATCAAATATTACTTACTCAGATGGAGGTTCCTTCACTTTTGGAGACAACTCCAAAGGTTATATCATCGGCAAAGGCGATGTGAGCAATAATGGTATTTCAAATTTACCTCTTATTTCAAATTTTTACTTGAAAAAAATTTAAAACATAATTTACTTAGTATTAGCCAATTGTGTGACAAAGGATTCAAAATCACTTTTTTTGAAAATAAATGTAGTATTTTGATCAAAATCAAATCTTATCTTTGAAGGAAATAGAGACAGAAATATCTATGTTCTGAATATGAAAATAAATCAAAATTCAGATATGTGTTTAATAGCCAAAGAAAATGATCCTTGGTTACGGCACAAACGATTCTGTCATATTAACTTCAAAACTATGAACAAGCTTTCTAAAATTGATTTAGTACAAGGTCTACCAAAAATGAATTTTAAAATTGATCATATTTGTGATGCATGTCAGTTAGGAAAGTTAACTAAGTCGTCTTTTAAATCTAAAAAGGTTATTTCAATTTTACAACCACTTGAATTACTACATATGGATTTATTTGGACCAACACAAGTACAATCCATTAATCATAGTAGATATGTGTTTGTAATTGTTGATGATTTTTCTAGATATACTTGGACTATTTTTATGAAAAATAAAAGTGATACCTTTGATAATTTCAAAACTTTTGTCGAAAGATTTCAAAATTTTAATGGTTTGAAAATCAAAAGCATAAGAAGTGATCATGGAGGTGAATTCGAAAATGAAGCCTTTGAACATTTTTGTAAGAAAAAGGGAATATTCCATAGCTTTTCGTTTCCTAGAACTCCACAACAAAATGGAGCTGTAGAACATAAAAATAGAACCTTACAAGAATGTGCTAGGACTTTGTTAAATGGAAGTACGTTACCAAAACATTTCTGGGCTGAAGCAGTTGCAACAGCTTGTTATGTTTTGAATCGTTCTATTCGACCATTAACTAAGAATACTCCTTATGAACTTCTTAATGGACGAAAACCAAATATTTCTTATTTTAAAGTTTTCGGTTCAAAATGTTTTGTTTTAAACCCAAAAGATCAGCTTGGTAAATTTGATCCAAAATCCAATGAAGGAATCTTTTTAGGAAATTCGGATCGAAGCAAAGCTTATCGAATTTATAATAAAAGAAAAAATATCATCGAAGAAACACTTCATGTATCTTTCGATGAAAATTTTAAAAAAATCTCAAGTATAAGAGATGATGAAGAATTCCCTGATAATATCATAAACACGGAAATTTGAAATATTGAAAATAATGAAAACATGGATAACAATAAGAATGAAACAAGATCTCCACCTAGATTATTAAGGGACCATCCTTCTGGTAATGTAATTGGAGAACTTAGTTCATCTGTTAGAACAAGAAGTCAATTAAATCAAATGGATCATGTAGCTTTCCTCTCTAATATTGAACCTAAAAATATTAAAGAAGCATCTACCAATGAAAATTGGTTAACCGCTATGCAAGAAGAGCTAAACTGATTTGAAAGAAATGGCGTTTGGGATAGTTCCACGGCCTAGTGATCAATCAGTTATTGGTACAAAATGTATCTTCAAAAATAAAGAAGATGAACAAGGAAATATCACTTGAAATAAAGCTCGATTAGTTGCTCAAGGATATAATCAAGAAGAAGGAATTGACTATGAAGAAACGTTTGCTCCAGTCTCTAGATCAGAAGCAACAAGAATCTTATTAGCATGTGCATGTTTTTATAACTTTAAATTATATCAAATGGATGTTAAAAGTGATTTCTTAAATGGTTTTATAAAAGAAAGAAGTTTATGTTGATCAACCTCCCTTATTCGTACGCGAACAATTTCCTGACCATGTCTATAAACTTAAAAAGACCTTATACGGTTTGGAACAAGCACCCCGTGCTTGATACGATCGTCTTAAAAGATATTTAATAGATTCTGGTTTTGAAATTGGGAAGGTTGATCAAACTCTTTTTATTAAAAGAAATAAGAATGATATTTTAATTGTTCAAATATATGTTGATGATATTATTTTTGGATCTACAAATGAAAAATTATGTCAATATTTTTCTAATTTAATGACTAGAGAATTTGAAATTTCATATATGGGTGAGTTAAATTATTTTCTTGGCTTATAAATAAAACAATCAGAAAATGGTACTTTTATAAATCAAGAAAAATATTGTAACAATCTAATTAAACTCTTTGGTATGGAAAATACTTCTACCAAACCAACTCCTATGAGTACAACCATACATCTTGGTAAAGATGAAAGTGGTAAAAGTTTTGACCAAAAATTATATCGAAGTATGATTGGATCGTTACTATATTTAACAGCTAGTAGACCTGACATAATGAAGAGTGTTTGCTTGTGTGCATGATTTCAAGCAGATCCCAAAGAATCGCACTTACGAGTAGTTTAACGCATACTACGTTATCTTAATAAAACCAAGGACTTTGGATTATTCTATCCAAAGGAATGTCCTTTTGAATTAGTGTCATATAGTGATGTTGATTTTGGAGCAAGCCGGACAGATAGAAAAAGTACAAGCGGGACTTGTCACTTCATTAGACGATCTCTTGTATCTTGGTTTAGTAAGAAGCAAAATTGTGTTTCATTATCGACATGTGAAGCGGAGTATATTTCCGTAGCTTTGGCATGTGCTCAGGTTATCTATATGCAACAAACATTACAAGATTTTGATTTTAATTTAAGTAAATCAACTATCTACTATGATAATTCTAGTACTATAAATTTATCTAAAATCCCTGTAAATCATTCACGAACAAAACATATTGACATTCGTCATCATTTTCTTCGTGATAATATTGAAAAAGATTTAATAAATCTATAATTTGTATCCTCTGACAAACAATTGGCAGATATCTTTACAAAACCAGTAAATGAAAATACTTCCATCAATTTAAGACGAGAACTCGAAATAGTCTCTTTTAAAGATTTATAAGTTCGAGTTTTTAAATATATATATATATATATATATATAGACACACACACGTATGTATTTTATTTTAAGTTCATAGCTTCTTTCAAAAGAAAAAAAGGGTGCCGTCTAGCACTCAAACTCAAGACCTCATACTTGGTAGTCCTCTACACTACCACTTCACTATCTATTGCTTTCTGAAATATGAGGTTATTATTGAACTCTTATGTACCGTCCATTCTCGCCTCTTTTCCCTATGGCCATTTTTCTTTTAACCATACATTATCTCCTCTAAATTTAACTAGTTTCTACCTATATATTATCTACATTTTAAATTCTTTTCACTAAGAATTTATTCAACTCCCTTTTTCTTCAAAAATTTCTGTTTAATCATGTCATCCAACAATAACTCTGAGTCGTCTAAGCTATGTTACACCTCTCCTTCCTCGGAATCGAACAATCTACCAACTCTTACTCCAATATATGAGCCGGTTCCGATTGTCCCACCCTCATCTTATGTTGGATATACTCCTCCATCTAAAAGAACAAGACGGTCTCTCTTTTTTGGATCATCATCCAGAAAAGAAAAATCGATGATATTCATCACTATCAGAAAGAAATATTAAACTTACAACATGAATTATACTATGAGCAAAAGGTTAATGCCAAACGGCTTATCTTTTTCGAACAAGTAGCGTTAAAGTTCTATGGTTCTTCATCAAAAGATACCGTTCATCAACCGTCTTCAGCTCATTCTCCAAGTCGTCGCAATCCTTGGGAACCATCACCACAATGTCCACCAACAACTCCAAATTCTTGGGAACGTGGTAATAGATGGTCTCCACTTCGACCATTTGCAGAGAATACCAAAGTTGAAGAAGAATCATATCATACTCCATCCTCTTCTTCAAAATCTATTTAATTATCTCTTGTTGTTTATATAATATGTTTATTTGATTCTGTTTATTCTAAAATATGTAATATTTAAAAATTATTCAATAATATATATTGTTTTTATTCTCAAAAAGGGCTATATGTGCTTCTGTACAAAATTCAGACGTCTGAATTAGTATAAAATGACGTCTGAATCTTCATAACGGAATTTTTTTTCCAGATTCAGACTTCTGAATCAAATATAACAGACGTCTGAATTAGACCATTTTTGAACTAATTCCTTGCGGGTTGCAATTCAACTCAACTCAGACGTCTGAATTAAGTGACTCACATGTCTGAATCTCTTCTGAGCAAATTTTTTACACCTTTCTTATTTTTTTATTACCTTTTTACCCCTGCCTTTCACCTTCGATATTATACCTTTTTCACTTCATTCCTTCTTACTTCAGAACCCTAGCCCCCATTTTTTGTCTTCCTCAAAGCTTTTAACCTTTCTTTAAGTCTTCAATGGCACCAAGATCAAAGAGAACTAGAGAATCAACATCCGGACCATCCGAAGACTAAATCTGGCAATGGCTATGGAACGATGTTGCTGTTTCTCGATTTAATTCTATGAAGAACTCCAACATCTTCGAAGGAGCATTTATGAAATTTTCGAATTTCGTAGCTTATCATATTAGAGAGTTAGCGGAGCAATTTCACTTCGACAACTTGATTGGGTATACTCCTAACAATGTTAAGATTAATTATCTTATGATTAAACTTTTTCTTGCTAATTTAAATTTGGATCATCAAAATCCTCAAAACCGTCAAGATTGTGTTTGGTCATTAGTTTATGGCGTAAGAATCTTCTTACTTTTACAACGACTAGGTCATATTTTAAATTTCCCTTATCAAGGAATTGATATTAATGAAATTGAAGTTGATATGGAACATCGGGATGAAGTTTCACATCAATTTTTATCCGATCAACTTATAAATATAGGCAATTTAAAATCTACCTTCTTAAGGCCACAAGCTAGGCTAATTCACCGTGCTTTTATTTGCTCTCTCCAACCAAGGACAGGTAGCTATGAAAAAGTGTATAAGGAAAACTTTCAAGCACCTTATTCTATCGACTCCAATCAACAAGTAAATTAGGGGAAAGTTATTTTAGATGAATTCCAAGACATTATAATCTGAAGGAAGTATAGAACCATTCATTATGGTGCCTATATTATGTGCATTCTTTTAAATATCAGTGTACCAATGCTTGACTCCGATTTTACAAGTATTAGTGAGTTAGGCGCTAAAACTTTAGGGTTGATGGGTCTTCCTATACAGCCTCCTTCTCAACAAATTATTTCCTTCCAACAATGGTCACAAAATATTCAACAAGGTGTTCCTCAACCTCGAGACACTAATATTGCTTCTTCTTCTTCTCATACTCAACATGAAGAAGAAGAGGAGGACAATGACACCATCCAAGAAATTGGCCCGGATACTTCTTCAAGACAAGCCATCAGCACTCTCTCCCGTAATCAATCAAAGATTCATAGGGACATAAAGGCACTTGAGAAGAAGACGGAAAGAAAATTTAACTCTATCAAAGGCCTTCTCAATAAAATATGGGATCGAATTTCTTGTTCTGGTTCTTCAACGACTCAAGCGTACAATCCATCTCTATTTGAATAGTCTTCCTCAAGCTCAAGTTGTAATCACAATGATCCATCTCTTTCAAGCCAATTTTAATTATCTTAGTTTAGTTGTATGAGAAATTTTCTTATGTTTTGCTTATCAACATGATTGTCTGGTTGTGTGAGAAATTTCTAAAACAATATCTCTTTATGTATTATTATCTACTACTTTCTTTGTCTTAATAGAATGACTTATCTATTATCATTCATGTTCTTTCTTTTTATCGATGACAAAGGGGGAGAAATTTAAAATTGTGAATATTGACAAGGGGAGCAATAATACTTTACTAGTTTATTAATTTTATATAGTTGTCATCATCAAAAAGGGGGAGAATGTTGGAATCTCGATTTTGATTATAGCAACCTATATAAAATAATATGTGTATACTAACCATCTTTGTAGGAGATTTATTGCAGATTCATCTACAGATGTTTAAAGTTGTATATTGTGTGTCTATAGTCTGTACTTTACTTAGAAATTTTGTTGAAATCTCTCCTTAAATGATATATATACACACACATGCACACACATGCTCATACATGCACAAAAGAGCAAACTCAGACGTCTGAAACCATACATTCAGACGTCTGACTGCTAAAATAAAAATATTGATTTCACAATATTCAAACGTCTAAACAAAAAATTCAGACGTCTGAATAAGGTCAGAAACGAACTATTTCTTTGCTGTTTGCGTTTCAATCTAATTCAGAAGTCTGATTTTTTTTATTCAGACGTCTGAATTTCCGCAATTGCTATTTTTTTGAAAAGACACTTCTCTTCACCAAGAGAAACATTCTTTTAAATCAACAGTTGCATCCGTTCTTTTCAATATAACTTTTCATTTAAAGATGCAACTCTTTATATACTATAAATAGATTGCAAAATTCAACAAACAAATTACCGAATTTACTTTTAGCACTTGAATTCTCATCTATTCTCAAACTTTCAAATTGCACTCAAATCATGTACATACTTTGATCTTTGATCACTTTATCTTCTACAATTCTCAAAGCACATCACTATGTATCATTAAGGAGAAGATTATAGGAAGATTGTACTCAATTGACTTATCAGTGTTATTTAAGAACACACTGCAGTCAGATACCTTTGTTATTTGTGTTGAAGTCCTATTCGGTTGCTTAGGCGGGTGAAGTCCTGTTTGATTGCTCAGGCATTGTAACCATGTTCCTTCGGGTTAAGTGAGTGTTGTTGTAGTTGAAATTTCAGAAGGAGTGTGAGACTGGACGTAGAACGGGAAGTTCAAACTAGTATAAAAATTCCTGGTGTGCTTGTTTTATTTTACTTATTTTTATTTACTTTGCTATTATCATCTGTTTTCGCATTTAGATTTAATTATATTCCATATTACACGATCCCAAGTAATAGCTAACCGTTTTAGTTTCTTTCAGCAACTTCCGTGGCTCAATTCTGATTAATTTCACAAAGTTATTTTATTATTTAGTTAATTAACGAATTAATTATTACGGTTTAGATTTTGGGTTGTTACAAAAAAAAGTAAACAAGCAATTGATGCATTATTTTTTATGCATATTTTATCATCTTGTGAAACATATGAGTAATTTTATCTAGTCAAAATCACATATTGTTCAGATTCTTAAAATAAAACTTACACAAGCTCTTTGAAATTTGGGAACATTCAATCATGCTATTAGAAATGCACAAATTATAACAACAACAATACATAATACAATGTTCAATTATGCATTACACATATAGAATTATAATGATAGGTTCATATTGAATTTTTTTTCTTAGTTCATTTCAACACTCTTAGTCATTATCATTACCTTTGGCACTACTAGCAATCTTAACCTCCACTTTACCGCCGCTCATCCGAACTCGGTCTTCGAAGTCACCACCGAAGTCATTGAAGGCTTTCAAAGTAGTCGCAACCACCTACAGTCTATCGCCTTTGCCTGAACGAGCTCCACGTTCGCCTGATTGAGCTCTGCCTTCGCCCATGCTTATGCTGCGCTGACTGTTCTTATGATGTCGTGTCGCCTTTTCCTGTGATTTCGCCTCCTACACTAGTGTTTTGAGAAGGTGATTTGAGAACAATCTAATTTTTCTGTAAAGAATTTCTTTCGGGTGAAAGAATAAAGCTCGTGTCCTCGAAGCGTAAAAATAATTGTCACACCTTCATTCCAAAAACAATTCTATGTTTTTCCTTCGGTCGATTTTCCTGTTATATTTAATTGTACTGGTTTGACCTTATGATCCTCAATTTAAACTTTTATTTGAGAAATATTACTCTTTAACTTACAAACTTATATGTAAATCTTACTTCCAATAAACAAAATAAATTTGCATCTATTGTGTGTTCTAGATGTTGTAAAAATCGTTAGACGAACACTTTGCGGTAAGTATTCACTATGGATTAATTCTTTATGCAGAGATTATATGAGAAGTAATCAAAGTTAGGCATTTTTGATAACCCGTGCATTTTTGGATAAATTTTTAATGTTTTGTTTAGTTTCAACTGATATAAATAAGAATTTTGGATGTGCTTTGGAGCTATCACTTAGGTAAGACCACCTAAAACTCGCATTTAATACTTATGTATGGAACTGAGACTTCAATAATACATAACACATGCCTAAATACATGTTTATATTTTTACATGAGGTACTAAATCTTGCCTAGATGGGTCTAGGAAAATCATTAGAAGTTAAGCCTCACCTAAGGCTTAGGCAAAGGCCTCGAAGGATTTTACAACTACGGTTAGATATTATACTAAATTTTAGCACTGAAAAAGAAGAAGAGGTCTAATGGAGGAGTAAAAGTTGGGCAGAGAAGCAACAAAGAAGAGTCGAAAGAGGAGTGGCTAAAGTCTGTAGCATCACTGATATAGACTTCTAATCGATTGGTAAAATTACTGGTCGACTAGTGGAAGTTCCATTCGACTAGTAATTTTACTAAGTAATTGAGTTTAAGGGTATTTTTAGTCTAAATGCACTCTTGATTTCAAAGCCGATTGGATCTCTTTTCCAATCGATTGGAAAAAGTTCCAGTCGATCGATGACAAAAAATTTGATAAACCTAATGCTCTAATATCCCGTGTTGTTATCGGCTTTTTCGATAGTGCTAGAGTTTATATCATAGATTCAACATGTCTTCTGCATATATTCTAATCCCACATAGAGAGCATCCAGAGAGAATTATAAATCGACCTAGTGTTTATTGTTGTATTTATCTAATTGAAAAAACAGATTATGTTATTTCTTATTCCCAATGTTTAATATATAAAATTTGAAATGAATCTTATACTCTATTTTTTGTAGTATAGTAATAAAGATCTCCTTTCCCAAAAGTGGACTATATAGTCTATAATGGTCGAACCACTATAAATTCGATGTCTTATTTATTTTTCTTTGTTGCTTCTGTAATCTGTGTTTGATGTTTTGGAATATTGGTATATTTATTTGTACTACCCCACCATCAACATGTTCCTACCATTATTTCCACTACTTTGGGATTGATTTAGATTATTGGATTCCATAATAGTCTAGAATTAGAGCTATTAGGTTATTGAAGAAAGATGTTAGGCAATACGTCAGGAGATGAGGATATCCCAGTTGAAGCAAGATCCCATGTTAGAGAATCTTTTGTTGCGTTAGGATCTTAGTTAGCAATGGAGAATAGAAACAAGGGTATTGACTTCACGAAGTGGCAATGGAGGATGAAGGTTGTTCTAAGTAGGAATATGGTTCATCAAGTAGTGTTCGACACAGAGAAGTTTCTAGTTGATGATTTAGCCGTAGAGAAAGAGAAGACGGAAGAATGGGCCTTTACTACTCTATAACTATCATGGGAGAGAATGATATCTCAGGGATCAGTAGTGAAACCACTACTAGAGGAATTTGGACCAAATTGGAGAATCTCTACTTGAAGAATTCACTCACTAACCACCAAATTTTACTAAAGATATTTCTCACTATGAATATGAGTGAGATTACTTTAGTGAAGGCGCATTTTAGTTTCTTCAATGATCATTTGATGAAAATGAAAGTTGTGTATTTGACGGTGGATAAGGAGAAGAAAGCGATGGTTCTTTTATGTTTCCTTTTGAAGCGATATACATGTTTTGCTAATAGTCTAATGTATATGAGATAATTTAACTATAGAGGATGTGAAGTTAGATCTTCTATCTAAAGACTTGAGTGATCACTTGAAGGAGGCAAATGAAGGTAGAGAAGGGAGTAGTAGTTCGGGTCTATAAGTTAAGAGTGGAAGAGAAAAGAAGAGTTGGGGCGTTCCAAGTCTAGGAAGCATGGAAATGGTCGGAGAGGAAAGTTAAAAGATGGGAAGTGTCATTACTGTAAGAAACTAGACCATTGGAAGAAAGATTGTCAAGACTTTAAAAAGAAGAGTGAGGATGGGTCCTTATCATTCGCGATGGAGAAGATTGTCTCTGATGATGCTTTTACTACAACTGTATCATATCTGTTAGACTATTGGGTGTTCGATTCTAGGGCATTGTTCCATTGATACTTAACAGGGTTAATTCGACTCTATTTTTGGGAAGAAGGGAACTGCAATGCTTGTGGGAAAGGATAATAGTCGTAGATCAGTGGAAGAGAGTATAGTATGGATTAAAATGTTTGAGAGCGATACCTATTTTGATAGGTGTCCACTATATTCGAGGTCTTTGAAAGTTGTTGATATTTTTCGGGCAGTTGGCATCCATGGGATGCAAAGTGGTTTGAAGAATGATAGTTTAAAGGTTTCTAGTGGTACACTAGTTTTGATGAAGGCAAATGTATTCCAGATTATATATCTCCTAAAGGGAATCAGAATACTCGAGGAGTCTTATGTTGGAATTGATAGTTCTCGAGCTTTCGATTCCACCAGGCGTTGGCAAATTAGGCTATATTTCAGAGAAAGGTTTGGAGTTTTCATAGACAAAAGATGATCAATGGATAAAGCTTCTGCAATTTATATTTCTATTAGGAGTATGTTTTGGAAAAAACAGACGAAGGTATCTTTTGAAGTTGGACTTTATAGAGCAAAGAGAGGACTTGATTATGTACATACAAACATTTGGGGTCTAGTAGCTACAACCTCCATTTGGGGAGCAAATTATTTTATTTCCTTTATTGAATACTTTTCTTGAAAAGTTTTGGTGTATGTGATAAATGCCAAATAAGAAAGCTTTGAGATGCTTAACACTTGGAATGCACTAGCTTAAAACCAATCCAACTGTTAGTTAAAGGTGCTCAGATTGATAATGATGATGAGATCTTCTCTAGGGGTATGCACCATGGTATTTAATTAAATTTCACAACACTCAGAGATTACAAACCAACAGGGTTACTAAAAGGATGAATAAGACTCCACTGGAGAAAGATGTTGCGACAGATTGACGATGAGCTTATCTAGAGGTTTATGGGCTAAGGCTTTGTCTACTGCATCATATATTATGAATCATATTCCATCCTTGTCCATAGATGGGAAGATTACCGAGGATAAGTAGACAGATAAAGAAATGTTTCCTAGTTATTTTGCATTTTTGGTTACATGTTTATGTGCATAATTCAATTGATGATTAGTTGGAGCCTAGAGCATACAAAGGTGTGTGTGTGCATATATATATGGGATGAACGGATATAGTCAAAGGGAATCGAGTTCGGAACCCTATTGATAGGAAGATTGTGCATTATAGACATGTAACATTTAATGAGTCTTCAATGTTCAAGTCTAAGGAAGAATCACCCACCACATTAGTTGATTCTTATAGGCTTAAGGAAATGGAAGAAGTTCTGATATTTCAGCCTGGTAGTAGAGTTGTAGTTGTTGTTCATAGAGGTAAAGACGCAACTAATGTGACATCACAGATTAGTCCATAAGTACCTTTTAGTAGTGTTGGTGGTGTGCATGAAGCTAGAGAAATTTTGGTTCAAGTTGGAACTATAAGGAGTTTAGTTGATGTTTTAACTATTCGAACTAGTCATAGGACTATTAGCCTTAGTGATCAATGTGATCATGCCCTACATATGGTTCATGATAAGCCATTTAATGGTTAAGAAGCCATAAAGTCGAGCAATAGCTCAAAGCGAATGTGCTCTATGGAAGAGGAGTTAGAGTCGTTAGGTAAGAAAAAGACTTGATAGTTAGTATGATCTCCTCAAGGAAGATGAGCCATAGTTTGCAAGTAGGTATTCTGGGTTAAAGATGATAGGAGATATAGGGAAAGATTAATTGCAAAAGAGTTTCATAGAGGAAGAGAATGGAGTATGATAAAAAAAATCATCTATACCGAGACATCTCCATTTGAATTTCACTTGCTATAGTTGCTACGCATGACCAGGAATTGGAGCAACTTGATATGAAACTATTTTCTTGCATAGTGACTTGGAGGAGACAATTACATGAAGTGGCAAAAATGATTTATTATAAGTAGAAGGGAAGATTGGGTTTGCAAAATTAAGAATTCACTTTATAGACATAAGCACTTGCCTAGGCATAGTATAATATTTTTTACTCTTTTATTCTTTCACCTGGTTTTGATCATGGTATCAAAGACGATTATGTGTATTACAAGCATTTAAAGATAAGTGGTTGGGTGTATTTTCCCTTATTTATGGATGATATGTTGATAACTTCCAAGGATTAAGATTAAATCGATAGATCGAATGTAACACCCCTTATATTTGATAACATTATTCAGGAGATTTAACTAGATAAATTAATTAGAGTAATGTAAATGAAAGTGATAACGGGATTGAGGCTTGAAATAATTAATTAAGGCCATGCCTAATGAACTAATTAATGGGCTTAAAAATGGGTTTTGGTTAATTAAGTCACCTAAGGATATATTGGGAGTTGCCGCCCCTTGCTTCCACCCTTGTATATATTTTGTTCTCACCTTCTTACTTCCCATTCACGTCATGTGAAAAAACAAATGAGAATATAGAGAACGACCGGCTATTAAGAGATCATGACGAAATAAAATTAAGGCTGGAAAATCAAGCTTAGGGTAAATCAATCTTAATACAATCTCCTTATCAAGAGCAAGGTAAATAATAATTCCATCCCTTTTTTAGTTTTAAATCGCATATTTTTGGATTTAAGGGGAAATTCGTTTTATGATAGATTGGATGATGGTATTCATGATTCATGACTTATTTGATTTAAATTAGGATGTTTAAAAACG
Source organism: Allium cepa (assembly GCA_030765085.1). NCBI lineage: Eukaryota > Viridiplantae > Streptophyta > Magnoliopsida > Asparagales > Amaryllidaceae > Allium > Allium cepa. The sequence goes on along the minus strand of CM060940.1, from coordinate 140,489,352 downwards.
ATTTAGCACGGTTTTTGATCAAAACCAAGATTAAATGTTGTTTAAATGCATGGGAAAATTTTATGTTATGAGAAATATGATTTTGAAGTTGGTTTTCAATTTTGAGAATTTTCCAAGCTACGGAAAGATTATTATGAATTTTCAAAGGAAAATATGGATATTTGGGTTTATAAGTTATTTCGGAAAATATATTAAGAATTAGGGTCTGAAATTTTAATATGTTAGATAACATGATTAAAGTGAATTTCTGTAATTTTTGGAGATTTTTCCAAAGTAATTTGCTATACAGGTAAATTATTTTAGAAGAGGGACTTCTTTGCGAAAATTGGAAGGGCAAGTTTGATAAACTTAACCATGGTTTAGATCAAGATTAGCAGCAGTTACTTTTGAAAAAGTTGAGGCAACCAATCTAGTGTTGACATGTGGCAGGTTAGTCAGAGAAAAGTTTACTTAAAACAGAAACATGTTTAGAAAAAGTGGTTCTGCCTACTTAGGAAGTCACCTTTCGACATAGTAGCTTCCGCCTTCATCCTTGTCGAAACCAACAAGGCCTAAAGCAATACGCAAGGTATTATCATGATAATGCATAGTGGATTGGAGATAGGCGGAAGGTAGGATGTCGAAAGCATAGCTACCAAAGAGGGCAAACCTTGGTTTATTTCTTTTTAAAAAAAGAAAAGCGCCTACCTTCGTTTTTATAAGATTTCAATAGGATCAAAGCATAAGGTTTTGAGGGATGTTTTGAAAGGGTTTCAAAAGGGTTTTCCATTAACCTATAAGTGCTTTCGACTGGGTTCCTTACTTATAAAAGAATGTTTTGAATGAAGGACCTTCGACCTAGTCGATACCCTATTGCCATTTTGTAGCCTTTCGATGGTGTTGAAGATATCAATGCTGTTGCAAGATACTTTGTTTTATAAAGTTCAAGCCACTTCCTAAAGATTTCGAAAAGGGTTAGGGTTTAAAAGATGATGGTTTCGATTGAGGCTTTGGCACTAACCTTCCTATATTTTACCCAATTATGTTATGCTTTCGGAAGGGATGGTGCCAATGCCATCATGGTTCCACAATGTTTTATAAATGATAAAAATGGTTTCGAAACAGATGCTTTCGACTATACTCACTTTGACCAAATTTTGTTTTAAGTATAAACACAATGTTTTTGAAAGGGGCACTTTCAATTATTTCGGAAGGGTTACTTCCGGTAGTGTCGAAAAGGGTACTTTCAACGGTTTCGTAGCTAAAGCTTCTAATATTATATGCTAATATTTTAATATATTCAAAAGGTTTCGAAAGGTGGAATTTAAAGTATTATAAGGCAGGAGCGAAATGTTTTTAAGAAATTTCGAAGGAGGTTATCCTATGAAGTCGAAAGCAAGGTTTTGAAGGGATCGAAAGGTTTTATGGCTCACTCTATTTTTAAAAGAAAAACCCATGGCAATATAAAGAAGTTTTTATAATGATTTTTAGAAGAAGCTAGCTTTGATAAAGTAAGAGGTTAAAGAGATTAACCATGTTATTAAACCCACTGGAGTGGTATTGTTATGTTGTTATTGCTTCTTCTAATATTATATATTTACTTTATAATGGATCCATAACTGCATTTTGGGGATAAAGGGTAGGAGAACTAGTTAGGTTAACCCAATAGTTAATATACATTGATTAAACTCCTGAACGAGTAGAATTGCATTCAGAAGGTCAGGAAAACTAGAATATAGGATGCTAAAATAAAAAAGAAGATGTCAAATAGACAGGTTCATTGTTAGCCCTTGAAAATTATGTGTAAAGGAAGATGTTAGATAGACAGGTTCATAGTAAGCCCATGAAAACTATGATTGGATACTCGCAGGGCCAGTAGGTTTGTATTAATCCTATGAAAACTATATCTGGAAGAAATATTGATAGATGTCAACAGGTTCCTAGTCAACCCATGAAAACTAGGGCAAGAAGAAAGGATATTGGGGTTACCAATAGGTTCCTAGTCAACCTAAGAAAACAAGGATAAGAGTAATATTGAAGTTACCAATAGGTTCATAGTGCTCCAATAAAAACTATGTAATTAGACAGAGAGTCCTTAAATATTTAACAGGTTATTATTCAGCCCATGAAAACTAATAGGTTAATAGTAATCCTAGGAACTATAATTGAGGCAAATAGTCTAAAATAAATGGGATGGGTAATCCAGAAATGATTCATTTGTTTCTGCATATCATCTATTATACTATATTGGATTGTTTTAACCATTGTAGATGCATGAGCACAATATATCGTTTTGTAAAGGTTTTGAGATACTAGTGAGGAGAAGCCCGTTCAGCTAAGTGGCATGGTCTCACTAGATATCTAAATGATTTGAGATGGTAGATTATTATTCATACCAGATTTTATGTCTGACTCGAAATTTATGCTTTCCCCTTAAACTCTCGGGTACTCAACTGATTTTGAGTAGTTTGAGATTTGAGTTTTCAGGTACCTCTATGAGGAATAAGCTTTCGAAGACATATAGGAGGCATGATAGCTATTTAGAGTTCTCTTTCTTTTTATTCCGATGTTTTGTTCGTAATGGAAAAGTTGTTATATTGCCTGAATATACTCTGATCATCCCAACGGGCATCTTCATATGTCGCTCTGGGTGTAGGTTGTAATAAATATATTTTCTCTGAATGTGCTTTGCCAATGTGGGATTATGCAATGAATTGGAAATGTTTTGATATAGAATGTGATTTTTATTAAAGTTTAATTTTTTTTCATATTTATGTATTTCTATGTATTAATGAATCTAGCACCACCGTATTTAGTCGTCGAGGATTAATAAATTTTGATGACTGCAGCATCCGTAGTTGCTAGTTTTGGGCCTCCAAGTAGGGGGATGTTACATGTTGGTATCAGATCATAGGTTTTCAAAACTTTAAAAGAAAGTTAAAACCTAAAAGATTTTCAAACATAATCCAATGAATTTGAAAATATGAACGAGGTTCGGGTTGACGTTATAGTAACATACTTGTATTTGATATATATATATATATATATATATGTATATAAGTACGTGTTCCCCTCTCTTTTAGATCATTCTTATGTATCTTACTAAAGCTCGTACGCATATTTATGAGAAAAAAGATATGGAAGAAGGAAACGCAAGAGGAAATCTAGGTGAAGGAAGCACTACAACCAACAGAAATGCTCGACCTAATAGTAGGAGGAACCAAGGTAGACGGGCTAATGCTAATCCAAATGCTAAAGCCAATGCAGGCGCTGGAAAACCTCCAGTAGATGCGGGGGTGGTATATCAGTTGTTGGCCAACCTTATGCAAGCTGGAGCTGTTGGCAATGTTGGAGGAGCTAATTATGTGGCTGCAATTGGGAATACCTATACTAAGCTAAGCAGAGACTGCACCAGTTTGGGTGGAAAACCATTTTTTTGGAATGGAGGATGCAGTTGAAGTTGAGAATTGGTTAATAAGTTGTGAAAGGATCTGTACTGATTTAGGCTTGGATGATGGGTAAAAGAGAAGGCTAGCCTCTAGACAGATTTAAGGGGCCGCACTTCACTGGTGGAATAGTCTTACTATCGAGGTATCGGAGAAAGAGTTGACTTAGAGAGATTTCAGGAGAAGGTTTAAGCAGAGGTTTCTGTCAGAAGTTTCTAAATCTACATTGATGAGAAAGTTTATGGATCTGGTTCAGGGAGAGATATCAGTGGTCGAGTACGCTGCTAAGTTTGATGATCTATCTTGATATGGATATGTTTTGGTAGACACTGATGTCAGAAGGAATGAAGGGTTCATTCGAGGATTGAGACCTGATCTTGCTAGAATGGCCATGACCCATATTCGAGAACCTAGTAATGTGGTGGTGGAGATGGCCATTCGTCATGAGGAGGTGCTTGCTATTTCAGTTAGAGAGAAGCCAGTTGAATCCCAAGGTCCTTAGGGAAAGAAGGGGATATTCTTTAAGAAGAAAGGAGCCAAGAAAGGGGATGCTGCCAAGAAGGCAAAGGCTGATTTGGTGTGCTAAAAATGTGACAAGAAGGATCATTATGCTAATGAGTGTTGGTTAGGCAAGGGAAAGAAGGCTACACACAAGAAGAATGTAAAGTGCTTTAACTGCGATTCGGTGGGGCACTACAAGAACCAGTGTCTAGAGCCAACTATGGTGGACAAGAGAAAGGTTTTTGATGTTGGAACATCAGCTAAGCCCACTGCAGTTGATAAAGGAAAACTATGATGGAAGGTACGTTTTTGATTCAGAGTATACCAGTTAGGATAATTTTTGATACCGGTGCATCACTAAATTTATTTCCCAGTGTTTGGTTGATATGTTATGCTTAGAACCCACACACCTTGATACTTCCTTAAGGGTTGTGAATCCAATAGGAGGGTATGCAACTCTGGGGATAAGTTGTGGCAAGTTTGAACTTGGTTTGTTAGGTCATAAATTTGCATGCAGTTTGTATGTGTATGATTTTGTAGATTTTGGAATCATTTTGGGCATGGACTGGTTGAGGAGGTATGAGGCCAGGATATTCTAGCAAGATGGGGAGATATCTTTGAGACACTCGGATAGTCATAACCAAATTCTATTCTCAGTGGAGAATTCTGATCAGAGTAGTTGTGCTTTATTAAGTGCAATGGAAGCAGGTAAAGGGTTAAGTTAGGTTTGGATTGCAAGAGAGTTTGCAGATGTGTTTGTGCTAGTCATAGGGCTACCACCGAAATGAACTATTAAGTTTCAGATAGATCTTGTGCCAGGAGCTAAACTTGTTAGTATACCGACTCACAGGATGACACTGACTGAGGTAAAGGAATTGAAGGTGCGGCTAGTGGATCTAAAAGGAAAGAATTTATTAGACCAAGCAGTTCGTCTTAGGGAGTGGCCGCGGTATTCATGAAAAAACCAGATGGGTCGTTGAGAATGTGCATTGACTATCGCAAGCCGAATGAAAGGATGATAAAGAATAAGTATCCTTTTCCAAGGATTGATGATCTATTTGATCAGTTGAGTGGAGCAAGAATGATTTCCCAACTGGATTTGGCGATGGGGTTCCATCAGTTGTGAGTGGTAGAGGATAGTATTCCTTTGACTGCATTTTGGACAAGATATGGTTCGTATGAGTGGTTAGTGATGCCATTCGGATTGAAGAATGCACCTGCTTTATTTATGGATTTGATGAATCGAGTCTTCCAAGAGTATTTGGATAGATTCTTGTTAGTGTTTATGGATGACATTTTGTTATACTCTAAGGATGAGAGAGAGAGCATGAAGTTCATCTTAGAGTTGTGCTAGAGATGCTGAGGCAGAATCAGCCAAAGGCAAAGTTTTCCAATTGTCATTTTTGAAAGAAAGAGGTTAAGTTTCTTGATCATATGGTTTCAGAGAAAGGATTTTCTATCGATCCAGATAAGACCAAAGCTGTGAACAATTCGAAGAGACCAGAAATAGTGACCGAGATCATAAGTTTTCTTGGACTTGCTCGTTACTACCGGAGATTCATCAAGGATTTCTCGTGGATAGAAGCGTCAGTGACTAAGCTTACCAGAAAGGAAGAGAAGTTTGTTAGGTCTGAAAAATGTGAGCAAGTATCCCTTAAGTTAAAGCATTTGTTGACCAATGCTCCAGTGTTAGCAGTTGCAAATGGTAACCAAGGGTTGGTAGTATACACAGATGCATGTGAGACTGGATTGGGAGCAGTGTTGATGCAGAAGGGCAAAGTCATTGCCTACACATCTAGGCATCTTAGACCGCATTAAGTAAGATATCCTACTCGTAACTTGGAGTTGGCTGCGGCAATTTTTTCTTTGAAGAATTAGAGGCATTATCTCTTGGGGGAGAGGTTTGAGTTGTATATCGATCATAATTCTTTAAGTTATCTATTCTCTTAGAAGGAGTTGAATATGTGAGAGCAGAGATGGCTAGAAATTTTTATTGCTCATGATTTTGGTATAGAGTATACACCAAGGAAAGGTAATAAAGTAGCAGATGCTCTTAACAGAAGATATTAGAATGTGGTGTAGGCTATGTTGGCATTATGGAAAGATGTAGAAGATTTGGCCAGTTGTGGTGTGCAGTTAAGATCGACTACTAGTTTTAGTCAAAATACTGCCATGTTGTCCTGTTTAGAAGTTCGACCAGTGTTGATTGAGAGAATTGCTTCTGAATAGAAGGAGGATCGATTATTAGCTGAGAGGATCAGAAGGCTTGAGGTTGGAATTGGGATCAATGATTTGAAAGATTTTTTTCTTAACCAGAGAGGATGGTTGAGAAAGAAGGGAAGGTTATGTGTACCAAATGTGGAAAACTTGAGAAGAGAAGACCTTGAGGAATCGATCCAAATTTACGATTCATCCTGGAGGGACCAAGATGTGTCATGATATGTAGAGGAGCTTTTATTGGGAAGGCATGAAGAGGGATGTTGGCTTATGGGTTAGGTAGTGTGTAAACTGTGAACAAGTGAATGCTGAGCATCAGAAGCCGAGAGGGTTACTTCAGCCGCTAGATATTCCAATATGGAAATGGGATTTGATACCCATGGATTTTATTGATGGGTTGCCAAGGTCATGGAGAGGAAATGAAAGAATATGGGTTACTGTGGATAGGTTGACAAAGAATGCCCATTTCGATCTAGTAAAGTCGACTAGGACCGCACCAGTTTTGGCGAAGTTATTCATGAAGAATGTAATAAGACTTCATGGAGTTCCTTGTACCATAGTCAGCGGCAGAGATGCTTTACTCAGTAGTGAATTCTGGAAGAGTCTACAGGATGTGTTAGACACTAAGCTCAAGATGAGTACCGCATATCATCCATAGATGGATGGGTAGACAAAGAGAGTCAATAAGGTGCTCGAGGATTTGTTGAGAGCTTGTGTGTTGGACTTTGGTGGATCTTGGGAGGATCACCTACATTTGGTTGAGTTTTCCCATAATAATAGTTATCAGACTAGTATGAAAATGACGCCTTTTGAAGCTTTGTATGGAAGGCCATGAATCCACTGCATGTTGGTTGGAGACCGAAGTCAGATTGGTCTTAGGTCTAGATTTGGTAAGGGAGGCATCAGAGAAGATTGTTAATCCAAGAACGGATGAAGGAAGCTCAATCCAGGCAGAAGAGTTGCGCAGATAAAAGGCATAAGGACCTAGAGTTCTCAATGGGAGATAGGTTTTTCATTAATGTATCCCTATGAATGGTTTGGTAGGCTCGAGAAGTCAGGGAAACTAGCATAGAGATATGTTGGTCCATTCCAAATTATAGCGAGGATTAGAAAAATCGCATGTAGAGTTAAGTTGCCGGGCAGTATGGAAGGTGTCCATAATTTGTTTCATATGTCTCATATTCCCAAGTATGTGCATGATTCAGAGGCTAGCATTCCTCGGACAGAGTTGGAGGACTTAGTAGTGGAACCTAATTTGACCTTTGTTAGACAACCAGTTCAGGTTGTTGTGAGAGCTGAGAAGAAATCGAGGAACAAGACAGTCAAGTTGGTGAAAGTTCAGTAAGGCGACAACGGGAAAGACTTACTTGGGAGACAATGGATAGGATTCGAAATACTTACCATGATCTGCTTTGAGGGTATGTCTATATTAGATTTATATAGATATTTCCTTGTCAGGTAGACCAGTATGGTTATTAGGAGACGTTACATATGTTTGCTATGTTTGATATTTGGTCCTTACTGAATTTCGAGGATGAAATTCATTAAGGAGGGGAGCCTATAACAATGCTAAATTTTGATAACAATATTCAGGAGATTTAATTAGATAAATTAAGTAGAAAAATGTAAATGAAAGTGATAAGGGGATTGAGACTTGCAATAATTAATTAAGGTCATGCCTAATGAACAAATTAATGGTCTTAAAAATGGGTTTTGTTAATTAAGTCACATAAGTGTATATTAGGAATCGGTGCCCCTAGCTTCCACCCTTATATATATTTCGTTCCCACCTCCTTACTTCCTGTTCACGTCATTTGAAAATACACATGAAAATATAGTAAACGACCGGCCATTAAGACATCAAGAGGAATTCAAATTAAAGATGGAAAATCAAGCTTAAGGGAAATCAATCTAATTCTAATCTCCTTATCAAGAGCAAGGTGAATAATAATTCCATCTCTATTTTGGTTTTAAATCACATACTTTCAGATTTAAAGGATAAATTCTTTTTATGATAGATTGGATGATGATATGCATGATTCATGATTTATTTGATTTAAATAAGGATGTTTAAATAAGATTTAGCATGGTTTTAGACCAAAACCGAGATTAAATGTTGTTTAAATGCCATGGAAAAATTTTATGCTATGAGAAATATGATTTTAGAGTTGGGTTTCAATCTTTAGAATTTTCCAAGCCATGGAATGACTATTATGAATTTTCAATGTAAAATATGGTTATTTGGGTTTATAATTTATTTTGAAAAATATGTTGAGAATTTGGGTCAGAAATTTTGATATGTCAGATAATGTGATCAAAATGAGTTTTTTGAATTTTTGGGGATTTTCCCAAAGTAATTTGCTATGCAAAATAAATTGTTTTAGAAAACGGACTTCTTTGCAAAAATTAGAAGGGCTAGTTTGATAAACTTAACCATGGTTTAGATCAAGATTAGCGGAAGTTATTTTTGAAAAAGTCGAGGACACCAATCTGGTGTTGACACGTGGCAGGTTAGTTAGAGAATAGTTTACTTAAACCAGAAATATGCTCAGAAAAAGTGGCTTGCCTACTTAGGAAGGCACCATTCGACACTGTAGTTTCCGCCTTCATCCTTGTCGAAACCAGCTAGGCCGAAACTAATACACAAGGTAATATCATCATAGTACGTAGTGGATTGGAGATAGGCAGAAGGCAGGGTGTCGAGAGCATAACTTCCAAAGAGGTCGAAACCTTGGTTTATTTTTAGAAAAAAGAAAAGCGCCTGCCTTTGTTCTGTTTTAAGCCTTCGATAGAGTTGAAGCATGAGGTTTTATAAGAGGTTTTAAAAAGGTTTCAAAAGGGGTTGCCATTAACCTATAAGTGCTTTTGAATGGGTTCCTTGCTTATAAAAGAATGTTTTGAAAGAATGGGTCCGACCTAGTCGATACCCTGATGCCATTTTGTAGCCTTTCGATGGTGTTGAAGATATCAGTGCTGTTGGAAGATACTTTGTTTTATAAATTTCAATCCACTTCCTAAATCTTTAGAGAGGGGTTAGGGGTTTCAAAGGTGATGGTTTCAAAAGGGGTATCGACGCCAATCTTCATATATTCTACCCAGCCAATTTATGCTTTCGAAAGGGATGGTGGTAATGCCATCATGGTTCCCTAATGTTTTACAAATGATAAAGATGGTTTCGAAACAGATGCTTTTGACTATTCACTTTGACCCAAATTATGTTTTAAGTATAAACCCAATGTTTACGAAAGGTGTGCTTTTAATTTTTCGGAAGGGTTACTTCCAATAGTGTTGAAAGAGGTACTTTCAACTGGTTTTGAAGCTAAAGCTTCTAATATTATATGTTAACACTTTAATATATTTGAAAGGTTTTGAAATGTAGCATTTAAAGTATTATAAGGCCGTAGCCTAATGTTTTTAAAGCTTTCGAAGGAGGTTATCCTATGAAGTCGAAAGCTAGGTTTCAAAGGTATCAAAAAGTATTACGACCCAAACTCTATTTTTAAAGGCAAAACCCATGGCAATATTAAAGGAGTTTTCTGTTTTATAGAGAAGCTATCTTTGATAAAGTAAGATGTTAAAGAGATTAACCATGTCCTCTATTAAACCCACTTGAGTGGTGTTGTTATGTCGTTATTGCTTCTTCTAATATGTATATATGCACTTTATAATAGGCCGATAACTTCTTTTTGGGGATAAAGGGTAGAAGAACCAGTTAGGTTAACCCAGTAGTGAATATACATTGTTTAAACTCGTGAATGAGTAGAATTGCATCCAGTGGGTAAGGAAGACCAGAATATAGGAGGCTAAAATATAAGGAAGATGTCAGATAGTCAGGCTCATTATTATCCCATGAAAACTATGTGTAAAGGAGGATGTCAGATAGACAGGTTCGTATTAAGCCCATGAAAACTATGACTGGGTACTGGCAAGGCTAGTAGGTTTGTAGTAAGCCTATGAAAACTATATCCGGATGAAATATTGACAGATGCCAATAGGATCCTAGTCAACCAATGAAAACTATGGCAAGAAGAAAGGATATTGTGGTTACCATTAGGTCCCTAGTCAACTCATGAAAACTAAAATAAGAGTAATATTGGATTTACCAATAGGTTCATAGCGCGCCTATGAAAACTATGTAATTAGACAAGGAGTCCTTAAGTATTTAACCGGTTATTAGTCAGCCCATGAAAACTAATAAGTTAATAGTTATCCTAGAAACTATAATTGAGCCAGCTAGTCAAAAATGAATTGGATGAGTAACCCAGAAATGATTCATTTGTTTTTGCATATCATCATATTATACTATTTTGAATTTTTTTAACCATTGTGGATGCAGAAGCATGGTATATGGTTTTGTAAAGATTTTGAGATACTAGTGAGGGGAAACCTGTTCTGCTAAGCGGCGCGGTCTCACTAAATATCTCAATGATTTGAGATGGTAGATTATTATTCATACCAGGCTTTATCTCTGACTCAGAGTTTACGTTTTCTCCTTAAGCTGTCTGGTTCTTAATTGATTTTAAGTAGTTTGACATTTGCGGTTTTCAGGTACCTCTATGACGAATAAGCTTTTAGAGACGTGCATGAGGCATGATTGATATTTAGAGTTCTCTTTCTTTTGATTCCGATGTATTGTTTGTAATGGCAAAGTCGTTATATTGCCTGAATATACTATGATAATCCCCGGGGGCATCTTTATATGTCGCTCTGGGCATAGGTTGTAATAAATATATTTTCTCTGAACATGATTTGCGAATGTGGGATTATGAAGTGAATTGAAAATGTTTTGATATGGAATGTGATTTTGGTTGAAGTTTAAATTTTTTTCTTACACATGTGTTTATGTGTATCAATAAATCTAACACTGCTGTATTTGATTGCCAATGATTAATAACTATGGATCATTGCAATATCTGTAACCATTAGTTTTGGGCCTTTAAGTAGGGGAATGTTACACCAATGTTAAAGTTAAAAGCGAAAATCGTGATGGTTGACCTTGGTGGAACAAAGCATATTTTGGGTAGGGAATCAAAAGGTGGGAAGCTAGGGCTTTTGAGGCTCATTCAAAAGTAATACATTCAGAAGGAACTTAATCATTTTAGCATGGAGGGAGCATAGGCAACTAGTACACCCATGCCTTTGTACATACCATTTTCTAGTAAAGGCACTTCAAGCTCGGAGATGGACAAGGCCTACATGGAGAAGGTTTTCTATCCAAGTGTAGTTGGTAGCTTGTTGTATGTTATGGTGTGAACTAGTCCTAACATTGCATAGGTTGTCTGATTGGCTAGTATATACATGGAAAACCCGTGAGACGCATTAGGAAGCAGTAAAGTATATTTTCATATAACTAAGAGGAACGCCAAAACATGAACTTTTTTTAGTGGCAGGGAAAGAGATTTTTGCTTAGCTAGATTTTGTGATTTTGATTGTGCAAGAACAAGAGATCAAAGGAAGCCAACCTAAGGGTACGTATTCGCTCTTTTAGCAACATCTATTTGTTAGAGAGGTAGAAGGTTATTGCTTCTCCTACTACAGAGGCAGAGCTGATAGCTATTTTTGAAGCAGCTACGGGTGCACTCTATTTGAAGCGGATAATATATGATTTGGGCTTCATATACGATGGCATAGTAGTGAGTTGCTATAGTCAAAGTTCAATTCACTTAGCTGAAAATCTAGCTTTCAGCTCAAGGATGAATCATATAAAGGTAAGAGAGTCTTTTCTTGTCTCAATGAATAAAGAGAAGCTAGTTCATATTAAAAAGCTTCATATAGAGGAGATTGCAACATATATGTTCACCAAATCTTTAACAGTCGCAAAGTTTGAGCATTGTTCAAACTTAATCATCTTAATGAAGTGCTAGGTGTCATATCATGGCAGAGGGGGAGAATGATTTGGTGGATGGAGACATTTTTCTCATTGTGAAGATTGATAATTCTTACATGGATAGGGTACTTTCAACATTTTGTTAGCAGTCGGTGGCTACTAGAGTTCGTTAACAAATTCCAATCAACAATGACATGCTGATCATACCCGATATTGCTTGGAGTATGAAGGTATAGGTGGAGTTGGACAACTAGGAAGGAAATGTAGTACCAAGCTGGAGATTGTTGGTTATGATACTATATTTTAGCATTAAAGAAGAAGAAAAGGTCATGTGGAGAAGCAGAAGTCGGCTAGAGAAGCGATGAAGAAAAGTCGAAGAAGGAGGAGTGGCTAAATTATATAGCATCACTTCTATAGACTTCTAATCGACTGGTAAAATTACCAATCGACTAGTGGAAGTTCTAGGTGCTTGGTAATTTTACCACGTGATTGAGTTTTGCGTCTTTTTAGTCTTAATGGACTCCTAATTTCGGAGTCGATTGGGAAAAAAGTTCTTGTTGACTAATGGAAGGAATTCTAGAAAAAATAATGCTTGAATTTCTAGGGTTACTTTCGTCTTATTTTCCAATGTTAGAATTTGCACCATAGATTTATTAGACCTTCTGCATTTATTTTGATCCAACGACAGAGAGCATCAGAAGAGCACTATAAATAGGCCTAGGGGTCTCTATTTGTATGTATATAATTTACAAAGAGGATTATGTTGTTTCTTCTTCTCTAGGTTTAGCCTTCGAAAATTGAAATCAATCTTGTAATATCTTTTCTCTGGTATAGTATAAAGATCTCCACTTCCTAAAGTAGACATACATTATCATGTGATAGTGAAACCATTATAATCTTATGTGTGATTTATTGCTCTTTGTTGCTTCTATGGCCGGTGTTTACTATTTTGGGATGCTAGTCTTTTGCTTGTTCTACCTCGTAATTAGCTCATTCATATTTTTTTTTCCACTGCTTTGGAGTTGGTTTGGATTTATTGGAATTTTCCCCTAATACATGTACCATATCCCATTTCTATAAGTAAACTTTGGCAAGAAGTGTGTAAGTAATACTAGTATTTTTGCAAGTATATTGTAAGTGGACAATAGATAAGTATTGTCTGTATAATCTTGTATATACGGTACATAGAGGATTTATCATTCACTTTATAATTATACAAAATCAGTTAGTTAATATTATAAATTGGAAGAAACTTGTTATTTGTGCGGTTAAAGCTCTACTATATCCATAAAAATCTCTATTATAAAGTATAGCGCTTTTCGAGCACTACGCTTTTTTAATATAGCTCTAATGAATATTGGATCCGCTTTAAGTCCCACTATTTTCTGCAACACCCACTCAATTAAGGCCTTTTACCACCCTCTTTAGCTACATTAATATAAAAAAGTTGATTTTGCTTGTTCTCCTTTAAACCAAATCAATAAGGTTAAGGTAAAAACCTAATTTTAAGGGGCGAATGCTCAATGTAAGTAAAAAATTATGTTATAGTCATCAAATCTAGACTGCATAAATCATGATATTCTTCAGTTTAGTTATATTAGTTCAATCAATATTTTGTTTTCTATGTAGATGATGCAAGAATAAGAATAAATTAACATTCAATACTTGGTTTTATGACTAATTAAGCTTTTTACGCCACTGCTATTTTCCGCTATATCCCTACTATAACATTTTTACATATCCACTGCTATGAAACCACTAAGCGTTTAACCACGCAACTTGTAATAGTGATATAAGCGCTTCTAACAAAGCTTATCGAATCATTGGAAATTAATTTTAGATATAAGAAAATAATTAAGTTTATCAACTATACATACTTAGGTATGGCAATGGATCACACTCGGTTTGAATAAAAAATCCCAAACCTAAATTTGGGTACTATGATCATAATTTAAGCTTGATTTGACTCTCTTAGGTATTCCTAACCCATTGGTTATACCTTACATGTTGGATGATGATAAAATCAAGTTCACAAATAAAAGGACTCAAACAAGGTTACAAATAATCAAAATGGTATACAAATGCATTTTGTACCATGAAAGGTTAATAATTAGATTCAAATCTACTTTTTTAAGTTATTATTGAAATTATACCTAATCCTACATATGATAGAGTTCATTATATGTTATACGAACAATTACATAATCGATTATACATGTGACTCAACTCTTGTAATAAATTTATATTCAAAACGAAAGTACATTTTATATTTTATTTAATTACTATGTGTTTTCTTATATATATATATATATATATATATATATATAAGTTAAGAGCATATTACAATAAATAAATAGCAATTCTAGGACAAAATGTTTAATCGACCATAGTTACGAAAGAATTCAAAATCATGAGTACTGGATAGTACCAGGACACATTTGTCGCTAAATATTTCTTATACTTAGGTATTATGAGATTGGATATTATTTTTCCAACAAGACTAGTGTATGTAATGTTATCCAAATGATTTACAGTGATTTACCCATGAATGTTAGGAGGGTACGTAGATTACATATTTATAACCGTTTGGAAAAATATAGGTAGACTCACCGAGATTATTTTATAAGTTATAGTATCTAAGTCAAATAAATTATTTCACACGATGATTTTTAGTAGTGGTTCAACTTAGGAGTGAGATGTAAGCTATGAGTGAAGACCTTTCATCGATTATGATCAATCGCATGATATTAATCCTTTACTATACTTATATTAGAAGTAAGACTTCATCTAGAAAACTTGTGTCCACTACGTTACTTCAGCAAAGTACGTACAAAATTTATTAGTTAAATTTTTAAACATTATTGAGGACTGTATTCTCTCCTAGGAACAACACAACCTCAAGATCAAAATAAATTTGATGAAATGATTTATAAATATTATTGTTGGATTAGGTGCATTGGCCAGCGGGACAAATTTGAAAAATTCTTTATAAATTATTATACTATATCTTTAATTTATCTTATAAGGAATAATTTCGTTACATTAAATCATATTTAATGATACTTATGAATATTTTGAGTTTTAAAATTAATTTTTTTGATTAATTTTATATTATAATCAATATCGAATTTCAAATGTTCATAAGTAATTTGTTAAAAGGATGTAACATTGTATATAAACATTCAATAAACCAGATAACATATACTAACACACACATGTGCGTATACATTTGTGATTTTTTATGTTTTTAACCACTTAATATATAGGTATATGCATATTTTTGAGCATGCGATGTATGTTATATAAGTCATTGTATATATGCCACTTTTATTTAAGGAGAAGGATATATGATTCAGGAAATCATACGGCCATATATAATAATATTAAATACATATCCCCTGAAACAACCTAATGATGGAAAAAGCCAACATGCCTGGCTCAATAGCAAAAATATTGCCCAATAAAGGAAAAACTAGCATGCTTGGTTAGATAGCTTAAAAATGTAGTTAACGTGACTTACAATAAATCCTAAATGGAAGAAACCAGATATGACCGCCAGATAGAATATGGACATTTGATATCTAGTATGAGACCCGTTGAGAATATGAAGCATATTTGTGACGAGCGCCCTACATCTTTGGTACCCAACATAACCTATAGAGTGCGGTGCTATGGTACATGGGCGATGTTGGACGATTATCAGGGGTAAAGTATAGTACCAAACTCCAAATTAAACCTATTGTATATCCCATGGCATACAGATAAAATATAACAATTAACACAGATATAAAACAAGCGAGACAATATTAACTAAAATGAACTATATGATTAGAGCGTAATAGTTTTATCATAGCTATATATAGAGTGCAAAGAGTTTATACATCAAATAATAAAACAAAATGTAGTTGTATTTGATGATAAATAAGAAGTGATAAAGCTCCACCATGCTACATAGTGGAATATAAGCAATAACAAGCCCAAAATATAAATACATGAATGGTCGCCTCCTGCTCCTTTTTTGTACTACTCTATGCACTATCTCGGACTTGCTATCTAGTATGATTATTTTACAATACCCAAGATAATAAAAGGAGAGCATAGAACCACGAATCAGATAGTAGTTTGGAATGAGCAGTCTATAATATAAAATGGTATAAAAGTCAATATAATAGAATAGGGAATAGGGTATGGAGAATCATACATGACCTGTCCTTGGATACAAAGAGTTAGCATGTAATAGTATATGCTAATATATTATCATCATCATATGGGTGTAATACAGGTTAAAGTATAGTGTCATATGTTTAGGCATCTAAGTCAATTATAATTACATCATATGACATCCCTAATATAACAAGGAAAATATAACATCCATTACAACCGTTAAATAATCCTCACATCACTCATTCAGGTGTATTGGATAAATGGTTTCATATGACCACATCAATGATAAGAGACTACTCAACATCTTGGTTTCTCAGTGCTTGACTCCAGCCACTTTGTAAGGCTAGGACTAGAATAAGCATAAAAAAAGTCCAAGGTTCATTAAATGATGTCAACATCAAGGATCAACATCAAAAATCCACGCGAGCGTCCTCACATACCCCCCCTGAACGAGCATACTTGAGACCTTTGAGTATCAATGATCCCTTTGCACATGTCTATAATAGAACACATCAACATTCCATACAATACACCTCATAATAGAACACATTAATATTCCACCGACAAGTTCACATCAACAATCATGCCATGATGGATGATTATTACAACTCCCATCATCGAGTATTCTAAGTTCGGAACATCTCTAGACATCCATCAGAAGTCATTAAGTCATCACCATTAAGTACCAAAATCTACTCATAATGTCCTTAGGTCGGTCCCGAGGCAACTAGGTAAATCTCCCAAGTCAAGTTCTAGAAACTCATCTCGGATATGGATGCCGCGGTGGGAGGCCTCAAAATCAATGTTAGAAGAAATTCTATATAACAAAAAAGAATTTAAGTTTGGAAAATTGTGAGAAGGGTATCTTACATATATGCATAATTTATAGACTCGGTAGGGGTGCCAACTCCATTTGGATCTAGGCCGGTAAGTGGATGACAGGATCTCCATACAAAAGCTAAAACAACCTAAGTAATTGATCTTGATCTTCGTGATTCATAGCTCAATTAATATTTATAGAAAATCACCCCAATAGCTATGCATCTTCCTTTTGGGCAAGCCCCTCTACATCATAAATAGGCACCTACTTGGAAAAAGAGTGCATTGAACATCTCCTACTAGTCATCCATTTGATTCATTCATTGTTATAACTTCACAAGCATATCATTCACTTAAGCCTCCACATTACATCCGATTTGTTCTTTGAACATCTTATTTACCAATTGTTGGTAAGTAGCTTCGGCGTTCTTCAAAAATATGGCATCACTTGATAATAGTATAACCAAAATTCAGTGATGATACTCGTATGCTCCCTATCTGGAATGTGCATTTCTATTTAGTTGTAGCTAGAGTATGCATCCATAAAGGGCAGCAGTTCATGCCTGGTTGTTGAATCCACAAACTCAGTCAATCTTCTATAATGGAATCTTTCAAGCATGCTTTGTTCAAGTTCGAATAAACGATGCATGTTTATTCCTATAAATGGATCTTGGTATATATGGATTGAGATGTATCTGCATCCAAAGATGGAAATCCAAATCCATATCTGATATCCATAAATATTTATTGACGTATATCTGTATCTATATCCATGAATATTTTCAGATATCTAAAAATATTTGATAATATCCAAAAATATCTAAAAAATTAAACACTAAAACGATATTTTACTTTTAATTGCACAAATTGGCAAAACAAAATAACAAAACTATATTGATTTATAAAATATTTCAAAATTGGCTCAATACATGAAATCAACAATAGTACATAAACCACACAAGCTCTATTCATGATACAATAAATATTTTAAGAGTGCCTCTAAAATATGAGAATCACATAGCATAAAAACCGTAATACTCGTATTTTACATATCGAAGGATCGCAAAAATGCTATTATTTAATTCATATGATGTCGCATGACTCTAAAACTTTGGGAAATGACTACTTGGAACATTTACATACTTAGAATTTTTATCGAATGTTTCCAACCCTGACACTCTTGCAAGGTCTATAACTTTTGATAAGGATTGAACTAGGTCTAAAAAAACATCCGTTGGATCAGGCTTATAGTTTCTCTATCCGTTGAGTGGTCATGATTAGAAAGCAGACTTAATGTTTAGGAGATATAACCTTTTTAAATTATGTTTGTTCCCAGATAAATTAATGGGTAATTAGTGCGGATTAGGGGGCTAAGACTAAGGCCTAACTTAGGATTTATGCCAACATTGGTTGAAGCAAAAGCCCCTAAATCATTTCTCTTCTTCCTAGTTTAGATCAAATCCTACATTAACCCTAATTTCATCAAAAAGCTCACCTTATTCTTAATAGTCTTAACCTAAATCATCATTAGAATGGTAATTAGCAAAGGGGAGTGGCTCTTGACCTCTCACTATTCTATACTTGTTTATATGGTTAAAATAGGTGTTTCTAACATGATTTTGGTCTTAAACTGTTATCTAACTTTAATTATATCTTTAAAAATGTTTATGGCCGAAAGTAAAAAGGTTAGATTTTCTTTGGAATAGTTTTACAACCCTCCTGGGCCATATTGTCATTTTGATACAAAGCTAGATCTAGACTGGAATTTGTATGACAATCATGTTTAGATGGATTGCATGTGTGTGTAGATGTATATGGATGATATTTTAATTTTGTATGCTATGCTTTGATATGGTTTGCCGGTGCTTTTAGGTAGTTAGGAAAGAGATCGTCGATTTGGGCAAAATGAACGCATAAATGTTCGAAATTAGATAAAACTTGGAGTAGGTGCTTTGCAGGATGGGGCAAGCCTATGATTCAAGTTGCATGAAATTTGGATATCCAAATTCATCTCGATGATGAGATGATTTCTCGGGGAAGAAATAGCAGATTTGATTAGCGTGAAGAAATGCTTTAGGACTTTTGCTACAATAATTCGAAAAAAGCTTCAAGAAGGATTAAGGAAGGAGTTCCAAGAGCCAAAGTGGAAAATTTGGCTAAGTATGGTGGTCGGTACCGAGTTGTTTTCTGGAATTTGGTTGGAGCTTGGAGATTGGAAGCTCATGGAATAAAGAAAGGAGTTCTAAACATGTTGAGAAGAAGTGTTCGAGGAGAGGAATAATTAGCCAAAATTTAGCTAATATTGGGTTAATGATTTAGGTCGGTGCCGACTTCTTTTGGTTAGCACCAACATGAAGATCGTAAAACTTTCCAAGGAGTAAGTTCTCTATAGATTGTGCTTTAGGTGTTTGTTTGTTCGCTTAGGGTTTAATGGCGATGTAGCATCATGATGAATGATGATGGCTTGGGGACTTCGATGAAGGTAATGAATCATGATGAATGGAGTTAGGTTTCGATGATGATGGCTCGATAGTGAAAGGAGGCGTGAGAATGATTGTCCACAAACGGGTAGGTTCTATTAAGAGTAACTGATGGATAGAAAGTTGAATGGCTCTATCATTGAAAGAAGGAATGTGGAACAGTTCCTTGAAGGTAATGGAAACTGGATGGAGCAAGGAAAGGGCATGGATATGCATGCTAAGAGATCGTTGATACTCGAAGTGTTTTTTTATATACGAAAGCAGAGGTATTGTGAGGACACTCACGGGGTATGTGGAATGGTGACCTAGGGTTGGTGGAATGGATTTGTATACCCTAGGCGTATACCCTAGGCTAGTGGAATGGGTCTAGTATTCAGGTTCAGGCTATGAGCGAGTACACTGAAAATTGGGATTTATCCATTAATCCCTGGTAGAGGAATGGTCATGATAGTTATTATATATTCAGGGCACACTGAGGGACAGTGAGGATTGTTTGATGGATACTATGTTTGCATTGTTTGTTTTCTTCTGTATTCTATCACTCTAAGGATGTACTTGAGATAGGTATTATGGATAGGGATCCTGGAAACCCATCATTGTAATTAGGTTACAGTACACTTTTATGACATTTGTAGAGTAGTATATGTTGAGTCACAAGCTTTATGAAAGTTTTGATTTCTGACAAATAAGGCGATTGATTTCTGACAAACAAGGCGATCGACAAAAACAAGGTCAATAGAGCTATATATGGTACTCTAGATTATAGGTTGATTATTTGTTGTTGTAATAGTAATAAATTTGTTAAAATCTATCCTCAAATAATCATGCATATCAAGGGAATCAATATATATACGAATAATTTATAAGTTGCATGCAGTTGCACAATTCAATGTGCAATTTAACAGGCACCGGTCGACCGGTCAATATAGGTGCGGTCGACCGTTCCTGTGTAAATTGCACAGTGAACGTGCACACATGCACATAACGAATATATATATTTGAATTCCTGTCTACCGGTCCATTTTTGACCTGTCGACCGTTTTTAAACAGAAAGCAACTTTTCCAAAAGACACTTCTCTTCTCCAAAGGTTGCATCTCCTATCTTTCATCAATGATCATAACTCTTAATGGCAACTGTTCACAAAGAGTTACAACTATTTTTCTCTATATATACTCATCTAAATCATTGATTCAAACACAAGTTTTTACAACGATTTCATATATTCTTTTAATCTAATCTCTGATCTCAATACTGTATTATAAAAGCTCTAAATTATTTATTGAATCTTTGAAACTATTTCATATCCTTTGATTCAATAATATACTTTCCTTAATCTTTTCAAAACATCATATCGCATACTTTGAGGATAAGATTATAGGAAGGGTGTACTGCTAGTGAAAAATCCGTGTTTTCAAGAACACAAGTTGTCAACAACAATTGTATTTGTTCTTTTGTTGAAGTCCTCTGTGTTGTAAGAGGCAAGTGTTGAAGTCCTCAGTGTATTAGAGGCGTGAAATCCCGTTCGGTTGTTCGGGTATTGTAAACCTGTTCCTCCGGGTGAAGCGAGGTAGTTAATAGTGAAAATCCAGATAGAAGTCTGGGACTGGACGTAGGACGGTGCTCCGAACCAGTATAAAAATCTCTGGTGTGATTTTTCTATTTTCTATTTACAATGCTATTATCATCTATTTCCGCATTTGTATTGTAATCCATATTATACGATCCGTGTATACTATATTAGCACATATAATTGTATACACACCGCACTTTCAATTGGTATCAGAGCACGGTCATCATATAACCGTAACACAGTTATTTGATATATTCTTGTAATATGGCAAATAACGCAAGTACTAGCACTCAAAACACCACTTACACAGAAGGGCAATCGACACAAAGACCTCCATTTTTCAATGGTCTTAACTATAGTTATTGGGCAACACGTATGTCATTCTTTATGCAATCAAGTAGCTATGATGCTTGGAATGCTACTCAAAGAGAAATAGTGAATCCAACAACTGATTATTCAGAATGGACTGTGGCTGAGAAAACGGCAGCAGCCGTAAATGCAAGAGCAATAAATATGTTGTTCTGTGCATTAGACCAAAATGAATATAACCGTGTTAGTATCTGCACTACTGCATATCAAATTTGGCAAACGCTAAAAATCACTCATGAAGGTACTAACAAGGTTAAACAAGCCAAAATAGCCATGCTGAAAAGTCAATTTCAAAATTTCAAAATGAAACCAAATGAAACAATCAATGACATGTATTCACGGTTTCAAACTATTCACCATGCACTTATTGGGTTAGGACAAAAGTATTCTGATTTTGATGTTGTTTCAACAGTCCTACATTCTCTGACTAATGAATGGGAAGGAAAAGTATTAGCAATTGAAGAAGCTAATGACCTTTCCGTCATGAAGCCAGATGAATTGATAGGAAATTTAATGTCCTATGAAGCAAATTTGCAGGCTAGAAAAGAACAGAAAGAAGAAAAGAAAAATGTAGCATTTCATGTTGAGAAAGATGAAAATGAATCAGATTCTGAAGATGAAGATTTGGCGTTCATTGCTAAAGGTTTCAAAAAATTCCTAAAATATCGAAAAGCCAGTCGCTACAATAAAAGGAAACCAGGATCAAATAAACCATCTTCATCTGCTATAGAATGTTTCATCTGCCATAAAAAGGGACACATGCAGAAGGATTGTCCAGAACAAAAGAAAAAGTCAGAAAATGACAAATTCAAATATAAGAAGGACAAATCAAAGAAACGAGCCTTCTCAGTAACATGGGATGATTCAGAGTCATCTTCATCAGAAAGTGAAAGTGATTCGGAGAATGAACAAGCTAATGTTTGCTTTATGGCAACAGAAGATGAGGTACAAATTCCTACATTTGATGAATTACTTGATATTAATGCTGAATTGATAGTCAAATATAAAGACTTAAAACGTCAATTAAAAGTAGTCAAAGCAGATTTAAGTAGAGCAGAGTTTGAACGAGATATGTTAAAAGATGAGAAGAAAATATTAGAAGAAGAACTTGAAAATATTCAAGAATCATCATCTAATGTTGACTCTCAAATATCTCTTTTGAGTCAAGAAATAGAAGCTCAAAAAGAGAAAAATAATGCTCTCACTACTGAAAATCATGAACTTAAAGCAAAAGTCAAAATTCTAGACCTAGAAAAAGCTAGTTTACAAACAAAGTTTGATGACATTACTCAAAATGTTTCTAACTTTAACAAAGGTCGAGAAAATTTGACTAAAATCATTGAAAGTTCACAATCTATTTCAGATAAACAAGGTTTGGGATATAACAAACATGAAACTAAGAAACATCTTAGAAATAAAAGGAAGAAGAAAGTACAAAAAACTGAAGCTAAGAAAAATCTTAGTTTATTATATTTCAAACCAAAACCAGTTGTGAAATTTCAAAAGAGAAATGTCAAGACTATCAAAATATGGGTTCCTAAAACAAATAATAATTTGATTAGGAACAAATACATTCAGCAATTCATGAATAATGTACATTTTAATAACAATTATATATATAAAGGGGATACCGGACCCAAATGGGTTTGGACTCCTAAGACCTAACTCTTAGGACCCTATAAAAAGTGGGTACCATGAACTTAATTCTATTTTTTGCAGGTCCCACTGAAGAAAAGAGGAAAGTGGATATTGGACAGTGGTTGCTCAAAGCATATGACGGGAGACAAGAGCTTATTAACAAATATTAAATACTCAGATGGTGGCTCAGTCACTTTTGGAGACAATTCAAAAGGTTATATCATCGGCAAAGGCGATGTGAGCAATTGCGGTACATCTAACTTACCTCTTATTACTAATGTCATGCTAGTTAAAAATTTAAAACACAATTTACTTAGTATTAGTCAGTTATGTGACAAGGGTTTTATAATTTCCTTTTCAAATAATAAGTGTAGTATTTTAGATAAAGACCATAATTTGGTTTTTGAAGGTTATAGAGACAGAAATATATATATTCTAAATATGAATATTAATCATAATTCAGATATGTGTCTTGTGGCTAATGACAATGATCCATGGCTATGGCACAAACGTTTCTGTCATATAAACTTCAGAACTATTGACAAGCTAGCCAAAAAAAATCTAGTTAGAGGACTACCCAAAATGAGTTTTAAAGTTAACAACATTTGTGATGCATGTCAATTAGGAAAATTAACCAAATCATCGTTTAAATCCAAGAAAGTCATATCAACATTACAACCACTTGAGTTACTGCACATGGATTTATTTGGACCTACTAGAGTTCAATCAATAAATCACAGTCAATATGTGCTTGTAATTGTTGATGATTTCTCTCGTTATACATGGACAATTTTCTTAAAAAATAAAAGTGATACTTTCGATCATTTCAAATCTTTCGTCAAAAGAATTCAAAAATCAAAAGGGATTAAAGTTAAAAATATAAGAAGTGATCATGGCGGAGAGTTTGAAAATAATGAATTTGAACATTTTTGTACAAAGAAAGGTATATATCATAATTTTTCGTTTCCCAGAACTCCACAACAGAACGGAGTAGTAGAACGAAAGAACCGAACTTTACAAGAATGTGCAAGAACATTATTGAATGGAACCACCTTACCAAAACATTTCTGGGCAGAAGCTGTCGCAACTGCCTGTTATGTTTTAAATCGTGTGTCCATAAGACCTCTTACCAAGAATACTCCTTATGAATTGTTTAACAAAAGAAAGCCCAAAATCTCATACTTCAAAGTTTTTGGTTCCAAGTGCTTTATTTTAAATACGAAAGACCAGCTTGGAAAATTCGATCCAAAAGCCGATGAAGGAATATTCGTCGGTTATTCGGAACGAAGTAAGGCCTATCGGATATTTAATAAACGAACCAAAACTATTGAAGAATCACTTCATGTCTCTTTTGATGAAATTTATCAGCATCCTCACACAATATCAGATGATGACGAATCAATAGTCATTGATAATCCAATCATCTCAAATACTGATTCTGACTCAGAAGTAATTATTGAGAATACTCCTCAAATATGTGAATTACAATCACCACCAAGAATATTAAGAGACCATCCGGCCCAAAATATAATAGGTGAAATAACATCACATGTCAGAACAAGGAGTCAACTCAATCAAATGGGTCATGTCGCTTTTCTCTCAAATATCGAACCCAAGAATCCAAAAGAAGCTGCTACAGATGATTACTGGATCATTGCCATGCAGGAAGAACTAAATCAGTTTGAGCGCAATGACGTTTGGGAACTTGTTCCGAGACCAACTGATCAGTCAGTAATTGGTACTAAATGGGTCTATAAAAATAAGGCTGACGAACAAGGAAATATCACCAAAAATAAAGCAAGATTAGTAGCACAAGGATACAATCAGGAAGAAGGTATCGATTATGAAGAAACTTTTGCACCAGTTGCTCGACTAGAAGCTATTAGAATTCTATTATCTTTTGCTTGTCATCATAATTTCAAACTTTATCAGATGGATGTCAAAAGTGCTTTTCTCAATGGATTTATCAAAGAGAATGTCTATGTCGAACAACCTCCTTTATTCGTACATGAAAAATATCCTGACCATGTGTTCAAACTTAAGAAAGCTCTGTATGGTTTAAAACAAGCACCTCGTGCTTGGTATGAACGATTACGTAGCTATCTTATTAATTCAGGATTTGAAATAGGCAAAGTCGATCAAACTTTGTTTATTAAACATTCTCGAAAAGATATTCTGGTTATCCAAATATATGTAGACGATATCATCTTTGGTTCAACAAACGATAAACTCTGCAAGGAATTTGCAAGTATTATGACCAAAGAATTCGAAATGTCTCATATGGGAGAACTATCTTATTTTCTTGGACTTCAAATCAAACAACTTTCAAACGGTACTTTTATCAATCAAGAAAAATACTGTGAAAATCTTGTCAAACGCTTCGGATTACAAAATACATCTGGTAAACCAAATCCTATGAGTACAACTACACATCTTGAAAAAGATGAAAGTGGTAAGAATGTTGACCAGAAATTATATCGAAGCATGATTGGTTCTCTTCTTTATCTTACAGCTAGTCGTCCAGATATATTAATGAGTGTTTGTTTATGTGCTCGTTTTCAAGCCGATCCAAAGGAATCACATTTACGAGCAGTAAAACGTATAATTCGTTATCTTAATAATACCAAAGATTTTGGTCTTTTCTATCCAAAAGAATGTCCATTTGAATTAGTATCATATAGTGATGCTGATTTCGGTGGCTCACGAACAGATAGAAAAAGTACAAGTGGTACATGCCATTCTATTGGAAAATCACTTGTCTCTTGGTTTAGTAAGAAACAGAATTGTGTTTCACTATCAACATGTGAAGCTGAATATATATCAGCGGCTCTCGCTTGTACTCAAGTACTATATATGCAACAAACACTTCAAGATTTTGATATTCATTTATCAAATTCTATTATATACTGTGATAACACAAGTGCTATAAATCTTTCTAAAAATCCAGTGAATCACTCTCGAACTAAACACATTGATATCCGTCATCATTTTCTTCGAGATAATATTGAAAAAAGAAATATATGTCTTGAATATGTCCATACTGAAAATCAATTAGCAGACATTTTTACTAAGCCGCTGCTCGAATCTAATTTTATTAGATTACGAAGAGAGCTTGGTTTAATTTCAAGAAAAAATCTTGACTAAGCAATTACTAATGTACACCTTCTCTTTTGGTTATTCTCTTTAATTATAATTTTTTGTTTAAACTAAACTAATGTCTTTTCTCCTAGTAACCGTATCTTTTACTTAACCTATTTTTTATATTAAATATTAGCCATTGCTTTATTTAATGGTTAAAATCTATTTACTCATTTTATAAATTCAGTTTTAAAAACAAAGCTATTTTTAGATTTACAATAAAATTTCTGCTTATATTTTCGTGGTTAAAAGTTATCATTAACTCACATCCATAAGAGTATATATAAGAAACTTATATATATAAGCTTGCAAATTTTTTTTATTTTGTTCATCTTTACTTCTTATCTAACCATAATACTATATTCAACTTACACTATGGCTCATATTTGTGACAAATGTGCGCAAGAATCTCACATTTCTATTACAAGCTCTGAGTCGGACGAATATTATTCTCCTACTACTCCAAAACAAAAATCGAGCTGTCATCATCAATGCTCTTATATGTCTGATAAAACTCCAAATTCAAAACGAGTTAAAAGGACACTATTCTATTCTCCTCGAACCAAAGCTCAAATTGATGAGATACACCACTACCAAAAACATCAGATAGACCTTCAGAGACAACTCCATTACGGGCAAAGTCAACTTTATCACGAGCAACAACGGACATCGGCACGATTGTCTGTTTTAGAAAAGTTGGCAACATTTTTCTGCGGTTCCAACAAACATGACGTACATGAACCAATTCCGTCTAGGCCATCAACATCTAAAAGTCCTAACTCATGGGATCGGAACTATGAAAAGAATGAAGGAGCTCAGAAACAATGGAGTCCATGGTCGAATCGTATTGAAGGAAACAACGATAATTCTAATGACGAACTTTCTCATTAGATTTATATATAGTTGTTAAATATTTATCTATCTCTTGTGTAATGATGGTTATATTTTGTATTATGTATAAAATATAATATATATATATATAGGTTGATATATAATAAAAAACTTGAAAAAGAATCCTATATGCACAACAGACCAGGACCGGTCGACCGCCCATATTATTGCCGGTCGACCGTTTGCTCTCTGGTTGAAAACGGTCGACCGGCCAAAATTTGTAGGTCGACCGGTTACGCATTTTTCAGTTTTTTTATATATAACCCTATACGTTACTTTACCCTCTACCCTCATTCACTCTCTACTCAAACTATTCTCTATCCCCAAATCACAAACCCTAGTTCCCATTCTTCAATTCCCAAATCACAAATCCTCCAACAATGGCTCCTCCTCAAAAGAAATCAAAGAAAGGAGCAATCTCTGAAACTTCATCTCATACCATCTCCGTCAAAAAATGGCTTCAAACTCCAATTGCTATAACACGATGGAATCAAATGACAAATTACAAGTTTCATCCGGGATCTTTCATCAAATTTGATGATTTCACGGCTTACGGAGTTCGAAGGTTAGCCGATAATGCCAACATTACTCCATTGATAGATTTTTCGGCAAATAGTGTGGAGATAAATCATTTAATGATTAAATTATTTTACGCCAACATGAATCTTGATGAATATCAACCTGATAATCCAAATGGTGTCATCTGGTCTATGGTCTGTGGAAAACAAAATTTTCTTACTCATGCTAGAATTGCCTCTATACTTGGCATACCAAATCGAGGCGAAGAATTTTCATCTACCTTCTGCGAAGTTTTCACTCGAAATAGTACAAGTCGTCAGTTTATAGAAGACAATAGTGATGGCACTAAGTCTATTGGACTTCGACCAACATTAAGGTTACTTCATCGGGTCTTGATGCATTCTCTTTTTCCTAGACTTGGAAATTATGATGCAGTGTACAAAGAAAACTTCAAGGCACTCTATGCTATCTATGGTGAAATCCAAATCAATTGGGTTCACATGCTTTTTGATGAAATTCTCAAGGTAAATAATTCAACCCGGCCTCATTTCTTCTATAATGAATATATCATGAGACTTTTGTTAGCTTGTGGGGTCAATCCTCCTGATTCTGCAACTTCAACACCAAAATGCATTGATTCCATAACCATCAAAAGAATGAAGCTTCCTTCACCTTATCTTGAGACTTTGCCTTTTGAAGAATGGCAACAACGAGGACCGAGAAAACAAAGAGCAACTTCCTCTCGACCTCGTCCCGATGAGGTGAAACTTTTAAGATCAAAGTCATCAACAAAAGAATCTCTTGAAACCATTGCGCGTAATCAATTTCTGCTTGAATCTCGTCTCAAGCGTATGGACTCTAAAATTGTTAAGCGCTTCAATAAGGTCAAGTCGTTCTTCGGTATGCTATGGGATGCTATATCATGTTCCTCATCCACCTCTGTTCAAGCACAAGATCCAGGAAAACGTCCTGCTGCTCCAGTTTTCACATGGACATCATCTGACGAGGGCGAATCGTCTAGAGGGAACAATGATGAGGAGGAAGAGGAAGAAGATGAAGATGATGATGATGACGACGATGACGATGATGAAGAGGAGATTCGATCTGCTTCATCCTAGATTCTATTATGTTTTAGCTCTTTAAAAACATTCTTCGACACTTGTACTAAATAGTGTCGTTATTTATGCTTTTCAATTAACATTATGTTCTGTAGTAAACTCTGTTATGTCTTTGATGTGTTAATGATTTATTTTTCTATGCTTATCATATTCATTCTACGCATATCATATTCTAGTAATCTGTTACTCCTTTTTGTCGATGACAAAGGGGGAGAAAGGGCTAACAATTGCTTGCAGGAAAGAAATCACATACTCAGGGGGAGATTCAGATTTGCAGATATATATATTGTCATCAATCAAAAAGGGGGAGAATGTTGAGTCACAAGCTTTATGAAAGTTTTGATTTCTGACAAATAAGGCGATTGATTTCTGACAAACAAGGCGATCGACAAAAACAAGGTCAATAGAGCTATATATGGTACTCTAGATTATAGGTTGATTATTTGTTGTTGTAATAGTAATAAATTTGTTAAAATCTATCCTCAAATAATCATGCATATCAAGGGAATCAATATATATACGAATAATTTATAAGTTGCATGCAGTTGCACAATTCAATGTGCAATTTAACAGGCACCGGTCGACCGGTCAATATAGGTGCGGTCGACCGTTCCTGTGTAAATTGCACAGTGAACGTGCACACATGCACATAACGAATATATATATTTGAATTCCTGTCTACCGGTCCATTTTTGACCTGTCGACCGTTTTTAAACAGAAAGCAACTTTTCCAAAAGACACTTCTCTTCTCCAAAGGTTGCATCTCCTATCTTTCATCAATGATCATAACTCTTAATGGCAACTGTTCACAAAGAGTTACAACTATTTTTCTCTATATATACTCATCTAAATCATTGATTCAAACACAAGTTTTTACAACGATTTCATATATTCTTTTAATCTAATCTCTGATCTCAATACTGTATTATAAAAGCTCTAAATTATTTATTGAATCTTTGAAACTATTTCATATCCTTTGATTCAATAATATACTTTCCTTAATCTTTTCAAAACATCATATCGCATACTTTGAGGATAAGATTATAGGAAGGGTGTACTGCTAGTGACAAATCCGTGTTTTCAAGAACACAAGTTGTCAACAACAATTGTATTTGTTCTTTTGTTGAAGTCCTCTGTGTTGTAAGAGGCAAGTGTTGAAGTCCTCAGTATATTAGAGGCGTGAAATCCCGTTCGGTTGTTCGGGTATTGTAAACCTGTTCCTCCGGGTGAAGCGAGGTAGTTAATAGTGAAAATCCAGATAGAAGTCTGGGACTGGACGTAGGACGGTGCTCCGAACCAGTATAAAAATCTCTGGTGTGATTTTTCTATTTTCTATTTACAATGCTATTATCATCTATTTCCGCATTTGTATTGTAATCCATATTATACGATCCGTGTATACTATATTAGCACATATAATTGTATACACACCGCACTTTCAGTATATTATGTTCATCATGTGCTACTCTTTGGTGGCAGGAACAGGTCAGGTATGGTTCGTATATTCTTGTTCCTTACTATATCGACATGTATAGTATTTTGAGATTCATTTATTGCTCACATTAGACTGTTGTCTAACTTGAGGTTTTATGCTTTGCTTTTTATTATCTTAGGTACTCTTAGATAAATAGACTACATAACGGGTCTAGGTGATAAGTGGTGGCGGTGTAGAGGATGACCAGGATGGATCTTTCTTATATTATATATGGATATTTTATTACCTATTCTATCGTGCAACACTATGGAGCCTATGTAGTGTTTTCTTTTCCAAGAGAGGGATTATTTGAGTTTACTTCCACTTTGCATAAACTTTATTATTACTATGTTGTATAACTCAGTGAACCTATGTACTTTGATATTGTGGTCCATTTTAGTTATTATCATCTCGCCTCTTTTATATTGGTGATGTTATTATCATATTTTATTCAACTCACCATGAGTTATTCGATAGGTTCTGTGATGTTTTATTTATTTCAACCCTTAGCAATTGTTCTGCGGCAGCCTAAAACATTAGCAGCGCACTAAAAGGTTATATTGTTATCGGTAGTGTACGGCGATCATCACACTTGGTATTAGAGCTTAGGTCACATGATTAACGTGAGTGATACCATATTCTGATAGAAATAAGGAAGGAGTTATCACCCTATAATGGATTGAAAGTATACATGTGTGTGTATATACATACGAGAGAGCGTGTACGTATTGTATATTCTGGTTTTCAAAATTATATATAGTATATAAGTTGCATGCATGCACACACGATTACCATAGATGTAGTTTTCTTTATGAGAAACTAATTATTTTTGTTATAGATCAAGAATTAGCCGACATATAATAATTTCTACAAGGAAATCTATCTTTAAAGTCAAGGAAGGTGTCGGTTCGAGGCTGCTAACTCTAAGTTATAGGTGAGGTTTAATTCGATGATGGAGAACATGCTGCAAAATGCCCAAGCGGCCGTTCTGAATATTGCTATTGGTGGTGGTGCTCAAGTGCAGGTGCCTAAAGTCAATTTCATTAAGCTAAATTAGGATTTTTCCATTCTTGGCGAAAAACCATTCCAAGAATGGGATCAACTATAGAAGTGCAGGGTCGGACACTTACGAAAGGATTTTTGATGAACTTGAATTGGAAGATGTGATGAAGAGGAGGTTGGCTTCTCGATAGCTTTAAACGAGAGCCACGTACTGATGGAATGCTATTAGAGTTGCTACCATTGAGGATCAGTTTACTAGGGACCGTTTCAAAACCTAATTCAATAAGAAGTTCATTCTGGCTGCTTAGTAGTTAGTGTTATTCAGGATGTTTTTTGATTTAAAACAGAGGGACATGCTTGTCTTTGAGTATGTTGCTAAGTTCGATGCCTTATCAAAATACAAGATGTCTTCCATTAATAATCTACTGAGGAAGAATAAAGACATTCATATGGGTTTGTATGATTATTTGGGGGAAAAGTTGGTGAGTCACATGGTGGACCATTTGAGAGACTTGTCAAGAAAGCGCTTCGCCATGAGATTTTGTACCCTATGCCCAAATTAGCTACTGTGGTTAAAGAAGGGCTAGAACCGCAATAGGGTGATGGAGGCACAAAAATGGAATGGTAAGAGAAAGCAGTTTCAAGTAAATAATCTTAGAAGAAAGCGAAGTGGGATTCTATCTGTTATGGTTGTTGAGATAAGGGCGACTTGATTAGAGATTGCAAAGCTGATGAAAAGAAGAAGTGCTATAACTATTACAAGTTTGGACATATGTAGAAGAATTACCCAAAATCAATGCAACAAAAATCAATGGTGAATACATATGCTTTGGAAGTTTTCCTGACCTCACCAAATGTTCCCTAGGCAAAGGAGAAAGGGAAAAACATCGTTATTTAAGGTATGCTGTCTATTTATGATGTTTACATACTTGTTTTATTCAATAATAAGGCTACATATTCCTTCATATCCAGCAGCTTGGTAGATAGATTAGGATTGAAATTCGAAATAGCTGACTAGCATTTGATTGTGATGAACCGTATCGGAGGATCCAGTAGCCTACATATGGTTTGTCCTTGTTTTCTCTTATCGATCCATGGATGCTCTTTTGTTCGTGAATGTATTATTTTGAACTTTGTTAGATTTGGGATTATCTTAGGGATGGACTGCCTAAGGAAGTTTGCAATAGTAGTGGATTGCAAGAGCAGTAGGTGATGGTTAGGGCTTCAAAGTGGCAGACAATATTGATTGGCTGCCTGCCAGAGGATGGGTTATGATTATATTTTTATATTCACTCAGGGTTCCATGGGATAATTTTTCATCTGTGCCTATCATTAGAGATTATCCAAACGTATTCGAGGAGGTGACCAGATTACCACCACACTGAGAGATTGAGTTTCGCATAGACTTAGTGACGTATGTCAGCTTGATAGTGATGACTTTGAAGTGTATAACACCTATAGAGAAAAAGGAGTTGGAGATGGAAGTGAATAACCGATTGAAGTAAGGGTTCATTCATGGAAGCATATTTGAGTGGGGCATACCTATAGTAGTTTCCACTAAGGTAGCTGGTTCTCTAAGGTTGTGTGTAGATTACCGTGAGCTAAATAAGGTGATGGGGAAGAACAAGTTCCCACTCTTGCATATTGACGACTTGTTCATGTAGCTCCATGATGCGAAGATGTTCTCTCGGTTGGATCTTGTGATGGGATTTCACCAGTTAAGAGAAGAGAAGAAGAGTGTGCCGATTATCATGTTTTGTATGCTTTAGTGTCTACGAGTGGTTGGTTATGCCATTCGGGCTAACTAGTGCTTCGGCATACTTTGTTGATCTCATGAACCATGACTTTAGGGATTAGCTAAACAAGTTTGTGCTTTTGTTCATGGATGATATTATGGTCCATTCTACAATGGAGGAGGAATACAAGACGCACTTGAGGATGGTG
Source organism: Allium cepa (assembly GCA_030765085.1). Taxonomy (NCBI): domain Eukaryota; kingdom Viridiplantae; phylum Streptophyta; class Magnoliopsida; order Asparagales; family Amaryllidaceae; genus Allium; species Allium cepa. The sequence goes on along the minus strand of CM060940.1, from coordinate 140,456,255 downwards.
CTTGAAGTGTTGAGAAAGCATAAGTTGAGAGCGAAATTTTCAAATTATCACTTCTGAAGGAGGGAAGTATGGTTCTTAGGTCATTGCATCTTAGCGCAGGGCATTGCAGTAAATCCTGCTAAGGTGGCATTGGTTCAAGATTAGAGCAACCTAAGAATGCTAGTGATATGAGGAGTTCTCTAGGATTGACAAGATATTATTGACGTCTTATCATGGACTTCTCAATGATAGTTGCACCGTTGACCAATTTGATGATGAAGAATCGGTCTTTTTTTCAAGATGCAAAGCGTAAGCATGCATTTATAAATCAGAAGGAGAGGTTGATGATCACACAAGTATTGAAAATTGAGCGAGAATGAGGAATTGTCAGTATACACAGAGACATGTGGTACTGGACTAGATGCGATGTTGGTGCAGAGGGCATAAGTTGTCTCTTACACCAGTCGACAGTTGAAACCACATGAGAATAAGTGTCTGATTCATGATTTGTAGTTAGCGCTGATAACGTTTGCTTTGAAGATTTGGAGGCACTATCTATTAGGAGAAAGGTTCGAGTTATTCAAGGACCACAAATCATTGAAGTACCTTTTCTCCCAAAAGGATCTCAACCTTCACCAGCAGCGGTGGTTGGAATTCTTACCCTCCTAAAACTTTAACATTTCCTATATGTCCAGTAAGGGGAATGCGATCGTTGATGCATTGAGTAGAAGATATGTCAATTTTGGAGCTATGTTTGCTAAAGAAGAAGTCATTGGAATATATTGCTAGCAATGACTTCAGACCTCATTGCAAATTTAGAGTCAAAGATGTTTGCGAGCTTGACGAACAGACCTACTTTAATTTAGTGGATCTATACTAGTAAGAAGCAGGATGCTAGTCTAGTGGAGATCTTAGTGAAGTTAGAGGATGGAGTAGAGTTCGAGGAGATGAAGTAGCATGGACTCGACCGAAACGGTTGGCTTTGCATGAATGGAAGGTTGTTTTTACCCGATGTTGATGGATTGCAAGGTGAGGTGCTACGAGAGTGCCATCATTCTAGATTGATTATACATCCCAGTAGTAATAAGGTTTACCATGATATGAAGCATAAATATTATTAGAAAGGCATGAAGAAGGATGTTAGGACATTCGTCTTAAAATGTTTGAACTGTCAGTTGGTGAAGGGTAGAGCAGAAGAAGCCAAGTGGATTGATCACTTGAAATTCTATAATGGAAGTGGAGCAAGTGTTAATGGATTATCGAAGGCATGAGGAGGGTAAGACGTAGTTGGGTCATAGTAAATAGAATGATGAAGCGTACCCGATTCATGCATGTCAAGACTAGTAGAATGGCATCCAAATTGGTGAAGTTGTGTATGAAATGGGTAATGCGATTCCCTGGTATGACAAAGAGCATTAAGAGTGATCGAGACTTTTTATTCATTTGTAGGTTTTGGATGAGCTTATAAGAGGCGTTTGGGATGGAGCTACATCTCAATATCGCTTACCACCCGCAAACCAACAGGCCGACAAAGAGAGTGAATCATATATTAGAAGCTCTCTTGTGAGCTTGCATTCATAATCTCAAAGGCTCGTAGGATGTTCATTTATATTCCGTAGAGTTCGCACAAAACAATAGTTATCAGTCTAGTGTCGGCATGGCACCATACGAAGAATTGTGTTTCCAACCGTGTAACTCTCCTTCATGCTGGTGGGAAGTAAGGAAGAAACTGATACTTAGGTTAATGTTATTAGGAAGACCTGGGAGAAGATTGAGATCATTCGACAATGAATGAAAGCGGCTCAAGATGAGTAGAAGAGATACGCTGATAAGAGACGTCGAGATTTGGAATCCTTGATTGGTAATTTGGTGTATTTGAAGATTTCTCCATTGAAGAATGTTATTCGTTTCAGTAGTAAGGGGAAGTTGGCATCAAGATTTGTAGGTCCTTTTTGGATTATAGAGAGGAATGCGAACCTAGTGTATACGGTTGACTTACCTCAGAAGATGGTGGGAGTGCATGACGTCTTCCACGTTTCTCATTTGTGGAAGTTTGTACTTGACTCAAGTGTGATGTTTACATCGGATTAACATGATGATATCGATATTGAACAAGAAGCTTTGAGACCTCATAAGTTGATTCATATTGTCGTACGTGATACAAAATAGCTTTGGAGGAAGGAAGTGTAGTTACAAAAGTTTCAGAGGGGCAAAAGTGAAGGCGATTGCACATAGGAAACCAATGAGACATTACAAGAAAATGTGGCTTTGTTGCATTTATAAGTTGCGTTTCAATAGTAAATGCAACTATTGTTATTTTACAATTTTTTACGCATTACAAATATTTACCACCCTTCCCTGCCCAAACTACTTCGCTTGTTATGTTTTATGTCTCATTTCCATCTCTGCATTTTTTCCTCTTCACTTAGTAAAAATGCAACCCGCCCTATGTTTCCTTCGTCATCTTGTTACTCCTCTCCAATTTGTCGATCCACTCCTCTATCAATATTGTCCCCTTTCTACACAATCCCTAAATTCCATCCACTGCTCCTACAATCTAGGCCAATGTTTTCATGCAAACCCCAAGTCGTTATTAAAAGAAAATCAAGGCTCGTAAAAACCGCGATTTAGCTGAGGTATTTAATTGCTATATAATTTTGTCCTTTATTTTATAAATTTTAGTAAATGTTGCCTCTACTTTATTAGATAAGTAATTGTGAATGATTTCTTTTGTTGGTTCCGTTACATTTTTTCTGCTTTGCTTGCAAGGTCGGAGAAGGCTTTGGTGGTATATTTATGTACTTTGAGCTGAATATGATCTTATTTTATACTTGTATTCATCGTTAAATTCATTAGTTTAAATATAGAGAAGTGCTTAGATGAGATAAGAAATAGAGAGCTATGTATGGATGAGGAAAAATGGGATATCACGGGTCTGACTATTCTAAAACATAATATCCCTTTACATTATGCTAGATAACCTGCCCTTTTTTTACTATTATTGCTAAAAATAATTAATTCGTCATTTCTTCTTTTGAGTATCTTTGGATTTAGCGGTTCAGTATAGCAAAAACTAATTTCCATACTTTTGTAAGATGGTTCATGTAACATTTTTCTTTTGTTGCTTTTCTACATTTTTTAGATTTTATTTTTTGGCTTAAATCTATTTGTAGATTTGAAACCAAATTCCTAAACTCATAATATTCAACCTTTTTCTTTTTCTAGTCATTTTGGGTAGATGCTCAAGCAAGGAATGAAGATAGAGTATTAATATAAATTACACTGTTGATTATCATATTTCTATCTGTTAACAGTATTAAAGTTGACTTATGTTATCTTTTTCGTCTTTGTACTATTTTGCATATCAGTGTATTATAGTTTATTGATTCAATTTGATGTGGTAGTGCTAGTTAGACAAGCGCTGCATACTTTTGAAAAGTAAATCATTGAAATAGACATTAATATCTTTTTTAACGAAGAAAAGGAAGGAAGAACCAATTCCCTGGAGCACCTTCTAAGTGCCAACTTTCGGTAACCACCTTTCATTACATCCATTTGATGTTCATTAATACATTTATTAGGTTAGAGTTGATACATGTAGCCATTAAAAACAAAATTTCACAAAGTATGCATTATCTATTGATATTGGAACATATGGTACTGCCACTGGTCATAAACTTTGCAATTAAATTTTATGGATGAATTATTTCCTTATATTATTAGCATCCCGACAATAATATGACATTATGTTAAACTAATCTTTTCATATTGTAATGTTTAAATATTGAATAGAAAATTACTAAATAACATGATGAACCTCCATTAATTATTTTCAAGTTTCATATGACCATGATAACATCATATGCATCTACTAACTTTAGAAGGATATGTAATTGATATGTTAATATTTAGACTTGTGATTACTAGAAATGATTGGTTTTTTAACATGGTTAACAGATTATAGTGGAATTCAATCTGAATATTTCTAGATAGCCACTTTCCTATAGAGATATTAAAAATGCTCAATTATATATTCAAGGCTAGCTCTTTGTCAATTTTGATCCAAAGCAAAATTCAACAGCCTAACATTTTGTATATGTCGATGCCGTGGAAGAATTTGATTTAAAAGAAAATGGTAACAAGATTTTTAGTATGTAGTGTATTATATAAATTACAGTATACTCAGGGAAATCTTCCATAGCTTTTGATTTTCAACATGTAATATATTATATAAAGATGTATAGTAATATATTATAACTCAGTAATTGGAGGTTTTCAGATGCTAGTAGCAAGGAATAACATAACAATAACATAGTTTGCTTCTTTCAAAAATTCAAATCCACATTTATAAATCTATTTTCTTATTGCAAGTGATAAGGATAAATAACAAATATACATACACCGACAACCTTCTTAGAAGTTATGTGCTCTTAGGGTCGGATATTTGACCATATACTAAACATTTACAAACTTTTAGTCAAGTTACCTATCTTATTTTACAAATTAACCATCGCTAAAAAATTAATAGAGATTCATTGTGTTTTTTAATAGTCTACAACTATAACTAATATTGGATTATTTTTTGTTGGACTCCATAAAAGTCCTAGTTGTTGTCATAAACATGAATTGTTGTAAGACTTCTAATATGAGCCAATGGCTGAATTATTTGCATCGAATTATATGATGTATTGCTCTAGCAGACTTCCAGCTTTAATCATGTTTTTTATTTAACATTTTGACACTCTTAATATGTGGCATGTTACATAGATCAATGCTTTATATTGAAATTCACTATTAAAACATGCATGTACTTTAGTTTTTTGGTTTAATTAAGAGAAAAATTGAAATGCATTGAAAATTAGAAGTATGAACACTAAAAACACTGGAGCATACACCCCTCTATTTTAGCGGACTATCAACTTCAATTCAATTGTAGGAATTTGTTTAAATTCCTTCAAAATTTGATTAAAATCCATTTAACAATATGTTGATGGTGTCGAGGTTAGGACCATACACCTCTTTATTCATTGCTTTTGCTGTTGCTCTTTTAGAATTAAAGCATTATTCTTAGAGCATACTTTAATGTCAAAATTAGTATATTTGCAGCACCATAATACTACTGAAGCTAAATCAGTTATGGATTTTAACTTTGAGCATTAGTAGTGCTTCTTTTGCTTAACAAGGCTTTTTGATGTGATCATAGCCTTTATTAGTGTTCAGTGGTGTTGACGGATAGTGTATTAGCTCACACAGAGATAAACATTCAGTTCTTGCTATAATGTTTATTACTCAACTCAAAATTAACTCTTTATACATATATTTATATTATATTTTCGGATATGAATATCTGACTGTAAAATAATTACAGAGTGAAGATGGAGATATATTTATACATATATTTATACAACAAATCATTGTGACAACATATCACATGTCAATAAACGTTCGAATCACAGTACGCAAGTTTCGAACTTGTGACCTCTCGCACCAAAACCAAATCACTCAACTACTAGGACAATGGTGCTTGTCCATAACCTACCTCTGATCACCCATCACTCAAAAATCATAGCGCAAAAGTATGGTATTTTATTTGATTTCTATTTCAACTATACCCATTTTACATTTATGGGAATATAATCCTTTGAAATTTGTTATTTATAACACTTTGATTTACCAATGATACAATTCACGAATTACCTAAATATCTATGAATCCCTCTGATTCAACTAAAATCACTAAGTATAGAAGTAATTTCTTGTGTCATAATACAGGTAAAACTCTTATGTGACAAGTGGAAAATGTTCATGATTTTTTTAAAGTATTATTTAATAAAGTATTGCCAAATGTGCATGATTGTATAATATACCATTGTCGTTCTCAACTACATGGGGATTAGGATTAATTTGATGTTTGAAAATTTTTAACTGTAGCTGCTTGGATTAAGATTCTGCTTGCTGACTGCATTGAAATCTTATGTTTATTTTGTCTTTATCGATGTTCAGAATTAGGCTGGACTAATTAAGATCCTGTCATTTACTTTTACCAGTCATGTTGTACAGTGTATAGGGCCCATTTGGATTTCACAAGGTTGCTTCAAATATGCCCAAAAAAAAGAAATGTCATAAGGTCATTTGATTATTTAAAATTATAGTGTTAGATTAAGCTTCATTAAAGTAAATTTAGGATGGTTGGATGGTTAAGAATAAGTTGTATAAGTAGCTACAAAGTTTGAACTATATTGGTAGCCTGAAACATAGTCTTTGCAATTATCTTTTTACAAAAAATTAGTTTCATATTCAACCTTAACTATTTAATTTTCTTTATAACATCTCCAATCTCCGCTCATTTTCATTTAAAATTGAAAGCATTTGCATTAGAAGTCGAACTAACTTTATAATGATGAATACACTCTTATTTCTGTTGTACTCATTTCCTATTATCAATTGTGGATTGTCCACTAAGTTTATCAATTCAATTTAGTTAAAACTAGCAAGCGCTGATGATATGCAATTGATTATCAATATAATTATGGCAACTTAATTTTTACGACAAAATTATGGGAGTTAAACTTTTAAAATGGAATCAAAATAAAATAAAATATGTATTAAGCATAGGGGAACCCACAAATTGCTATCGATTTGAGGTGCAAATTTTGACAATTAAATTGATAAATTGGCCAGTTGTCACATAAGGTTCATCTATTGCACTATCAATTTTACATGAGTGGATCACCAATTACTTTCCAAATTGAACCGCTTTTGTAATGATTTCATGAGTATGATTTCTCTAACTCAATCATTAAACTACAACAAGCTTTGTTTAGATTAACTATCACTAATTGAAAGAAACATGGTGTAGCCTACTGTGGTTTCACCGACCGAGGATCTTAGTAATAGTTGACGAAGGCAGCAAAGCATGGTCAGATGTTATCTGCATTTGATGGCTACTACACCTAGCATGATGAATGGAATTTGCATAGATATGTTGGTATTAATTGATATTTGATGATTGATCGTATTTTCTCCTGCTTGTATGTGGCTTCAGGTTGCTTCAACATGGAGATTTTTTTCTTTGAAGGAGAGCTGTGGTTCTGCTGATGCCATTAATCCTTTTTTAGTGTCTAATCTAAAGTGGACTTTGCTTATTTTTTGACAAATGTTTTGTTTGGGGTGTCTCTTATGTAGCTTACTGCTTAGGATTCAAGACTATAACAACTTAGAACTCAAGGATGCAAATCATCATGAATGAGTCAAATCACTACCGCCAATATTACAATCTTATCCAAATTTACATAACATTTACGTAGTGAAGTCCTATGATTTTTTTTCAATTGGAATAGGAATTGAGAAATACCCTGATGGTTAGAGATTAGCAAATGATATGCAGTGAAGTCAAATACCTTAAAAAAGCATCAATAACTTGATGATGATGCTATGTTTCTTTTATTGTATCTGATGTTCTGAACACTTATTTTCTGCCCTGAATGTGCAAAACTGACGTCTAACATGCATAGTCCGTATACTAAAAATATCATGATATAGAAATTATGATGGTTTATTCAGGTTGTTCACTTCAAAGGGTCGAGTGAAAGGCTAATGCTTGAGTCATGGAATTCTTCAATTTACATCTAATTTACCTAATATGCTATGTCTTATATTAAGGAGTGGGAGAGCAAAGTAATGCTTTTGACATCTGAATCGCTTTTCTCTTTTAATGTCATAATGAACACAATTATCGAGTAAGTTTATATTTTGGAGAATTTCTTTACATTTGTCATTGATTGGCTTTATATATACTTTAAAAAATATGATTTGATAATTTTGTTGTTGAAGGTAAAGCGATGTGCACGTAAATGCTCATATTTTTACCATCATATTTAATCTAATTAAATTAAATAAATGATCATATTTGGTATTTTCACATGTTTAAACCAAAATTCAAATTATTTTCAAAACGTTGCATGTTCATCTTCAAATAGGGGAAAAATGGTCATTTTTGTGCATATATTAATTTGAGAAAATTTAATTGAAAATTTCTATATTGTTTTATAGGCGAATTGGTTGGAAATTATAAGTGGTTTCATGAAGATATGCATGCACAAAAGGAAACAAAGCAAATGAAGATGAAAATAATTCAAACTCATGAGCATGGAGGACCCCACCTATCCACTTACCTTGATTTTCAATTAGGAGCTAACGCACATGCTAAAAGGCAATTAAAGCTTCATGCACATTTAAATGGAGAATTAACATATGCTAATGATTACTGATGGCCACACTACCTCAAGGGCAATCTGGGCGTTCCCCAAAAATATGAATTAGGTTTCATACACGTATAAATACACCTTATGTTTCATGTAACCCTATCTTCCCTTAGTCTCTCTTACTCTCTTCTTCTCTTTAGTTTAATGTAGAAATAAAAATGGCTTCTTAGCCTCTTTTCTTTTATATCTTTTTCTTTCTTGCTCTTCATATTTATGCAAGTAGATTAGCTCTCAATTTACTTTACATTTTTCTTTTCTTCTGTTTCATGTTGCTTTCTACATTTGTTGATATTATAACAAATATGATAGGCTAAACCCCTTCAATTTAGGGGTGATGAAGCTCTCTTGAATCATGTAGATGCAGCATAATTTTTCATTTATATCTCTTTTGTACTTAATGGAAAGTTAGATGTTTGTGTGATTTTTGTGTTTAATATTGAGTTTGATAGATTATGTTGTTCAAAACAAATAGGCTATGCTTAGTCATATGAATCACTAATTACCTCTTCATCTACATATGATCATGGTAATGGAAGTGGATTTAGGATCAAAATTTGATGGTTTATGTTTCTAACTCAATAGTTAATAAACCATGCTTAAAATATAGTTTCAAATCATTTTCATTAAAGTTAGTAAGTGGGTTAGAGGATGCATTAAAGTTTGATGGTTTAAGTGTGTTAATTAATAACACAATTAGACCATGCTTATGATAAATGCATCTACTAAACTCACAAATGACCAAAAAGAGATCATAATTTCATTTTGTTGATTTATTTGATCATGGGAGGGGATTTGCCTCTAAATTGCTCTTTAATTTCATATTTTTATTCTCCTTAGTTTTAGTTTGTTTTTACTATTTTTTAGTTAGTTAATAATCCCTCGTCTTTGGTTTAATTTGATTGAATATAATTTCAAAATCTAAACAAATTCTCCATGGATTGACCCGTACTCGCATATGTGCTATAATCGTACACCGTGCCTTACGATTAATTTTAATTTAAATTAATTCGACGGGTTTCTAAACCGATAGAATTTCCATCGACGAACATAAAGTGATGTTGAACATAGTTCATCTAAAGATTCATTTTGAGATTCAAATTTTCTTTTACATTTATTTTAGAACTGATTCACACATATTGAGGTTGAGATTTGGAGTTTTATATGAAATAAAGGTTGAGATTTATTTTAGAACTGATTCACGCATATGTTCATATTTGAGGTTGAGATTTGTGGATAAATCTTTTGAAGTTTTGTCCAAGAAATGATCAAGTCAAATAGCTGCAGATGTTGGGAGGAAAATACTAGATATGTACTTATCTAAAAGCTATGTTTTAATCGCAGTAGATAAGAAGACTTTGCATGCGTAATTGGGTAATTACTTTTATGACACTATATAATTAAGATCTGCATTCTATAAAGCTTTTTGGCATCCTTCAATGTTTGCAGATTCAAGTGAAAATTTTGGCTAACATTGTCAACATATACTGAAGTTAATAAGGTTTTTATCACACGATGTTTAAATATATATTTTGTTTTACGTTTCTTTAGATGTGTGTCCTGCATGCTCTTTTGTCTATGACCATCTAATTAAATATTTGTGTAAGATTCAAAACACTTGTATAGTGTTGGTAAAGGAGGAGTCAGTGTTCTTCTTCTTCTTGAAACATTAATTCAATGCCCTTAGATTCTTATTCCGTAAAATTTTCCTTTTACGGATGTTCCATATAAGTACAATTTACATTTTCGAGCATTTTAGTTGAGTTTGTTTGTCGACTTTAAGATGATATGGCATCTTAGATGACAAGATGTTTTTAAGTTGAACAACATTACATTCTTATTAGCAAATGAAAGCTTTGTAACTTGCAATTATTCTCTAGCTGTTAACAACACTCAATGCTATATTACTAGCTTGTAATGTTGAACCATTATCTGTTTATAATTTTTATTACTTATTTTTTATTTATGATTTGCAACTTTTTATTTGTTGTAGGTCTGCAAAAGGAGGAAACCATTCTTTAACTTTGCCACAAGATATTGCTAAGCTTAAATACCTTCGACAGGTGTATGTAATTCTAGTTTTAATTTATTGTTTCTAGTCAACTTATGAAGTTTTGTAATGCACTGATAACATTTATGGAACCTAATTAGCCATCTTCAAAGTGCCATAAGGACACAATATATCAGTAGTCAATCATGTGTACATTCTCCTCTCACCAGATCTTGATTCATTCTAGCATTTGAAGTAAAATGCAGCAACAGGTGACCCAAGATTGTAATTTTCTGTAAATTCTCGAGTATTAAAGTTTTGGCACCAGTTCGGCGCATATACAGTTTAGCGCCCAAGCTGTTGGAACAAGATAAAAACATAACGTTGGATACAAACTGTTGGTCTCGGGCTTTCAAAGCAGACGGTTTCTTGCCCTACAGGTATCCATTCATACATAAGCTTTTTTGAAGAAATGATTGGTTGCAGCAACGAATTGGTACTTTCTTTTAATCATCATTTATATTGTAATATTTTGTTAGCACTAGTTGTGTAGCTTCTCTATGTATGGTTATGAATTTTACACTAACTCGGTTGTATTGAAATTAGTTAAATTTGATAAGCATTAACAAAGTTTATAAAAATTATCTATGTTTTTGATGGTAATAATAAACAATAGTTTGAATAAATTAACTACGATTTATAAAAATCAACAAGTGTATAATAATAGTAGTTGTGTAATAATAATAGTAAACTAAGTTTAATAAAAAATTAACTGAGTATATAATAATAATAAACGATAGTTTGAATAAATTAACTAAGTTTATAAAAATTAAATACATTTATAAAAATTAACTAAATATTATAAAAATTAACAAGTTTATAATATTAATAAGAATAAACTAAGTTTGATAAAAAATTAACTAAGTTTATAATGATAATAATAAACTCTAGTTTGATAAAAATTAATTAAGTCAATAATAATAATAAATTAATAAATTCAACTAAGTTTCATATTTAATAATAATACTAACAACAATAACAATAATAAATAAAGCTAAGTTTATAAAAATTAACTAAGTTAACTAAGTTTTATAAAAAAAAATAAGTTTATAAAAATTAATTAAGTTTACTATAATAATAATAATAAATTAACCAAGTTTACACTAATAATAATAAATTAACTAAGATTTGAAAAAATATAAGTTTGAGATAATTTATAAAAACTAACCACGTAAATAAAGTTTAAGTTAATTAAAATATAAATCATGGCATTTAAGTTTTAGCAATTGAGATAATTTATAAGTTTGAGTTAATATAAATAATGTCATGAATAAGTTAACCGGGCTGTATAAAAATTTAACTAATTTTTATAAAAATTAACCAAAATTTCAAAAATTAACCAAGTTTAATATAATTTAACTACGTTTTATAAAAATTAAATAAATTTATACAAATTAATTAAGTTTTATTAGAATTTAACTAAGTTAATAATTTTTTAAAAATTAAATAAGTTTACTACAAAAATTAACCAAGTTTTATAAAAATATAACTAAGTTGACTATGTTTTATAAAAATTATTTAAATTTAATAAAAGTTTAACTAAGGATGTTTGATATACTTTAAATATGCAAAACAGTTTCATAATCATCCATTGATTGTTAAACTTGTCTACAGGTAATTAGCTTTTTATTATTAAAGACCAACTACAGCGAAGAATTGGGGGTAATCAAGTAATGAATATGACTTTAATTATTATATATACCATAACATTTTGTTAGTACTTGTTGTGTAAACTTGTTTATGAATGGTTATGGATTTTAAGTGAATTTGCTCAGTTTGTCGAAAAAACTATTATCGAAATGGTTGTGAATATTGTACTTGATTATATGATTAACGTATTTTTATAATTGTTCGAATATAATGATTATGTGATTGATTGATTGTTGGTTTAAATATGACGATTATGTGATTGATTGCTAGTTGTAATAAGACTATTATGTGAACGATGGCAGGAAATGGTACAAGCCATTAACAGGAAATGGTAGCGTGTACAGTATGCTACAAAAGAGTAAATAACTTTTAGTAGCGTTTCGGAAATAAATGTACATAACTCCGACATGACTTTCATTTGTTGAAAAAACTATCAAAACTTTTAGTAGTGTTTCGGTAAACATTACGATATGACATGCTACTAAAGGCTCAAACTTTTTGTAGCGTTTCTAGAATCCTACAATTGGTCATGTTTTGGTAGCCTTTTCTACAACGTTATGAAAAGTTTCGGACTTTTTAATGCATGTCATATCACGCCGTTTACCGAAAGGTTACTAAAAGTTTTGGCAGCATTTTTCAGCGCTACGAAAGGCCATTTCTGGTGTAGTGAGAGCACAAGGGCTGCATATCATTGTATGGTAAGGCCTACTGTTTATTGTATTCACTTTCACCTTCGATATCATATAGGGTAGTTTAGTATCTCACATGCAAGGATAGACTTATCTATACTATTGGTTGCATAGCTGCTTGTTTAAAATGTTGATGGATGCGTACAATTGTTAGGCATGCAGAGCAACTATGATTTACAATTCTTTGACTTGTTTGAAGATTTTGGAGGTGAAATTTCTAATGGAAGGAGAGAGTGTACGACCTGTATTTTACATATCGGAAGATCGTAAATATTATTATTTAATTAATATGAGGTCATATGACTTTAGAACTTTTGAAAATGATTACTGGGGACATTTTTCATACATAGAATTTTTGTTAGATATTTTGAACCAAGAAATTATTGTAGGTCCTATAACATTTGATAAGGATTGAATTAGGGTCTACAAGTACTTCAATTAGATTGGGCTTGTGGTTTCTCTTTTCGTAGAGTGGTAATAAATAAAAAAATGGTCTTGAGGTTTTGGAGATATGGCCATTTTAAATCTTTTTGATGTTGGACCAATTAACAGGTAACTAGAGAAGTTTAGCGGCTAGGCCTAAGGCTCGACTCTATGCCAATAGAGGCTGAAGCAATAGACCCCAAATCATTCCTCTTCCTTCGAAATTAGATTAAAACCTCCATTAGACCTCATTTCATCAAACAACTCACTTTTTTTACTAATATTAGTCTTAATCATCATTAGAAGGGTAAATAGCAAAGCAGATCATAGATTCATCATTTTGGTGCTTGGAAATTCATGATTCTTTGCTATTCGTTTTAGATCTAGAGTTTGGATTGGTATTTCGTGTATCAAGTGAGTGGATCTTGACCTCTCACTATTCTATACTTGTTCACATAGTAAAAATAGGTGTTTTAACTTGATTTTGATCCTAAAACATTTTTAACTTCAACTATATTTTTGAAGATGTTTAAGGTCGAAATTAAAAGTATTAGATTTGATTTTAAATGGTTTATAACCCATTTTGGACCATATTGTCATTTTGATACAAACATACATCTAGAATAGAATTTGTATGATAATCATGTTTAAATGGTTTGCATTTGTGCATGGATGTAAATGGATGATATTTTAGCTTCGTATGTTGTGTTCGATATGGTTTACTAGTGCTTTTAAGTAGTAGGTAAGAGATCATCGATTTAGGCAAAACAAAGGCAAAATTGCTCGGAATTGGATTAAACTTGGAGGAACTGCTCTGGAGCGATGGGGGCAAGCCTATGATTCAAGTTGCATGAAATTTGGATGTCATAATTCATGTTTCTATCGAGATGATTGCTCAGGGAAGAAATACTAGATCTAGTTAGTGTGGAGCAATGCTTTGGGACTTAGGCTACAAGAGTTTGAAGCAAACTTCGAGATAGAGTAAGGAAGGGAATCGAGGAGCCAAAGTGAAAACTTTGGCTTGGTATATTTGTTGGTACAGATCACTTTTGATCAGTTTGAGTTGTTCTTCAAGCACTTGGTCGGAGCTTGGAGTTTGGGAGCTTAGTGTAGGAAGCAAGGACTTATAAGCATGCCGAGAAGAAGTGCTCGAGGAGAGGAATACTTGGCCAAAAATTTGTTAAGTATTGGGTTAAAGAGTCAGGTAGGTGTCTATCGCTTTTAGTTGGTACCAACATGAATATATTGCAGCGGGGTCGATGAAACTTCTGAAGGGAGCTTAGAGGCTCTACAAGTCGTGTTGGAAATGTTTGTTTGTTTACTTTGGGTTTGATGGTGATGTAACAACACGATGAATGATGATTGCTTTAGTACTTAGATGATGCTATCTAGATGGTGAATGGAGTTAGATTCTGATGATGGTGGCTCAACGTTGAAAGGAGTTGTTAGAATGGTTGTCCAAAAAATGAGCGGGTTCTAGAAAGGGTGACCCATGGATAGAATGTTAAATGGTTCTATCATAGAAAGGAGTAATATGGAATGGTTCCTTGAAGGTAATGGAAACTAGATGGAGTAATAAAAGGGCTCAAATATGCATGCTAAGAGATCATTGATACTCACAGTGTTTTATGCTGTACTTGAAAGCCGGGGAATTTTATGGATGCTCGCTTGGTATGTGGAATGGTTAACGCAGGTCGGTGAAACGATGACCCCAGGTTGGTGGAATGGATCCGTATACCATTGACGAATGGAATGCGTCTATTATTTATCTTTAGGCTGTGAGCGAGCATACTGAAAACCATGATATATCCATTAATCCCCAGCAGAGGAATGGTCAAACGAGTTATCGTATATCCCGGGCACATCGAGTGATAGTAAGGATTGTTTGATGGACGTTGTCTTTGTTTGGTTGTTTTCTCCTTTAGTCTCACACACTAGGGATGTCGCTTGAGTTAGGTATTATGGATAGGGATACCAGGATACCCGTCATTGTACTTATGTTGTAGTACACCTTTATGATGTCTGTACAGTATCATATTATGTTCATTGTGTGTTTACTCTTTAGTGGTAGGACAGCTCAGGTATGGTTCTAATACCCTTGTTCCTAACTATATCGACTTGTATAGTATTTTTAGATTCATTTATCGCTCACACCGGACTATTATATGAATTGAGGTTTTACCCTTTGCTTCTTATTATCTCCTGTATACTTAAATGAGTAGAATATATAGCAGGTCTAGGTGGTACATGGTGGTTGTGCAGGGGACAAGTAGGATGGAGCTTTCTTGTGTTATATATGGATATTCTATTGCTTATTCCGCTGTGCAACACTGTATAGCCTAGGTAGTGTTTTCTTTTCTATGAGATAGTTTATTCTCGCTTTATGTAAATTCTATTACTATGTTGTATAACTCCGTGAACCTGTGTACTCTGATAATGTGGTTCATTTTAGTTATTAACTGTCTTTCCTTTTATCAATGATGTTATTATTATATTTTATTCGATATGTTGTGAGATATACGACGTTTTATATGATGTTTTATTTCTTTCAACCCTTGATAGTAGTCCTATATCGATCAGGCACATCAGTGGTGCACTATTTTTGTTATATTGGGTGCTGGAGGTGTATGGCGGTCGCTAAAAAACAATACATGTAGGTCATATTGAACACCATATGATGAAGGTTCAAAGAGCAACATAAAAAAACATAGAACATAACATAGAAGCATATACTTGTCTTAAAGTATAACCAACACAAAAAATACAAATAGAGCATAATTTTTACATCCTTATTCCATAGAGTAGTTAGCGACTTCTACAAAAATATACCCCTACAGAAAAAACATAGTTATGCATTAGCGATAAAATTAAAAATATTTGAAACTATAGGAAATGTCTAAAACATAGTTATACACTGGTTATAATTGCAATGCATGCAAGCTTGTTGTAAGCTTGCATCTGTGCAAGCTTACAATTGTGCAAGCTTTTCCTATGCAAGGTTGCAATCATGCAAGCTTGCAATGGTATGCATGCGCCTGCAAGTTTGCAAATGTGCAAGCTTTAAATAATGCAAGCTTGCAACTTCAAACCTAAAACTGGGAATGCAATCATAGGACGATGATTAAGGAGATGCAGAATATAAACCCTTTACCAGAAAAACATAAAGCAAGAAAAGATGTCAATTATTGAGCTTCAATAATATGCACGACTAGTTTTGGTACTATATATAATGACAACAGATGATTATGCATGCTACGAGCATATATAACTCTCAGTGATTTATTAAAAGGATAACAAGCACATCGGTTCTTAAACTCGAAATGATATCTTTGAAGTAAAATTTCAATAGAAACCAAATTCAATAGCATGAAAGAGAATCAAGTGATGATATGGTTTAAATGTAAAAAATCATGTACGTACTTTCAATAATGATAAAATTTCTACTTAAATATATCAAAATATCAAAAAATCTTATACTGTTGTATTGACAATTTTCATATTATTTGCATTTAGTGGCATTCTATGTATGTTCATGTGAAAAATGGTTATGGTATCATAATACAGAGTTTGTGGAAGTGTTAGAAAATCGAAAACCTGAAACGAACCAAAATAAAATTTACTTTGCTACCTATGAAATTATAATTTTAACGTAACCTTACATCTAATATAAAATAGGTTTTTGAGTAAGCCAAAAATGATTGAATTTGTTACTACCATCACCATCATGCTCGACTACAAATGTTATGTAATTGGAGCTGAAACAACAAAAGTGCCAGTATGCGGTATTTACAAACAGATTTTAATATTTATAGTATCTTAGATCTACTTATACATGAACAAAATAAATAACTTACCCTTCAATATAAAGCATATATAAAGTGAAATCGAAGTATCATCCAAAAACTGAATATTATAACCTATTAAAAGAAGGAAAATAAATAATTATATTAAACAATTATCAAGTTAAAAAAAATATAAAAGTCTAACCACTATCGGATGGTAATCAATTCTTTATACAACTCAAAGCTTCTATAATACCCAAAGACAATAAAGATCTACTTTCGATAATTAACCTACCTCCACTACTAAATGATGATTTGAATGCTATGGTTGATACCAGAATGGCTAAAATATCACAAGCCATCGTTACAAGAATTGGAAAAGTAGGACATTGGTTTTCTATCACATTAAAATATAAAAATTATCCTCATCTTTACCTATACAATTCAT
This sequence comes from Allium cepa, assembly GCA_030765085.1. NCBI lineage: Eukaryota > Viridiplantae > Streptophyta > Magnoliopsida > Asparagales > Amaryllidaceae > Allium > Allium cepa. Next base: position 140,438,974 of record CM060940.1, on the reverse strand, counting down.
TTTCTATATACTTATTAAGTCCATCATCAAAACTTTGAGCTTCAACCTTTTGCTCAATATAGTTTCTCCATATTAAAATCCATTTTTTTTTCTTTTTTTAGAACCAATATCCAAATAATCAAAAGTATCACATAAAGAATTGGTTGATTACATCTTAGAAGAGCGCATTCTGTTTCATATAAAGAAAATGGAGCTTTCAAAGATTCATGAATTTATGCAATCTGAACTTGTGAATGCTCACCGTAAATCAAATTGAAGAAAAATTCAATATAATTCATTTTTTAACGGGGATCAATAACCATACCAATGCTCATCATTATATTGCAAATATTCCAATACTTGTCAAATTTAATTCTCAAATCTTTTGGGCCATATATTGAATGTACTCATGTTCCTTTTTCTCCTAGTTTAAATACTTTCATAGACATCACACATACATCTAAAATATAAATTAGCCATCAGATACTTAACACCTAAAAATTTAAGAGTTGTGAAAAATTTTCAAGCATTCACATATTTCTTTTCCCATCTCTCATTCCCTATTTCAACCATTTGTAGTCATGGGTTGGATCAACCAATCGCCAAATGTCAAATGCACTTCATGAACTTTCAAGAATTAGATATGTTGGATTCCAACATTTGGAACATCATAAGAAAATCCTTTACTTACTAATCTAGATTGAGTCAATGCATTTTCCTAATTATATTTTCTAGTTTGTGATGATTTTGCATAATTGATGTTTTCTCTAATTTCTTTCAATAATCTCTTGCATAATTTTTAACTCATATGTCAAATTCAATATATGTTTACAACAACACATATGAAATAATTCACTGTTGAGTGGCAACATATTTTTACCAACTAACTATTCCTTTAGATCTCTTACCATCACATCATTATTTGAAGCGTTGCCAACTGTAAGTTCCAATAACTTCTTATCAATATTCTGACGCAATACTTTTAATTTAATATAAGCAATAAGTATAGGTCCAGTGTATGGAGAAGGCAAACCATAATAAGCAATGATTTTTTAGTAATTTCCAGTCATTGTCAATAAAATGACAAGTTATGCGACAATAGCCTATATTTTGATATTTAGATGTCCATAAATTTGTAGTGACACTAACACGGCTGACAAACGGTAAAACATCTCTTGTAATTCACTTCTCATATTAGAAAAAAGTTTTAGAACATCATATCGAACTGTATTTCTAGAAAATAATTTAAATATTGGATTAATACTCCTAACATATTCTTGAAAATACACATGTTCAGTCATATTAAATAGATAATTATGTATAACAACCATATGTGCAAAACACATTTGGCTTCTACTATGGTCAAACTTCTAGATCGATAATTTGATTGGTTTGTTGGGGGAACATTAGATAGTCAATAGTTGTTGTCCGAATATTCTTATATGATAGGGTTCCTCCATAACAACATTGTCGTTGGCAGTATTTGATGCACGTGCAATAGTCTTACTACTAAAACTTAATGAAGTGTTCATAATTTTCTAAACTCTACAATGAAAAAATAAATAAACTATTTTTATAGAATAAGTTTCACTGACTTTTTTATAAAAAATATATTTCTATATCAAATAGAATTTATTAACAAATTTCGTTAACTTTTTTTTGGTAGTCTATCGCAACTTTAGATTTTATCAATGAATTATAATCCTTTTACTTTATTAATAGATTTAATTATATTATTTCATCAACATTCTTTATCAGAAAATAAATTTTATTATATTGTTTCATCAATAGGTTTTATAACCAAATTTATAACAAACTTTAGGTTTTATCAACAAGCATGTAGATTTTATCAACAAATTTAAGTCAAACTTCTGATTTTGTCACTAGAGTAAAGAGAGATACTTTTACCTAAAACACTGGCAGTAAGATATGAAGTAAGCAGATTACTCGTTGAACTCGACTCTATTAAACTCCGCATCGTATTGCCTTATCCCACCTTGCTTATGTTGCCTCCTCTACCCTCGTCTTGCCTCGCTTGAGTCACCTAGCCTATGAAGAACTCTATTGAACCTACTTCAATTTTTTTCTTCAATCGCAAAGTAGAAGAGAACTAGTTTTTTTTTACAGCTGATACAACTAGGCATGTGGAGCGGAAAATGTTACGTAGGGATTAAGGAATATAATAAATGGATTAGGCATGGAACATTGTTATTAGTGGGCATAGTGTTATAGAATATGTTTTATTATTAGTGTAGTTGTTTTATAAAATAATGGATATAATATAACATATTAAATAATAATAAAATATGTATTTCATTTCACATCAGACGGATATTTATCAAATATAGTTATCATTATATTAGTATCTGTATCCGAAATATACATTGGATATTAGATATCTGCATGGATTTTAAGATATCACATATTTTCCAAAATTTCGAACGTGGATGCGGAGGTATTTGGAATAATTCAGGCACTCATTGACAGACCCATATCTGCCACTTCCTATTATGCTTCTTTTAGGGTAGCATTACCACTCCAGACATAGGCTGCATCTTTTATGCTTTACATATGGGCATCTTGGGTCCATATTCAATGCATGACATGCTATCTTTGACATTTCACGCATATTAGAATGCATCTAAGAAAACACATCCAAGATTCCCTAGAGAAACCTTACCAACTCCCTTCTCATCTTTGTGCCAAGCTGAGATACTACCTTGAGAACACAAGTAAGATCATCATCATTGATCGTGATATTGATCGCCAACTCTGTTGATGCTGCCTTCACATCTTCTGGCTCTTTTTGGGGGTCTATAGGTTTGTAGAACTTATTATAGGATTGGAGCTAAAGCTTGGACGGTAGTTTCTATGCATCAGTAGTCTTGATGTAAAGAATCTTCTCTACATCCTTTCCTTCTTGTATCATTTTGTCTCTTTGATCTCTACGATGTAGCATTCTCGTCCAATGTTTGGTTGCCTTGAATAGCTCCAACCATGTTCTCGGTGGGGATCTTCATCACCAAATACCATGGAGAAAGCGCTATTCTGAAACTAGCAAGGGTCGATCGACTTGGAACAGCGTTATAGGCCGAAATTATTTCGACCACCATAAAAGTCTAAACTTGCACTATCTTGCAGTCTTCCTTGCCCATTTCTACAAAAAAACCAATGCAACCAAGAGGCTCCATAGAATCTCCTGTAGATCCATGGATATGTGATTTACATGGCTTTAATTCCTTTGGATAGATCTTCATTAGGTTAAAGGTTTTCTTAAATATAGTATTAACCAGGATTCAACAATCGATCAAAACTAGGTGCATTATCATCGGTCTAACAACGACCGTTATCACTATGGGATCAAGTGTCAGTTCTTTGGTCCTGTCAGCATCTCTTTTCCAAAAACGATGTCATCATTCGTTTTTCTATGTTATTTCATCAAATTTCTATCTTTAATAGCAAAATAAGTCTTCCAATGCACATGCTTCAAGGAACTACCATACTTCCTAATTTCGTTCTAGCTTTTTTCCACTAGATGGGGCCCTCCAGATATGGTATCTAATAAAATTATAATTTCATGTTGCCTTCGTACCTCTCAATTGGAACTAGGCTAATTCTTTAGGCTTTCTCCCCTTGGGCTCTATCATTCATTTGTCGTCGGCTTGGGGATTCCTCATGTTTGTTGTAGCTTCTTCTTTCGAATCGAATATTTAATCACAACCATTTAATGATGACACTTATAGGTATTGTGCCTATGAGTCACATGGAAGCACTTGCCCATGCACCGTTCAGCTTTAGTTCCCTCCCTCAGAGCCAACTTCTTATAAGTTTATCTACCATGCATGGCAAGGTAGATGTTTTCAACCAAATTATTCAAGGAAGTGTAATCTTTTGGTCTACCTTAAACACTTCTTAGTGTCCTACTTCTTCCCACTTGTTCCTTGGATCCTCCTGATTAGATTATTGTTTTCGATATTTGTAGCAATGTTGCTTGATAGCGACGTCGCTTTGTTATACCTCACTTGATAGCCTACCACCAATTGGTCTTGCGGCCAGATCTGCCTCTTCAAAGTGTAAAAACTGAGATGCTTTTCAGTAAAACTCTTCTATAGTAGGTGGCCGCTTTCTTTTAAGCCATCTACCAAAATAAATGTCCGGGTAAACTCCTCGAATCAATGCCATCAAAAAAAATCTTCCTTCGAGTTATTAACTTCAGTTATTGTGGTGTTAAATCATTTTAAGAAATCCTTCTGAGTCTTTTTTGAACTTTGATGGATGTTTGATAAGGACATCGCATCCTTTGGTCGAGTAGTATGGAGACTGAAATGCTCCATAAACTTCTTTGCTAACTGATTGGAAGATGATATGGACCTCGGCACAAGTTGAGTGAAATACACCGTGAGAACCCAATCTAAGAATATAGGGAAGAGCCTCCACCTCACTGCATCAGTAGCATGGGCACCATCAATGTGTCATCCATAATTTAATAGATATTGCCTCAGATCAGTCATTCCGTCATAAGGTGACATTGTTCGCATCAAAAACTTTCTAGGGTAACACTCCTATAGAATGTTTTTTGTGAGTGGGGTCTGACTTGGTGATGCCCCACTCATCATTACTCCTATATTGATTTTCATTCAACGATCTCTTCACCATACCCATTATAAACTCCTTACTGGTTTGGGAAGTTAGACGACGATCATCAAGAATAGCCTAGAGGGTTTACCTCTATAAATAATCTTGGTTAATTGCATGATGTATGGGTGTCCTATCTTCAGCAGAGCCATTTAGACTCTCTATAACGTCTTATTGGTGCTATGGTATTCACTTGAATGCCATCAGTTTGTACACTAGTACTTTGTGTTTTATTAGTGCTTGCATCCTGCAAGTGTCCCTCGCTATCAGACAGGTTCACCATTTCAGATGATTGTACATTGCCTACACCTCAATTAAGGTTGGTACCGAGTTGATTATGGTAGGTACCAAGTTGATTGTGGTCGATAGAGACCACGTTGGTCGTGGTTAAAACTACTCCATCTCCTTCATTCTACTTCTTCAATGATCCATTAATCTTTCTCTTCATCCTTTGCCCGCCTTCTCTTTTGCTTAGATGAGGATGAACTATCTCCCTTGGAACTTAAAGGCAATAAATCTCTATAGGTCTTCTTACGCTTTTATGGCCCATGGGACAATAAAGCAAAGCTTTTCTCCATTCTTTCAAAGATGGCATTCTGGCAGTCCAACATCTCTTATTTATCTCCATCATCATTCTATCTAGTTTAGCTTTGGTCACCTCTCCTACGAGGTAGAAGGTACTAGCAAAGCATGGGTTGGCTGAGTAGTCTCTTAATGTACTGAGAAGTTTCGTGTTCTACAAGAACAGCTCTAGATCTCATGGAAGTCTTCCTAAGGGCCATATCCTTCAAATTTGATCTATATTCTTTTCAAATCAAAATAACTTCAAATCTACAACAACAAACTTTAAGATCTAATTCTGGATGCTCGAAATCCAACGTTCTAAGCTAGATCTTGCTTGAGAATCTTGTTTTCCGGTGAAAGTGCCAAAAATGGAACAACACCGTAAATCGATCACAAATGAGAGTAAATCGTTCAAAAAATAGAATATCAAGAACAAACAAAATTTATAGTGGGCCTCAAATCACGCGCCCACTTTAATTTTATTGCTTGAGATTTGACATGAATACCAATGATTTACAAGGTTTAAGTCTATAAAATAAATGCAAATTCCTATTGGTAGCAATTCGTGATAAAGGCTAAAGTATAAGGAGAATAGAGCTCAAGATCTAAGGCCAAAGAGTGAAAGTGTAAAAGTCCTTTTATTATTGCAATATCCTATATATTTACAATCAAAATCATCCACAATAGTCCCTAGATCTGAAGACCAAGTAAGAATCCAGATTCATATAAATAAGAAGGAAGAATGTATAATTTCGGTGGAAAAATCATGTCAATATCGATCATAACATGGTTGGTATCAAGCATAAATTCTCATCACACCTGTTTCTTTATACTTGTCTACGTCTTCAAGTTTTCAAGCGAAGCTGTCAAAGTTGCCACACCAAATCATGCCAATACCGACATAATTCTTATAAGGGACTTGTCTTTTTCTACAAAGTATAGGATCAGTCATATAACTATTCAGAAATTAGTCCCCCTTTGATAATCATCTCGGTACCGGCCAAAATTTATGTACGCTAATTGTCTCCAATTTCTTATGTTTCATCATTCTTCATCCCATGTAACCCCATAAGTTCTTGATCCATTTCATCTTTATCTCGAATTTTGTATTCACTTAAAAGTCACTCAAGTCAAATGATGGATAATGATATACAATTCGAGTCATTCTCCTAAAAGATAATGCCTTAAAATTTTCAACACATAATATCTGACTTCATACGGTCTCAATTGCCTTGACGCGTATGCTGTCGATCGCCTTTTTTTCATCAGCACCGCCCCAAACATGTTCGACAAACATCGATATATACTACTAACTCCTAACTCTCTTCTGGTGCAATCAAGACATGAGCATCTATCTTTAACATCTTCAAATCCTGAAATGACCATTCACACTTATCATTCCATAAGAACTTCTCGTTCTTTCCGGTCAACTTAGTCATGAGTACTACTAAATGAGAGAAATTCTTAATGAATCTATGGTAGTAGCCAGCCAAATCGAAGAAAGTTCTCATCTCCGTGACCATCTCTAGTCTCTTCCAACCGTTAATGATTTCTATTATCGATTGACCCAATGCCGGTCTATTCTTAAATTCAACATGAACGAGAAACTTTACTTCTCACTTCCAAAAGTGACACGTTAAAAACATCGCCTTCAATTTATGCTGTCTTAGAATCTCCAACACCAATCTAAGATGCATTCTATGGTCTCTCATTCTTAAAATCCACCAAAATGTCATCAATGAAGACCAACAAAAATTTATTCAACGGATCATGAAAGATTAGGTTCATAAGTTCTATGAAGAATGCAGGGGGCATTACTTAGTCAAACCAGCATACTAACCATCCATATGAACCATTTCTTCCACTGAACAAAATCAATGGAACATTATCTTCTACTAACCTTAGCTGATAAAATCCCATTGCCAAATCTAGCTGTGAGAATATTTTAGTTCTACTCAACTTATCAAATATTTTGTCTATCCTATGCACTGGATAATGTTTCTTTACTGTTAGTTCATTCAATTATCGTAGTTTATATACACTCATAAAGACCCATCTGAATTCTTTAATAATAATGTGGATAACATATGGTGAACTACTTGGCCTGGTGAAACTTTTATGCCTGAGTTCCACCAACTGCTTCTTGAATTCTTCTATCTCCTTAAGTGTCATTTTGCTTGGTGGTCTACTAATAGATTGTACCCCCGACATCAACTCTATTTGGAATTCAATCATCCTTCTTAGCGGCAATCCCATCACTAGTCCACAAGTTTTTGTAAACTCTCGAACTACTAGTATTCTATCTATCTAATCGTTCTGTTCCTCTATCGCACACGTCAGTTCTGACTTCCCATTCATCATATCTAGGGTTGGATTCGGTTCAGTACCGAAAGTTCATATTTAAAACCATTACCATACCGATTTATGTAGTAATAGAAAAATCATATCATTACCAACCAAAATAATCAGAAAACCGATACTTCGGTTTGTGGATGGTAATGGTTAGTAAAGGTCGTTAATAAACTTTTACTATTTACCAGTATGATATATGTTTGTTTACAATATTTCATGTTAAATATGTACAGATATAAGTAAATATTAACAGTTGTTAATTTTTATTATATGATTATTTATCAATTTAATTTTGTGTAGTCAAACATACAAGTAAATATTGTGTAAGAAGCTAAACTTTGCATGAAATCATATTATTTAAAAAATGCATGATAAGAATTGCATTCAATATGATATCATAATAGTATTTTGTTAGATTTTCTATTAAATCATTACACATTATTGTGAGTTATATAGTGTGTGTGTGTGTGTGTGTAAATAGTGTGTGTGCAAGGCAGCTATGTAGATATAGAATTAGACAAAGTTGGTGACACAAGGAATGTGGACCATTGGATCCTTTTGTCTTTATATGGGAGGTGTAAATCGAGGGGCCATTGAATGACAGAGATTATCGTATCATCAATTGTGTCCATATTTTGTGTATAAATAGACTTTCCATATATCTATATAGTGGATATGGTAATTACCACATTTAGTAGTTAATTACCATTACCGTACCATATATTTTCATGCGGTTCGGCAAACCGTACCAGTCCAATTGGTTACCATTTTTTCGATACCATTTTAGTTGGTATCGGTTGATAATGGTTGGTAAGTGATAATATGGTAGAGATATCCAGCCCCATATCCAATTCCAGTGCGATCCACTTCCTATCACTTAGATTTCATACTCTATCTACATAAATGATCCTAGCGCCATTACACATCAACCAGTCCATAGCCAGAATTACCGTGTACCTCACAAAGTCAAACATATTTGGGTTGCAAATAAACAAATGGCCACACAAATTAACTGAAAGGTCGATGCACCTTAATCCAAGAGTAGAGTGCCTATTGATAGATTAACCATACGCAAAGATGTAACTAAATAGGTAGCATCTAGCTCCATCCTATTCACTACATCTTTCGAAATGAAAGAATCGGTTGCACCGATATAAAAAACAAGTATAAGTTAAGGATTCGAGATAAAGATCATACCTCATATCACAACTTTCTACCCCTTCCCTTTAGCCATTGGTTCGGTTTCCAATCCTTCTAATGCAAAGACCTTGGGATGCTTCAACTCAGGATAGTGTTTCCTCCTGTACCGAGGCTTGTCACATATAAAACGCTTTACCTTGGCTGCTCCAACTAGCTACATACACCTATTGGCATAGTGCCCCCTTCTAGTAGGTTACCCCAACCACATCTTTCCACTCTTCTCGACTCTAAGCCTTTGCTTTTTGTTATTGGTCTTTCTTTCCCTTCTGATAAGGAGCAAACTTCTTCTTATCAGCCTAAGCCTTATGCCCTACACCTCACCTCTTAGTGTACATTAACTGATACCTCCTCACAACATCTACCAATTATTGAATGGAAATGCTAGATAAGCCAGGTTACTCAATCCAGCCTTTATCCTAAGATGAACTTTTCCACCTTATTCCTTGGTGTCTTGATCAAATCATCCCCATTCTTGGATACAGCATTGAACTTCTCCACATAATCTACCACCATCAAACTCCCATATCGCTACTCAACAAACTCCTGAAACATTACTGATAACTTCGATCTAAGAATATATTATTCCTAAAACATCTCTCTAAACTTTTCCAAATTAACTTCTTAATCAGGAATCACTACCCCTACCGTCTTCCACCAGACACTTGCAACTCCCTTAAACTGCTTGGAGACCAATCTCACTTTCTAAGCATTCATCGGTTTTAAGTCTTCATAGATCCTACAAAGACCATGGAGTTTTATCGCTTTGATCTGTGAATATTAATTAGTTTCAAATATTTAGATAATGGTTTCTAACAATCAAATAACCCTCTTTTAATTAATAGGTAATAGTGATAAACTCATTTTGAAAGTTTATTTACAAAAATAAATTGCTCTTTGAAAAATTAAGAATATGACCGAAATTCGTTCTTCAGATTTTCGACTTTTTATCGAACGAAAGTTGTTGCAACGTTATTGTAAACTATATATCATTTTTAATACACACATACACATTTAATAACAAGTCAAATAGTACTAAAGGGAATTAAATAAAACAAGTTCTTTATGTGTTTCAGAAAAGATATTGAGTATATTTTAATATACTTAACTTGTGCCACTTTTTAAGGAAGCTTGTTACATACACTACTTATGATTCGATGGCACGTACACAGGCTTATGGATATGGTCTTGATGAATTCTAAAATATGAAGGGGTTGGAAGGTAATTTGGCTAAGGGATAAAGCGAGTCTTTTTTCCACTTTTACAAGTTTTATAAAAGGGAGAGTATGACATTTTATTTCATTTTTATTCATTCTTGAAATAAAATTTTCTTTCTTCCTCCTCCTTCTCTTTGTTTTATTTCTTAGGTCCAAAGCACATTAAAACCACTCCTTTCTTCATCAAAACTTTTATACAAGTTTAAAGTAATACATCTAACATCTCTACCTTCTCAAAGTGTAAAGTTTGATGCTAAAACCTCATTTGGACCTTAGGTCATGAGCATAAGAGGGGAAGGGAGGCTTGGCCATATGCATTTCGGGAGGGAGGCCTTAGCCATGAGCTTTTTGGGAGGGGGAGGCTTGGATGTAAAGAAGAACGGTGATGGTAGGAGGTTACTTTAGTCATTTCTTGGTCGAGGAAGGAAGCTCGTGTCTTGCTTGAAGTTTAGTCCTAAGGAAATGATTTAAACTCACTTTAAAATGGTTTTTTAAATAATTAACCAAATGTTGTAAAATATAAATTTTTCTTATGTTGTTTATACTTGTGTATATTGCTTGGTTGGATTTGATTCCCACTTGGAAGCGGTTGGCATAAATAGCCATGGTTTTACATGGAATTAAGGCAAAGGAAGTCAGAATGTTTCGTGGTGAATAAGTTGGATGAATACACTCCGAAAGATTTGATTTTTATAGAGGGAGCCAATAGGATTCATCACAACCAATGATTTACATTTAATTTATATATATGTAATATATATGTAATATATATATATATATATATATATATATATATATATATATATATGCCGGAAGCTTGGTAGCATAGCCATATTGCTTGTAAACTTTGCCATAACTTGGAAGTTGACTTCTTTTCAAATCAAAGTTTCATAATGACCCTCATGTAATGTTTTGTATAAGAGTTTTGAATTATGATTTAAGCACTTTAAAAATATAATTTTGAAAAGTAGAGTGTTTAAAAAGAATTTGAGATTTAAAGGATTTAATTTGAGATACTTAGACAAGAGTTTATATAAAGGAAATTCCTTTACTTTTCCAAGTCGTATTCTTGTTAAAAGGTGATGGTTTTAAGTTATGATTTGAACGGAATTTTAAACCTTTTTTGGAGCATTTTAAAGGAGATTTGAAATATATATCAATGATCTAAAGGATTATCTGATACATAAAAGCAAGTATACTTTTATGGAAAGGAGTTTGTTTATAATATTTTATAAATATACAGGTTTATAAGGTCTTATACTTGACACTGATCTTCTAGATAGGTTAATTTCTACCTATCCTAAAAGATAAGAATATTATCCAGTTTAGGTTTGAAAGGTAATAATACCTCACAACTTAATTGGCTTCATTGTTAACCAAAGGATAGTTTAAGTTCGAAATTGAAGAGTGATGTTAAGTATATGAAGTATTATTTTCATATATGAATTTGTTTACTTATGGAAATTTAGGAGTCCTATATTTGGCACTAAAAGCCAATGAGTAGATTAGTGTGAGATCTAGAATCGGAGTGTTTTACTACGGCACGGCTAGGAGCAATCAGTACCTGACTTACCCGGCATTGTTTTTGGGCAAGGGATAAAGTAACTCGAAATATCAAAAATGTGACAAGTGTACGATATTCGATTTCTAAAAATGATCTTTATAATTTATGGTAGCATGGAAAGCACTTTTTCATACTCAACACTAAATTTCGAGGTACGGAAACCATCTTTTTCTATGAGAGTTTAAGAATGTATGTCGAGGCAAGGATATTATGTTAACTTATCTAACTACATTGTTAGTCGAAGGATGGTACAAATTCGAAATTGTAAAATGGTGGTAAGTATATTTGGTCTAATATCTATATGATCCATTTCCCTACACCAAAAATGTTTTGGGTTTATTGTTATCGGTATTTTTAAATGGCATTTGTTTTAACCTAATTGAGTATGTATTTTAGAATGAAATCCTTCTGAAGATTTTGTGAATACACATACAATTGAGGTAAGTATACGCTTTCTAAGTATTGAACGTATAGCGGTTTGTGAATATACTTATACTAAGTGTACGAACACTTTTTAAGGATTGAAAAGAGTTTATATACATATGTATATCTTTTGTAAAGGTATTCTAATAGAAGTATTTACAAAGTAGTTTTAATTAATGAAAGGATTAATTAAAGAGGTTAATGGTTTCTTATATGCTTATTCATGATTGGTTTCATATGAAATTAAAATTTGATGGGAATGTTTCCTGTATGATAGTTAAATAACCGACTATCAAATTTTGGTCAATTTTGAAACTATCGATTGTTAGTTCTGAGAGACCGAGATCAGACAAGCATGTGTTATCTGAAAACCACTTCGAATTGGCATGAGTGTTTTCAAATTGTAAACATCTTAAAGAGGTTGGAATCAAATCCCGAGTTCTTTGAAGTGAAAGGACTACTTGCTACTAATCCTTAGGGTGATTTCTGGTAGAGTTATGGGTATGCCCTAAGGGCAATTATGTAATTTGTTAATATCTAAATCAATAACCAATCTTGTACGAAATAGAAGTTGTTTGCTTTCTATTATTTACTTGATATAATTTGTTATATTAATTAATCAATTTAATTAAAAGTATATTTAATAAAAAAATCCATAAATGGTACATTTTTTGATAGTGGTTACAACGTTTTGTGATACATTTTAAATATTCCTAGTCAAGATACATTGAGACCAGATATCGATGTATCCATTAAGACTAAAGTATGTAACGCTCTTCAAATGTTATGCAGTGTACTACTCATGGATGATGGAGGCACCCAGAAGTTATGTACTAATGGTTATTGGATAATTATGGAATGACTCACTCAGTTTTCAGTTGGTTAATATAACTAAAGTCAAAGAGAAAATATCGATGAAACTAATTTACACAATTCTTCCAACTTGAGAATACTATGCATCTTCAAAAGAAATGCTTTGATTATAGTCAAATTATGGCATAGCGTCCATCGAGACTATAGTTGGGTCCAGTGAAAGTATTGGAAGTGAAGCACTGCCCGAGAGAGGATTCATCTCCTCAATTATATGAGGTTAGTATCATGGTCAACTCAAAGTCAAACTCTCTGGCCAGAGTATTTCAATTAATAATAGTTGTTATTATTGAACCAAGGATTTTGTGTTTAGACTATAGAGTTAAATATGGACGATGTTGGAATTTTGACCATTAGCAAATTCAACAAGTCAAAATTGATATAGTTTTGACAAAGAGAAGTTATGTAAATAAATGTCACAACCAGATAATGCTTAATAAAGTGAATTGGATTTTACCGAAACTAAGTAAGTTATAAATTTGTCTAAAATGTCACATCACCTACTAAGTGACTATGAAAGTTAACATTCGAATACATCAATGCTATTGGCTGGCCAAATTTACATTCACGGGTCACAAAACCGATACGATGAATTCTCTTTAGACCGAATGATTTAATGAGTTTAAAATTGTTGTAAATTAATTAAATTAATTACTCTTCATGAAATATTTATTATAAAATCTTGAATATGATTTAGGAATAAATATTATTGCATAACTATAATAGTTATATTTATAATAGTTATGAATATATATCGATCAATATTGATATCAATAAGCAATTAAATTAATTAATAATATTTATCTGGGCTTAAAATGTGTTTAAATCCCTAAGCTCATAAAAGGGGCTGGAAATTTTGACCAAATGGATGTAGGAGGCGGCTAAAGAAAATGGGCTATCGATATTTTAGATGGACGGGTTGGATTTAGGGAGAATGAGTAAGAGATTTGATCCACCTTTCTCTATATTCCTTCCACTATAAAAGAACTCATAACCCAAATGCATAAGAATCTTTTTTGGCTATCAATTTCATCTCCTTCCTGGCTGACCATACCTACACAAAGTTCCATAAAAGTTCATCTCAAATCAATTTCAAATCAACAACGATTCGATGGTCAACGACATACAATTCAAAGCTTAGCAGTCTGTTGAATTGAGAAGAGTTCTAAGGAGGGATATTCACCATAGCAAGGCGTACTTAAAGGTATAGTTTGGTATGTTCTCTTATTTCATATAACCTATAATTTGTGTATAATATTCCATTGTTTGTACATGTATATCATATTTATATTGGTAGTTAGGTGAAATTCCAGTATTTACGAATGTTATAACATACTGAAAGGCAGTGTACATGTATGTATAATTTAAAAATTATTTATATATGATGTATATACACCGAAATTGTTTATTCTAATTTGTACATATATTTCTTAATTTATTATATTTATATTAATAAGTCATATTGCACAAATTTGAATAACCTATAATTCATTATGTTATAATATCATGTTAAATATTGATCTAATATTTTATAAATGCAAATTTACACTAAATATAATTTTAGGTAATAGAAAAATATTTTTTGTAATTATTTACTTATTTACTATTTTTAATGTTATTTAAATCAAAATAAAGGTTATATAATTAATATGAAAATATATGAATCAATAATTATATTTTAATTTTTTATAGAAAAATTCATCATCATATAAAATTTCGCCCAAAATTCCAGAATCTAAAAATTAAATTTGTTAGTTTTAAAAAATCATTTATAATAATAACCGAAATTGAAAAGAAAATAATAAATATAATTTCAACTTAAAAAATTATAGAAATTTTTCATCACCTTATAATATCATATTCGAATTTCATAAAACTAAAAATTAAAATAAATTAGGAAATTATTTTCAATATTGTTTTAATGTTTTCCCGCTAACAAATTTCTATATGAATAATTTAATAATATAATATTATAATAAAATATTTTTATGTTGTGTATTGGATGTGGAATGTTATAAGATATGAATATATTTAGTTTTAATTAATTTTGTAATTGATACGATTATAAAATATAAATATATATTCAAAAACAAACATTATAAATACTTTCAATATGATTATAAATAGTTACATACATATATGCATGTGTGTGTGTGTATTAGTTTTATTGCTGTAAAACAAACATGCATAAATAAATAAACAACTTTGCATAATTTATACACACACACACGCATATATATATATGCTATGTATATACATATTAATATATAATCATTCATCAAATTATTATCTAATCTAGTATATATACACGAGCATTACGGCACGTGCTTCGTGCATGTTAAAAGCACTTAAATTATTTTTCTATACTGAATCATAAATAACTAATTTGAATTTTTATTTCTAAAATGAAATATCTAATTTTTGTTATCTTAAATTTTTACTTGCATTACTAAATAATAAAAAATTAATTTGTAAATTAATTTTATTTATTAGATCCTGTCTTTAAGTGGTATTAAGACTTGGTAAATATTTTTGGAGAAAATTTTGAATTTATAAAGCAAGCTTATTTGCCAGATCCTATTTTTAAGGGATATTAAAATTTTATAATATTTGGAGAGAGGCATCTGTAGGATCGATTTCACCCAAGAGAGGGGGAATAAGGTGATACTAATAATTATAAAAATTTAATGTGGAAATATATAAAATAATTGCAACACAGATATAGCAGAATAATAGCAGCCTAGATAATAGTAAAATTATAAAAACAAATATAGAACAACACAGATTTACCCAGCTTCGGCAAAACCCTACATATGTGCTACCTCCAAGGTTTCTACTAGAAATTAAGCAGTCAGACGCTTATACACATAAACTCATGACACCCACTATGGACTAACCTAACTCTACGCTCAAACCCCTGCCACAACTCAGTCACTGAATTACGAATTCTCGAACTACACCACCCTAGTCTGTCCCTTAGTCACACAACTAGAATTTACAAAAGTTTAAAAGAAAAATACAAATTAAAAACAACTAAAACAATAAACCCTAATTTTTAAAATTTAAAGCCCAAATTAAAAAAATGTTGGCCCAAATAAGTAAAGTGATAAAAACTATTCCCTTCTCCTTTTTATATTATTCGAACGGTATCCTTTCTTTGTTTAAATGGTTGTTCATTCCTCTCTAAGAAAATGAGGGCTTTTGGAAATATAAAGACAACGACTTCATTGATCGACCGAGTGGATGTGTTCGCATTCCTTACTTTATCGATCGATCATCACTTGAATTGGACACGGCTACTTCAATTTTGGCGAGTTCAATAAATCTGGTATGTGATTTCCTTTGATACTATCATTGATATGCTTTGAACTTGATCTGATTCGAGTTATTTATTTGAACCTTTTGCTTTGTGATATTGCTTAAACTCGAATGCCTTTGTAGCCGATGTTGAGATTGGGTTTTATAGGGTTGAAAAACCTAAGTTTATGTTCGTATTTTTGAGTTGAATTCGTCAGTTAATTTTAGCTCGGCCATTCGATTATGCTTGAATGCTTGAGCTTTCTTTAAACTAATTCAATTCCGAATATTTCTTTGCTATGGTTGCTTGGTCACCATGGCTTTATAAGTTTGCTTTAGATTTTGTTCCATTCTTTTCTGATTTGACTTCTTTGATTTCGGCACTTGACATTGTGATAATATTTTGAGATGAAAATTTGCTTTGAACTTGTTATTAACTGGCTTTGACTCTGGCATTTGAAATTGACTTGTTCGAACTTGTATCCCATTCTTGAAATGATTTATTTGTGTCACCATGTGTATACATACATATGTATGTGTGTATATATGTGTTGTGAGTTGCTCGAGTTTAAGTTGTTCACAGCTACGTTGAAACAAATCTTGGTTTGATATTGACTCTTGTTGCTTTGTACTTGAAAACTGTAGCTTGCCATTTTCACCATGCCTGATTATGTATGCTGTCATGTGAACTGCCATATGCATATACATTTTGGTTGCTGTTTTGTTCTTGTTTACTACCTGATCTATTTGGAGTTTTCTTGCTTCGAACCAGTTCATATTATAAATGGGCTTGCATATAGTATCATGTTGAACTGCTTGTTGAGTTATAATGTCATTGACCTGCCTTGACTTGTTTTTTGATGTTTGGTTCATGTGTGGTCTGCTTGGAGTTGCCTTTGGTCATTGCATTTTTCCACGATGATTTACTTGAGTCTGATGTTATTCGTATGTATGCACTATGTATATACATGTGTGTGGCCTCATTGAAGTCTTTGTACATCCGAGCTGTTGAGTGTTTCCGATTTGGTTGTGATGTTGAAGTCACTATGCTTATATCCTTGATCATGGTTTAATCTTCATGTGGTTGTCACAAACACATACAAACATATATACATATATATATACACACACAAATATATAAATATATATATATGTATATATATCTGTGTGTGTGCACATGTACTATTTTTCTGGTTCCACTTGAAGTGTGTCATCATATATGTACATACATACATATGTGTGCGTGTATGTCTAGTTGAATTGCACCACACTTGTATCATTTGATGGTTTCACTTTGTACGTTGTATTTGCATTTGTATTGAGTAACTCTCTGTTCACTGGTCCTGCACTAACCTTTGTTGCTCCTAATCAATTCATTATTGTGGTGTCTAGTCTGGTTGGACTGTCTAGCCTCTGAACTTAAATTCTATTTGTTTACACATTTGTTGTCTTCATTTGGCCTTGCTCATTAATCTGGTTGAATTTGGTGGCTTTGGTTTCACTTGAGTCTGTGTGCCTTATCTTGTTCATGATGTCTTTATGTGTACTCGACTCTGGTTTGAAATTTGACCGTGCTTTATTGTGTTTAAAAACCAGTTTGCAGTTTTGTGATGATGTGCATTTGTCCTTGAAATCGTAGCCTTGCTTGTATATTGAACTGTTGGTCAAGGCTTATTTTATATTGGTTTTTTTGAATTCTTGTACTCGAAAAATTTGTGATGTTTTTGTAATGCACCTGAGTTGAATCCAGCCTCGGCTTGGGGTTTGACTTTGGGCCTACCTGTCCCTGTAGTTTTATTAAATGTATATCGGTGTGCATAGCCTTGTGGCATGTACAATGATAACTGTGCATGTAACAGGTTGTTCGTGTACGATGAATTCAAAATTAAATGATAACATTTTCAAAATGCATATTTAATTTTACACTGTGCAAATATTTCTTTTTCAATTTTACTGCGTTAGTGTTTATTTTGCAGATGCTGGATTCAATCTAGAATAGAGTTGAAGATAGATACAAGTGAACGAGTGATATGTAGTAAGGTGCTGATGTAAATGAAAATTGTATAGTGAAAAATTGTACTGTAATTTGAAATTGTATATATATAGTGAGAGCTCAAATTTGTCCTATTCAAAATTGTAACAAAAAATATGTCTGAATATAAATTCTATGTTATTTATTTTATTCAGTTAAATTCTATGTTGTTCATTTTATTCAACAAATATTTATTTAATTGTATGAAAATAAAATAGTACAATAACAAATACATTTATATGAATTTATATATATATACATACATATATATATGTTTATTATCATCAAACATAAATCATATACTAGCATACTTAACAACATCTTTAGTAATTCACGTTGACACCAAAGGAGTGTGACACCAAACGTGTGACGACCTAGAATTTTCAACGTTTGAAATTGAAATATTTAATTGATTTTAAATATATGAATTGTTAATTTAAGCTTGAATTTTAATTTTAACTATGAATTTAGCAATTTAATTATCAAATTTAATTTTAGAAGATTTGAGTAAAATTTGAATCTTGATTTTTAAGCTGATTAAAAATAATTTGACGGCTTAGAAAATGTATATTGATAATACTGAAGATAATGGAAGCTTCAGAATTGAATTTGGAAATGATTTGTTCAGTTTTGAAATTATATTGTTTAAATCGATATTTAAAAATAGCCATCCGGGGCACAGTCTCGGAATTCGATGAAACCAGTGCCATTGGATCCGTAATATTGTATTATTTATCAGATTTCAATTTCCGTAACATTCAAAGTTGTCGTGTGATCGTACGATAAACAAACGCGCTGAAAATTATATCGAAATTTAATTTAATAACTGGATTCAAAAAGCTATCTTCTCCATACGATCGAATTTGGACTCGGAACCTTTTCTATTGCGTTCGGAATGGGCGTATAACATTACGAACGCCTGGCGGCATGCTTCGATTGGAGATCGAAATTTTGAATTGCGTCTATCGAAGCGATTTGAATTTGAATTTAAAATTTAAAAATGTAAATAATATCAATGTATCAAAGCACTGATGAAAACATCTGATACGTAGTGGAAGATTCAAACACTTGTTTCATTTTCTCAACTTAAAATAACACGTGTTCGTCTCAAATTAATAGAAGAGAAAAATTTCTGAGCTTTTCCTTTCCTCCTTATCTAATTCAAATTCGAAAGAAAACAATTCTTCGTTCAGAGAAAAAAATGGCGACTGTTTTCCCTCTCCTCCCTCCTCTAATTGATTCGTTCAAGATCATTATCCGATTAAAAATAATAATAATAAATCAAGTCGACCCAAATCAAATGGAAAGCGATCGAAATCAAAGAAAAAGAGGGGGGACAACAGAGAACATCGCGACGCAACGGCATGGAGCTCGAAATCGAGCAGGGCCGCGGCGAGCTTCACGAATATGAGAGCATGCGCTCGCACGCGATGAGGCATCCACGATAAGTCATCGTCGTCAGGAAGCTAGGGTGGCTCGCAAGGTTCGTCGGCAATCGAAGAGGCCCTAGAAACTAGGGTTTCGCATTGAACTTTCGGGATTCGCGATGCAGGAGGCGATGGTCTCGAATGAGGTAGTCGCGTTTTGGGATGGTCAAAGCGAGTGTGATGGTCGGTCAGGTATAGGCAACGCGTAGTTTGACGAGGTCGAGTATTCGTGTTCAAGCAGGAAGGTTGTAAGGTATCATTTTGATTTTATTGTAATCTTCCTAAATTTATACATAGATATATATAGAGAGATATGTATGTATAAGCAGGAAAAAAAATTTAAACGGTAAGGAAAAAAACTAAGAGCTGATGCAGTGAGGTGTTACATTTTTGGTTTTTAGTTTTATATTTATATATAAGTTTTAAAGGTAATAAATATGTTATAAAGCAGAAAATTTTAAGTAAAGTAATTTTTAAAGAATTGAGAATTTAAAAGGGAATTTGTTTAAAATTAAATAATTAGTCAATAAAGATGTTTAAATAATAATTTATCAAAAGCAAATTAGTTTAAAACAAAACCAAATTTTTAGTTAAAATTTATGAGTAAATAGTGAATTATTGTTGGGCCAATTCAAATAATAATAAATTGTGAATTGTTTATACAAGGTCAAAATTGCAAAGAAACGAGCTGGAATGAAAATGGATTGCATGCGTAGGCAAAAGTGAGATCTTCTCACCCAATCAAATTTTTCTGACTTAATTTTAAATAGTTTAATTTAAAAATTGATTGACTGTGTGCTTGGATGATTAATTTATTATCAGTTATATTAGTTTAGACGCTATGCGCCACACAATAGCGGATGATATTATATAGATTCCATATACCGCGATATTCCACCTCGAAGTGGAATTGGTATTAATTGTTGTGCTAACATCTGTGGATGCAGGGAAACAGGTTGGAGGGATCCAACTGGTTTCCTCAAATGATTGAATTTGTTTCAATAATTTGTGTATTGATTTGTTTATAATCTGTGTGTGAATTTATTGTGATTGAAATCTTTGAAGGCTATAGTTTAGCCGAATTTATTTTTTTGGTATCGAGGATACCAGAAATAAATAAAAATTGGATTTTTGAAATTCAAGTTGAAAAGTTATAGTAAAAAATTATTTTTGAAAATTGGATAAATTAAAAAGAAGGAATTTTAAAAAGAATAAAGTTTTATTTTTGAATCCTATTGCATAAATTCCAAAATATGGAAAAAGGTTTAATCGATGGATTTCGGGTAATATTATACAAAAGTTGAAGAATTTAGTTAAAATATGGATTTAAAATAGTTTGGTAGGGATAAAGGGAAATAAATTTTAGAAATTAAATTTGGAATTTAATTTAGTGTTTGAAAGATTCTAGAAATCAATTTGAAAATTAGTTTGGTGCTTAAAAAATATACCTTTGGGAAATTGATATAAAAATTGATTTGTTGATTAAAATAAATTCAAAAACCAATTTGGAACTGGATTTGGTAATTGAAATAAATTTGGAAATCAATTTGAAAATTGATTTGGTGTTGAAAGTGAATATTTGGGAATCGATTTGAAAATCGTATATCAGTTTATATTTGGAAATATAAATTCACAATGGGAATTGGTAAAGGAAAGGGAATTTTGTTTTAAAAATAAACATTGGGTTATTTTTAAAAGCGTGCTAAGGAATTTGCGGATTTGGAACGTAAATTTAAAATAAATCGAGAAGGGTTTATTAATTGGTTTAAATGGACCATTTAGAAATGGAAAGAGAATTCTTCCCTGAGAAGCCGAGCATATTTTCAAAGTAGCTTTGAAATACAAAAATAAAAGTTTTGAAGTTGATTTTAAAAGAATATTTTAGAGAAATTATTTCACGAGTTGTTTTTAAATCTTTAAGGTGAAGATTTATTTAATTAATTATACAAGTGATTATTTTAATGATTTAATTTATATTTTAAAATTAGATCGGAGAAGTTTATATGAGATATTAGTATAATGTTTTCGTAGCTAATATTTAAATAAGTGTTTAGAAATAATTTTATTCTAAATATTTCCAAGTATATTTTGGATAAGTGATTTGAATTATTTTAAAGTATTTGAACTCGGCAGACTTTCAGTGGAAATAAATAATATCGAGAATCTTCTTCCGCGAGTGAAAAGTGATTCGACATTTGTTTTCAAAAGATTGAAGTGTTAAAAATATATCTTGCGAAGATATTTTGAAGATAAATAATTGGAAAAAAAATTATTCAAATCTTGGTGTTTGTTGAATATTGATTGATAGTTAAATAACCGACTATCAATATTGGCCTTTAAATGGCATTTGAATTTCGATGCAACCGGGTGTCGGATTCCAAATGGATATTCGAAAACCACATCGAACCTTTTTGATTGTGATGGATCTTTTATATAAAAGAACAAAGTGGAAATTTGTTGTGATTTATTGAATCTGATTGAACACTTATTTTTAAATATAAGCGCTCGTTATTTGGATTAGCCGGGAGAGGACTTTGTGTCATAAAACCCATTTTGAATAATGATTCGACGAAATTGGATTGTATTTGAAGGCGGTGTTGAAGACCGGGTATTTTCTAAAGCGAAAGGATTGCCCATCGAATGTCTCTGCACTGGGTTTCTCCGGTATAGAGTTTTTACCACACTTTGTGATGGGGATTACGGACGTGATTAGTGAATATCCGAATTTGCGAGCACTTCTTTGAAGTGCCTTCGGTTCTGTTCGATCCTGGAACAGACTTGTATGGATGTGTGTCTGACGTTACACTTTGAGATGTAGAGATGGTTTCTATCAAATACATTTCTGTTGGTGGCAGAGAATTTATTCTCTTAGCTTAACACCCTTCTCTGAGACATACGAGCTCAGAGGTTATGTAGTTAATGGTTACTAGTGATATATTCCCAAACTGGTAATGTAGCATACGAAGTGCTGCTGATCATTTATTGATCAAAGCATGACTTTGTGAAAAGTGTAGCTTTGTGGATGAGATTTCGTCGGACCTCACACCCCGAAAATGGTCAAAACAGGAAGAATGCGGCAAGGTTACGAGGGTCGCGTCCTTTAGGGTATGTCATTTCCTTCTGGAAAAGGGTGGTATCATGGTATGGAGCCCAGATATTTAACCTATGTGGTTGCTGCAAGTCTATTACACTTTATGGTTGTTGCTTTGTGGTTGAGGATCCTCGGATAAAGGTCGAAAACGACCGACGGATGGCATACTCGTGTAGTAGTTACCTAGATACAGAGGTAACCCGGCCTTGTGTTGGCTGAGAGCTGGTTAAATTCTTGGGACGTCTCTCCAGAGGCGTAAGCATGTGGCAGTAGGAAGTTCCTTAGCCTGACCATTTGTTGGAAATCCAATCTCCAATACGCGCCTTGTACAGTTTTAGTTGTATAACTGCCATTTACTTATGGTGGTCACCACTGTTTAGATGGTAGCAATAGTAGGCATAGTTCGAAATGTCTATGCTGGCTAAGATTAATATTACACTTTGGAAAGGTTTTTCTGCACTATGCACTAACAATAATATCAAAAGGGCATATCAAGCTTATTTGACTATCATAAGGAGAATTCTCCTCCAATTCTGGGTTTGCATTGTGTGTGTGGCGGGAGGCCATATGGTAGTTTCATTTTCCAAAAGCATAGCGATTTCTTTTTATTTCTTTGTGAAAAATAAAAGTTTTTAAAATCTCACACCAGTCCCATGACTGACCTGGAGTTTATTGTTCCCTTTCTAAACTCTGGGTGCCCACCAATTTCCACACGGACAGCTTAGAGTCAGGTTATCAGTTATTCTTGAGCGAAGAGGAAAAAAATGTGTTGTGAAGATCTGGAGTTCAAGCTGGATGGCGAGACATATCATTATACTATGTATTATCCGCTGCGTTGGGATTGCTGTAAGTCCAGTTTTAATATGGATTAGATGTTGTAAAATGCCTAGTATTGAATGGTGTCGTTGCAAAGTTTGATAATGTGATGTATGTAAAACCAATATAGTTCTTTGTTTTAAAGATTATTCATTTATCTATTATATTCGTTCGGATATGAAATGTGAGATTCTGTTATTTTTTTTCCATTTCTTCTTTTATCTTCTTTTCTCTTAAACCTAAACAGTTCGGTTTCCGGCATTCGACTGTGCGGCATTGGTTACAGTGGACGTATCGATGTCGACTTTCGAAAGTCGTAAAATCGGGTCGTTACATTTTTGGCATTAGAGCATTTGGTTAAGCGACAACCTTAGCTCTGATGGGTGTTACTCATTAGAGATAGAGTCAATAGTACTCTGGATTGAGTTTGAGCGTAATAATAGATATGAGCGCGTATTTGTTAGTGAATATGAAATTGTTTAATATTGTGTTGACTTATTGGTTGATTGTTTATAGATTTTGGTCGATGCAGTTTGGCCAACTGTATCAATAGGGGTTTCTAAACTCTTAAACGAGGTAAACCGACACGGTATTGTTTTAAAATCAGCTAAATGAGATAATTTTACCTAAACTATAATGTATAAAAAAGGAATAATTTTTTGTAAATTATTATAATATATGGTTGCTTGGTTGTTAGGAAGTGATAATATTAAATTATTATCATTGAAATTGGATAAGAAATTGAAATCACAATCAAAAGATGAGAAATGAAAATCCATATACAAATGGGATTTGTAAATGTAAATGTGATTTATAAATTTGAAATGGAATTCCAGAGGAATAGTTGGAAATGTTTTTGAAAGAATTTGAAGGATTTGAAATTTGGAAAAGTTTGGAAATTAAACTCCTTTGATTTGAGAATGATTTTCAAAGGTTTTGGAAAAACGTTTTGAGGGGATGAAAAGCTCTAAACTCTTTTCGGTCGTTGGAAAATAATTCTGATGATGATCGCGACATCATCGGTGTTCATTTTTGAGTTTCTAGGAGAGGAATTGCTGCCAAATTGTTTTTAAATAGAAATTGTTTGCAAACTGGGTTTGCTTTTGGGAATTCAAAAGATAATTTGAATTCATGATTTTTGAAAGGTTGAAAAGACTCTGAAATACTATATAAAATATTTATGGAATATCATTAAGTTGATAACATGTAATGTTTAAAGTTGTTAAAGTAAAATCCAACTTAAAGAGGAGTTAGAAAAAGGTAAATGTGGAAACAAAATAAGTTGGAAGGAAAAATTTAATTCAAGTAGAATTAAAGGATGAAAACTGAACAAAAATGGAGATTGAAAATTTGAGTCAAATAAAATGATGATATGGATTCAAAATGAAATTGAAAAATTAAGCGTTGAGGTTCGTTCCAAATATGTAAGTAAATGGAAAATTTGTCAAGTTAGACCAAAACGAACGAAGTATTGGAAAATTTTTTTTTATTAGTAAGTGAAATGAATTAGAATGACAAAGAAAATATGATTTGAAATGAATTTAATTCAATAATTATAAATGGAAGGTAAATTGAATTCATATGGAATTTGAAAACCAGTTTAAATATAAGTGGTTGTAAACTAAAATGGTGAATTGAAATTGAGTTGTGTTTAGGAATGAACAAAAGAATAAAACTGGAATTGAAACTGAATATTGAAAACCAATTTGAATTGTGTGAAATTGTAAAATTAGTTCGAAGTGAACTAAAGGTAATAAAGGTGGAAATAAAAAGGGGTTGGATAAAATGAATTGGAATCTGTAATGAATTAGTAAATAAAACTAATTTAAAATAGCGATATGAATCAGTTGTGAATGAAAGATAGTTGATAAAAATTCAATATTCAGAAGGTAAATGGAATCCAAATAGAATTGAAATTGTAAATTGAATTCAAATGAAATTGAAAATGTAAGATTGAATGAAAATGGATATATAACTCCAATAGTGAAGTAAAAATGCTATAAGAAGTAAGTATTCAAACTTTTGTAATGAAATGTGCAAAATTATATTTGAATGTTGCAATTGGATATTATGGCTAGTAGATTATACAGGTGTGTTATAGGAAAAAGATAAATTGGGATTTGATTTTGAAGATAATTTAACTGCTCGAAAAAAAGGTACGTAATTGAATTTTAGTACGAAATTTGATGACTTTCTTATCAGCCGCTTGGCTTTTCGTTTTCTTTTTGAAGTCTAGAGGCCCGTGGTGGCATTTTGTAGTCGTACCGAGCTAGCCACGCAAAGGAGACGTTGGCGAATTTTTTGGATAATTTAAAGAGTTAGAAAAAATTTGAGAAAATTTTGAAATTTTAAAAATTTGAATTTAAATTTGAATTTGTATTGATTAAGGAAATAATACGGTTTGAAACTTATGATTGATTTTGGACAATTAGATGAAGTGATAATGGATCTTTAATAAAAAGATTTTTTTTGGCAAGTTGTTGAAAATTGTTTGGTTTAGGAGAAAAGATAAACGTGTTAAGGATCATTCTTCTTAACTAGTAATTTCTGGACGAAATTCTTTTAAGGGGGGAAGAATGTGACGACTCAGAATTTTCAACGTTTGAAACTGAAATATTTAATTGATTTCAAATATCTGAATTGTTAATTTAAGCTTGAATTTCAATTTTAACTATGAATTTAGCAATTTAATTATCAAATTTAATTTTAGAATATTTGAGTAAAATTTGAATCTTGATTTTTAAGCTGTTTAAAAATAATTTGATTGCTTAGAAAATTTATATTGGCAACACTGAAGATAATGGAAGTTTTAGAATTGAATTTGGAAACGACTTGTTCAGTTTTGAAATTATATCGTTTAAATCGGTATTTAAAAATAGCCATCCGAGGTACAGTCTCGGAATTCGATGAAACCAGTTCCATTGGATCTTTAATATTGTATTGTTATCGGATTTCAATTTCTGTAACATTCAGAGTTGCCGTATAATCGTACGATAAACAAACACGCTGAAAATTATATCAAAATTTAATTTAATAACTTGATTCAAAAAGCTATTTTCTCCATACGATCGAATTTGGACTCAGAACCTTTTCCGTTGCGCTAGGAATGGGCGTATAACATTACGAACGCCTAACAGCACGCTTCGATTGAAGATTGAAATTTTGAGTTGCGTTTATCGAAGCGATTTGAATTTGAATTTAAAATTTAAAAATGTAAATAATATCAGTGTATCAAAGCACTGATGAAAACATCAAACATGTAGTGGAAGATTCAAATACCTGTTTCATTTTCTCTGCTTAAAATAACACGTGTTCGTCTCAAATTAATAGAAGAGAAAAATTTCTGAGCTTTTCCTTTTCTCCTTATCTAATTCAAATTCGAACGAAAAAAATTCTTCATTCAGAGCAAAAAATGGGCGACGATTTTCTCTTTCCTCCCTCCACTAATTTATTCGTTCAAGATCAATCGCCGATTAAAAAAATAAATAAATAAATCAAGTCGACCCAAATCAAATGGAAACCGATCGAAATCAAAATAAATAAATAAAAGAAAGGGGGGACAACGGAGAACATTGCGACGAATTACGACCGCATGGAGCTCGAAATCGAGCAGGGTCGCGGCGAGCTTTGTGAATAGGGGAGCAGGAGCTCGCGCGCGTTGAGGCATCCACGTCAAGTCATCGTCGTCAGGAAGCTAGGGTGGCTCGCCAGGTTCGTCGGCAATCGAAGGGGCTCTCGAAAACAGGGTTTCGTATTGAAGTTTGGGGATTCGCGATGCAGGAGGCGATGGTCTCGAGGTGGTCGCGTTTTGGGGTGATCAAAGCGAGTGTGATGGTCGGTCAGATACAGGCAACACGTAGTTTGGCGAGGTCGAGTATTCGTGTTCAAGCAGGAAAGCTCTAAGGTATCATTTTGATTTTATTGTAATCTTACCTAAATTTATACATACATACATATATAATATATATAGAGAGAGATATATGTATGTATAAGCAGGAAAAGAATTTATACAGCAAGGAAAAAAATTGAGAGCTGATGCAGTGAGGTGTAACATTTTTGGTTTTTAATTTTATACTTATATATAAGTTCTAAAGGTAATAAATATGTTATAAAGCAGAAAATTTTAAGTAAAGTAATTTTTAAAGAATTGAGAATTTAAAAGGGAATTTGTTCAAAATTAAATAATAGGTCAATAAAGATGTTTAAATAATAATTTATCAAAAGGAAATTAGTTTAATACAAAACCAAAATTTTAGTTAAAATTTATGAGTAAATAGTGAATTATTGTTGGGCTAATTCAAATAATAATAAATCGTGAATTGTTAATACAAGGTCAAAATTGTAAAGGAACGAGCTGGAATGAAAATGGATTGCATGCGTAGGCAAAGGTGAGATCTTCTTACTCAATCAAATTTTTTTGACTTAGTTTTAAATAGTTTACTTTAAAAATTGATTGACTGTGTGCTTGGATGATTAATTTATTATCAGCTATATTAGTTTAGACCCTATGCGCCGCATAATAGCGGATGATATTATATAGATTCCATATACCACGATATTCCACCTCGAAGTGGAATTGGTATTAATAGTTGTGCTAACGTCTGTGGATGCAGGGAAACAGGTTGGAGGGATCCAACTAGATTCCTCAAATGATTGAATCTGTTTCAATAGTTTATATGTTGATTTGTTTATAATCTGTGTGTGGATATATTGTGATTGAAATCTTTGAAGGCTATAATTTAGCCGTATTTATTTTTATGGTATCATAGAATACCAGAAATAAATAAAAATTGGATTTTTGAAATTCAAGTTGAAAAGTTATAGTAAAAATTTATTTTTGAAAATTGGACAAATTAAAAAGAAGGAATTTTAAAAAGAATAAAGTTTTATTTTTGAATCCTATTGCATAAATTCCAAAATATGGAAAAAAGTTTAATCAATGGATATCGGGTAATATTATTTAAAAGTTGAAGAATTTATTTAAAATATGGATTTAAAATAGTTTGGTAGAGATAAAGGGAAATAAATTTTAGAAATTAAATTTGGAATTTAATTTAGTGTTTGAAAAGATTTTAGAAATCAATTTGAAAATTAATTTGGTGTTTAAAAAAACAAACCTTTCGGAAATTGATATGAAAATTGATTTTTTGATTAAAATAAATTTAGAAACCAATTTGGAATTGGATTTGGTATTGAAATAAATTTGGAAATCAATATGAAAATTGATTTGGTGTTGAAAGTGAATATTTGGGAACCGATTTGGAAATCGTATATCAGTTGATATTTGAAAATCTAAATTCACAGTGGGAATTTGTAAAGGAAAGGGAATTTTGCTTTAAAAATAAACATTGGGTTATTTTTTAAAGTGTGGAAAGGAATTTTTGGATTTGGAACGTAAATTTAAAATAAACCGTGAAGGGTTTATTAATTGGTTTAAATGGACCATTTTGAAATGGAAAGAGAATTCTTCCCTGAGGAGCCGAGCATATTTTCAAAGTAGATTTGAAGTACAAAAATAAAAGTTTTAAAGTTGATTTTAAAAGAATATTTTAGAGAAATTATTTCTTGAGTTGTTTTTAAACCTTTAAAGTGAAGATTTAATTAATTAATTATAGAAGCGATTATTTTAAAGATTTAATTTATATTTTAAAATTAGATTGGAGAAGTTTATATGAGATATTAGCATAATGTTTTCATATCTAATATTTAAATAAGTGTTTAGAAATAGTTTTTATTCTATATATTTCCAAGTATATTTTGGATAAGTGATTTGAATTATTTTAAAGTATTTGAACTCGGCAGGCTTTCAGTGGAAATAAATAATATCAGGAATCTTATTCTGCGAGTGAAAAGTGATTTGGAATTTGTTTTCAAAAGATTAAAGTGTTAAAAATATATCTTGCGAACATATTTTGAAGATAAATAATTGGAAAAAATTATTTAAATCTTGGTGTTTGTTGTGAATGTTGATTGATAGTTAAATAACAGACTATCAATATTGGTCTTTAAATAGCATTTGAATTTCGATGCGACCGGGGGTCGGATTCCAAATGGATATTCGAAAACCACATCGAACCTTTATGATTGTGATGGATCTTTTATATAAAGAATCAAAGTGGAAATTTGTTGTGATTTATTGAATCTGACTGAACACTTATTTTTAAAAATAAGCGCTCATTATTCGGATTAGCCGGGAGAGGACTTTGTGTCATAAAACCCATTCCGAATAATGATACGACGAAATGAGATTGCATTTGAAGACGGTGTTGAAGACCGGTATTTTTGGAAGCGAAAGGATTACCCGTCGAATGTCTCTGCACTGGGTTGCTCCGGTACAGAGATTTTATCACACTTTGTGATGGGGATTCCAGACGTGATTAGTGAATATCCGGATTTGCAAGGACATGTTTGAAGTGCCTTCGGTTTCGTTTGATCCCGAAATGGAGTTGTATGGATGTGTGCCTGACATTGCACTTTGAGATGTAAAGCTGGTTTCTATCAAAAACATTTCTATTGGTGGCGGAAAATTTATTTTCTTAGCTTAACACCCTTCTCTGAGATGTACAAGCTCAGAGGTTATGTAGTTGATGATTACTAGTGATATATTCTCAAACTGGTAATGTGGCATAAGAAGTGTTGTTGATCATTTGTTGATCAAAGCATGACTTTATGAAAAGTGTAGCTTTGTGGATGATACTTCATCGGACCTCACACCCCGGAAATGGTCAAAACAGTAAGAATGCGGCAAAGTTATGAGGGTCGCGCCCTTTAGGGTATGTCATTTCCTTTTGGAAAAGGGTGGTATCATGGTATGGAGCCTAGATATTTAACCTATTTGGTTGCTGAAAGTCTATTACACTTTGTGGTTGTTGCTTTGTGGTTGAGGATCCTTGGATAAAGTTCGCAAATGACCAGGGGATGGCATACTCGTGTAGTAGTTACCTAGTTACAGAGGTAACCCGGCCTTAGTTGTACAACCTGCCATTTACTTATGGTGGTCACCACTGTTTAGATGGTAGCTATAGTAGGCATAGTTCGAAATGCCTATGCTGGCTCAGATTAATATTATACTTTCGAAAGGTTTTTTTGCACTATGCACTAATAATAATATCGAAAGGATTTATCAAGCATATTTGACTATTATAAGGAGAAATCTCCTCCAATTCTGCGTTTGCATTGTGTGTGTGGCGGGAGACCTTATGGTAGTTTCATTTTCTAAAAGCATGGTGGATTTCTTTGTGAAAAATAACTGTTTTTAAAATCCCACACCAGTTCCAAAACTGACCTGGAGTTTATTGTTCCCTTTCTAAACTCTGGGTGCCCACCAATGAAGTGACCCACTTCTTTTTCTTTTTGATTTATATGATTTTTAGTAAGTTTTTTTTGCAAGTGCTCACTTCTTTTATTTCATTTTCCCCCAAGATCAGAATCTTACCTATATAGAAATATTAGTTCATAAATCAAAACATGTCATTTATATATATGAAGATATATAAATGTTTCTTTGCCCATCGGAGTAATTAAAATTGCAAAGAAATTTTTATCACATATTATTCTCATATCTGAGAGGTATAATGTCACATAGCTTCTTTATGGTTTCAATCTCTCTCTTTCTCTTCTTTAATTTAAAATAAGCTTGTTAATATTTTCTTGTTTTATTTTTCAGCTTGTTTCTTGATCCCATTTAATTAATTTCCCGATTTTCAGTTAATATTCCCCCTCCTTTTCTTTTTGTTTTGTTTGTGAAATCAGGAGTTTAACACTTATAGTTCTACTTTTGAATTTCATACTAAGTGTTAAAACAACTCAAGCCTGTGAGTTTAGCCCGGGGAACTCCTTCTTTTCACAGCAATATTTTCATGTCAGATATAAGTACTCATATCTGGATGCATAATGTATGTAATTGTCCTATGATTATTGTGGTTGTAAGTGAGTTAAAGCCCAGTCAGAGGAAGAACAATGCACGTAAACAAGTGCTAACTTATTCTAGCATACCAAGTAAATTTTGCACATACTTGTAAACATCATGTTCCAGGCAATTTAACTAAGGAACCAAACTCAAATGAAACTGTGGTGCAGATCTCTAATGGTCATTGAATGATGGCTATTGACATAAACCATGTTGCAGTAAGATAGTGGTCACGCTTAACATTTAACCAAATTATTTGATATTGCAGACTCTTATAGTTTAAAGAAGACCAAATGCAAACAACTTTAAACTGTATCTAATGCAACTGAGTATTGTTTAATATGGTTGTACTGAGGGCTACTAGTTCTACACACATATCATTTTATAACACATTGCAATACTGGAAATCATACATGTAAGAAAGATTTGTAAACTAAAACTTCAAGCTTCTCATGGTCTTATATCAATTTATAAGTCATGATCAAGCCTCACTGGCTAAACCAGATTAGGTTCAACCATCACCTAACAGTTCTTCTACATGCTTTATCAAAAGAAAACCACTGCAGTTGCACTATTTAAAATTTATCAGATATGTAAAAGAAAGTATGTCCACATATCAAATCACATGGCATAAGCTCCTTCATCACAGTCTACCAAAAAAAACATCAAGGTCAGTTACTTTGATCAGTAACTCGGGACACATATAATACTAAGTTTTTACAAATTCTTTTCAAATGAACAAGCCACTACAATACTGAAAGGTCTGCCTAGACTTCAAAAAGTTTGCCTAGCTATTTTTATTACAATGAACTACCACATTTTTAAAACTCAAGTAGGTCTTCTAATTTTTCCAACCAAGCAAGCTATTCATGCATCTTTACTTGCAACAATATTATGAGCTGCCTCAATAAGATGAGACACCCCAAAATATTGCAAAGGCAATGAATAGGGTCAGAATAAAATTCTGGTATGAGTGAATCATTATTTAAACAACTTATAAATTCTTAGAACTGTGCAGAGAACATATATATTTGACACTATTCAATTTCATGCTAAACCTGAGCATATGGACATTTAAATTTATAAACATACACCCAAGCATTCATCCGTTCAATCCATTCAGTTGTACATGTACAAACTCCTATGGAATTTAGCTTCCTAAAATCCATAGCATAACCTTTCAATCCCATTTTATATTTTATATGGTCTAAATTCTTGCCTTTGAACACAAAGTGAGCATTGCAAAGGACTCAATTCTGTTAACCTTTGCACAGAGGCCTTCAGGACTTGAACAAGTTATGCACATACCCATCATCCACCTGATGATGAGTAGATCAAGGCTCCTTTCCTAGATTACTTTGTAATTTAGGGACCATGCTCATTTAATTGCTGAGGAAATTTTCTTTTTAATTCCAGAGGTGCTCATGTTCTTCCTTTCATTACATAAACCCCAAAATTTATTAAACTTACTCAAGGGTTTACATCCAATCATACAAAGCATTCATGCAAAATTGCATATCCAAAGTCATTCTGGCTTAGTCTTATTTTATATCACTGCCTGTATATTTATTTCTAGAAATTTTGCCATTGCTTGCATAAATCTGATGAAACCATAAGAAATACTATATTTATTTTACTATGAACATAGGATAGGGTTTTTAATAAAAACCCATAAAAACATTTTGGCTCATGATCTGAACAAATCAGCACATGTTTATAGTATTGCATTGTTCATATCATTTTTAATATGAACTAGGCATGAGCATGAATCTCCTTATTCACACTGCCCACTTCATCTCCCTTTGATATCCTATTTCTCAGTAAAACATTTAGTTCACTCTTCATATAAAACTGGATTATAAAATCCATTTCTATAATATGAATATATGTTTGATTAATTATATTTCAAAGCAAAAATTGAAACAATTATAACAACTCAAAACAGATCAAAACATTAACCAGAAATCCAACCAAAATACCATCCCTGATCAACATGTATTTATTCATAGAATAACACCAAACAGAAAAACATAATATGATTTTATATAAAATAATTTGGCTGCCCTCACTTGGGTCTTAATGCCTTAAGTATTTTAAGTGATTATCACTCACCTTCCTCTCCTCTTCCCCGAGAATGCTTAAGCTTGAAGACTGTGTGAGTTTCTCCTTTCTATATTTTTTTTTGAATTAAACTTCTGTTTTTTCCTCCTCAGAGAAAAACCTCTGCCTTACCCCTTGATTTAAATCATTTAACTAGGGTATTAATAGAGGAAACACCCATTTTATCCTTACAGAAATAAAAGAAACCTGTATGCACATTTATGGATAATTTTTCCATTTTCTTTTTATTTCCATTTCAGGTAAAGGCAGTTGTTATTCTGCTTTTCTATGTCCATGCTATTTGCATGATTCTCCCACACATTATTCTTATGTGACTTACTTCATTGTATATTTTCTTAAGCCCGAGTTATCCACTCATACCTCTCTTTATAATTAGAATTCCTAGCTATTATTTCAAACCATTTATTTACTTTTGATTTATTTCAAAATTATATTTATGTATAGGTAATATTAAACTGATTTTTGGCATTTTAATTTATCAGAGAATTTATTTTTATTATCCCATGCTTCTTTGACCATACATGTATTTCCTATACAATATTTACATGAATACATCTCTTCTTAATCAATTTTTTTTCTTCCTTATCACTTAATTGTTGAAAGCAATTTTTCTCCTTACTGAATTTTTTTTTCTGACAATCATTCTCTCATCTATTTACCTCATTCATTCTTGGCATTTATTTTCTGTTACCTATTTTTTTAGTAATTTTATTCTCAAAATTTTTTGGGTCTTCACAACCAATTTCCACACGGGCAGCCTAGAGTCAGGATATCGGTTATTCTGGAGTGAAGTCGAAAAAAAATGTGATGTGAAGATATGGAGTTCAAGCTGGATGGTGAGACATATCATTATACTATGTATTATCTGCTGCGTTGGGATTGCTGTAAGTCCAGTTTTAATATGGATTAGATGTTGTAAAATGCCTAGTATTGAAGGTGTCGTTGTAAACTTTGATAACATGATGTATGTAAAATCGACACAGTTCTTTGTTTTAAAGATTATTCATTTATCTATTATATTTGTTCCGCTACGAAATGTGGGATTTTATTGTTTTTTTTTGTTTCTTCTTCTATATTCTTTTCTCTTAAACCCTAACGGTTCGGTTTTCTAGCATTCGAGTGTGCCGACATTGGTTACAGTGGACGTATCGATGTCGACTTTCGGAAGTAGTAAAATCGGGTCGTTACAAAATGTATTACAACTATTAATACAAGTATTATGGAACATGCTTCCCATCTAAATTGGTTTTCTTATAAATCGTATGTGTTTAAATCAGTTAAAAAGATGATTTTTGATTTCTAAATGGCATTAAGATTTGTATATTTGAGGTGGAGCCTGGGCACAATGGTTTGGTCACCCGTATGTTGACTAAGATCTGTATATTTGTAAAGAAGTATTTTAAATTTGTAAAGGAAGTTTAATTTTAGATCATATTTTAGAAGCGTTTTTAATTTGTAAAGCATGTGTAATTGTTAGATCCTACTTTTAGGGGCATTTTAATTTGTAAAAGAAGTTTAATATTAAATGCAATTTTAAGCGCTTTAGATTTGATAATAAATAGAGGGTTTTTTTTGGGAGTTCACCTTGATACCAAAAAAATGTGACACCAAAGCTAGTACAACTATTATTAAAGATATAAACATACATACATACATATATATATCACATTTATGTAATGTATATATATATATGCAAATATTTGTATTGTTTTAATAATCATTTTAAAAAAACAAGTGTGTATATACATATACACATATATTTGGATAACATATAATACATATAAGATGAGCTAACATGTTCGTAACAATGCAAATATCAACATTTGTATACAGGCATGTTATACCTTGCACTAATTGTTATGTTACACATGTAGACACATACACATATGTATACGATACATATGTGTACCATTATACTTAATTTAAAATATAAATTAAATAAAATTCAATCTGTTAATTATAATTAAACAAAATAAATATTTATTTAAATTGAATTAGAAATGTTCTAAAAAAATTAGAGTTCAAAGGCCTAATAAATATCCAATAGGTTAAAAAAATTGAAATTCACCCATAACTTTTGCTGCTGGCTGGTCCAATTTCGACAATGGTATCGGAGCACAATAGTCTATGCAGTCTAATTAGTCATGCTAGGATTAACTAACTAAAGCCTATCCATATAGTAAGGTGTCTAGAAAAGTAGTGTCTAAGGTTAGGTTTGGGTAATCAAGTACTCTATCGTACTTGTCCACTAGCACGGCCTAAAAGATGAGGTAAGCCCAAAAGATTATCCCTAATAACGACTAATTTGAATAGGACCTTGGACTGATTTTCAAAATTGTTTGAAATTTAAAATACAAGATGTGAAATTTAAAACTTAAATTTAAAATAAGGTATACAAATATTATAAAATTTATAATATAGTAAGTATTTTATAATGTTTGAAAATGGATAGAAATTGATTAATTTAAAATTTTATTAATAAGACCAATAAAATAAATAAATTAAATAAGTTAATTAATAAATTAATACGTGTGTTTAATATTATGATACACGTTATGCTATTTTAAAATGTTTGCAATAACACAAGTATAAATTTATGCATATCAAATAAATTTTGAAATCAATATAATTTAATTAAAATAGTTTAATTAAATAAATTAATTAAAGGGTTAAATGAAAATAATATACAGATGTATATGATATATGTGTTATACTATTAAAGTTATAGTATATTATAAGTAATGAATATAAATGTTATATTAATATGAAATTAATTAAGATTTTAACTAATTTCAAATTAATTAAATAAATATTTACTTATTATAATGTTATATATAAGAAATTATACAAGTAATATAAAATATAAGAGTTATATAATAATAAATCTTATATAATATGAATATATAAATTAAGGTGGAACAGTAAAGAAACCCTAACTAGACTTAAGAAATAAGTACATACGTAAATGTACGTATATCATGATTTTCGATGTGTCCGACACTTGAATTATGAGAGTAATTCATAAGAATTATATCATTTCATAAGTTGATATAACTCAATATTATATGTGTGTGTACACATATGTATGTATATTGAAAATTATGAATCTTCAACACAAAGTTGTCCTCAACCATACATATATTAATAAATTACTAGCATACTCCTTAGTTGTTGAGCGAACTCAAGCTAGGAAGGTTATGTGATATTTAATATATTGAATAGATGAGGTAAGACAACTATATATATTTGTTTAGCAAACTCGACGTACATATACTATACTTAGGCCATCGCGATATGGTAGGTATGAGTGAATAACCTCTTTCGATTTGTTGATTAACTTATTGTCAAAGTGAGATTTGGACGAGGAACCGTAAGTTAGGAGTTGCATGTGATACAACGGATAAGAAGTTAACCATCGTCCGTGGAGCTATGATTTGTTGAACAAACTCAAGGTCAGAATTCTAAGATAAACGAGTCCTAAAACCTACTAGTGAAGTTGAAAGACTTCTATGTTTCGCTTAAGGTTTGGTGAAACATAAAAGAATAGTGGGAGCCTTATTAGTAAAATAAAATGATAAAATTCAGTAGTTCTAATATTGTAAGAATATATGCTATATAATGTTAAAGACCAGGTATTTTCTAAAGTGAAAGGATTACCCGTCGAATGTCTCTGCACTGGGTTGCTCCGGTATAGAGATTTTATCACACTTTGTGATGGGGATTCCGGACGAGATTAGTGAATATCCGGATTTGCAAACCGGACGAGATCAATGAATATCTGGATTTGCAAGGACTTCTTTGAAGTGCCTTCGGTTCCGTTTGATCCCGGAACGAACTTGTACGGATGTGTGTATGACGTTACACTTTGAGATATAAAGCTGGTTTATATCAAATACATTTCTGTTGGTGGCGGAGAATTTATTCCCTTAGCTTAACACCCTTCTCTAAGACGTACGAGCTCAGAGGTTATGTAGTTGATGGTTGCTAGTGATATATTCCCAAACTTGTAATGTGGCATACGAAGTGCTGCTGATCATTTGTTGATCAAAGCATGACTTTGTGAAAAGTGTAGCTTTGTGGACGAGACTTCGTCGAACCTCACACCCCGGAAATGGTCAAAACAGGAAGAATGCGGCAAGCTCAGAGCCTAATAGTCCATGCAGTCTAATTAGTCATGTTAGGATTGACTAACTAAGCCTACCCATATAGTAAGGTGTCTAGAAAAGTAGTGTCTAAGGTTAGGTTTGGTTAATCAAGTACTCTATCGTACTTGGCCACTAGCATGGCCTAAAAGATGAGGTAAGCCCAAAAGATTATCCCTAATAAGGGCTAACTTTAATAGGACCTTGGACTAATTTTCAAAATAGTGTAACGACCCGA
Organism: Allium cepa; assembly: GCA_030765085.1. NCBI lineage: Eukaryota > Viridiplantae > Streptophyta > Magnoliopsida > Asparagales > Amaryllidaceae > Allium > Allium cepa. The sequence continues at coordinate 140,401,100 of CM060940.1, read as the reverse complement.
AAATTTAACTGGTTTTAATAACATTATTTACTGAATTTTTTTGGAATTTTAAACGATAACATTTTGAGATATAAATTTGATATTTGGAATGCGTCTAGTTAAACATAGCAACTGGTAAATTTTCGTCCAAAAATATGAAAGTTTATTTCATGCGTAAATTTACTTCAATTTAATCAGTTAGAAAATCGATGAAAATAAAATGTTCTCGAAACCTGAATATTTTTACATAAAAAAATTCTAAATCATCTTCTGAGCAAGACGTCATTTTTCGTTTTACCAAACTCGGACATGTTTAACTCCGTCAATCTTATTTTCCTATGTTTTTGCTGCATTTTCCGCTAGTAGAAAATTCGAATTTTTAAAATTCAATCGTGCCACTGATATCCATATACAGTTTTGATCGTTTCGTCGTGTTGATCTCCGCAGTATATTCGTTTCTATATTTTGAAGTCCGGTTCGCTGCGAGATCGATGAAACCATTTGCAGTATCGGTGCGGGTTCGAACATTCAAATTTCTTTTGACTATTCAGTTTCATCATATCAACCCAACAACCATCAACTATTTGCAATAAACATTCTTGAATTATCGTGCATGCTTTCTCTGTTCCCAATAGCCACAGTTAATTTCAAATTTATGGTGACTCTTGCTTTTCTACTGTGGTTTCAACGTAATTCTGCCTTTATTCATTGTCTGCAACACTTTTCCTCCTTCCCGATTTTTACTTTACAAATAAATTTTACAAAGCTTCTCCTCTGCCTATTCATGCCAGAAGGAAAGTTTCAAACATTATTTAATTTTACGTTCTATCTTCTTCATTTGATAATTGAAGAAGTAAGCACATGTCTCTCCTCCAGACCACCTTCCTCTCTATAAATTTTTTTTTGAAACGAAACGTGAAAAACAAAAAGGTGAAGCCACTACTCTTCCCATCGGCCTTCCTCCGCCCACGTCATAACCACACCCACTCACCTTGATCGCCATCTCTCAGCTCCACGAGCTCCACCAGACGCCACCTCCTCTCTCTTTCGGACATGGCCATCTACAACCGATGTACTCCACAGCCTCACTGACATAAGCCACACCCTGCTTCCTCCATCTTCATGGCACCGACCTCCACTACCTAACGCCGGAGCGGAGCCCACATGCGACAGCCCGGGGTTGAACTGCACCTCCTCCACCCTGCCGTAACCCACAAACCAACGCCCAGCTTCACCCTCTGCCGCTACTCACCTCACCTAACCTCTGCGTCTAACACCGAGATCCATCTATGCTCGTTGATCAACCTCACCTCGGCCCGGGCACGACATCTTGCCAACCCAACACCTTGCACAGTCGAGTGTAGCCACCAAGCTGCGTCACTCTGTCGTTCCCTGCTCCACTTCACCCGCTACCACAGTCGCACCCCTGACAATCGCCTCCCATTCTCATAGCAACTGACCGCTTTCAATTTTCCACTTTCCAACTGCTTTGAGTAAGTATACAATTCATTGTTTTATAATTTTTGCAATTCATAAGAATCCAAGTGTATTTGACAATGTTATACTGCGTTTTAAAGTTCGGTACTATTATTTGGAAACAAAAGGAGCAATATAATATGTTTAAAGTATGATATGTTATGTCAGTATATATATTGATTTTATATTCTATCTTGCTTCTACCATCTACTGTTTTCTTCTTCATTTCTTTTTGAGAACTTGACTTCTTTTACATAATATACTTAAGTTATTTATGGCGTATGTATGTTTTAGAGTCAATATGATTGTATAAGATATGCATCCTTTATATTATTAGTTACCTATGACACACGCATTATAGTATTTATAATAGGAGAAATTCATGTTTTCCATATAAGTTTGTAATAGTGAACCTCATTTTTAACAATAAACAAACTTATATTTGAAAGTTTCAGGTATGTCAATATATGTGCTTATATTATAAGTATATTAGAATTTGTCATTTTTTAGATATATGTATATATTTGTTTTATAATGGTATTATATATTTAAATAAGTTTATATTATAGTAGCATAAGTTTGTTGTGTAGTATTATACAATGATTTAATGGAATATAATATAATATGGTAAGTTATGAAAATTTATTTCGTACAGTGGTTTTGCTATCGATATACGTAAAGTTGTTTGGGCTATATAAGCCTATATTAATTCTATAAATTTTTAGTTATATTATATGTTGCTTTGTGAGTATGTTGTCTGCACATATCTGTATTGTCAGCATATTGGTTAAGTATTGATTTTAAAATATTTTGTAGAGAGAAAGAGGTGCATTTGTTTTCTTTAGTGTGTGTGTGTGTGTATATATATATATTTGATTTTGAATTCGTGCATTTCAAATTCAGTAACGATTTTGGTAATGAAATATGTATAGATTTTTAATATTTATTTGTGTCTTATTTTAATATTGGTTATATATATACATATATGTATAAGGATTTTATTTGGATGCTGATCTTAATTTATAATGTATAAAGTTTCATTTTAAACTTGTGTTTCCAAACTGATTTTTGAGAAAATGTTATATTATAATATGTGTGTATCTTGTTCCAGGTTTGTAAAGCTAGTTTTGATTTATCTTCTTTATTGCTGTTTATCAGCTCTGTTCGTCAAACTTGTTTCCATCGTGCTTTACTTTGAAATTCGTGCGTGGATTCGTATCTCATCTCATTCCATCGTCAAATCTCTAGCCTCAAAGGTGAGCAACCACTCACGATTAACGTTGTTTTATTTATTAACTTTGATTTCAATTGAAATGACGATTGAAATATGCTTTCGTTATTAATTATATTGTTATATATGTTATTACCTATATCAGTTCACCTGTGACATCTGACACCATTATCTGTCAATAATTTATACGATGATTATACAGTTTGGCTGATAATTGATTGCTATGTGATGTTGACATTGGATGTTAATTGTTATTGTTAAAGTGATAATTGAATTTGATATAGGATTGATAACAAATTTTAAGCGGATTTATATGTTAAATTTGATTTGCTAAATATGACCCCTTTAATTGTTAAATTAATTGACACGTAGAATTTGGTTAATTACACTTTGAACCATTGAATGTATATTGGATTAATTGTTGTAGTATAAAATTGAAATTGGATGACAAGTAAAAAACCCGTATAAATAACTAGTGTAATAATATTTAGTCTGCATGAATCGATAGTGTAGATTATAGAAATAATTATATTAATTTGCAAAAATAACAATGTGAATTAATACGATTATCTAGGGATTATTTGAATTAATTATTAGATGGTTATTGCTTGTTTATTTACTTTGACACCATCCAAGTTGTCACACTACAAGTTCCCTTTGTTATGCTTTGATTTTTGAATTGAAATGGAATCGGGTTGAAATGATAAATACCCAATTTAAACTTTGACTTAGGATAGAGAATTAAACTAAACCCGATTGGTCAATAATTTGATTTAGAAATAAAATAATTATTTTATTTGAATAAATAATAAGGTTTTGAAATGAAGTTGGAATTTGAAATTTGTAATGAAGGAAAATGTTAATATTTAAAAATCTGAATCAAAACATTAACATAGTAGTTGATGAAAGAACGTTGTTTAAAATTTGGAATTTTTTACAATTATGTTTTGAAACTATTAAATAATTAAATAAAATTGAATTATATAATATTTAAATTGAATTGAATTCTTTAATAAGTGAAATTGAACTTCTTGTATAAGTGAAATTAAGTTTCTTTATTAATTGAGTTTTGAAATTGTAACCAAATAAGTAAATAAGTGAAACCGATTTTCTTTAACAAGAAATAAAATGCGTTTTATTAAAATAAATGTAAGACTTGTAATTTAAAGAATTTGATTTGACGAATTTTACTTAATTCAATTTGTAAGCTTTGGTAAAATGAAGTTGAACTTAAGTAAATTGATTTAATGAGTTGGAATTTAAATAGGAATTGTTTTAAATGATAAATTTATCTAACGAATATTGAATGGAATCAATAAATGAGTTTAAATTAGTTTCAACGTTAAATTAAGTTTAAATGATTATGGAATGAAAATTATATACGAATTTAAATGTATATTTAAATTGTTTAAATTAAATTTTGAAATTGAATTATAAAATTTTGGAATGGAAATTTGGAAGTTATGAAAAGTAAATTTCGGAAATTGTTCTAGAAAGACAAAGGAAATAATGATTTACAAATGTTAATTGAAAATGAATTTGATTTGGTTTTGAAATTTATTAAACGACCAATTGGTGAAATAAATTACGAAGGTTATTAAAGAGATCGGAATCGGTTATGGACATACTCTCTCTAAGCCAAAAACCACTTTAATAACTATACGCAGAGTGTGATCCAAAATGAAGTGGTTGGAATGATGTACGTAATGACTGAAGAAAGAGAACGATAATGGATAGTCTTGACACTTGTGTCAAATTGGAAATGACTAAAACAGGAGCCGTGCCGGGCCAAATGGGGTTAGCCACCTTGAGCGTGCACACTTCTTCGTAAACTACTCATTACTTGTTATTGATTGGTGCACCCTCGTACTTTGGGAGTGTTGTTTCGCGGTGTTGCGATCGTTGCAGCGATGCGTTTTCACCAGTCCGGATCAGGCAAACGGTAGTTTCACTGCCTTGGGTATTGCATCATGTGCCTTGTCATACTTGTATCCCTATATACGCGACCACTACGAATTTTTTGTGTGTTATATCTATGGAGTACTCCCTTATATCCCACTAGTTTACGGTGGAGTTTACAATGCTGTATAGTCTATGACACTTATATAAAATGTGTTAAGGGAGATAATAGTAACGCTTTAACGCTATTTTGATACTTTATATTACTGATAGACATTATATATTTAGCGTATATTACTACATAGTAGATAGTTTAACGGATCCTTACGGTTATTCCAACGTCCTTTGAGTTATTTGTATTTCAATTGTTATTTCACTTGAGTTGGATTTATTGATATAAGAATGCTAATCCCGACTCGAGTGTTTTGTGTTTTGTTTGACGCTCGAGTCAGACTGAGTGGTCCAGCTTTCGAGACTCACCTTTGGAGTTGGAGCTTCGCATGGAGATCCAGCTATCTATCCATCTTTTAGATATTCAGTTGATTCTAGTAATGTATTCTGATTCTTGTATTTGACTATTGTATTCGAGACTTCTGTGTAACTTATTTGACTCTGTTATATATATATAGTAGCTTCATGAACTACTATCTTTTGCTTCCGCTGCATATTATTACTCTGTGTCTTTGATTATCTTATTATTTATTTACTGTATATGTTCAGTTTTGCCAAATTTAAATTAACAATTCGGTATTTTGAATTATTCAAGTCCGATATGTGCGGATGCGAATAGTCCAAAATAGCGGGTCGTTACAGTTGATATCAGAGCTTTGGTAGCTCTAAGCAAAACTTAGCATATAGGATAAATGTATTTACAGAATCATTCTCATTCGAGTTTCAGTCTCTTCCTTTTGACTCGATTCCTTTGAATTTTGGAACGTTTCTTTCGGTTCCAAAATTCATTCTTGTCCCTCACTATTCGTATTCTTCTGAATTATGAAGTACCCATAACTCCACTTCGAATGATCTTTATAATGAATCGGCGGTCTCGCCAATCTTCGAATTATTTATAAATGGGTGAAACTCCTTTACAATAGGCATTGATTTAATAGAGATTTCTGTACCTCGGTTTACGATGTTGTCTATCTCCCGCTATGCCTGAATTCTATCTCTTGAGATCGAATGTGGATTTACCTCGGAATTCTGCATTGATCTTATTATTGAAGTCACGGTCGACAGTTTAGGATTGCCCGCGATTTATATAAACTTATTCATCTCCTATTTTTGATTACTTAATCATTTTATCTTTGTTCGAATCTATCTTCGAATCGAAATTCTCTTTAATTTGAGTCCATCAAATTTGAATTTCTATCCTTGCTTGAAATCCATTCTTGTATCGTCGAGCGAGGAAATGTATTTCTAAATTAATTTTAAAATGTTTTATATATTGTTTTGTTTGAGTTGTTGATGTTGATTTGGATTTTCGATTGATTCGTCTGATCAACGCTATCGATAGGATTTTCAAAACGCTTGAGCAGAGCAAACTGACACAATGTTGTTTCAAATTTGGTAGATAAAATAAATTTTGTATGATTATATTATAGAAGTATAAATTTTTGTGAAACTAAATAGTTAATGAATTTGTTGTCAGAAATAATAATATTTGATTTCCATTTATTATTTGTAAACCATTGACTATTGAATAATATAGATAAATGAATTTATAAAACCAGGTTAAAACTGATTTGAAATTTAGATGGATTTAAACTAAAATTTGAGAATTTAATATCCGGTGATTTCAAACTTTGATTTTTAAAGTTTTAAAGCATATAGTATTTGAAATATTTTCAAATAGAAACCGTTTCAAAGAATTTTAAATGATTAAATTAGAGCTCTTCTCTTTTGTCGCTGGAAAATAATTTCGGTGATGACGGCCGTGTCATCGACATTTATTTTCGAGTTTCGAAGTGGAGAGACTATTCTACAGCTTTGTTGCGGTTTGTTTTGAAAAATAAATTGATTTGAATTTCTTAACATGACTTGATTTATAATATATATTGAAGATTTTAAATTAGATTTGATATATTATGTATATATATATATTTATTTCATCTATGAAATGACTTGAAGTTAATCGAAAATTAATTCTGAAAATGTTGATTTAAGGATGATTTTCAATGAAGCCAAAAGTTTTGACTAAATACTTAACTTGAAATAAGAAAATTGTAAAATTTTATTTGGATAGTACTCAATTGCATTATATATAACTTACCTAAATTTTCAAAAGTTAACTATGTAATTGAATATTATATAGTAGAAAATGACATCAAAGGAATTTTTAAATAAATTTGAGTAGTTATATTAAATGTAAATATACTTAATATAAATGTGATAAGATATATTAAGTAGAATAAATTTAATAATAATTTGGAATAAAGAAGAATTAAATTTGTCGAATAAAGTATGATTATAATGAATGACTATTCAAATTTATGATCTTTGAAATTGTTAATTTAAGAAGATTGGATAATATACAATATAAATTGTCTTTGTAAATAAGATGTGAGTGCGTATAATAAATGTTATTCACTTAAATTTTAATTATAAAATGTCTATGGAGATAAATAGAATAATAAGTTAAATAAATAATAGGTGTGATTAATAGAAGAAAAAATTTGTTTGGAAGTTAATAAATTGAATTAAATCAACTTAAGAGAGTATCTTGAATTAATTGAATTTCATTTGAAAGGAACCTTTGTACATAACATTAATATATGTGAAATCAAATCAATTTAATGAAAATCTTGAATTTAAATACAAATTGTTGAATATAATTTTATTTAAATTGGAATTTATATGGTTTAAATTAATTGTTTATTATGTAATCCAAGTCTATTTTCTTTTGGTTGTTTCTATTCTCCTACCTCCTTCCTTTTCGAGGACGAAAAGTTTTGAGTAGGGGAGAGTGTAACGACCCGAAAATTTAACTGGTTTTAATAACGTTATTTACTGAAATTTTATGGAATTTTAAACGATAAAATTTTAAGATATAAATTTTATATTTGGAATGCGTCCAGCTAAACATAGCAACTGGTAAATTTTCGTCCGAAAATATGAAAGTTTATTTCGTGCGTAAATTTACTTCAATTTAATCAGTTAGAAAATCGATGAAAATAAAACGTTCTCGAAGCCTGATTATTTTTACATAGGAAAATTCTAAATCATCTTCTGAGCAAGACGTTATTTTTCGTTTTTCCAAATTCGGACATGTTTAACTCCGTCGATCTTATTTTCCTACGTTTTTGCTGCATTTTCCGCTAGTAGAAAATTCGAATTTTTAAAATTCAATCGTGCCATTGATATCCATATACCGTTTTGATCGTTTCGTCGTGCTGATCTCCGTGGTATATTCGTTTCTATATTTTGAAGTCTGGTTCGCTGCGAGATCGATGAGACCATTTGTAGTATCGGTGCAGGTTCGAACATTCAAATTTCTTTTGACCATTCAGTTTCATCATATCAACCCAACAACCATCAACTACTTGCAATAAACATTCTTGAATTATCATGCATGCTTTCTCTGTTCCAAATGGCCATAGTTAATTTCAAATTTATGGTGACTCTTGCTTTTCTATGGTGGTTCCAACGTATATTGATTCTGCCTTTGTTCGTTGTCTGCTCCACTTTTCCTCCTTCCCAATTTTTTACTTTACAAATAAATTTTACAAAGCTTCTCCTCGGCCTATTCATGCCAGAAGGAAAGTTTCAAACATTATTTTTTTTACGTTCTGTCTTCTTCATTTGATAATTGAAGAAGTAAGCATATGTCTCTCCTCCAGACCACCTTCCTCTCTATAAATTTTTTTTTTGAAAAAAAAACGTGAAAAACAAAAAGGTGAAGCCACTACTCTTCCCGTCGGCCTTCTTCCCCCCACGTCATTACTGCACCCACGCACCTCGATCGCCATCACTCATCTCCACGTGCTCCACCGGACGCCACCTCCTCTATCTCTCGTACATGGCCATCCACAGCCGATGTACTCCATAGCCTCACTGACACAAGCTACATCATGATTCCTCCATCTTCATAGCACCGGCCTCTACTACCTAACGCCAGAGCCAAGCCCACACTCGACAGCCCGGGGGTTGAACTGCACCTCCTGCACCCCGTCGTAACCCGCAACCCAAGGCCGAGCTTAACCTTCTACCGCTACTCACCTAACCTCTGCGTCTAACACCGAGATCCATCTATCTCGTTGATCAAGCTCACCTCGGCCCGGGCACGACATCTTGCCGACCCAACACCTTGCACAGTCGAGCGTAGCGACCATGCTGCGTCACTCTGTCATTCCCTGCTCCACTTCACCCGCTGCCACGGTCGCACCCCTGACAATCGCCTCCCATTCTCATAGCAACTGCCCGCTTTCAATTTCCATTTTCCAATTTCTTTGAGTAAGTATACAATTCATTGTTTTATAACTTTTGCAATTCATAAGAATCCAAGTGTATTTGACAATGTTATACTGCGTTTTAAAGTTCGGTACTATTATTTGGAAATAAAAGGAGCAATATAATATGTTTAAAGTATGATATGTTATGTCAGTATATATATTGATTTTATATTCTATCTTGCTTCTGCCATCTACTGTTTTCTTCTTCATTTCTTTTTGAGAATTTGACTTCTTTTACATAATATACGTAAGTTATTTATGGCGTATGTATGTTTTAGAGTCAATATGATTATATAAGATATGCATACCTTTATATTATTAGTTACCTATGACACGCGCATTACAACATTTATAATAGGAGAAATTCATGTTTGCCATATAAGTTTGTAATAGTGAACCTCATTTTTAACAATAAAGCAATTTATATTTGAAAGTTTTAGGTGTGTCTACATATGTGCTTATATTATAAGTATATTAGAATTTGTCATTTTTCAGATATATGTATATATTTATTTTATAATGGTATTATATATTTAAATAATTTTATATTATAGTAGCATAAGTTTGTTGTGTAGTACTATACAATGATTTAATGGTATATAGTATAATATGGTAAGTTATGAAAATTTATTTCGTACAGTGGTTTTGCTGTCGATATACGTAAAGTTGTTTGGGCTGTATAAGCCTATATTAATTCTATAAATATTTAGTTATGTTATATGTTGCTTTGTGAGTATGCTGTCTGCACATATCTGTATTGTCAGCATATTGGTTAAGTATTGATTTTAAAATGTTTTGTAGAGAGAAAGATGTGCATTGGTTTTCTTTAGTGTGTGTGTGTGTGTATTTGATTTTGAATCCATGCATTTCAAATTCAGTAACGATTTTGGGTAATGAAATATGTACAGATTTTTAATATTTATTTGCGTCTTATTTTAATATTGGTTATATATACATATATGTACAAGGATTTTATTTGGATGCTGAACTTAATTTATAATGTATAAAGTTTAATTTTAAACTTGTGTTTCCAAACTGATTTTTGAGAAACTGGTATAATATAATATGTGTGTATCTTGTTCCAGGTTTGTAAAGCTAGTTTTGATTTATCTTCTTTATTGCTGTTTATCAGCTCTTTTCGTCAAACTTGTTTCCATCGTGCTTTGCTTCGAAATTCGTGCATGGATTTGCATCTCATCTCATTTGTGACGCCCCACCTCTATACCCACGCTAGCCAAGAACACTACGGAGTAATGCCGTCGACTAGCACGGAGAATAAGGCTGTTGAGGAGCGACCATCCGTGTAATTGCTTTGTGCGAGCCTCGATATGTCAGGTAGTATAGCATGCATTCTATTTCAAGAGGAAATCCGACATACCGACACAAACTCAAAGCTACCACACGGTGGCTATAATATCTTCGGAAATAAATATAGAAATAAGCATAACACAAATCAGTCACAGACAATTCATATCACAAAGGCGGAAATAGATATGAATATAACACATGAAAGTGTTCATCAGAGTAGTGGTCTAAAGAGATCCACAATATCACAAAAGAATAGTTACATGAACTACACAAAAGAATAAGTATACATTATGGAGTCTGTATCTCAAATGTATACAACAAAAACTACTAATCTAAGTAGTAAGCAAAAGGTCAGAGTAATGGATCCCCGGAGAGAAGTCAAGTCGAAGCACCTGCAACATCTCGGTCTGACCCGAGTATTATTTATAAGAAAATAATAAACGGATCAGTCTAACTATAAATATCATATAACATGATATAGAATAGGAGATATGACTAAACACATAATAATCACAATGCCAAGCTGTGATATATATAAGTAATTGAAAATCAACAAGAGATTAATCAATATCACGATAATCTACTCAAGATAAAAAGGAATGTCATACTCCTAATTTCATTCACCAAGCCACAATAAATGACATATAAGATATGGCATAGGCGTATAATATCCATAATGGCATACTACTATAAGTATGTAAATGATAATCAACAAACAATTAATCAATATCAAAGAATCTTCTCGAAGATCCAAAAGGGGTATCATACCCAAAACTTGTATTCACAACAAGTTAATGACACACGAATTCACCTATGCACAAGAATTGATAAATCATATCAATAGAAATCACAAAGTTGGTGAAACATAAATTCTAGAAATCAACACAAGAAATCCAGTCAATGACACACAAATTCACCTATGCACAAGAATTGATAAATCATATCAATAGAAATCACAAAAATAGGTGAAGTATAAACTCCAGAATTCGACACACGAAATCCAGAAATTTCACAAAATAAAGGGGGGAGGCCTATCACATGAACGGGAGCATGAAAACTCACCAACAGCTGTAACACATGAACGAGAAGCTATCTCATGGTAGCTAGCCATTAATTTGACACACGAATGGTCCTAAGACCTGACACACGAATGGTCCGAAGACTGTGGGTTGCTACCCCACCAAATTTGAGTCGAAACTCCACAAAGCAGACAAAGAGACATCGCACAACTGCTAGTCTAAATCAAAAAAATGATCGTCATGATCATCGAGAAGTGTCAATTACACTAAGCTAGTAAATATATGAGTTTAGCTTCATGTCCCATAACCACTTGCTTAACTTAAATATTTACGAACAAATTGTAGATCTCCACTAGAAAATTGTCACAAGAGTTTCAATCGAACAAGTCCAAGAATTAACCAACAAAGTAAACGCAAGCGTTTCATACCACTCGTTTTACTAAGTCGTTTAATTAGATTTCTCATACGAGTGAGGTAAAGGTTTGTATATACTAATAGATTGGAAAACTGTTTTATAAACGAATTTGGTATTAAAATAGTATTGAAATCGTTTGAGGAAAGAGTTTTGATATTTACTACTAGTATAGAAAACCTTTATATTTTTAAAGTGACAAATCACGAAGAAGATTGTAAGAACAATCAATCACAAAAATTCACATACGAAGACGTGAATAAAATCCAAAGAAATCAATAAAGGATCCATCGAAATGGATATTCAAAAATCCCTAAAAAGAGTCATCAAAATCATAATAGATGATAACAACAAATAGGATTATCACGAATCGATTTAAATTGGAATTTCAATCCAAAAAGGCAAATCGGACTCAAACAGCAGGTTCAGTCGACTGAACAGAGTTTTCAGTCGACTGACCTTGTGCCTGGAAATTTTCCAGGTTCAGGAAACTTTCTGTTTTCAGTTTCAGTCGACTGTGCAGAGTTTTTCAGTCGACTGAATCATGCCTGGAAACTTTCGGGTTCCAGGTTCAGTCGACTGAACAGAGTTTTCAGTCGACTGAATCATGCCTGGGCTGTTTTTCAGCCTTATTCAAATGAAGAGCAAACTCTTCAAAAACGCAACCGGACGAACATTGGCTCTAAGGGTTTATGCTAATCGGCAACCCGGCCCTATACGCTCCTCGATGCATCACCAAAAGCATGATCAAACATCCATAAAAGTATTTACACACAAATTTGACTTAAAAACCCAAAAATTGGAATATTCACAAAACCAATCCAAATCAAGAGCAAATGCACATGAATAAGTGTTAGGAATTCATACCCAACAACCAAAGATAATTATAGTCATAGATGTGAGATAAAAATCTCACCTTTTCTCAAAATCAAACAAGAAGAAGCTTGAAAGCAAATGGAGAATCAACCTCTCTTCAACACAACCCAAATGAGCTTGAATTTATGCTCAAAAACAAGAACATTCTCAAAATTAGGTTTAGGAATTTCTGAAATTGGTAAGAGAACAAGTTGGAGAAGAAGAGAAGCTTACCAATGGGTTCTTCTTGAGTTTGGAGCTAGGAATTTGATTTGCAAGAGAAACTAGGGTTTTGGAGTTTTAATTTCCAATCTCTCCCACCATTAAAGCTAAGAAAACTGAAAAGAGAAAGAAGTGAGGGAGAATGGGGAGAGTGGTTCAGTTTTGGAGTATAAGTTAACATAGGGCTGAGCCCAAAAACCAAACCCAAAGTAAAAAGTAGCAAAAATCAACTTTCTCCAAACATATCGAAGCTTATACTCAAAAAGGTCGCAAACGGCATTTTAAACTCAATGGGAGTGGTCCCGAGTCCTAATTCGACCGTATGCAAAAAGTAGCTTTTCGGACTAAAATCCGACTAACGATAAAATATTTAAATAAAATATTTAAATAAAAAAATCGATAAATATGCGGGTTGTTACAGACTCCCCTCCTTAAAGAAATTGCGTCCTCGCAATATTTTAAGAAGAAGATATATATAGTAACAACCATAAAGGCATATTCAACACAAAAGAAGTTTGAAATAAGAAGTTCACCTCAAAGAGCACGAGAAAGTAAGTCCGGATGTGTTCGCTCGATGTACTCTCTAGATTCCCAAGAACAATCCTTAGGATTTGAAGACCATTGAACTTTAACAAGCGAAACATCTTTATTTCGAAGTCGTTTGACTTCCGAAGCAATGGTACGAGTAGGATGTTGCTCATAAGTTAAATTAGGCGAAACTTCAATCTCTTCCACAACACTGGGCTCAAGAACAGAATCGGAATCTCGAAGACATTTCCGAAGTTGAGAAACGTGAAACACGTCATGCATAGCAGAAAACTGAGCCGGTAATAAAAGGCGATAAGCCATGGAACCAATACGTTCGGTGATAGGAAATGGCCCAATATATCGAGGCGCTAGTTTTCCCGATCGACTGAAACGTACAACACCTTTCATAGGTGATACACGAATGAACACAAGATCTCCCACAGAAAATTCTAACTTCCTTCTCCGGTTATCGGCATAGGATTTTTGTCTACTCTGGGCTTCTTTCATCCTATGACGAATAAGATCAATCTTTTCTGTGGAATCACGAATAAAAACTAGACCTAAAGCCAGCTTCTCACCGGCCTCAAGCCAACAAGAAGGAGATCGGCATGGCCTTCCGTAGAGTGCCTCAAAAGGTGCCATACCAATACTAAATTGGAAGCTATTATTATAAGAAAATTCAAAAAGAGAAATATGATCTTCCCAACTTCCACCGAAATCAAGCACACAAGCACGAAGAAGATCTTCAAGAGTTTGATTAACACGCTCGGTTTGTCCATCGGACTGGGGATGATAAGCGGTGCTAAAATTAAGCTTCGTTCCTAAAGCTTTTTGAAGACTCTTCCAAAATCCACTAGTAAACAATGGATCACGATCGCTAACAATAGAAGTAGGAACTCCATGCAATTTAACAATTTCTTTGATAAAGATTTTGGCCAAAAGAGGAACGGTTCGATTAGATCGAAAGGGAATAAAATGGGCGGATTTAGTAAGTCTATCAACGATCACCCATAAGCTATCATGACCCGAACGAGAACGGGGAAGGCCATCTATAAAATCCATGGAAATTCGATCCCACTTCCAAACTGGAATTTCTAAAGGTTGCAATAACCCACCGGGCCTTTGATGTTCGGCCTTAACGAGTTGGCAAGTCATGCAACACTTAACAAAGTTAGCAATATCGAGTTTCATTCCCTCCCAATAATAAAGTCGCTTCATATCCGCATACATTTTACTACTACCGGGATGAATGGTAAATTTAGAACGATGAGAATCTTCTAAAATATCTTCACGAAGATCACCAATATTTGGCACGACAAGTCTACCAAATTTCCGAATGCCGCCACGAGAATCGATATCAAAGTCTTTCAATCCTTCAATATCAATTTCATCCCTAATATTTTGGCCAAGAAGAGCCAATTCAGGGTCTAACCCTTGAGCTTCAAGAATGCGGTCTAAAAGAGAAGGATGAGCCTCAAGGCTACATAAAGCAAGAGATGAACATAAATCGGGAACACACTCTCGAATCTCACAAGTGGATAAGATCTCGAGATCGTTCCATTAGGATATCATCATAGAAACAACAGCTTGTTGTTTACGGCTAAGAGCATCGGCGACACGATTACCCTTACCGGGAGTATAAAGAATATCAAGATCATATAGCGCAAGAAATTCGAGCCAATGCTGTTGACGCAAATTAAGTTCCTTTTGAGAGAATAAATACTTCAAGGATTTATGATCGGTATAAAGAACAAATTTCTCTCCCAAGAGATAATGACGCCAAATACGAAGGGCGAAAACAATAGCCGCGAGCTCTAAATCATGAGTGGCATATCTAGTCTCAGCAGGCTTCAATTGCCTAGAAGCATAAGCAATAACACGTTCTCTTTGCATAAGAACGGCACCCAAACCAACGCGACTAGCATCGGTATAAACAACGAAACCTTGATTCCCCTCGGGAATAACAAGAATAGGAGCATTAGATAGGAGTTCCTTTAATTTCTGAAAAGAAGCTTCACATTTGTCCGACCAAATGTATTTAACACCTTTCTTCGTCAAGCTAGTGAGAGGCACGAAAATCTTAGAAAAGTCTTTAATAAAACGACGGTAATAGCCTGCCAATCCAAGAAAACTACGAATCTCTTTCACACTCTCCGGTCTCTTCCAATCTTGAATCGCTTCAATCTTTGAAGGATCCACGGAAATTCCAGATTCAGAAATAATGTGACCGAGAAACCTCACACGAGATTGCCAAAAGTGGCACTTAGAAAATTTTGCCTTTAATTGATTACTCCTAAGAGAGTTTCCAACACAATCCGAAGATGTTTTTCATGCTCCTCCTCGGTTTTAGAATACACAAGAATATCATCAATAAAGATGAGAACAAATCGATCGAGGAAGTCTTTGAAAACTCTATTCATAAGGTCAACGAAATAGGCCAGGGCATTCGTCAGACCAAATGGCATAACAAGCCATTCATAAGATCCATAACGAGTACGGAACGATGTCAAAGGAGTACTATCCTCTGCAATACGAAGCTGATGAAATCCAGTAGCTAAGTCTAATTGTGAAAAACCTTAGCACCACTAAGCTGATCGAATAGATCATCAATCCGAGGTAAAGGATATTTATTTTTGATAGTAAGATCATTAAGCTTGCGGTAGTCAACGCAAAGCCTAAGTGTTCCATCGAATTTCTTCACGAAAATAGCCGAAGCTCCCCAAGGCGAGGAACTAGAGCGAATAAATTGCTTCGTCTCCAATTCGGATAATTGTTTACGCATCTCCTCGTTTTCTTTATTGGACATACGATACGGAGGACGAGTGATAGGTTGAGCTCCAGGAATAAGATTAATTCTGAACTCAATTGCTCGCTTAGGTGGTAATCCTAAAACGGGCTCGAATATGTCGGAAAATTCACGAACGGCATGAATAAGAGAAATAATATCACCCTCATCATCATCATCGTCATCACGAGGATTTAAAGAATATAAAGATGCGACCAAGCTGGAATCTGAATCTTTAAGATTAATAGAAATCTGCTTAACAGATTGAGGATATCGAAGATGAATAGTCCGCTCAGGACATAGGATATGAGCTTCATAACGGTTAAGCCAATCCATTCCCAAAATCATTCCAAAGCCTAAATAACGCATGACATGCAAATCGGTTAGGAAAGGAAAATCACACAAAATAATTTCGACATCTTTACACAATAAACTGATTGTTGCGGATCCACCAACCGGATTCGCAATTCTCAAAGAAATCATTAAACACAAAACATCCAAGGAGAAAGTATCAACAAGTTCTTTTGATATAAAAGAATGGGACGCACCCGTATCAAAAAGAACTCGAATCGGATGATCACGAAATAAAATAATTCCATCAAGGATAGAATGAGGCATACCTTGACCACGAGATGTGTTGCCAGGGGCCTGAGCAACATTAAGCTTTCCCTCCCTCCTATTTTGAAGTTTGGGACATACATGCATAAAATGGTCCGGGCTTTTGCAATAGCGACAAGTACGAGGCTTTGAACACTTGTTCGCAAAATGGTCTTTCGAACCACAATTATAGCATTTTCCTTGAGTAGAGGAAAAGGTCTTTTCAGCAGGAGTTGCTTGCCTCCCTTTCTTATTGGGATAAGGACCTTTGAATTTGCTTGACCTCTTCTTGTTGTTGAAGTTTGGTTTCGAACCCACCACTTCAACATCATTCTCCTTATCCGCCTCTTCAAGACGAAGAGCAATATCAACGAGTTGGTCGAAAGAAACTTCTAACTTTAGAAGTAATGGCTTCTTGAGATTTTTGTTTAAGCCATAGACGAACCTCTGGTTCTTCTTTAAAGGGGTGTTGATGTATTCAACCCCATATTTGGAAAGCGACTCGAAGAAGGCGACGTAATCAGTCACGGAGGACTCACCTTGAACAAGGTCTATAAATCGCCGAGCCAATGTCACTTTCTCAGCTTCTGGCACGAATTTTAACTCGAAGCATTCTTGGAATTTCTCCCAGGTGAGATCCGCTTCATTAGTTTCAGGAATAAGAAGCTCGTACCAGTCCAATGCTCTTTCTCGGAGCATACTTGAGGCCACCTGAACTCGGTGAAGGTCAATAAGATTCATGCGAGAAAAGATTCGATCGCATGACCTTAGCCAAGCCTGTACTTCAATAACAGTTTCGGAACCTTTGAATGGCTCCCCACCCAAATTAGTGTAATCGCCACACAAGCGTGCAAATCCCGACTTTGGGTGAGTAGGTTCCGGGTTAGCTCCAGCTACTTGAGCATTAGTTACCAAATCAAGAAGCTGTTGAGCAGTCATAAAAACTCCATCCTGGGGTGGAGTGCTTGATGGCACGGCTCTGGGGCGGCCAGGTCTAGACATTTCTCTTCCTTTAGAAATAAAGAAGAGGAAGAAAAAGGTTATTCACCAAATTGAATATCAAGCAATCTTGATAGGCAAAACAAGGAATCATAAAAGAAAATAGGATAGAACGGTACGTAGACCCGAATAAAATCCTAAAGCACGACTCCTAAGAAGAACTTAGGATGATGATCCTTGTTATAATATTCCATATTGTTCCGAAGTTTGGCTCTGATACCAAGCTGTGACGCCCCACCTCTATACCCACGCTAGCCAAGAACACTACGGAGTAATGCTGTCGACTAGCATGGAGAATAAGGCTGTTGAGGAGCGACCATCTGTGTAATTTCTTTGTGCGAGCCTCGATATGTCAGGTAGTATAGAATGCATTCTATTTCAAGAGGAAATCCGACATACCGACACAAACTCAAAGCTACCACACGGTGGCTATAATATCTTCGGAAATAAATATAGAAATAAGCATAACACAAATCAGTCACAGACAATTCATATCACAAAGGCGGAAATAGATATGAATATAACACATGAAAGTGTTCATCAGAGTAGTGGTCTAAAGAGATCCACAATATCACAAAAGAATAGTTACATGAACTACACAAAAGAATAAGTATACATT
Source organism: Allium cepa (assembly GCA_030765085.1). Lineage (NCBI taxonomy): Eukaryota > Viridiplantae > Streptophyta > Magnoliopsida > Asparagales > Amaryllidaceae > Allium > Allium cepa. The sequence goes on along the minus strand of CM060940.1, from coordinate 140,382,723 downwards.
ATGGAGTTTGTATCTCAAATGTATACAAAAAAAACTACTAATCTAAGTAGTAAGCAAAAGGTCAGAGTAATGGATCCCCGGAGAGAAGTCAAGTCGAAGCACCTGCAACATCTCGGTCCGACCCGAGTATTATTTATAAGAAAATAATAAACGGATCAGTCTAACTATAAATATCAGATAACATGATATAGAATAGGAGATATGACTAAACACATAATAATCACAATGCCAAGCTGTGATATATATAAGTAATTGAAAATCAACAAGAGATTAATCAATATCACGATAATCTACTCAAGATAAAAAGGAATGTCATACTCCTAATTTCATTCACCAAGCCACAATAAATGACATATAAGATATGGCATAGGCGTATAATATCCATAATGGCATACTACTATAAGTATGTAAATGATAATCAACAAACGATTAATCAATATCAAAGAATCTTCTCGAAGATCCAAAAGGGGTATCATACCCAAAACTTGTATTCACAACAAGTTAATGACACACGAATTCACCTATGCACAAGAATTGATAAATCATATCAATAGAAATCACAAAGTTGGCGAAACATAAATTCCAGAAATCAACACAAGAAATCCAGTCAATGACACACAAATTCACCTATGCACAAGAATTGATAAATCATATCAATAGAAATCACAAAAATAGGTGAAGTATAAACTCCAGAATTCGACACACGAAATCCAGAAATTTCACAAAATAAAGGGGGGAGGCCTATCACATGAACGGGAGCATGAAAACTCACCAACAGCTGTAACACATGAACGAGAAGCTATCTCATGGTAGCTAGCCATTAATTTGACACACGAATGGTCCGAAGACCTGACACACGAATGGTCCGAAGACCGTGGGTTGCTACCCCACCAAATTTGAGTCGAAACTCCACAAAGCAGACAAAGAGACATCGCACAACTGCTAGTCTAAATCACAAAAATGATCGTCATGATCATCGAGAAGTGTCAATTACACTAAGCTAGTAAATATATGAGTTTAGCTTCATGTCCCATAACCACTTGCTTAACTTAAATATTTGCGAACAAATTGTAGATCTCCACTAGAAAATTCTCACAAGAGTTTCAATCGAACAAGTCCAAGAATTAACCAACAAAGTAAACGCAAGCGTTTCATACCACTCGTTTTACTAAGTCGTTTAATTAGATTTCTCATACGAGTGAGGTAAAGGTTTGTATATACTAATAGATTGGAAAACTGTTTTATAAACGAATTTGGTATTAAAATAGTATTGAAATCGTTTGAGGAAAGAGTTTTGATATTTACTACTAGTATAGAAAACCTTTATATTTTTAAAGTGACAAATCACGAAGAAGATTGTAAGAACAATCAATCACAAAAATTCACATACGAAGACGTGAATAAAATCCAAAGAAATCGATAAAGGATCCATCGAAATCGATATTCAAAAATCCCTAAAAAGAGTCATCAAAATCATAATAGATGATAACAACAAATAGGATTATCACGAATCGATTTAAATTGGAATTTCAATCCAAAAAGGCAAATTGGACTCAAACAGCAGGTTCAGTCGACTGAACAGAGTTTTCAGTCGACTGACCCTGTGCTTGGAAATTTTCCAGGTTCAGGAAACTTTCTGTTTCCAGTTTTAGTCGACTGTGCAGAGTTTTTCAGTCGACTGAATCATGCCTGGAAACTTTCGGGTTCCAGGTTCAGTCGACTGAACAGAGTTTTCAGTCGACTGAATCATGCCTAGGCTGTTTTTCAGCCTTATTCAAATGAAGAGCAAACTCTTCAAAAACGCAACCGGACGAACATTGGCTCTAAGGGTTTATGCTAATCGGCAACCCGACCCTATACGCTTCTCGATGCATCACCAAAAGCATGATCAAACATCCATAAAAGGATTTACACACAAATTTGACTTAAAAACCCAAAAATTGGAATATTCACAAAACCAATCCAAATCAAGAGCAAATGCACATGAATAAGTGTTAGGAATTCATACCCAACAACCAAAGATAATTATAGTCATAGATGTGAGATAAAAATCTCACCTTTTCTCAAAATCAAACAAGAAGAAGCTTGAAAGCAAATGGAGAATCAACCTCTCTTCAACACAACCCAAATGAGCTTGAATCTATGCTAAAAAACAAGAACATTCCCAAAATTAGGTTTAGGAATTTCTGAAATTGGTAAGAGAACAAGTTGGAGAAGAAGAGAAGCTTACCAATGGGTTCTTCTTGAGTTTGGAGCTAGGAATTTGATTTGCAAGAGAAACTAGGGTTTTGGAGTTTTAATTTCCAATCTCTCCTACCATTAAAGCTAAGAAAACTGAAAAGAGAAAGAAGTGAGGGAGAATGGGGAGAGTGGTTCAGTTTTGGAGTATAAGTTAACATAGGGCTGAGCCCAAAAACCAAACCCAAAGTAAAAAGTAGCAAAAATCAACTTTCTCCAAACATATCAAAGCTTATACTCAAAAATGTCGCAAACGGCATTTTAAACTCAATGGGAGTGGTCCCGATTCCTAATTCGACCGTATGCAAAAAGTAGCTTTTCGGACTAAAATCCGACTAACGATAAAATATTTAAATAAAATATTTAAATAAAAAAATCGATAAATATGCGGGTTGTTACATCATTCCATCGTCAAATCTCTCTAGCCTCGAAAGGTGAGCAATCACTCACGATTAACGTTCTTTTATTTATTAAATTTGATTTCAATTGAAACGATGATTGAAATATGCAGCCGTTAGTTAATTACATTGTTATATATGCTATTACATGTATCAGTTCACCTGTGACATCTAACACCATTATCTGTTAATTATTTATGCGATGATAAAACAGTTTGTGAAACGACTCGCAAATCCGTACCTCTTGAGTCAACACTATTCTACATCAATTTACTCAAGAGGAATAGAAATACGAACCATTAGGGTTAAATAAGAAGAGATAGAAGAAGAAAGAACTAAACAACATCAGAATCTCACAGTCGCAGCGGAATAAAATATAATAGTAAATAATAGATCTTTACAAAAAATGAAACTATATCGGTTTGGTACATCATATCATCAGAGTGTCTTATACAAACAACATTTATCAGTCAGACAATTCCATACAATCACAGCAGCGGATATATATACAAGTACGAATAATACGTCTCGGACTCCAGCTCCTCTTCTCCTTCAAAGCATCCTATCCTGAACATATAATACTCGGTCTGACCCGAGCATTATAATGAAATAACACCCGAGTCAGTCTGGAATACCAGCTGATAATAATACATCCAAATTGATTATTAAAGTTTCAAAAATCTTTTGAAAACAAAAGCATCTCGTAAGACCACGCCACAAATAAACATGTCGGGTTTTTACCTTACGGTAGCTAAAACACTTTTTTATAGAAATCCTCTGATATTATAATAGGGTCTATATACAAATACTTATGAAATAGCCGAAATTGTTACGTTCATTAAATTCCAGCTACTAGCCACAATCGTGGGTAATACAAACAAAACTCGTAAAAGGCGCGTAAGGAGAATGGATTTCCAACAATGACTAGGCACTAGGGTACCACCTGTCACAATTCCTGGTCTAGATCAGCGTACCGAGGACCACGCCCGATCCATTGCAACACAAGGCCCGGACTACCCCTTAATGGATAGTCCTGAGTAAGATCACCCCGCGGTTGGGATCAGCAACCGCACCGCTAAGCCGAAATAAAAGGGACATCTAGATAGGAATGACCTTACCCGGAAATGGGTGCTGCCCACCAAGTCTTGCTCATATCCCCTGATTTTCAGTCATTCTCGGTTGATGAGGCTTGAGGCTAAGCATTACCTTTTAGAACGTTTCACTTAGAATGCCCATCGCCCACCTGATGATGTTCCGAAAGCATTCATCCATACAAGTCCGTCCTGGGTTCGAATGGAACCGAAGGCACTACTCCTACTACATCCATTTTGGAAATATCCTCCGGATTAGTAGCGACTAGCCCTTGCACTTCACTGCTCCATCTTTGACTCCGAATATTTTTTTCCACGAAACGTATAAACTGGATCAAAGTGGTTTTCGAGAAATAAATCTCGATCCCGGTCTCTTCGAAACGATCAACGCATTTGTCCAATATTGATAGTCGGTGATTTACTATCAATTAACATTCACAAACATCCATCCGCAATAAATAATTGCCCACATTAGTTATTTTCCTCAAAAATTTCTTCATGAGATATAATTTTCCTTTTCAAAATCCTTTTGAAACACCTTTCAAACCCAATTTTCTCATGGAATAGATTCTCAAATCTTTATTTCCTCTGAAGCATCCAAGTACCCATATTTAAGATTTAAAATAATTTAAGTACTTTATCCCTCAAAATACATTAAAACATTTATAGTAAATCTACTTACATACTTAATTTAGTATATTTCGAATAAAACTACTTTATAAAATATAAACTATTAATTTAAAATAAAGTTAAGTTATGCTAGATTTTAAAATAAAGTTATGGAACTCTACACAATTTCTAAATAATACTTTGATTGATTATCTTTTAAATAGAACCATTCTATAAAGTATAATAATAATAATATTCTTTAAAACATAATTTTAATTACCCTTTAAAAATAATTACTTCTATAACTACTTTGATATCTGTTCACTTTTAAAATTCTTACAACTTAAATAATTTTCTTAAAACCATTCTTTAATATAACTTCAAACTCTAATGTTTCAAAAATCTATTTTAAAACGTACTTGGTTTTTCAAGGAAATACACTTCCATCTTAGAATAACCAAAGAATTCTTTTTATCAATCCAACACGTGTTATCCCAATTCAATTTTACGTTCATCCCGTATAATTCTTTCCATACTTTAAAAATAGCTCCTTTTATTTTAAACACATTGCTATTTCCTGGAAATCATTTTCAAACATAAGTTTAAAATATTCAAAATAAGCTCTAGAAATTATTTAATTGAAAATAATACTTAAGGAAATATATAGGGGTTTCCTAAGTATTTTAAATAAAATATAACTTCTAAATAAGGTTATTTAATCAAATATTCATATTAAAATTTCCTTTTGAAAACTTAATACTACTTTACCTTTTTAAAATTAATTAAATACCATAATTACTTAATCAAATATTTGCTTTCACTTAAAAACATTTTAAAATAATATATCTTTCTAAAAATACTCCAAATATATTTAAACTGCAAATTTATTGTGATAGCCCTGATTTTATGAACAAGTTTTATAATTTAATCTAGTTATGCTTGTCTGAAAATTTTGTTGCCTAGAAAAAAAATATAATAAATATAATAAATTGACCACAAATGCATTTTGTAAGTATTGATATGTATGCAAGATGGAACACACACATGCACATATTTCTCTGGGAAAAAAAAAGAAAGCAGAAATTAATTTGTAAGCTAGAGTAAATTACAAATACATGGATATGATATGATTATTACAGATAGGAATGTGTCATTGAAATAAGTCTAGAATAAGGAAAATAAAGGCTTAGGCAAGGATAGAAATATAGGTATTATACAGGCATTTTAAACAAATGCTGGCTAAAGGAAAAATTAGAAATTGCATGGAAATGGTATGAGTTGTTGAATAAATACTTTATCTACTTTTAGCAATTTCCTTAGCTTTTAAAAAAAAGAAACGGAGATCATGCAAATAAGATGACTGGGGTAATAAGGTGTAATTTCTGTTAATAGAAATAGGGACCACTTACCCATTTTCTCTTGAAATAGAATGAGAGGATGATCATAAGTGACAGGATAAAATTGACATTGGGTAAATTTTAAAAACCCTAGAGGCAGCCAAGGTCTCTTATAAGAAGGCTTAAGGGTAGAAGGATCTGTCACCATTTTCTTAAAAACAGAAAAAAAAATATACAGTAAGCAAGAGAAATAGAAGCATTGGCCATTAGAGATAAGTAGGAAATAGCAGATCAAAAGAAAAGGATTAAGGTGAGTAACCTCACTGAAAATTGGCATTAAGTCCTGAATATTGAGGCAGCCTAAATGATTTTATATTTTTATTCAATCTGTGTTTGTTTTATGATTTTGGTGTGTTAATGATCTGTTAAATGTTTAACTCTTCTTATGTTAATATACCCAGAAAATATGTTTATGGTTTTCATGTTTAAATGTTTACTGTGTTATGAATTATCTTTGAGATGAGATGCTTTCTTTTATGTGACTTTTACATACAGATCAATTCATGGAAATTTCAAGGATATATGTTATAGATCTATGGTCAAAGGAAAAAAAATGAATGAAAAAAAATGGGACTGCAGTATAAAGTGGTTGCTGCTTATGTCTCATGATTAAATAAATGGTAACATAGAAGTGCAATGTCATACATGTGCTGAACTTTTATGTTTACAAATAAATCCAGATGAGAATAAAGACTTGTGGTTTAGTCAGATCTTATGAATTCGTGAGTATCTGATTAAATCAGAGGTAAATGGATGCATCAGAGCAAACTATATATATATATATATATATATATATATATATATATATGACCATATATTTATAAGCATGACTCCTGAAAAGCCCATGATGTAAATAACATGTATACTGAGAAACCAGACTAGCTTGTATGAATAAATTTATGTTATGGAAACATGATATGTTATTTCTTGAATACATGCATGATGGTTGAGTTGTTTATTTTTCTCTGATTAATTATGAGATGCAGAAGGGATTAGCACAATTGGGGGAAAAGAGAAAGTAAACACTTAGTAATTTAACTAAGGATTTTGGATCTTAGGGCTGCAAAGTATGGCTTGGCAAGGTGAATATTGCAAGCTCACACATGGTATGATTATACCCAGGGGCCTGAGTGTGCTGGGTTAATAGTGAATATGCCCCAGACAATGTGTGATTTAATAGAAAGAAAGTAGCTAAAGTCCATTACAAAACACCTGACATTGAATTCTGAAAATAAGTTCACAGATAGGATTGGGGAAAACCCCTGATAGCCAGAAAGTTATAGATAAGGAAAATAATTAAATGATGATTATATTGGTTGGTTAGATTATTCTATTGGCGGAATTATATGTTTGTACTCCCTGATACAATTCATGGAATTCTTTATTATTCTGTTATGCATAAATGAACATGCACAGGTGATACATGAGAGTATCCAAGAGAAATGTTGCTTTACCTTACCTGTTTTAAAAGTTACTTGAAAATAAGAAAAGTTATCTAAATTTAGATTTTTCAGTAAGATTACTCATACCAGACAACGTAGTCTGACCCTTTGTGTGTTTGAACACCATTGGGTGTCTCATATTTTTATGAGGCAGCTCATGGTGATTGTGCAGGTAATTAGGCATTTCCTTGATCAAGAATTGGATGAATTAGCTGCTAAGGAATTGGATATAATAGTACAGACTCACTAATATTATGATAGAAGTTACTTTGAATTTAGGCTATGAAATGTTGGTCAAGTTGTTTGGGAGGAAACTGATGTAGTGTTATCTTCTGTTAGTAAGTTTTGAACTAACTATGATATTTCTGTTGAAAGTTGTGAGTTGCTTTTGAGAATGTTTCATTAAGTAATACAGTTTTTTTTAAACTTCTGGAATGCTTAACAAAATGTGCAGTACTAAGATAAATATGAAATGATTTGTAGATTGGAATTAAAAAAAAGATAACCTTATATCTATTGTAAGAACTGTGAGACACATAGAGAAACCCAGATTAATTGGTATGCTGCTTGAGTAAAGTAGCAAAACAATTCAGGCTAACTTGACCAATTTTGTCAAGCCTGGGTTCAACCAGTCTAAATGACCTGAGCTCTTTAGTTAGGAAAGATAATAAATAAATAAAACTAGTAAATCAGGTTAGTTGTATTGAAAAAGAATGGTTACTTGAAATCATCCAGAGACACACATGAACACAGAATACATGTACACACTTTTACATGTGATAATTATAGTCTCAGTAAATCTGAGGTCATAGAAGTGCAAACAAACCTTAAAACTAGAAAAATAACATATAGAACTTGCAAAAAAAAAATTAAATAAGACAGAAAAGCTACTATGGAAATTATTTTGCTATGAGGAAATCCTATGGTGAATTCCAAAATGAATTTTCTGCCTACAAAACTCTTATGCTCTGATTGAAAGAGAAAGAGAAAAAGAAAAACTCAAAATATTATCTATATTTGTTTTCATATAAGTAAGTTAAGATGATTTGTTTATAACAATATTTTTATATTGGTTGAAAGATCCTGGACAGGAGTGAAAAGAGAAAAGATGTTCTCTTGAGTAGATGACCACTGAAAAAAACCTATACAACACTAAAAAAAAATTTGGGTAAGAAAGTGGGTCATCTCATTTGTTATCAGAGCTATGTTGATAAATAACATAGCAAAATCTTGGATGAACTTGTTTGTTTTGAATGTATGAAAGTATTGACTGTCTTGGATACTTTATTTTATACTGGTATAATGTCTGTTATGATTAAATGGTAATAAGTTAGAATAGGTTAACTTATAAAAGAATAGATAATGGACTAACTCAAGTATTATATCCATAAAACTATGGTGAGACCTAGACAACCAGATGTAGGACCAAGTGAACCACCTATGATGAATATGCAAGAATTTATGAAAGCACTAAGGGATGGAGTAGGTAACAGGCAAGAAAACCCACATGAGGAGCTTTCCAAACTTCTCAAGACCTTTACCAATCTTGGAGGCAAGACTTTTGATGGAACAGAAGGGATTATGGGAGTTCAAAATTGGCTCAGAATTTTGGATAGAATATTTGCTTATATGCAAGTTGAAGACCAAAAGAGGAGGTTAATAGCATCTAGACAACTGAGGGGAGCAGCTTTGGATTGGTGGGAAGTTATTATAGCTGGAAGACCTGAAGGGGAGGTGACATGGAACCAGTTTAAAGAGATGTTGGAAGGGAGATTTGTACCTGCATCAGCTAATGAATCTTTGCTAAAAGAATTTATTAAACTAAGACAGGGAACTATGAGTGTAACTGAATATACACAAAAGTTTGAATCCTTAGCCAAGTACGGTGCAGTGCTTATCACAACTAAAGAGGCTAAAAATGCCAGATATATCCAAGGACTGAATGCCCACATTAGTAGAGCTATGCTACCATTTAAGGACAGGACCTTTGATCAAGTTTTGGATCTGGCTTTGAGCTTTGAACAACATGATAAAGCCATAGAAAATTTCAGAGCATTTAAAAATAACCAAAATAAGAAGGGAAAGGGAAAGTTTCACCCTTATGACAAAAAGAAAGCAGAGGTAGCTTCCACCAAGAAATCAGAAGAAATCAAAACTGCTGAAGTTAAGAAGAAAATTACTTGCTATAATTGTGGACAACAGGGACACATGAAAAATAGGTGTACAAATCCTAAACCAGCATCCTTTAAATGTCACCAGTGTGGAAAGGAAGGTCACATAAGGAGGAACTGCCCAGAGTTTAAGCAAGGAAAAATGAGTACTTTGGAAGTGAAAAGCAAAGCAACTGAGGGACCAAATGTTGAGAAGCATGGCCAAGTTGAAGGTACTTTGCTTATTCACTCCATACCTTTTGTAGTAGTATATGATACTGGGGCTACACACTCCTTAATTTCTCATGATATTGTACAATAACTAAAATTGAACTGTATGATTGTTGATAAGCCATTACTTATTAAAAGTCCTTTAGGAAATTCCTGTGTTTTGGGTATGATGTGTATGCAACTAGGATTGAATATAGGGGGGTATGTGTTTAGTGCAGACCTATATGTGTTGAAATACCCAGGAATAGGAGTGATTTTAGGGGTTGATTGGTTAAGAAAATATAGGGCTGTTATAAACATGGAAATCTCTACCATATCTTTGAGAACTTCTGATGGGAAAAGAGCAGTTGTTCTTTGTGAAGTGAATAAGAACAGGAACATAGCCACCCTTATTACTTTGTCTAGTGAAAAGCACATGCCGGCAATAGAAGAAATCCCTATAGTAAATCAATATGCTGATGTGTTTGGTGAAGTAAAAGGGGTTGTCAACCATAGACCAGTGGAGTTTTCTATTAAACTTATTCCAGGAGCAAACCCAATAGTTAAAAGACCCACTAGAATGGGGCCTAAAGAATTAATAGAATTGAAAAAGCAACTTATTGAACTTGAAGAAAAAGGCTTTATCAGACCTAGTAGCTCATCATGGGGAGCACCAGTAGTTTTTGTTAAGAAGCAGGATGGATCTCTTAGATTATGTATTGATTATATAGAGTTAAATAAAATCACAGTTAAAAACAAATACCCCTTACCAAGAATTGATGATCTTTTTGATCAATTGAGTGGTGCAAAAATATTCTCTAGACTTGATTTGGCCTCAGGATTTCATCAAATGAAAGTAGAAGAGGAAAGCATTAAATATACAGCCTTTAATACTAGATATGGACTTTATGAATTTTTAGTAATGCCATTTGGCTTGACAAATGCTCCCTCTTACTTTGTTGATTTGATGAATAGAATTTTTAGAAAATACTTAGATAAATTTGTATTGATATTTATTGATGATATCTTAATTTATTCTAAGTCAGTTGAAGAGCATGAGAATCATTTGCATATAGTACTACAGAAATTAAGGCAAGAAAATTTGAAAGCAAAATTTTCAAAGTGTACTTTTTGGCAAAATGAAGTAAACTTTTTAGGTCATGTGATATCAGAAAAAGGCATATCTGTAGACCTCAATAAGGTGATGGCAGTGCAAGCATGGAAAAGGCCTACTAGTGTCACAGAGGTCAGGTCATTTATGGGAATGGCTGGGTATTATAGAAGATTTATAAAGGATTTTGCAAAAATTTCAATTCCATTGACTAGATTAACTAGAAAGAATCAGGCTTTTGTTTGGACTGAAGAGTGTGAGAAAGCCTTTGAGAGGTTAAAAGAAGCACTAGTACAAGCCCCAATATTAAAGGTGCCTGAAGGAAATGAGAATTTGGTGATATATACTGATGCTAGTGGCCAGGGACTTGGGGCAGTATTGATGCAACAACATCAAGTGATAGCTTATGCCTCTAGACAGTTGAAGCCCAGTGAGGTAAAGTATGCTACACATGATCTTGAATTGGCTGCCATTGTGTATGCTCTTAAATTATGGAGACATTATTTGTTAGTGGCTAAATTTGAAGTATACACAGATCATAAGTCACTCAAATATTTGTTTTCACAAAAAGAATTGAACATGAGGCAGCAATGATGGATTGAACTCTTAGCCTCATATGATTTTGAAATATTGTATACACCTGGCAAAGCTAATAAAGTGGCAGATGCTTTAAGTAGATAACATGCCAAGATAGCTAGATTGATGATAGAAGAATTTAACACTTTATCATTACTGATTGATTCAGAGGTGGAAAGGGACAGTGTGGAAAATATGAACATATGCAGTGAGAAGGAAGAAATAGGAAAATTGAGTTTTGTTACTTTGGGATCAGAATTGAAAAATAAAATTGTAAAGCTACAAGATCAAGATCCATTTTTACTTGAGAAGAAGACTCAGATATTAAATGGTGAAGCAGTGGAAGGATTTCAATTGAATAGGCAGGGTTATTTGAAGAAAGGAAAAAGAATATGTGTTCCTAGCATTGAAGAATTGAAGCAAGAAATTTTAGATGCTTACCACAAAAGCAAGTATACCATACACCCAGGAAGCACAAGAATGTATCACAACCTCAAGAGAGATTATTGGTGGAGTGGTATGAAGAGTGCAGTGGCATTATATGTGTCTAAATGCATGGTTTGTCAACAGGTAAAAGCTGAATACCAAAGACCCTCAGGAATGCTTCAACCTTTACAAATACCACAGTGGAAATGGGAAGATATATCAATGGATTTCATTGATGGTTTGGCCAAAACTAGGAGGGGAAATGATAGTATTTGGGTTGTAGTAGATAGGCTAACTAAATCAGCTCATTTTATACCTGTAAAATCAGATAGGAATGCATGCACATTAGCTCAGTTATTTATTAAAGAAATAGTTAGATTGCATGGAATACCAAAAACTATAGTAAGTGATAGAGATACCATCTTCACTTCAAAATTTTGGCAAAGTTTTCACAAAGCAATGGGGACTGATCTATGCTTGAGTACAGCATATCACCCTCAATCTGATGGTCAAACAGAAATTGTGAATAAAGTACTTGAAGACACGTTGAGGGCATGTATATTGGATTGGGGAGGAAGCTGGGAAGATCACATATTTCTGGCAGAATTTGCATACAATAACAGCCATCACAGTAGCATAGGCATGGCACCCTTTGAAGCACTCTATGGTAGACCATGTTTATCACCTTCAAGTTGGGTTGAATCTGGGGAGAAGGTGGTCTTAGGACCAGAAAATGTAAAAGAAACTTCTAAAAAGATAGCTTTGATTAGAAAAAGAATTGCTTCTGCCCAAGACAGGCAAAAGAAGTATGCTGATCAGAGGAGAAAGGCAGTGCAATATGATGTTGGAGACTATGTATTTATTAAAGTATCACCCATGAAAAAGATTTTGAGATTTGGAAAACAAGGGAAGTTGATTCCAAGGTATATAGGACCATATAAAATTCTAGAAAGAATTGGAAGTGTAGCATATAAGTTAGAATTGCCCGAGGAAATGAAAGCAATACATGATGTTTTCATGTATCTCAGTTAAGGAGATGGGTTCATGATAAGGAAACAATTTTAAAATCCTCTGAGAAAGTACAGATTGACCCCAGAATGGTGTATGAGAAGAAGCCTGTAGGCATAGTTGCAAAGGAAATCAAGAAATTGAGAAACAAGGAAATAAAAGTAGTAAAAGTGCAATGGAGTCTTGACCCAAATGATTGCACATGGGAGGTGGAAGATAAAATCAGAAATGATTATCCACAACTAATTGATTGAATAAAAGGTAAAAAAAGAAGAATTTTTTTTTATATATATATAAGTATACTAATGGATGACTTGATTAAATACTTTGATATGCATAGGGTTTGATTAAATGATTGGTCTGAGAATGATGGGTTTATTGAATTGAGGATGTCTGAATTAAGTATGAAAGAATTGTGGGACACAATTCCTAAAAGGAGGGGTATATGTGATAGCCCTAATTTTATGAACAAGTTTTATAATTTAATCTAGTTATGCTTGTCTGAAAATTTTGTTGCCTAGAAAAATAATAATAAATATAATAAATTGACCACAAATGCATTGTGTAAGTATTGATATGTATGCAAGATGGAACACACACATGCACATATTTCTCTGGGAAAAAAAAAGAAAGCAGAAATTAATTTGTAAGCTAGAGTAAATTACAAATACATGGATATGATATGATTATTACAGATAGGAATGTGTCGTTGAAACAAGTCTAGAATAAGGAAAATAAAGGCTTAGGCAAGGATAGAAATATAGGTATTATACAGGCATTTTAAACAAATGCTGGCTGAAGGAAAAATTAGAAATTGCATGGAAATGGTATGAGTTGTTGAATAAATACTTTATCTACTTTTAGCAATTTCCTTAGCTTTAAAAAAAAAACAGAGATCATGCAAATAAGATGACTGGGGTAATAAGGTGTAATTTCTGTTAATAGAAATAGGGACCACTTACCCATTTTCTCTTGAAATAGAATGAGAGGATGATCATAAGTGACAGGGTAAAATTGACATTGGGTAAATTTTAAAAACCCTAGAGGCAGCCAAGGTCTCTTATAAGAAGGCTTAAGGGTAGAAGGATCTGTCACCATTTTCTTAAAAACAAGAAAAAAATATATACAGTAAGCAAGAGTAAGAGAAGCATTGGCCATTAGAGATAAGTAGGAAATAGCAGATCAAAAGAAAAGGATTAAGGTGAGTAACCTCACTGAAAATTGGCATTAAATCCTGAATATTGAGGCAGCCTAAATGATTTTATATTTTTTTTCAATCTGTGTTTGTTTTATGATTTTGGTGTGTTAATGATCTGTTAAATGTTTAACTCTTCTTATGTTAATATACCCAGAAAATATGTTTATGGTTTTCATGTTTAAATGTTTACTGTGTTATGAATTATCTTTGAGATGAGATGCTTTCTTTTATGTGACTTTTACATACAGATCAATTCATGGAAATTTCAAGGATATATGTTATAGATCTATGGTCAAAGGAAAAAAAAATGAATGAAAAAAAATGGGACTGCAGTATAAAGTGGTTGCTGCTTATGTCTCATGATTAAATAAACGGTAACATAGAAGTGCAATGTCATACATGTGCTGAACTTTTATGTTTACAAATAAATCCAGATGAGAATAAAGACTTGTGGTTTAGTCAGATCTTATGAATTCGTGAGTATCTGATTAAATCAGAGGTAAATGGTTGCATCAGAGCAAACTATATATATATATATATATATATATATATGACCATATATTTATAAGCATGACTCCTGAAAAGCCCATGATGTAAATAACATGTATACTGAGAAACCAGACTAGCTTGTATGAATAAATTTATGTTATGGAAACATGATATGTTATTTCTTGAATACATGCATGATGGTTGAGTTGTTTATTTTTCTCTGATTAATTATGAGATGCAGAAGGGATTAGCACGATTGGGGGAAAAGGGAAAATAAACACTTTGTAATTTAACTAAGGATTTTGGATCTTAGGGATGCAATGTATGGCTTGGCAAGGTGAATATTGCAAGCTCACACATGGTATGATTATACCCAGGGGCCTGAGTGTGATGGGTTAACAGTGAATATGCCCCAGACAATGTGTGATTTAATAGAAGGAAAGTAGCTAAAGTCCAATACAAAACACCTGACATTGAATTCTGAAAATAAGTTCACAGATAGGATTGGGGAAAACCCCTGATAGCCAGAAAGTTATAGATAAGGAAAATAATTAAATGATGATTATATTGGTTGGTTAGAGTATTCTATTGGGGGAATTATATGTTTGTACTCCCTGATACAATTCATGGAATTCTTTATTATTCTGTTATGCATAAATGAACATGCACAAGTGATACATGAGAGTATCCAAGAGAAATGTTGCTTTACCTTACCTGTTTTAAAAGTTACTTGAAAATCAGAAAAGTTATCTAAATTTAGATTTTTCAGTAAGATTACTCATACCAGACAATGTAGTCTGACCCTTTGTGTGTTTGAACACCATTGGGTGTCTCATATTTTTATGAGGCAGCTCATGGTGATTGTGTAGGTAATTAGGCATTTCCTTGATCAAGAATTGGATGAATTAGCTGTTAAGGAATTGGATATAATAGTACAGACTCACTAATATTATGATAGAAGTTACTTTGAATTTAGGCTATGAAATGTTGGTTAAGTTGTTTGGGAGGAAACTGATGTAGTGTTATCTTCTGTTAGTAAGTATTGAACTAACTATGATATTTCTGTTGAAAGTTGTGAGTTGCTTTTGAGAATGTTTCATTAAGTAATACAGTTTTTATTAAACTTCTGGAATGCTTAACAAAATGTGCAGTACTAAGATAAATCTGAAATGATTTGTAGATTGGAACTAAAAAAAAGATAACTTGATATCTATTGTAAGAACTGTGAGACACATAGAGAAACCCAGATTAATTGGTATGCTGCTTGAGTAAAGTAGCAAAAGAATTCAGGCTAACTTGACCAATTTTGTCAAGCCTGGGTTCAACCAGTCTAAATGACCTGAGCTCTTTAGTTAGGAAAGATAATAAATAAATAAAACTAGTAAATAAGGTTAGTTGTATTGAAAAAGAATGGTTACCTGAAATCATCCAGAGACACACATGAACACAGAATACATGTACACACTTGCACATGTGACAATTATAGTCTCAGTAAATCTGAGGTCATAGAAGTGCAAACAAACCTTAAAACTAGAAAAATAACATATAGAACATGCAAAAAAAAAAAAAATTAAATAAGACAGAAAAGCTACTATGGAAATTATTTTGCTATGAGGAAATCCTATGGTGAATTCCAAAATGAATTTTCTGCCTACAAAACTCTTATGCTCTGATTGAAAGAGATAGAGAAAAAGAAAAACTCAAAATATTATCTATATATGTTTTCATATAAGTAAGTTAAGATGATTTGTTTATAACAATATTTTTATATTGGTTGAAAGATCCTGGACAGGAGTAAAAAGAGAAAAGATGTTCTCTTGAGTAGATGAACACTGAAAAAAACCTATACAACACTAAAAAAAAAATGGGGTAAGAAAGTGGGTCATCTCATTTATAATTTGAAAGCTTTCTTAAAAACAAAATAAATTTCCAGGAGAAAGCACACTTTCCATTCTTTAAAATAAATCTCGCTATTCTTTAAACAATTCACATTTCCTTTATGGATCACATTTACAAACATTTCAAATTATCAACCAACCTTATTGAATTTGATTCCTTTAAAATTCTTTACTTAGGAATTTCTTTTATATCCTTTATGTAACGTTTGCGATTTTTCATTGCCGAAAAACCGCAAGGTTAGGGTCTAAGAAGAAGAAAATGATAGAAGAAGTGAGAAAAAGATAGAACAGAACAGAAACAACAGAACAATATCAGAATCTCACAATTCGCAGCGAAACAACATATAATAGATAAATGAATAATCTTTAAACAAAGAACTATATCAGTTATTACATTACATCATATTACATTACATTACATCATCAGAGTGTACAACAACATGCAGCGGAAAAGAAATATAATATACTAGTAATACGCCATGCCATCCAGCTTGCTTCCAGCAACTCCTAAATTGCAGAATATCCTGATAAACCTAACTCTTGACTGCCCGTGTGGAAATTGGTGGGCACCCAGAGTTTAGGAAGGAAAACAATAAACTCCGAGCCAGTCATGTGACTAGTGTGAGAACTAAAACAATTTATTTTTCTTTAAAATCAAAATAGAGGAATATTTTTAAAGTCATTTCGCAATGCTTTTAAAAATGAGACTACCATAAGGCCTCCCGCACACACACACACAATGCAAACGCAGAATCGGAGGAGATTTCTCCTTATGATAGTCAAAGATGCTTGATACGCATTAAAAAGAAACATTTGATATTATTACTAGTGCATAGTGTAGGAAAAATCATTTTGAAAATAAAGATATAAATCTTAGCCAGCATAGACATTTCGCGCTTATGCCTACTATAGCTACCATGTTCAATAGCAGGTTGCCGCCACATTCCATGGCAGGTTCTACAACTAAAACCGTACAAGATCGTATTGTTTCTTTGGATTTTCAACAAATGGTCAGGCCAAGGAACTTCCCATTGCCACATGGAAATGCCTCTGGAATGACGTCCCGAGAACCAAACCGGATCTCTGCCAACACAAGGCCGGGTTACCCCTAATTGGGTAATTACTGACACGAATATGTCATCCCCCGATCGTAACCGATCTATCCGAGGATCCTCGATTTCCAACAACCACAAAATTTGCAACAACAACATAGGTTAAATATCTGGGCTCCATATCATGATACCACCTCTATCCAGAAGGAATGACATACACTAAAGCGGTGCTACCCCCTAATAACCTTGCTGCATCCTTCCTGTTTTGACCATTTCCGGGTGTGAGGTCTGACGAAGTCTCGTCCACAAAGCCACGCTTTATACAAAGCCGTGCTTTGGGTCAACAAATGATCATAGAAATGATCACCAAGATAAATGATCAAATAAATGATCCTACCACAAATGATCAAACAATGATCATTTCACAGCAACAGTCAGCATGCCACACTACCAAATTGGGAGTATATCACTAATAACCTTCAACTATATAACCTCTAAGCTCGTACGTCTCAAAGAAGGGTGTTAAGCTAAGAGAATAAATTCTCCGCCACCAACAGAAATACATTTGAAAGAAATCAGCTTTATATCTCAATTTGTAATGTCAGACATACAATCCATACAAGTCTGTTCCGGGATCGAACAGAACCGAAGGCACTTACAAAGAAGTCCTTGCATTTTGGATAATTTCTAATCACGTCCGGATTTCCCATCACTAAGGGTGATAAAACCACTATATCGGAGATCGGCCGATGCAGAGTAACTCAACGGTAATCCTTCCGTTTTCAAAATTATCCGGTCTTCAACACCGGTCATCAAATGCAATCCATTACGACGTATCACATATTCGGAATGGGTTATACGACCCCAAGGTCCTTTCCCGGCTAACCCGAATAGTGAGCGCTTATTCAAAAATAAGTGTGGCATTCAAATTCAAACAAATCACAACAAATACCTATTTAAAGGTAAATATTGATAGTCGGATTATTTAACTATCAATAGGCATGCTCAACATCACCAAATTCCAAATAATTTTCCAAATTATTTACTTTCCAAAATATCTTTACTAGATATAAAATTTCCACACTTCAACCATTTGAAAACAAATTTTCAAACCACTTTTCACCTTTATCACTTTTGAAAAAAAAATTCAAACATTTTCCTTACGCGGAATTTCTTTCATTTCAACATGGTTCATTTAAACTAATTAAATAAATTCTTAACGATTTACTTTATATTTACGTTCCAAGTCCGTAAATTAATTCCCACACTTCAAAAATAAATCAACGTTTATTTTTAAGCAAATTCCCCTTTCCATTTATAAATTCCATAGTGAATTTACATTTCCAAAATATCTATGAATATACGATTTTCTAATCGACTTCTAATATTCATTTTCAATTTATCTTTAAAAGATAAAATCCCAAAACATTCACTTCATATTGGAAAACATTTCCATACTTATTTAATAATAAGTAATTCACAAACCCATTTACTTTCAACACTTGGAAAATATCTAATATACCTAAATCGAAATTAAGTATATATTTCATTCTTTAAGAAATCATTTCTTAACACATAAATTTGAGTCAAAACGAATGTTACGTAAAACATCGTTACGACGACTCAAAATCACTAGTATAGGGATTCAAAGTTTAAATAGATATATAAATCCCAATACTATATAAAACATTTCCTCTCGAAAATCATTTACTATAACAACAGTGTTATAGTCCATCATTTCCTTCTTTCTCGAAAACGTCTATTTCAACAATAATGTTGAAATCTATGGTTTCGATTCATAATACATTTTAAAACATCTTTAAAATAATTAACTTCATTTTATAATATTCATTTTGCCAAACATGACTATTTTATTCAAAAATGTATTCACTGTCCAAAATCGTGAATATATTTCCTTTAATAAACTTCAATATTCAATTTATCAAATTCAATTGATTTCGAATTTATAAAACAATGTTTATAAATTCCATTTCTATTTATAAGCTTCTATTTATAATCTCCTTTATAAATTCAATTCAATTTATATAACTCAATTATATACCAAAAGTCCATATTATAAGTTAAATACTTATAATCCATTTATTTAAAAAATCGTTCTTTTAAACTTAACAAATTATAAATCTTATAAATTCTCATTCACTTATGAATCCATTATACTTCATTTTAACACTTATAAAAACTTCGATTTACAATTCCAATATTTTTAATTTATAAATATCCATTTTATAAATCTTTTATAAAAATTGTTTGTAATAGTCCAAAAATTCCAATTTAAACCATTTCATAAATTTGTTAACTATTTATTTCAAAATTCACTTTTCACTTTCATTTCATAAAAATCATACTTTTATAACATTAAAATTTTAACGTTTATTTATTTTTAACAATTCAAAATTTAATAAAACGAATACTTTCGAAAATCACTTTAAAATTCCTTTTAAAACCAAAAATCATTATTTTAAAACTTCAGAAATGGATCCGATGATGCAGCAGCACCAAATAGTCAATCACGACATCCAAATATCATATATCAATATGATAATCAACAAATATCAAAATATCTGTAAATAAATCAATACAGTTGAGGAATCAAGTTGGATCCCTCCAACCTGTTTCCCTGCATCCAAAGATGTTAGCACAATACCAATTCCGCTCCAGTACGGAATTATCGCGGTATATGGGATCTATAAAATATTATCCGCTTAATAGACGGCGCAATAGGGTCTCATCCGCTATATAATGCGGGAAATCAACTCCAAGTACATAAATAATACCAATTTCACTATACTGTGAAATATTCACGGTATATGTTTTTAATAAATAACATCCGCTTACTAACGGCGCATAATGTCTATTTTAAAAATCAATAGATAACAATCATCATTCAAACATGCATTCAAGAATTTTAAATATAACTATTTAAAATTAAAATCGAAACCGATTCGATGGAGTGAGAAGTTCTCACCTTGATTTCAATTTCATTTTAGCGATTTATTTCGAATAAAATTAAACGGACGTTTAATTTTACCCGAAATTCTCACTAACTCCAAACGACTCCAATCCAATTCCATAGCATGGTGCTCGTCCATATGATTCCAACGCAACTGGTTTCGCGCGTTTTCGACCTCGTATGAAAATGATATGAATTTACGAAGTTTACACGAATTTTTTAATTATAAAATTACAACATAATTTATATTTCAAACCCTAGATTAAATCTCCACTGTTCACTTTTTCTCTGCAACGTCCAGGCCGTGAGTTGCCCTCATCTTCTTCCACAACGCGTAAACTTCCCAGGTTCCATCGTGAAATCCATGCCGCCCTTCATCAAGCAATTTACACAACATCTATACTCAACTCCACAACGATCGGCGAGTAACGTTTTGAAGCCCAACACCCATGCTACCTTCGGCCTAAGACCGGCCCCACCTACTTCCGCCATTGTCGAGAAAATTGCCTTCAAAGTCGCGACGTTCATGGTCCATTATCCCACGATCTACTCGCCCATATCGATCACAGCCGTTCATCTTCAAGATCTTGCCACCCTCTTTCATTTTGTAGTTGGAAGATTTCAGAAATGATGCATGGATTGAAAGAAATACGAGGAGGAAGGAGGGAGGGTACCGGCCATTGGTAACATAAACGGCGGCTGGTTGAGAGAAACCCTAGCCTTCCTTTTTTTTATTTTTGTGACAAAAATGGTCTATTTATAGAAAATAAACGAACACTATTCATTCCGGTTTTCCGGACTCCAATTTACGCGCGGTGACCGACGTTTCTAGGGTTTATCCCGCGTTCCGGACACAATGGAATAGGTTTCGGAAGCTAATTCGATCATCTGTGCGAGATATGGCAATAAACGTTCGATTTAAAATTAAACCGATTAAACGATTTTCTAGGCGTTTTAGCTTGCACCAGACAAACGGTAAATCCAATTGACACGAAATTTGATACCTTACAATAATATCACATTACGGATCCGATGAAACTAGTTTCGTCGAAATCCGAGACTTTTTGAAAAATGACTATTTTAACTCGCTAAATTAATATTAAAACAATTTCGATGCGTTTCGAGCTGCCACGATCAAGCGATAACTCTGATTGCTACGAGAATTGAAATCCGATAATAACAAACTATTATGGATCCAATGGAACTGGTCTTGTCCAATTCTGAGACTGTTCGAAAATTGGCTAATTTCACTAGTCGATTAAATATTAAAATATTCAATTTTCACAAATTAACTTTTAATTCGATTTTAAAAGTTCTAAAACATCATTCTAACTCCAACATGATTAAATAAAATTTTAAAAATCATTTTCAATCATATTTGACCCAATTTTCAATTATTTCTATATTTTCACATATTTATTTATCGATTTAATTATTCAATTAAATCCAATTATTTGAAACAAAATTTATTTGACTTATAAATTTCACTTATTTATGTTTAAAATTAATTAAATATACAAATTTTAATTGACATAAATTCTGGGTCGTTACATACTTCCCCCCTTAAAAGAATTTCGTCCTCGAAATTACCAAGTAAGAAAAGGTTACAGAATCCATTAACTTTCCAAAACAAATTTAAACTTCTTACCATACTTTACTAAGTTTTCAAATCTATACTTAGTTATCTTTTCAAAACCAAACTATATCGTTTAATTTCCAATTCCAAAACCAAAATTATAGTTTTCACAAATTTCCCTTTCTTTAATAAATTCCATATACCACTCAACAAACCAATCATCACAATATAAAACAATTTACATTCACTAACAAATACGCGCTCGTATCTATTATTACACTCAAACTCATTCTAGAGCACTACAGACTCTATCTCTAATGAGTAATACCCAACAGAGCCATAGTTGTCGCTTAACCATAAGCTCTGATACCAAATGTTGATGGTCGTTGATCGACCTGAAGTTGATCGTGGAAGCCGTGATATTCAACCCTAATTAGGGTTTATGGGTGCGTGCGCGTGTTTTTTTTCCTGAAGGAGGAACGCGTGAAGATGGAAGATGGATGTTGCGGCCCAGATGAAAAGCTACAGCAAGGAGCGGCCATGATTTATTAGGGTTAGAAAATATAAAAAATATATGTTGTAATTATATAGTTAAAAATTCGTGAAACTTCTAAAATTCATAACTTTTTCATACGAGGTCATAAATTCCTCAAAATAAAATTTAAATTCAAACTCATGACTTAGAAAAATAATTTGGATACAAGAATTATTATTTATGTAAATTTATAAATGGATGGTTAGTTTTAAATAACATTTTTCGTTTCTTTAAAATAAAAAGGAATAAAATTTTAATCAATACAAAATAAATAAAGAAATACGCATAGTTAAAAATTCAAACAACAAAATTTAGAAAACAAAGTAAAGAAAATAAATATACAAAACAAATTGAATTTAAAAATGAAAAAAATATATAAAAATAAACATAAAATAAAGAGAGAAAAAATCCAACTGCCTTACCTTTATCAGTTGCAAACACGCCTTTGTTTCAGCCTTAATCTATGCCTTCCATCACGCAAAAATCACGCCTCCCTTCTCTTTTATATCGGATACCCCTTTCCTCCATTTCAAAGCAGAAATCAAACGAGAAGAGATAAAAAATGGCGGTCGTTCCTTTTCGCTCGTCTTCCTCTTCGTTCGCAAATTAGGGCTTATGGAATTCGATCGCGCTCGTCTTCTTGAGGACCACGACTTTGACTTCAGTAGCTAGATCGTCTCTACTCGCGGCTGCCCCAATTTGTTTGCAAAGGTGAGTAAAATATTCTTACTCACATCTAATTCAACTATGCTTGGCAGTTTGATTTGGTTTTGTTGTTGATGATTTACTTTTTGACTTCGATTTGGCTCGGTATTGATGATTTTTGACTTGGTTGGATGATTTACTTTTTGACTTCGATAATACTTTATTAAACTGAAGATTTCGGCCTTGACTTTGTTTTACAACAATTCATTTTACTTGTATCAGTTTATGCAAGAGTCTAGTTCCATCTTGGTTCATGTATTTACCGTGCATTCATTGTTAGCCAAATTAGCTTCACTACATCTCCATTTACCTGTTACACTTGTAGCATACCATGCTGGTTCACGTTGTACTCTTTGTTTTGAGTCACTCTCTACTGGGTTGTACTGGTCATTTATATTGTAGTTTGCATTGTCCAGTTTGTAGCTTGAGTACTATAGTTTACTTTGATTCATGTTTCATATCCCCTATAGCACACTGGAACTTGTTTATGAAATTCCATAACCCTGGCCATTAACTGTTGGCATCGGCTTGACTTTAATCTTGTCATTTACTTGAATTAGATGTATTTGCATTGCTTTGACTTTGGCATACCTTAATTTACACTGCAGTTATCTTGGTTCAAAACTGATAATTGATACTGGGCATTGTATTTTGCTTTGTTCACTATGACTCTGATTTCACCTTGCTTTGTTCACTTGTGGTTGCACTCGATTTTGTTTTTTTTGATCCATTTATAGTATGCAAGACACTGTGTATATACAAGTGCCAATTTATTTTCTACTTTGTTCTGGTTCACTGGATCGCATGGGTGTAAACATTGTTGTTTCACTGTTGTTGTCCTGTTGCACTATAATCTTGCCTTAATTTGCATCCTGGTCTTACTTGCAGTACTCATTGACACTGCTTTATACTTGGTTTTAAAAGTTGTCATTGGTGTTGCATTGTTGTTTTACTTGATGGACAGTGCATTGTTGCTTATGTACACTTGTGTTGTGATGCTTTCGAGTTGAACTGGTACTTTGCCTTTGCTGATTCTAGTACCGAATTGATCCACTGGTATATTCCATATATACACATATACTTATGTGTGTTAGTGGTTACCCTTTCTCTTTTTTTTGTTCGCCAGTTCAGGTGGTGGCTGCGTTATTGTTGCAGTTCTACCCTTGAACATTTGTGGTGGCTGCAGTTTATTGTTGCAGATTTGCATTGGGATTCGTTTTTGCAGTGGCCTTGTCGGTTTGCGTTGCATCGATATTGATTCTTCATTGATTTTGGTTCGTTGACCTTTTGAGTACATCATCACGATAGTGGCAAGGCAGTGCACGCAAGCGTGAACTGCAGCCACATGGTATTGTTTTATTGATATACTATTTTGTTTTGATTTATGATTTTTTGCATATTTCATTACGGTAGTAGCGAGGCAGTGCACGCAAGCGTGAACTGCAGCCACATGGAGTTAACATTTTAAAATGTGGCGAGGCCGTACACGCGTGTGTGTACTACAGCCCTACTAGACTTGATGCTTTAAATGACGTTTTCTATTGATGGAAATTTATTTTATGTTGCCAATTCAATATATTTTGAATCACATTTTGTAGTTAATTGCCGTTTTGGAAATTCTGTTATTTTCTAAATTTTCTTCATTAATAACCCTTCATCTATCTTCATTGAAAATTTAAATCTGCTGATTTGTTGCTTAACACTGTTAAGTGTTATATTTACCATTATCGGATTTCTTGTTAAGGATCAGATAGGTAAATTTATATTTGACTGTCGTCTAATTGTTGTTTGATTATTATTGTCTCCATGCACTAATAACTGAGTTTGAATTAGACTGACCTGTGTATTATTTTCTTTTGAATGTAATACTCGGGTCAGACCCAGTATTTTACAGCTTGAAGATTTCCGGGCAGCGAAGTTAGAGAGAGAGGGATAAAGCTCACTTTAGTTCATTGTTATATTTTTGTACTTAATGAAATATTCCGCTGTATAAAATTTAACTCATTGTATAAACTCTGATATATGTATAAAAATTCATTCTTGTGAAATATTAATATTATTATTCTGTGCTTCAGTGGCTGATTCTGTTTAAACTCTATAAACTGAATAATAATCCGACATTTTGAACGTCTTAAGTTGGTTTAATTACCGACTGGGGGCGGTCAGAAGGGCGGGTCGTTACTTCGTTTTATAATTCCAATATTTTTAATTTATAAATATCCATTTTATAAATCTTTTATAAAAATTGTTTGCAATAGTCCAAAAATTCAAATTTAAACCATTTCATAAATTTGTTAACTATTTATTTCAAAAATCACTTTTCACTTTCATTTCATAAAAATCATACTTTTACAACATTAAAATTTTAACGTTTATTTATTTTTAACAATTCAAAATTTAATAAAATGAATACTTTCGAAAATCACTTTAAAATTCATTTTAAAACGAAAAATCATTATTTTAAAACTACAGAAATGGATCCGATGATGCAGCAGCACCAAATAGTCAATCACGACATCCAAATATCATATATCAATATGATAATCAACAAATATCAAAATATCTGTAAATAAATCAATACAGTTGAGGAATCCAGTTGGATTCCTCCAACCTGTTTCCCTGCATCCAAAGATATTAGCACAATACCAATTCCGCTCCAGTACGGAATTATCGCGGTATCTGGGATTTATAAAATATTATCCGCTTAATAGACGGTGCAATATGGTCTCATCCGCTATATAATGCGGGAAATCAACTCCAAGTACATAAATAATACCAATTTCACTATACTGTGAAATATTCGCGGTATATGTTTTTAATAAATAACATCCGCTTACTAACGGCGCATAATGTCTATTTTAAAAATCAATGGATAACAATCATCATTCAAACATGCATTCAAGAATTTTAAATATAACTATTTAAAATTAAAATCGAAACCGATTCGATTGAGTGAGAAGTTCTCACCTTGATTTCAATTTCGTTTTAGCGATTTATTTCGAATAAAATTAAACGGACGTTTAATTTTACCCGAAATTCTCACTAACTCCAAACGACTCCAATCCAATTCCATAGCGTAGTGCTCGTCCATACGATTCCAACGCAACTGGTTTCGCGCATTTTCGACCTCGTATGAAAAAGATACGAATTTACGAAGTTTAGACGAATTTTTTAATTATAAAATTACAACATAATTTATATTTCAAACCCTAGATTAAATCTCCACCGTTCACTTTTTCTCTGCAACGTCCAGGCCGTGAGTTGCCCTCATCTTCTTCCACAATGCGTAAACTTCCCTGGTTCCATCGTGAAACCATGCCGCCCTTCATCAAGCAATTTACGCAGCATCAATACTCAACTCCACAACGATCGGCGAGTAACGTTTTGAAGCCAGCCACCCATGCTACCTTCGGCCTAAGACCGGCCCCACCTACTGCCGCCATTGTCGAGAAAATTGCCTTCAAAGTCGCGACGTTCACGGTCCATTATCCCACGATCTACTCGCCCATATTCGATCACAGCCGTTCATCTTCAAGATCTTGCCACCCTCTTTCATTTTGTAGTTGGAAGATTTCAGAAATGATGCGTGGATTGAAAGAAAAACGAGGAGGAAGGAGGGAGGGTACCGGCCATTGATAACATAAACCGCGGCTGGTTGAGAGAAAATCTAGCCTTCCTTTTTTTTTATTTTTGTGACAAAAATGGTCTATTTATAGAAAATAAACGAACACTATTCATTCTGGTTTTCCGGACTCCAGTTTACGCGCGGTGACCGACGTTTCTAAGGTTTATCCTGCGTTCTGGACACAATGGAATAGGTTTCGGAAGCTAATTCGATCATCTGTGTGAGATATGACAATAAACGATCGATTTAAAATTAAACCGATTAAACGATTTTTTAGGCGTTTTAGCTTGCACCGGACAAACGGTAAATCCAATTGACACGAAATTTGAAATAATATCACATTGCGGATCCGATGAAACTTTTTTCATCGAAATCCGAGACATTTTGAAAAATGACTATTTTAACTCGCCAAATTAATATTAAAACAATTTCGATGCGTTTCGAGCTGCCACGATCAAACGATAACTCCGATTGCTATGAAAATTGAAATCCGATAATAACAAACTATTACGAATCCAATGGAACTTGTCTCATCCAATTCTGAGACTGTTCGAAAATTGGCTAATTTCACTAGTCGATTAAATATTAAAATATTCAATTTTCACAAATTAACTTTTAATTCGATTTTAAAAGTTCTAAAATATCATTCTAACTCCAACATGATTAAATAAAATTTTACAAATCATTTTCAATCATATTTGACCTAATTTTCAATTATTTCTGTATTTTCACATATTTAATTATCGATTTAATTATTCAATTAAATCCAATTATTCGAAATAAAATTTATTTGACTTATATATTTCACTTATTTATATTTAAAATTAATTAAATATACAAATTTTAATTGACATAAATTCTGGGTCGTTACACTTTAAACCCAATTCATCTATTTATATTTAAAATTTTCAGGTTGTATTCACCCAATCACAGCACAACACAATTTAAATTTCAATTTAATTCATCACAGCATATAAGTAAAACACGGCATAACAAGATCTAAACAATTTATCATAGAATAATAAATAGGATATATCACAGAATATAAATTTCTATTTGTGAGGGATCCAGTTGGATCCCTCCAACCTGTTTTTGTCTGCATCCACAGATATTAGCACAACAATATATATCGATTCAATTTGATAATAATTATCATATTCAACCAATCAAGCAATCATTCAATTATAGACTATTTAAATTAACTAATATTCCAGATGTGAGTGAGTTGAACTCACCTTGGGTTTTCGACGAGCGTTATAAATTTTGAATTAAATCGACCGCGATCGATTTAACCCAAAATTCTGCTAATCTCCGATCGTCACCAAATCTAGACTGCAATGTAGATCGCGTCGCATCTATCTCGACGCTTCTCATTCCGTCGAATTCTTCCAATGCATGAAATAGTTACACAGTTTTAAAGTTTTAACTAAAATTTACATTAATAAATTTAATTTCTCAATAGAACATCACGGCCGCGCTTTCTTCTACAATGCGCGATACTCAGGGTCATCGAACCCATAAACGCGAACTAAGGTTAACAATCGTGGCCACCACGACGAGCACTAGCTTGATCGGCGACCACCATAGCATCGCCTAGCTTCCACGCGCTGCCACCAGAAATTGCCGCGAGCTCGGTCAGTTCCTGACCTCGAGATGCATGCACAAACGCGAGACGAATGCGGCCATCTAGCACCTCCAAACGACAGCTTTAAACGAGATCAACCGTTGGATCTGAAGTTCTCACTCTCTACAATTTTCATATTTGGAAGATTTGCGAATTAAAGCTCGAATGAAGGGAGTTTGAGGGATTAATGCCGAGCAACTTCGACATTGAGAGAATATAGCGGCGGCGCTGAAGTAGATCTAGGGTTTCAGCCACTTTATTTAATATATATAAACGTTTTAGTTATATTATTTTAATATTAAAATCATTATAAAGCAACTTTTTCAAACGATCTCCAAATCACACGTGCCACCTGGCATTTCTAAGGTTTTACCCATGTTTCGAACACAATGGAACATGTTTCGAAAGCTAATTCGATCATATACGGGAGTTACGGAAATAAACGATCAATTTTAATTTAAATCGACTAAAGTATTTTCTATGCGTTTTAAGCTGTCGGGGTTAAACGACAACTCTGATTGCTACAAAAATTGAAATCCGATAATAACTAACTATTACGGATCCAATGGAACTAGTTTCGTCGAATTCCGAGACTGTGTCCCGGAAGGCTATTTTGACTCGTCGATTAAATCGAGCGATTTTCAAAATCGTCGAAATCACTTAAAATTTCATTTTTAAAATTTTATAACTCTATTATAACTCGTATAAAATTTATATTCACATTAGAAATCATTCTGATTCATTTCAAACCAAAATCTAATTATTTGCATTATTATCTTATTAAATTTCATTACTAAATTAATATAAAATTGCAAATTTAATCTATCGATCTTTAATTCCATCCAACAGTCCAATATTATAATTCAAATCGAAATAGACTTAAAATAAATTTTAGAATCTATTTTTATATCTATTTACACCCAGAATCACCCATTATCCAGTTCTAATATTAAATTATTATTATTCAAATTTCAATTAAATTCCCATATTTGAAATTTAACTAATTCTATTAATTTAGCCAAAACTTTATATTTTAAAAATTCAAATTATAATCTATATTCGACATTTAAATTGAATTAAATGTTCAAATCTAGCGACCCAAAATTCCGGGTTATTACATTCCTCCCCCCTTATAAAGATTTCGTCCCTGAAATTTGCTAAGTAGAAAGAATGTTCCAAACTCAATAGCAAAACTTACTTAGTGAAATCCCAATTTCACTTTTCTCAAATTCTTTAGTTACAAATCGAAACTACTAGTTTCCATTCCTATCCCAAAATCCTTTTCATTTTAAATTGTTATTTGAAATCAATTTTGTCGTTAATGAAACATTTCAAATTTTTCAAAAATTTTCTAACTTTCAAAATTTTCGAAAATTTGTGGCGAAGTCTCCCCTGTACGGAGGAGATTTTGCAATTTCACAATAGATATAAATATATATACATCGACCAACACGGTCAGAAATACCAAAAACAGTTCATATTTCCTATTTTTATTGCGTAGGCGTACCTTTATTAGCATTTTTAAAGCAAGCAGCTAAATAGTATCGCATATATGCACTCCAACTCTATCCATTGCCTCCCATACCTGTACTTACTTAAACAAACACATCAGTTTCCAATAATATGAGCATTTATCAACATTCCTTTCATTAATCTAGCCAAACTCATCCATTTCATAGTTTAAACAGGTAAACTTCATAGTTTAACAATGTCAACCATATTTTATCGGCAATTCAAAGTTTTCAATCACCTTTTTAAATTTCTTATACAAGTCCAAACTTCATTTTATTCACTTGAATGCTTTACATTCAAGTTCACTATATATAATTCATATTTATTTCAACCAATTCATTTTTGTACCAAATAAGCACATATTCACATCATTTTGGTTTAACATGTGTATTACTTGCATCGATTTTCTTCAATTTAATTCTACATTGATTTGCGATTGAGTTTTTATTTTTAAATTTGGTACACTTGCATTTCCTTTATGATTCACTTTCTTTCATATGCAAAATAACTTAATAAAATTTCAATCCATTCCAATTTGATTCAAAAACTAATTCCATTTGCTTCTTTAAGCCAATTAAATTCCGAATACAACAAAACGACCAATTCTATGCAATTTAAGGTTATCCAAGTAAGTGACCATCACTAAAGCTTATAACCATTTAAAATTAATTTCCAACTTAGATTCATATTAATTTTATTCAATTCTGCATGGTTCACAACCCAAACATTCTTATCACATTGCAATTATTCAATTTCATTAACCAATTCAAGTTTATATTAATATCATTCCATTCTGGATTATTTACAACTCATACATCCTTATTTTACCACAATAATTAATTAAAACCATTTCACTTGCATTTCAATTTTATTATCGAACAAATTTTATCCAAGACCACATTATAAAGCTCGATCACAATTATTTTCAATTTGCTTAAGTTGTTTCAATCACACAATATTTCCATTTCTTATTATATCAATTTTATTTTATTTTCATTTGATTCTCTTCCAACCAAATTCCAATTCATTTACAAATTTTAATTCAATTTGTGTATTTATTCAATCCATTAGAATTTTAATTCCTCTCCTTGATCCACTCTGAATTTTGTTAATAATATGACCATTTTAAATTATTCCACTCATTTTAATTTATTTATAATTCAAACCCTCACTATTATAATCTAATTCCATTATTCATTCACACTCTCAACTTTTATTGCCAAAACTAAATTCCATACGAGAACTGGGTTTTCATTTTTCTTTTCAAAATTTTCTTAACAAACCACCAAAATTTCATCCTTGCCAGTACAAATTCCCTTTAATTTAGTTTACACTAAATTCATCTTCAAGCTTCTCATTATTTAATTTAGCTTACGCTAAATTCATTCTCAAACAATTCCTTTGAATTTAGTTGAGTGAGGATTTAATTATTCAATATCATTACAATTAAATTTAACTTTCCTTCAACTCTATTCTTTTCCCATTTTTGATTATAGTTCCATTTCCTATTTATAAGTTCACCAAATTATTTACTTCAAAGTTTATATTGCTCATTTTAATTCATTTACATCTTATAATCATCAATTTCAAATTATATATATATATATATATGTGTGTGTGTGTGTGTGTGTGTGTGTATCACTGAATTCTTAAGGATACAAATTTTCTTCCAATTTAATTCTTTGCAAATTTTAAATCCACAATTTTAGATTATAAGTATAATACTTAATAGCTTGTGGGTATAATTCATTACACAATGACTCACAATTACAGAGTCATTTTACATTTAACTTTAATTCAAATCAATTTAATTCTAAGTTCAATTTATTTAACTTATCCCAAGTTAAATTTGCTATTCACTTCGATATATTTCATTCACTTCCATTTACTCAAGTTAAATTTTAATTCCAAGATTAAAATTTTCATTTCCTTCTTATTAATATCAACTTCACTTAATAAGTCTAATAGTTGTTTCAGTTTAACTTTACACATTATTTATATAGAATTTTCTAGAATTTAATTACCCGGTTTTATTCCAAAACCATTTTGAAATAATAAATAACTCATACTCTCCTGGTATATCAAATCAAACATTCAGATTTCTAAAACAATCTGTTTTTACCAAAGCTATTTCCCTTTTTGAATCTTCTAAAATCACTTGTATCCAACAAATCTAACAGATATCATACCCTATTACTATGGAAGCAATCCATCACTTAAGAAACTTGAAAATAAATTCTAATGATGTGGCCAGCATCATCAGGATTATTTTCCAACGACTGAAGTGAGGTCAGTGCTTCCTTACTTTCCCAAATTCATTTCAAAATAGTTTCCATTCAAAAATACCTCCAAATTAATGTCCCATTATTGCCTTCAAACACCTTAGCAAACATTTCAAACGTTCCCAAGATTTTAAATTTCCCAAACCTTTGTTTTTAATATATTTAAAATCTTTTTCAAAATCCCCAGGATTTAAATTCTTGTTCAGTTCAAATTTTGTTATTCCTCTTTTGTATAATTTGTACTCATAGAATTTATTTGATTATAACTATTTCAAATTTTAGATCAAATTTTAGATTCTTATTTAATTAAGATATTCACATCCAAACAATCAAATATATATAATAATTCAGAAAATTATTTCTTTTATATCAAAATATAATTTTGGCTTAAATTATTTCATTTACCCTCTTTAAAACAATACCATGTCGGTTTATCTTGTTTAAGAGTTTAGAAACCCCTATCGATACGGTTGTACTTCCCCCATTGACCAGAATTCATAAACACTCAACCGATAAGTCAACATGGTATGTAACATACGAGATTTTTCGACTTTCGAAAATTCAACATCGACACTCACTTTATCGACTGCCGAGAAATCGAAGGCCGGAAACCCGAAATGTTATGGGTTTAAGAAAGAAGAAAAGAAAAGGAAAGTGGTAGAAAAGAGAAAATAGAGAGTAAAGAAAACAGAAGATAGAAAATTTTAAAATAGAAGAAAAAGAGAATAGAAAATGGAACGGAACAGAAAACAACAGAACAACATCAGAATCTCACAATTCGCAGCGGAACAACATATAATAATAAATGAATAATCTTTAAACAAAGAACTATATTAGTTAATACATTTTATACATTACATTACATCATATCATCAGAGTGTACAACATCAACATCAAACAGTGCAGCGGTAAAAGAAGTACTATATAATTAGTAATACGCCATTCCATCCAGCTTGCCTCCAGCAATTTCTGAATATCCAGAATATCCTGATAAACCTAACTCTTGA
Organism: Allium cepa; assembly: GCA_030765085.1. Classification (NCBI taxonomy): domain Eukaryota; kingdom Viridiplantae; phylum Streptophyta; class Magnoliopsida; order Asparagales; family Amaryllidaceae; genus Allium; species Allium cepa. Next base: position 140,349,593 of record CM060940.1, on the reverse strand, counting down.
CTGCCCGTGTGGAAATTGGTGGGCACCCAGAGTTTAGGAAGGAAAACAATAAACTCCAAGTCAGTCATGTGACTAGTGTGAGAACTCAAAACAGTTTATTTTCTTTAAAAATCAAAATAGAGAGATATTTTTATTTCAATTCGCAATGCTTTTAAAAATGAGACTACCATAAGGCCTCCCGCACACACACACATGCAAACGCAGAATCGGAGGAGATTTCTCCTTATGATAGTCAAAGATGCTTGATACGCATTTAAAATAACATTTGATATTATTACTAGTGCATAGTGTAGAAGAAATTCATTTCGAAAGTAGAATATAATCTTAGCCAACATACGACCATTATCGTATGCCTACTATAGCTACCATCCAAACAGTGTTGCGACACCATAAGTGAATGATAGGTTCTACAACTAAAACCGTACAAGTTTCGTATTGAGAATTGGATTTCCAACAAATGGTCAGGCCAAGGAACTTCCCATTGCCACATGAGAATGCCTCTGGAAAGACATCCCCGAGAACCAAACCGGAACTCTGCCAACACAAGGCCGGGTTACCCCTAACTGGGTAACTACTGACACGAGCACGCCATTCCCCGATCGTAAACGACCTTTCTCACGGGATCCCGATAGCCAACAACCACAAAGTAATAAATTCGTAGTAACCACATAGGTTAAATATCTGGGCTCCATACCATGATACCACCTCTATCCAGAAGGAAATGTACATACCCTAAAGGGTGCTACCCCTCATAACCTTGCTGCATCTTTCCTGTTTTGACCATTTCCGGGGTGTGAGGTTCGACGAAGTCACGTCCACAAAAACATACTTTATACAAAAGCCATGCTTTGGGTCAACAAATGATCAACACAATGATCACTAAGATAGACGATCAAATAAATGATCCTATCACAAATAATCAACACAATGATCATTTACAGCAACACTCAGCATGTCACATTACCAAATTGGGAATACATCGCTGATAACTTCAACTATATAACCTCTGAGCTCGTACGTCTCAGAGAAGGGTGTTAAGCTAAAAGAATAAATTCTCCGCCACCACAGAAATATATTTGAAAGAAATCGGCTTTACATTCTCAACTTGTAATGTCAGACACACAATCCATACAAGTCTGTTCCGGGCTAGAACAGAACCGAAGGCACTTTCAAAGAAGTCCTTGCAATCCGAATAATCTCTAATCACGTTCGGATTTCCCATCACATATGGAGATCTCAATACCAGGGATCAGCCAGTGCAGAGACAATCAACAAGAAACCCTTTCGCTTTCGAAAATATCCGGTCTTCAACACCGATCTTCGAATGCTATTCATAACGACGTATCACATATTCGGAATGGGTTATACGACCCCAAGGTCCTTTCCCGGTTAACCCGAATAGTGAGCGCTTATTTTTAAAAATAAGTGTGGCATTCAATTTCAAACAAATCACAACAAATACCTATTTAAAGGTAAATATTGATAGTCGGTTATTGAACTATCAATAGATATGCCAACATCACCAGATTCCAAATAATTTTCCAAATTATTTATTTCACAAAAATATCTTTACAAGATATAAACATAATTTCCATACTTTAAAAATAAATCAATATTTATTTTTAAATCTAATTTCCCAATTTCATTTATAAATTCTATATTGAATTTACATTCCAAAATATTTATGAATATACGATTTCCATTCGTTTTCAAATATTCATTTTCAATTTATCTTCAAAAAGATAAATTCCAAATATTCACTTAATATTGGAAAAACATTTCCATACTTATTTATCTATAAGTAATTCACAGATCTTTTTATTTTCTATACTTAGAAAATATTTAATACACTCTAATCGAAATTAAGTATATATTTCATTCTTTAAGGAAATCATTCACTTAACCATATTTATTTGGGCCAAAACGAATGTTGCGTAAAACATCGTTACGACAACCCAAAATCACTAGTATAGGGATTCGAAATTAAAATAGATATATAAATCCCAATACTATGCAAAACATTTCCTTTCAGAAATTATTTACTATAACAACAGTGTTATAGTCCACCATTTCCTTTTATTTCTCGAAAACATCTATTTCAACAATAAATGTTGAAATCTATGGTTTCGAATCTCAGTAATTTTAAAACATCTTTAGATCGTTTTAATTCTATTTCAAACATCACATCCAAAATAATTTCTTTAACAAAATATTCACTATTCAAAAACGTGAATACACTTGTTAATAAATTTCATCACTTCTATTCATTTTATTTTAAAGAATTATTCACTGTTTAAAACATGAATATAATTCCATAAATAAATTACAACAATTCCTTATCAAAATAAGTCATTGCGGATTTATAAAACAATGTTTATAAATTCTATTTCTATTTATTTTATAACACTCCTTTTTATAAATTCCTTTATTAACCTATCTTAATTCATATCACAATGATATACTAAAAATTCATATTATAAGTCAAATACTTATAATTTATTTATTTACAAAATCATTCCTTCAAACTTCCCAAATCTATAAATCTTATAACTTCTAAGATTCATTTATTTATCCACATCTATTTCCTAAACAACTTTATAAATTTTATTTATAAAATTCTATTTAGAACTTCACCGTTATAATTCTATAAGTTTCATTCATTAGTGAAATTCATTCACAATTCTTTCTAATACTTATAAAAGCTCGTTTTATAATTCCAATATTTTTAATTTATAAATATCAATTTATAAATCTTTTAATATAAAACAATTTATATTACTATTTAAAACGTCTTTCAGCTCCTTATAATTTCATCATTCTAATTTATAAAATAATCAAATTTCATAAATTCTATAGATTTCATTCCTTTATGAAATTCATTTACAAATCATTCTATCACCTATAAAAGCTCGTTTTATAATTCAAGATATTCTAAATTTATAAATATCAACTTATAAATCTTTTAATATAAATCAATTTATATTATTACTTTAAACATCTTTAAACTCTTTCATAATTTTCATCATTCTGATTTATAAAATAAATTTTTTTATAAATCCTATTTTAAACTTCTTATAAAAAATTCAGAATTCCCATTTCAAACTATTTTATAAAATCACTAATCCCATATTTTCAAAAATCAACTTTTAACTGTATTTCTCAAAAATCATAATTTTCATAATATTAAAATTATAACGTTTATTTATTTAAGATGAATCAATTCCAAAAATATTTTATAAACGTATATTTCCAAGAATCACTTTAGAAATCAAAAATCGTTATTTTTAAACTTCAAATTTGGATCCGATGATGCATAACATCAATAGTCAATCACGACTTTCAAACATCATATATCATCCATGATAAACAATCAAATATCACAATATATGAAATCAAATAAATATTTGTGAGGAATCCAGTTGGATCCCTCCAACCTGTTTCCCTGCATCCACAGACATTAGCACAATACCATTCCGTTTCAAGATGGAATATCGCGGTATATGGGATTTTATAAATATATATCCGCTTACTAACGGCGTATAGGGTCTCATCCGCTAAAAGAAAATGCGGGAAATCAATCAACTGCAATATATACATATGCCAATATATATATATTGCTATATATAATATAATACCAATTCCACTTCAAGGTGGAATATCGCGGTATATGTGTGTAATAAATAACCTCCGCTTACTAACGGCGTATAGGGTCTATTCACATCCAATATATATATATATATATATATATATATATAACAATCATCATTCAATCATTCAATCAACACAGTCAAACAAATTTTAAATCTGACTACTTAAAATTTAGATAAACAATAAAATTCCTTTTGAGTGAGAAGTTCTCACCTTAGCTTTATTTTGCAATCCATTTCCATCTTGACACGTTTCTCGATTTATAGACCTTGTATAAACATTATACGAATTAATAAATATTCGAACCAATTAAATAACAAATTTTCGTTTTTGATTATTTAATTAACTAATAGTTTCATTTAAACCAATTTCTTATTTAATAAATTGATTTAACTAAAAATTAAATTTAAAATAAATTTATTTTCAATATTTTTTTTCCCAACTAATGAATTAAATTTCTTTTACTTACCAAAATTATAATTTTAACTAATTTCCCCTTTAAAAATAAATTTGGCAACTAAACAATTGAAATAAACTTATTACCCCATAAGTTATCTTAATAAATTATTTTTAGTAAAAGAAATAATTGAACAAGTTAATTTCTATTTTATAAATTTAATTTAATTAACTCAAAAAGTTATTTCAAACTAATTTATAAGTTTCTAAAATCAAATTTCTTCTTTTAAAAAAAAAAATATTTAACTGATTATTTTACTTTAAATTAATATTCTTATTTTAAATTTAATTAACCGATGGTTTTGCTTTTAAACCAGTTTCTTTTTTTATAAAGAATTAACCTTATATATCATCTGCATAATTTATTAATATCCAAATCAGTTAAATAACCAGCTACTGTTTTAACATCAAACATAAATACTTCCTTGTTATATCAATCGAATTCAATTTATTTTAAACTTATCTTAAAAAAAAATTAATTAAATCACCTTGCTGCAACATGAACCCTGCTACCCCACGCGACTCTGACGAATCCAGGGCCGGCCTCGCACACCCAACCCACTGACGACGAACCCAGCTCGCTTCCCCCTCATCGCGAATTTGCTCGCAACCCTCCCAACGCGCGCCGCCACCCAATAACGCGCCGCCCCCCTCTTCGAGATAACGCGAGCCGCCGCCACGCCCTAGTTCGGCCACCGCGACATCACCCAGACCCACCGCCGAGCCCCACAAACCACCTCGATCCCTGACCCCAAACGCGAACCACAGCTTGCCACCACGACTAATCGCAGCCGCGGCCTCCCCTTTACTTACATGAGCCACCGCGACTTATTCGAACTCCGTTCGTTTTTTTTTATATTTTATTTTGAATTCGTGAAGTATGGGTTCTGATTTAGGAAGAGGGAAGGAAGCATTAGACTGTCGCCATTTTTATTCGTTCGGCCATTTGTTTTGATTAACGATTTTGAATCTGAGAGAGGGAGAGGATGGTGGTCATTTTAAAATCGATATCGAGGCAGGCTTGCACGATTTTAGCCGTGATTTTCTGCGTAATTTAAGGCGTGATATATGGGAGCTACAGTAACCTGAGTTGATAAAAGGTAGCTGATGTTTGACTAATTTAAATTAAAACTTAAATTGAATTCGGCTTAAATTTCAATGCGTTTACTAACCGTGTGCTCACATATCAACTCCAAAAAATACGAAATTTGAAATCCGGTAATAATTCAATATTACGGACCAACTGGAACTGGTTTCGTCGAATTCCGAGACTGTGCCTCGGACGGCTATTTTTAAATATCGATTCAAACGATTTAATTTCAAAACTGAACAATTCACTTCCAAATTAAATCCTGAAGCTTCTATTATCTTCAATATTATCAATATGAATTTTACAAGCCTTTGAAATATTTTTAATCGGCTTTGAATTGAAGATTCAAATTTTTATTCAACTTTCAATAGATTAAATTCTATAATTTAATCGCTAAATTTATTCTGATAATTTGAAATTCAATTCAAACCATCATTCAAATATTTAAAATTAATAGAATATTCTCAAATTAAATTATTAAAATTCTGGGTCGTTACACGGTATAAAAACTATTTTATATTCACTAACAAGTACGCTCTCAATCTATTAATATGCTCAACTCATTATAGAGTACCATTGACTCTGTTTAATGAGTAATTTCCCCACCAAAGCCTAGGTTGTCGCCAACCTAAGCTCTGATACCAAATGTAACGACCCGCAAATCCGCACCACTTGAGTCAACACTATTCTACATCAATTTACTCAAGAGGAACAGAAATACGAACCATTAGGGTTAAAGAAGAAGAGATAGAAGAAGAAGAAGGAACTAAACAATATCAGAATCTCACAGTCGCAGCGGAATAAAATATAATAGTAAATTATAGAGATCTTTACACAAAATGAAACTATATCTGTTTGATACATCATATCATCAGAGTATCTCATACAAACAACATTTATCAGTCAGACAATTCCATACAATCACAGCAGCGGATATATATACAAGTACGAATAATACATCTCAGACTCCAGCTCCTCTCCTGCTCCAAAGCATCCTGTCCTGAACATATAATACTCGGTCTGACCCGAGCATTATAATGAAATAACACCCGAGTCAGTCTGGAATACCAGCTGATAATAATGCATCCAAATTGATTATTAAAGTTCAAAAATCTTTTGAAAACAAAAGCATCTCGTAAGACCACGCCACAAATAAACATGTCGGGTTTTTACCTTACGATAGCTAAACCACTTTTTATAGAAATCCTCTGATATTATAATAGGGTCTATATACAAATACTTACAAAATAGCCGAAATTTTCACATTCATTAAATTCCAGCTACTAGCCACAATCGTGGGTAATACAAACAAAACTAGTAAAAGGCGCGTAGGGAGAATGGATTTCCAACAATGACTAGGCACTGGGGTACCACTTGTTACAGCACCAGGTCTAGATCAGCGTACCGAGGACCACGCCCGATCCCCTTCAACACAAGGCCTGTACTACCCCTTACTAGACAGTCCCGAGTAAGAACACCCCGCGGTTAGGATCAGCAACCGCACCACTAAGCCGAAATAAAAGGGACATCTAGACAGGAATGACCTTACCCGGAAATGGGTGCTGCCCACCAAGCCTTACTGCATATCCGCTGATTTTCAGTCATTCCTAGTTGATGAGGCTTGAGGCTAAGCGTTACCTTTTAGAACGTTCAACTTAGAATTCCCATCGCCCACCTGACGATGTTCCGAAAGCATTCAACCATACAAGTCCGTCCCGGGTTCGAACGGAATCGAAGGCACTACTCCTACTACATCCATTTTGGAAATATCCTCAGGATTAGTAGTGACTAGCCCTTTCACTTCACTGCTCTATCTTCAACTCCGAACACGTTTTTCCCTGAAACATACAAACCAGATCGAAGTGGTTTTCGAGAAATAAATCTCGATCCCGGTCTCTTCGAAACGATCAACGCATTTGTCCAATATTGATAGTCGGTGATTTAACTATCAATTAACATTCACAAACATGCATCACACAATAAATAATTTCCCACATTATTTATTTTCCTCAAATATATCTTCACGAGATATAGTTTTCCTTTTCAAAATCCTTTTGAAACACCTTTCAAACCCAATTTTCTCATGGAATAGATTCTCAAATCTTTATTTCCTTTGAAACATCCAAGTACCCATATTTAAGATTTAAAATAATTTAAATACTTTATCCCTCAAAATGCGTTAAAACATTTATATTAAATCTACTTACATACTTAATTTAATATATTTCGAATAAAACTGCTTTATAAAATATAAACTATTAACTTTAAAATAAATTTAAGTCATACTAAATTTTAAAATAAAGTTATGGAACTCTATACAATTTCTAAATAATACTTTGATTGATTATCTTTTAAATAGAACCATTTTATAAAGTATAATAATAATAATAATAATAATAATAATATTCTTTAAAACATAATTCTAATTACCCTTTAAAAATAATTACTTCTATAACTACTTTGATATCTATTCACTTTTAAAATTCTTACAACTTAAATAATTTCTTAAAACCGTTCTTTAATATAACTTCAAACTCTAACGTTTCAAAAATCTATTTTAAAACATACTTGGTTTTTCAGGGAAATACACTTCCATCTTAGAAAACCCAAAGAATTCTTTTTATCAATCCAACACATTTTATCCCAATTCAATTATACGTTCATCCCGTAAAATTCTTTCCATACTTTAAAACTAGCTCCTTTTATTTTAAACACATTGCTATTTCCTGGAAATCATGTTCAAACATACGTTTAAAATATTTAAAATAAGATCTAGAAATTATTTAATTGAAAATAATACTTAAGGAAATATATAGGGGTTTCCTAAGTATTTTAAATAAAATATAACTTTTAAATAAGGTTATTAAATCAAATATTCATATTAAAATTTCCTTTTGAAAACTTAATACTACTTTACCTTTTAAAAAATAATTAAATACCATAATTGCTTAATCAAATATTTGCTTTCACTTAAAAACATTTTAAAACAATATTTCTTTCTAAAAATATTTTAAACATATTTAAACTGCAAATTTATAATTTGAAAGCTTTCTTAAGAACAAAATAAAATTTCCAGGAAAAAGCACACTTCCCATTCTTTAAAATAAATCTCGCTATTCTTTAAACAATTCATATTTCCTTTATAGATCACATTTCCAAACATTTCTAATTATCAACCAATCTTCTTGAATTTGATTCCTTTAAAATTCTTTACTTAGAAATTTCTTTTATATCCTTTAAACCCAATTCATCTATTTATATTTAAAATTTTCAGGTTGTATTCACCCAATCATAGCACAACACAACTTAAACTTCAATTTAATTCATCACAGCATATAAGTAAAACACGGCATAACAAGATCTAAACAATCTATCACAGAATAATAAATAGGATATATCACTGAATATAAATTTAAATTTCTATTTATGAGGGATGCAGTTGGATCCCTCCAACCTATTTTTCCCTGCATCCACAGATACTAGCACAACAATATATATCGATTCAATTTGATAATAACTATCATATTCAAACAATCAAGCAATCATTCAATTATTGACTATTTAAATTAACTAATATTCCATATGTGAGTGAGTTAAACTTACCTTGGTTTTTCGACGAGTGTTATAAATTTTGAATTAAATCGACCGCGATCGATTTAACCCAAAATTCTTCTAATCTTCGATCGTCACCAAATCTAGACTGCAACGTAGATCGCGTCGCTGCGATCTCGACGCTTCTCGTTCCGTCGAATTCTGCCAATGCATGAAATAGTTACACGGTTTTAAAGTTTTAACTAAAATTTACATTAATAAATTTAATTTCTTAAATAATGCTCAACATCACGGCCGCACCTTCTTCTACAATGCGCGATACTCAGGGTCTTCGAATCCATAAACGCGAACTAGGGTTAACAATCGTAGCCACCACGACGAGCTCTAGCTTGATCGGCGACCGCCACAGCATCGCCTAGCATCCACGTGCTACCACTAGAAATTGCGGCGAGCTCGGTCAGTTCCTGACCTCGAGATGCGTGCATAAACGCGAGACGAACGTAGCCATCTAGCATCTCCAATCGACATCTTCAAACGAGATCAATCGTTGGATCTGAAGATCTTCTCACTCTCTACAATTTTCATGTCGGAAGATTTGCGAATTAAAGCTTGAATGAAGAGAGTTTGAGGGATTAACGCCGAGCGATTTCGGACATTGAGAGAATATGGTGGCAGCTTTGAAGTAGATCTAGGGTTTCGACCTCTTTATTTAATATATATAAACGTTTTATTTATATTATTTTAATATTAAAATCATTATAAAGCAACTTTTTCAAGCAATCTCCAAATCACACGTGCCGCCTGGCGTTCCTAAGGTTTTACCCATGTTTCGAACACAATGGAACATGTTTCGGAAGCTAATTTGATCATATACGCGAGTTACGGAAATAAACGATCAATTTTAATTTAAATTGATTAAAGTATTTTCTATGCGTTTTAAGCTGCCGGGGTTAAAAGACAACTCTGATTGCTATGAAAATTGAAATCCGATAACAAACTATTATGGATCCAATGGAACTGGTTTCGTCGAATCCCGAGACTGTGCCCCGGAAGGCTATATTGACTCGTCGATTAAATCAAGCGATTTCCAAAACCATCGAAATTACTTAAAATTTCATTTTTTAAACTTTATTAACTCTACTATAACTCGTATAAAATTTATATTCACATCAGAAATCATTCTGATTCATTTCGAACCAAAATCTAATTATTTGCATTATTATATTATTAAATTAATATAAAATTCCAAATTTAATCTATCGACCTTTAATTCCATCCAACAGTCCAATATTATAATTCAAATCGAATAGACATAAAATAAATTTTAGAATCTATTTTTATATCTATTTACGCCCAGAATCACCCATTATCCAATTCTAATATTAAATTATTATTATTCAAATTTCAGTTAAATCCCCATATTTGAAATTTAACTAATTCTATTAATTTAGCCAAAACTTTATATTTGAAAAATTAAAATTATAATCTATATTCGACGTTTAAATTGAATTAAATGTTCAAATCTAGCGACCCAAATTTCCAGGTCGTTACAGTCTGGCTGATAATTGATTGCTATGTAATGTTGACATTGGATGTTAGTTGTTATTGTTAAAGTGGTAATTGAATTTTATATAGGATTGATAACAAATTTTAAACATATTTATATGTTAAATTTGATTAGCTAAATATGACCCCTTTAATTGTTAACTTAATTGACACGTAGAATCTGGTTAGCCCTCGGCACCCGGGTTACCCAGTTTAATACATTACACTTTGAACCATTGAATGTATATTGGATTAATTGTTGTAGTATAAAATTGAAACTGGATGACAAGTAAAAAAACCGTATAAATAACTAGTGTAATAATCTTTAGTCTACATGAAATGATAGTGTAGATTCTAGAAATAATTATATTAATTTGCACAAATAACAATGTGAATTAATATGATTATCTCGGGATTATTTGAATTAATTATTTGATGGCTATTGATTGTTGTTATTGCTTGTTTATTTACTTTGACACCATCCCAGTTATCACACTGCAAGTTCCCTTTATTATGTTTTGATTTTTGAATTGAAATGGAATCGGGTTGAAATGATAAATACCCAATTTAAACTTTGACTTAGGATAGAGAATTAAACTAAACTTGATTGGTTAATAATTTGATTTAAAAATAAAATAATGATTTTATTAGAATAAATAATAAGGTTTTGAAATGAAGTTGGAATTTGAAATTTGTAATGAAGGAAAATGTTAATATTTAAAAATCTGAATCAAAATATTAACATAGTAGTTGATAAAAGAACGTTGTTTAAAATTTGAAATTTTTAACAATTAATATTTGAAATTATTTAATAATTAAATAAAATTGAATTATATAATAATTGAATAAAATTGAATTCTTTAATAAGTGAAATTGAACTTCTTGAATAAGTGAAATTAAGTTTCTTTATTAATTGAGTTTTGAAATTGTAACCAAATAAGTAAATAAGTGAAATTGATTTTCTTTAACAAGAAATAAAATGTGTTTTATTGAAATAAATTTAAGACTTGTAATTTAAAGAATTTGATTTGACGAATTTCACTTAATTCAATTTGTAAGCTTTGGTAAAATGAAGTTGAACTTAAGTAAATTGATTTAATGAGTTGGAATTTAAATATGAATTGCTTTAAATGATAAATTTATCTAACGAATATTGGATGGAATCGATAAATGAGTTTAAATTAGTTTGAACGTTAAATTAAGTTTAAATGATTACGGAATGAAAATTATATACGAATTTAAATGTATATTTAAATTGTTTAAATTAATTTTTGAAATTGAATTATAAAAATTTGGAATGGAAATTTGGAAGTTATGTAACGTAAATTTCGAAAATTGTTTTAAAAAGACAAAGGAAATAATGATTTACAAATGTTAATTGAAATTGATTTGGTTTTGAAATTTATTAAACGACCAATCGGCGAAATAAATTACGAAGGTTATTAAAGAGACTAGAATCGGTTATGGACATACTCTCTCTCTAAGCCGAAAAAAACTTTAATAACTATATGCGGAGTGTGATCCAAAATGAAGTGGTTGGAATGATGTACGTAATGACTGAAGAAAGAGAACGATAATGGATAACCTTGACACTTGTGTCAAATTGAAAATGACTAAAACAGGAGCCGTGCCGGGCCAAATGGGGTTAGCCACCTCGAGCGAACACACTTCTTCGTAAACTACTCATTACTTGTTATTGATTGGTGCACCCTCGTACTTTGGGAGTGTTTTTTCGCGGTGTTGCGATCGTTGCGGTGATGCGTTTTCACTAGTCCGGATCAGATAAATGGTAGTTTCACTGCCTTGGGTATTGGCTCATATGCCTTGTCATACTTGTATCCCCATATACGCGACCACTACGAATTTGTTTCGGGTTATACCTATGGAGTACTCCCTAATATCCCACTAGTTTACGGTGGAGTTTACAGTGCTGTATAGTCTATGACACTTGTATAAATTGTGTCAAGGGGAATAATGGTAACGCCTTAACACTATTTTGATATTTTATATTATAGATAGACATTATCTATTTATCGTATATTACTACATAGTAGGTAGTTTAACGGATCGTTAGAGGACGGTTATTCCAACGTCCTTTGAGTTATTTGTATTTCAATTGTTATTTCACATAAGTTGGATTTATTGATATAAGAATGTTAATCCTGACTCGAGTGTTTTGTGTTTTGCTTTACGCTCGGGTTAGACTGAGTGGTCCAGCTTTCGAGACTCACCTTTAGAGTTGGAGCTTCGCCTAGAGATCCAACTATCTATCCAGCTTTCAGATTTTCAGTTGATTCCAGTAATGTATTCTGATTCTTGTATTTGGCTACTGTATTCGAGACTTTAGTGTAACTTATTTGACTCTGTTATATATATATATATATATATATATATATATAGTAGCTTCATGAACTACTATCTTTTGCTTCCGCTGCATATTATTACTCCATGTCTGTGATTATGTAATTATTTATTTACTGTATTTGTTAAGTTTTGCCAAATTTAAATTAACAATTCAGTATTTTGAATTATTCAAGTTCGACTTATGTGGTTGCTGCAAGTCCATTACACTTTGTGGTTGTTTCTTTGTGGTTGAGGATCCTCGGATAAAGGTCGCAAATGACCAGGGGATAGCATACTCATGTAGTATATACCTAGATACAGAGGTAACCCGGCCTTGTGTTGGCTGAGAGCTGGTTAAGTTCTCGGGACGTCCCTCCAGAGGCATACCCATGTGGCAATAGGAAGTTCCTTAGCCTGACCATTTGTTGGAAATCCAATCTCCAATACGCGCCTTGTATGGATTTAGTTGTATAACCTGTCATTTACTTATGGTGGTCACCACTGTTTAGATGGTAGCTATAGTAGACATAGTTTGAAATGTCTATGCTGGCTAAGATTAATATTATACTTTCAAAAGGTTTTTCTGCACTATGCACTAATAATAATATCGAAAGTATTTATCAAGCATATTTGACTATCATAAGGAGAAATCTCCTCCAATTCTGCATTTGCATTGTGTGTGTGGCGAGAGGCCTTATGGTAGTTTAATTTTCCAAAAGTACAGCGGATTTCTTTTTATTTCTTTGTGAAAAGTAACTGTTTTTAAAATCTCACAGCAGTCCCATGACTGATCTGGAGTTCATTGTTCCCTTTCTAAACTCTGGGTGCCTACCAGTTTCCACACGGACAGCCTAGAGTCAGGTTATCAGTTATTCTGGAGCGAAGTCGAAAAAAAGGTGTTGTGAAGATCTGGAGTTCAAGCTGGATGGCGAGATGTATCATTATACTATGTATTATCTGCTGCGTTGGGATTGCTGTAAGTCCAGTTTTAATATGGATTAGATGTTGTAAAATGCCTAGTATTGAATGGTGTCGTTGTAAACTTTGATAATGTGACGTATGTAAAACCGATATAGTTCTTTGTTTTAAAGATTATTCATTTATCTATTATATTCGTTCGGCTATGAAATGTGAGATTCTGTTGTTTTTTTCCGTTTCTTCTTTTATCTTCTTTTCTCTTAAACCCAAACAGTTCGGTTTTCTGCCATTCGACTGTGCAGCAGTGGTTACAGTGGACGTATCGATGTCGACTTTCGAAAGTCGTAAAATCGGGTCGTTACATTTTTGGTATCAGTGCATTTGGTTAAGCGACAACCTTGGCTCTGGTGGGTGTTACTCATTAGAGATAGAGTCAGTAGTACTCTAGAATGAGTTTGAGTGTAATAATAGATATGAGCGCAAATTTCTTAGTGAATATAAAATTGTTTTATATTGTGTTGACTTATCGGTTGGCTGTACACAGATTTTGGTCGATGCAGTTTGGCCAACTGTATCGAAAGGGGTTTCTAAACTCTTAAACGAGGTAAACCGACACAGTATTGTTTCAAAATTAGGTAAATGGGATAATTTTACCCAAACTATTTTTGTACAAAAAAGGAAAAAATTTCTGTAAATTATTATAGTATATGGTTGCTTGTTGTTAGGAAGTGATAATATTAAATTATTATCATTGAAATTGAATAAGAAATTGAAATCACAATCAAAAGCTGAGAAATGAAAATCCATATACAAATGGGATTTGTAAATGTAAATGTGATTTATAAATTTGAAATGGAATTCTAGAGGAATAGTTGGAAATGTTTTTAAAAGGATTTGAAGGATTTGAAATTTGGAAAAGTTTGGAAATTAAACCCCTTTGATTTGAAAATGATTTTCAAAGGTTTTGGAAAAATGTTTTGAAGGGATGAAAAGCTCTAAACACTTTTCGGTCACTGGAAAATAATTCTGATGATGATCGCGACATCATCGGTGTTCATTTTCGAGTTTCTAGGAGAGGAATTGCTGCCAAATTGTTTTTAAATAGAAATTGTTTGCAAACTGGGTTTGCTTTTGGGAATTCAAAAGATAATTTGAATTCATAATTTTTGAAAGGTTGAAAAGATTCTGGAATACTATATAAAATATTTATGGAATATCATTAAGTTGATAATTTGTAATGTTTAAAGTTGTTAAAGTAAAATCCAACTTGAAGAGAAGTTAGAAAAAAGTAAATGTGGAAACAAAATAAGTTGGAAGGAAAAATTTAATTCAAGTAGAATTAAAGAATGAAAACTAAATAAAAAAATTGAGATTGAAAATTTGAGTCGGATAAAATGATGATATGGATTCAAAATGAAATTGAAAAACTAAGCGTTGAGGTTCATTCCAAATATGCAAGTAAATGGAAAAATTTTCAAGTTAGACCAAAACGAACGAAGTATTGGAATAAAAAATTTTTATTAGTAAGTGAAACAAATTGGAATGACAAAGAAAATATGATTTGAAATGAACTGAAAATGGAAGGTAAATTGAATTCATATGGAATTTGAAAACCAGTTTAAATATAAGTGGTTGTAAACAAAATGGTGAATTGAAATTCAATTGTGTTTGGGAATGAACAAAAGAATAAAATTGGAATTGAAACTGAATATTGAAAACCAATTTGAATTGTGTGAAATTGTAAAATTAGTTCGAAGTGAACTAAAGCTAATAAAGGTGGAAATAAAAAGGGGTTGAGATAAAATGAATTGGAATTTGTAATGAATTAGTAAATAAAACTAATTTAAAATAGTGATATGAATCAGTTGTGAATGAAAGATAGTTGATAAAATTCAATATTCAGAAAGTAAATTGAATCCAAAAAGAATTGAAATTGTAAATTGAATTCAAATGAAATTGGAAATGTAGGATTGAATGAAAATGGATATATAACTTCAATAGTGAAGTAAAAATGGTATAAGAAGTAAGTATTCAAACTTTTGTAATGAAATGTGCAAAATGATATTTGAATTTTGTAATTGGATATTATGGCCAGTAGAATGTACAGGTGTGTTACAGGAAAAAGATAAATTAGGATTTGATTTTGATGATAATTTAACTGCTCGAAAAAAAGGAATGTAATTGAATATTAGTACGAAATTTGATGACTTTCTTATCTAGCCGCTTGGCTTTTCGTTTTCTTTTTGAAGTCTAGGGCCCCTTGGTGGCATTTTGTAGTCGTACCGAGCTAGGCACGCAAAGGAGACGCTGGCGAAATTTTTTGAAAATTTAAAGAGTTAGAAAAATTTTGAGAAAATTTTGAAATTTCAAAAACTTGAATTTGAATTTGAATTTGAATTGATTAAGGAAATAATACTGTTTGAAACTTATGATTGATTTTGGAGAATTAAATGAAGTGATAATGGATCTTTAATAAAAAGATTTTTTTTGGCAAGTTGTTGAAAATTGTTTGGTTTGGGAGAAAAGATAAACGTGTTAAGTATCATTCTTCTTAACTAGTAATTTCTGGACGAAATTCTTTTAAGGGGGGAAGAATGTGACGACTCAGAATTTTCAACGTTTGAAATTGAAATATTTAATTGATTTCAAATATCTGAATTGTTAATTTAAGCTTGAATTTCAATTTTAACTATGAATTTAGCAATTTAATTATCAAATTTAATTTTAGAAGATTTGAGTAAAATTTGAATCTTGATTTTTAAGCTGTTTAAAAATAATTTGATTGCTTATAAAATTTATATTGATAATACTGAAAATAATGGAAGTTTTAGAATTGAATATGGAAACGATTTGTTTAGTTTTGAAATTATATCATTTAAATCGATATTTAAAAATAGCCATCTGGGGTAAAGTCTCAAAATTCGATGAAACCAGTTCCATTGGATCTTTAATATTGTATTGTTATCGGATTTCAATTTCCGTAACATTCAGAGTTGTCGTGTGATCGTACGATAAACAAACGCGCTGAAAATTATATCGAAATTTAATTTAATAACTGGATTCAAAAGGCTATTTTTTCCATACGATCGAATTTGGACTCGAAACCTTTTCCATTGCGTTTGGAATGGGCGTACAACATTATGAATGCCTGGCGGCACGCTTCGATTGGAGATTGAAATTTTGAGTTGCGTTTATCGAAGCAATTTGAATTTGAATTTGAATTTAAAATTTAAAAATGTAAATAATATCAATGTATCAAAGCACTGATGAAAACATCAGACATGAAGTGGAAGATTCAAACACCTGTTTCATTTTCTCTGCTTAAAATAACACGTGTTCGTCTGAAATTAATAGAAGAGAAAAATTTCTGAGCTTTTCCTTTTCTCCTTATTTAATTCAAATTCGAACGAAAACAATTCTTCGTTCAGAGAAAAAAATGGCGACTGTTATCCCTCTCCTCCCTCCTCTAATTCATTCGTTCAACATCAATCGTCGATTAAAAAAAAATCAAGTCGACCCAAATCAAATGGAAAGCGATCGAAATAAAAATAAATAAAAAAAGAGAGGGGGACAACGGAGAATATCACGATGAATCGCGACAGCATGGAGCTCAAAATCGAGCAGGGTCGCGGCGAGCTTTGCGAATAGGGGAGCAGGCGCTCGCACGCACTGAGGCATCTACGGTAAGTCGTCGTCGTCAGGAAGCTAGGGTGGCTCGTGAGGTTCGTCGGCAATCGAAAGGGCTCTCGAAACTAGGGTTTCGCATTAAAGTTTGGGGATTCGCGATGCAGGAGGTGATGGTCTCGAATGAGGTGGTCGCGTTTTGGGGTGGTCAAAGCAAGTGTGATGGTCGGTCAGATACAGGCAACGCGTAGTTTGGCGAGGTCGAGTATTTGTGTTCAAGCGAGAAAGCTGTAAGGTATCGTTTTGATTTTATTGCAATCTTACCTAAATTTATACATACATACATACATACATATATATATATATATATATATATATATGTATGTATGTATGTATGTATGTATGTATAAGCAGAAACAAAAAAATTTAAACAGCGAGGAAAAAAAACTAAGAGCTGATGTAGTGAGGTGTAACATTTTTGGTTTTTAATTTTATATTTATATATAAGTTCTAAACGTAATAAATATGTTATAAAGTAGAAAATTTTAAGTAAAGTAATTTTTAAAAAATTGACAATTTAAAAGGGAATTTGTTCAAAATTAAATAATTAGTCAATAAAGATGTTTAAACAATAATTTATCAAAAGGAAATTAGTTTAAAACAAAACCAAATTTTTAGTTAAAATTTATGAGTAAATAGTGAATTATTGTCGGGCCAATTCAAATAATAATAAATCATGAATTGTTAATACAAGGTCAACATTACAAACAAAGAGCTGGAATGAAAATGGATTGCATGCGTAGGCAAAGGTGAGACCTTCTTACTCAATCAAATTTTTTTTACTTAATTTTAAATAGTTTAATTTAAAAATTGATTGACTGTGTGCTTGGATGATTAATTTATTATCAGTTATATTAGTTTAGACCCTATGCGCCGCATAATAGCGGATGATATTATATAGATTCCATATACCGCGATATTCCACCTCGAAGTGGAATTGGATTATTTGTTGTGCTAACTTCTGTGGATGCAGGGAAACAGGTTGGAGGGATCCAACTGGATTCCTCAAATGATTGAATTTGTTTCAATAATTTATGTGTTGATTTGTTTATAATCTGTGTATGAATATATTGTGATTGAAATCGTTGAAGGCTATAGTTTAGCCGAATTTATTTTTCTGGTATCGTAGGATACCAGAAATAAATAAAAATTGGATTTTTGAAATTCAATTTGAAAAGTTACAGTAAAACTTTATTTTTGAAAATTGGATAAATTAAAAAGAAGGAATTTTAAAAGAATAAAGTTTTATTCTTGAATCCTATTGCATAAATTCCAAAATACGGAAAAAGGTTTAATCAATGGATATCGGGTAATATTATTCAAAAGTTGAAGAATTTATTTAAAATATGGATTTAAAATAGTTTGGTAGAGATAAAGGGAAATGAATTTTAGAAATTAAATTTGGAATTTAATTTAGTGTTTGAAAAGATTTTAGAAATCAATTTGAAAATTAATTTGGTGTTTAAAAAAAAACCTTTCGAAAATTGATATGAAAATTGATTTGTTGATTAAAATAAATTTAGAAACCAATTTGGAATTGGATTTGGTAATCAAAAAATTTGGAAATCAATTTGAACATTGATTTGGTGTTGAAAGTGAATATTTGGGAATCGATTTGAAAATCGTACATCAGTTGATATTTGGAAATCTAAATTCACAGTGGGAATTTGTAAAGGAAAGGGAATTTTGTTTTGAAAATAAACATTGGGTTATTTTTAAAAGTGTGAAAAGGAATTTACGGATTTGGAACGTAAATTTAAAATAAATCGAGAAGGGTTTATTAATTGGTTTAAATGGGCCATTTTGAAATGGAAAGAGAATTCTTCCCTGAGAAGCCGAGTATATTTTCAAAATAGCTTTGAAGTACAAAAATAAAAGTTTTGAAGTTGATTTTAAAAGAACATTTTAGAGAAATTATTACTTGAGTTGTTTTTAAACCTTTAAAGTGAAGATTTATTTAATTAATTATAGAAGTGATTATTTTAAAGATTTAATTTATATTTTAAAATTAGATTGGAGAAGTTTATATGAGATATTATTATAATGTTTTCATAGCTAATATTTAAATAATTGTTTAGAAATAGTTTTTATTCTAAATATTTCCAAGTATATCTTGGATAAGTGATTTGAATTATTTTAAAGTATTTGAACTCGGTAGACTTTCAGTGGAAATAAATAATATCAGGAATCTTATTCCGCGAGTGAAAAGTGACTTGAAATTTGTTTTCAAAAGATTGAAGTGTTAAAAATATATCTTGCGAAGATATTTTGAAGATAAATAATTGGAAAAAAATTATTTAAAACTTGGTGTTTTTTGTGAATGTTGATTGATAGTTAAATAACCGACTATCAATATTGGCCTTTAAATGGCATTTGAATTTCGATGCGACCGGGGGTCAGATTCCAAATGGATATTCGAAAACCACATCGAACCTTTGTGATTGTGATGGATCTTTTATATAAAAGATCAAAGTGAAAATTTGTTGTGATTTATTGAATCTGATTGAACACTTATTTTTAAAAATAAGCGCTCATTATTCGGATTAGCCGGGAGAGGACTTTGTGTCATAAAACCCATTCCGAATAATGATACGACGAAATGGGATTGCATTTGAAGACGGTGTTGAAGACTGGGTATTTTCTAAAGCGAAAGGATTACCCGTCGAATGTCTCTGCACTGGGGTTGCTCCGGTATAGAGATTTTATCACACTTTGTGATGGGGATTACGGACGTGATTAGTGAATATCCGGATTTGCAAGGACTTCTTTGAAGTGCCTTCGGTTCCATTTGATCCCGGAATGGACTTGTACGGATGTTGTCTGACGTTACACTTTGAGATGTAAAGCTGGTTTCTATCAAAAACATTTCTGTTGGTGGCGGAGAATTTATTCTCTTAGCTTAACACCCTTCTCTGAGACGTACGAGCTCGGAGGTTATGTAGTTGATGGTTACTAGTGATATATTCCCAAACTGGTAATGTGGCATACGAAGTGCTGCTGATCATTTGTTGATCAAAGCATGACTTTATGAAAAGTGTAGCTTTGTGGATGAGACTTCGTCGGACCTCACACCCCGGAAATGGTCAAAACAGTAAGAATGTGGCAAGGTTATGAGGGTCGCGCCCTTTAAGGTATGTCATTTCCTTCTGGAAAAGGGTGGTATCATGGTATGGAGCCCTGATATTTAACCTATGTGGTTGCTGAAAGTCTATTACACTTTTTGGTTGTTGCTTTATGGTTGAGGATCCTTGAATAAAGGTCACAAACGACCGGGGGATGGCATACTCGTGTAGTAGTTACCTAGTTACAGAGGTAACTCGGCCTTAGTTGTATAACCTGCCATTTACTTATGGTGGTCACCACTGTTTAGATGGTAACTATAGTAGGCATAGTTCGAAATGTCTATGCTGGCTAAGATTAATATTATATTTTCGAAAGGTTTTTCTGTACTATGCACTAATAATAATATCGAAAGGATTTATCAAGCATATTTGACTATCATAAGGAGAAATCTCCTCCAATTCTGCGTTTGCATTTTGTGTGTGGCGGGAGGTCTTATGGTAGTTTCATTTTCTAAAAGCATAGTGGATTTCTTTTTATTTCTTTGTGAAAAATAACTGTTTTTAAAATCTCACACCTGTCCCATGACTGACCTGGAGTTTATTGTTCCCTTTCTAAACTTTGGGTGCCCACCAATTTCCACACGGGCAGCCTAGAGTCAGGTTATCAGTTATTCTAGAGCGAAGTCGAAAAAAATGTGCTGTGAAGATCTGGAGTTCAAGATAGATGGTGAAACGTATCATTATACTATGTATTATCCGCTGCGTTGGGATTGCTGTAAGTCCAGTTTTAATATGGATTAGATGTTGTAAAATGCCTAGCATTGAATGGTGTCGTTGTAAACTTTGACAATGTGACGTATGTAAAACCGATATAGTTCTTTGTTTTAAAGATTATTCACTTTTCTATTATATTTGTTCCGCTACGAAATGTGAGATTTTGTTGTTTTTTTCTGTTTCTTATTATACCTTCTTTTCTCTTAAACCCTAACGGTTCGGTTTTCCAGCATTCGAGTGTGCGGCATTGGTTATAGTGGACGTATCGATTTCGACTTTCGAAAGTCGTAAAATCGGGTCATTACAAAATGTATTACAACTATTAATACAAGTATTATGGAATATGCTTCCCATCTAAATTGGTTTTCTTATAAATCGTACGTGATTAAATCAGTTTAAAAGATGATTTTTTTTATTTTTAACTGATATTAAGATTTGTATATTTGAGGTGGAGCCTTGGCACAATGGTTTGGTCACCCGTATGTTGATTAAGATCTGTATATTTGTAAAGAAGTATTTTAAATTTGTAAAGGAAGTTTAATTTTAGATCATATTTTAGAAGCATTTTTAATTTGTAAAGCATGTGTAATTGTTAGATCCTACTTTTAGGGGCATTTGAATTTGTAAAAGAAGTTTAATATTAAATGCAATTTTAAGCGCTTTAGATTTGATAATAAATAGAGGGGTGTTTTTGGTAGTTCACCTTGATACCAAAAAAATGTGACACCAAAACTAGTACAACTATTATTAAAGATATATATATATATCACATTTATGTAATATATATTTATATGCAAATATTTGTATTGTTTTAATAATCATTTTAAAATAACAAGTGTGTGTATACATATATACATATATTTGGACAACATATAATACATATAAGATGAGCTAACATATTCGTAGCAATGCAAATATCAACATTTGTATACGGGCATGTTATACCTTGCACTAATTGTTATGTTACATTCGTAGACACATACACATATGTATATGATACATATGTGTACCATTATACTTAATTTAAAATATAAATTAAATAAAATTCAATCTGTTAATTATAATCTAAACAAAATAAATATTTATTTAAATTGAATTAGAAATGTTCTAAAAAAATTAGAGTTCAAAGGCCTAATAAATATCCAATAGGTTAAACAAAAATTGAGATTCACCCATAACTTCTGCTGTTGGTTGGCCCAATTTCAACAATGGTATCAGAGCATAATAGTCTATGCAGTCTAATTAGTCATGCTAGGATTAACTAACTAAAGCCTACCTATATAGTAAGGTGTCTAGAAAAGTAGTGTCTAAGGTTAGGTTTGGGTAATCAAGTACTCTATCGTACTTGGCCACTAGGACTGATTTTCAAAATTGTTTGAAATTTAAAATACAAGATGTGAAATTTAACACTTAAATTTAAAATAAGGTATACATATATTATAAAATTTATAATATAGTAAGTTTTTTATAATGTTTGAAAATGAATAGCAATTGATTAATTTAAAATTTTATTAATAAGACTAATAAAATAAATTAATTAAATAAGTTAATTAATAAATTAATACGTGTGTTTAATATTATGATACACGTTATGCTATTTTAAAATGTTTGCAATAACATAAGTATAAATTTATGCATATCAAATAAATTTTGAAATTAATATAATTTAATTAAAATAGTTTAATTAAATAAATTAATTAAAGGGTTAAATGAAAATAATATACAGATGTAAATAATATATGTGTTATACTATTAAAGTTATAGTATATAATAAATAATGAATATAAATGTTATATTAATATGAAATTAATTAAGATTTTAACTAATTTCAAATTAATTAAATAAATATTTACTTAGTATAATGTTATATATAAGACATTATACAAGTAATATAAAATATAAGAGTTATATGATAATAAATCTTATATAATATGAATATATAAATTAAGGTGGAACGGTAAAGAAACCCTAACTAGACTTAAGAAATAAGTACATACGTAAATGTACGTATATCATGATTTTCGATGTGTCCGACACTTGAATTATGAGAGTAATTCATAAGAATTATATCATTTCATAAGTTGATATAACTCAATATTATATGTGTGTGTGTACATATGTATGTATATTGAAAATTATGAATCTTCAACCCAAAGTTGTCCTCTACCATACATATATTAATAAATTACTTGCACACTCCTTAGTTGTTGAGCGAACTTAAGCTAGGAAGGTTATGTGATATTTAATATATTGAATAGATGAGGTAAGACAACTATATATATTTGTTTAGCAAACTCAACGTACATATATTATACTTAGGCCATCGCGATATGGTAGGTACGAGTGAATAACCTCTTTCGATTTGTTGATTAACTTATGGTCAAAGTGAGACTAGGACAAGGAACCGTAAGTTAGGAGTTGTATGTGATACAACTGATAAGAATTTAACCATCGTCCGTGGAGCTGTGATTTGTTGAACAAACTCAAGGTCAGAATTCTAAGATAGACGAGTCCTAAAACCTGCTAGTGAAGTTGAAAGACTTATATGTTTCGCTTAAGGTTTGGTGAAACATAAAAGACTAGTGAGAGCCTTATTAGTAATATAAAATGATAAAAGTCAATCTTTCTAATATTGTAAGAATATATGATATATAATGTTAATAATAATAATCAACATCGATAAATTTGTGCATTTAAATTGACTAATAAAAGGTTTGTCAAGTAAGATATAAAATTAAACTGAATTGAAAATTGACAAATAGAAATATAAAATATACTTACTAATAAATGATTATTGCAAATGAACGTTTCAACACTCATGCAAGCTCTTGGTTTTACAACTGCTAATTACTTTCGTAATTTGGTCGCTTAAGTGTTTATTTGGTCGTGACATGTATTGCATTCTATGATTTTTGAACTTTAAATGCAATGTAAGGCTATCAATATTTGATCCATATACTATCACATATAAATTCTATATGAGGAATGATCATATTTCGTAATGTACAATACTTCGATGAAGTTATTTCACTCAAAATAAATCTAAACAGTGCTATGAGATCTAGTATTAAATTTGATTAATTACAAAAGGATCGCGTTGTATTAAATGTAACACAAGACCAAAATTACAATATAAATCTAAGAATTCGATCGCTGAAATGTCAATTTGATCAGTTTACGTAATTTGTAACATGATGTTATAAAATATTAAGGATGATCAGTGTGCTTTTGTAAAGGGATTGTTATGACTTTGAAGTAAAGGTATTCTTTCAAATGGTTTTTCCCTATAAAAGGTAAAATGAATGTGCTGGAGTAGATGTGATTTGAGGCACAATTAGGATGAAGTGAGTGAATAGTCACTTCTGCTTCATAAAGGAACATTAGAAAAAAATTATAATAATAATTGATACAACATTGGAATGGGAAATATGATTTCTATTTCGAAATGTATTTTCATATAGAAAATTGTTTTCTGTAAGATTTATTTCTCTAGGTTCAAGATATTTGATTAAAGAACTCTCCGCTATAAACTGGTTGCAGTATATGAAATAAATAATCTGTATTAAGTAAATGATGGACTTCTGAATTTATTATGCTATTATAATAATGGAAGAAATAGATAGAGCATGTCATTTAGCACTTATTGATTGCATCAAATTATGGAAATAGTTTTTGTAAAACATAGCGAACATCATTTATGAAATAACGAGTATTTTGCGATATCGATTGAAAAATAAGCATAGCTATATTTTAATGTGAATATTATGAATATTCATTATGAAATAAAACCATAATGTGGTATTTTTTTTCCTCAATAAAGTCATGTATTGAAAATATAGAGTAGCTAAAATTATTTACAATTGTTTTAGAATTATAGACTGGGCCGCAGTTTTGAGAAATAATTTTGTTATATTATTATGAATCATATGATATCGGTTAATTGTGACTCAAACAATTAAGAGCTATACACCCAGTTAGTGAGAGTATCTTAAGAGTTGATGAACTCTTTGGATTGATACATGTAGATGCATTGGTATTGTTGATATGAACAACAACATTGGTATTGTTTATATAGCCCCAAACTTTACAATGGACATAAATGATTTTTACAAACATGTAAAATTAGTCATACAAACTAAAGGATATGAAAATTTCCAAGGAAAAAACATATTACTAGATATAACATTTTTAGGAAAATGTATGTGCAGACATGCTCCTAAAATAAAAATAAAATTAGACAAGATCATTGAAACATTAAACTCCACTGGAATAAACTCCATAAAACCTATGGAAATTGATTCCTCTGTTCTTACTGGTCATGAATGGAATATAACAAATCCAAATGAAACAGCTGCAACAATAAAACTAAACAATGTTGTAACATATAATAATCTAAACAAATCTATATTCGTAAGATTTAAAGATTATGGTCCATCAAACCAACAAGAAGTTGAAACAGATGATGAAACTGAAGAATTAAGCAAAAGAATAAATGGATAAAATCATTTATCCAAAAGAACTTGGGACGGTTCTTGAACCATATGACATATTTAACCTTGAACAAAGTTTAAAATCATCAAAACAAATAAACCAAGACACTTTTATTTTAATTGATGATGAAAACAATGTAAGAATGAGGGAAATACAAAATATTAGTCACTATCTAAAAGATTCAGTTCTATCTACAGAAATTCACAAAAATGATATTCTTGACGATATCATCTAAGAATTTACAGAACATATGGATTTAGCTGATCCTGAAACAAGTGCTGAATCAGGAATTAGTCACAAATATCCAGATAGAAATAAAGACCAAACAATGCCATATGAAATAGGACAACCACCTAGGAGGGCATACAGTACATATACAGATAAAAATCCAAATTTAAGAACAATAGGGAAAAGATTACCTGATGAAAATTTTTATTTCCAAAACAACTCAGTAATTTTAAATATAACTGAATGTCATCCCCAGTTACTAGATACATATCTAGAACAATGGACTGCCGCAATAGCTAGAGACTATTCAGCCAGACATCTAAACATCAATTCTGGTGAAGAAATGATCAGGATTGCTGAAAATTACTTAGGTGATAATGCTAAAGCGATATGGGAAGCATACAAAAAAAAAATTCCAGGAGATATTGCAAACCTTATCGCCCAACGAAACAATATCTATAACTTTGCTTATTCCATACAAACTATCTTAACTGGAAGAGATGTGAACACAGGAATAACAATAAGACAACAAGAAGCAATGCGCGATCTTGAACAAATACAACTCCTAGACCGGAGATACATAATAAAATTCCTAAAAGAATATTTTCACTATGCTACGATTTCAGGAAATTATTATAATACTGAAGTAGGAAATAGACTTTTTTCTAAATTACCAGGTGATTTGGGAAAAGAAATACATAGATCTTGGATAACAGATTATCAAGATAAAGCTGAAAATTTACCTCCAAATTATGGTAACATTGGGATAAGAATTACACATATCATCTCAGAATTAAAAAAGAAATGTACTTACATAAAAATCCGAAAGGAATTAAAACAAAAAAATTATGGGTTTTGTGGACAAATATATACACCACAACAATATGGTTCTCATAAGATTGAGAATAAACCAAAATTCAAAAAGAAACATGCGAAAAAAATATTACCTAAGAAAGTCAAATGCTAGAAAACCATACTTAAATAAAGATAGACACGTTAGAAAATATAATCCAAAAAAACATACGCAAATACAATTACATGTTTTGCATGTAATGAAAAAGGACATCTACCATCCTCGTGTCCGAAAAAACAAAACCTATATACAAGAGAATCAAACCTTGTTGATTCAGTCAAAGAAGACCTAATTGAAATTGCTTCTGATGTTTCAGAAACATCAACAATCTACTCCATAATCTCTCTTGAAGGATTAGAAGAACATGAACAAGTAAGTTCATCTGAATATGGTCTAATCAATGAACTAACAACATTTGACGAAGATTTAACAAATGAATCCATTTTCAACATAATGAATAAAGAAATTTGTACCCATAATTTCAAGTACAAAATGGGAACTGACACAAAAAAAATGTGAATTTTGTCCTTGGTACCCTGCCTTTGACAAATGATACAAATGTACAACTTGCACAATTGAGATTTGCCAAATTTGTGCTGCAAACAAATTTGCTATACAAGTTCCAAAAGAAATAAAACTTATCTATACCGATAAAAATAAAATAAATGAAGACAGAATAAAATTCTTGAAGAAAGAACAAAAAACATAGAAATAGAATTAGAAGATTTGAAAAATAAACTACTAATTCTTGACAAAGGAAAAGGTATAATCACCCATAGTAATGATTTATTAAACGAACAAGTTTATAACCAAGAAAAAATAAACTTAAACAATGTTCACCCAAGTAATGACCATGAAAATCATGATCATTTAAATAGTATTGATAAACCAATACAGATTCCACTAATTTGTAATACTAGCAGTTTTAAAAGAACTACGTATTCCAACAAAACTAAATATAAAAGGAACCGATATACAAGTTCTAGCTTTTATTGATACCGGTGCAACTAGTTCTACTATTTGCTCCAGCCTTATTCCATATAAACATGTTACAAAAGCTGATAAACCTAAACAAAGTATCCAATTTGATGTAACAACAACTATAATAACAGATATTGTAAAAAATATAAATATATGTTTTACAAATACATGTGGGGAATGGTCCCCATATTACAATATAAAACAACTTTGGGTTTTGGAATTAAACCTACAAGATATCAAATTAATCCTTAGTTTAGATTTTTTATTAAATGATAATGGGAGCTTTTCATTTAATAAAGATTATATACAAATTTCTAAGAAAACAACGCTTACACCCATATCATCAGAGTTTACGCCTGAAAAGCGTGGTGGAAATACTAAGCCAACATCACCAACATATTCAGACAATTGCAATTGCCCAATTCCTGGCCAGTGCAAAAACCTCAATCATACAAATAAAACAACCATTGGACTTGAGCAAATAAGTATGATTCTCTTCCAATAAAGAATTACATTTATAAAAGAAAAGACTTAACAAAAGACTTAAAAATGATAAGTCCACAAGATATTAGTAAACTATTACTAACAAAAGATGATATTGACCAAATGATTTCTAAATTAGAAAAAATAGAAATCATAGGAGAAAAACCATTAAAATTTTGGGATAAAGATAAAATACAATGTAAATTAAACATAATAAACCCAGACTTAACAATAAAAACTAGTTCGCCTAAATATGATAATTGGATCATGGACGAATTTAAAATGCATATCAAAATACCCACTGATTTAAATATCATAAGAAAAACAGATTCAAGACATAGAACGGCAGCGTTTATCGTACAAAAAGAATCTGAAAGAAAACGTGGCCAGTCTAGAATGATCATGAATTGTACAATACTTAATGACAATACCCATGAAGATAGATACTGTATACCAAACAAAGATGTTCTCATCAATAAAATACAAGGTTCAAACTGGTTCTCCAAGTTTGATCTTAAATCAGGATTCTGGGAAGTAAAAATGCACCCAGATTCCATACCTTGGACGGCATTCACATGCAGTAAAGGCCATTATGAATGGCTTGTCATGCTAGTCGGTTTAAAAAATGCACCACAAATTTTCCAAAGAAAAATGGATAATGTCTTTCAACATTGTAATAAATATACTTGTGTTTACATTGATGATATTCTTGTTTTCTCTAAAACAAAGCAATAACATATATCACACTTATACACAGTTTTAAAACTAATAGAAGCACATGGACTAATCATATCAAAAAAGAAAATAGAATTAATAAAAAAACACTATAGAATTTCTTGGAGCCAAAATTGGTAAAGGAACTATAGAATTACAACCTAATATAACAAGGAAAATATTCGAATTTCCAGACAAAATAGAAAACCTTAAACAATTACAGGCTTTTCTTGGGCTTGTTAATTATGCAAGACCATATATTAAAAATCTTTCAAAATATACTGGGCCTTTATATAATAAAGCTAGCCCAAAAGGAAACAGGGACTTCAATTTCGAGGACATAAAACAAATACAGAAAATAAAAGAAATAGCAAGCAAATTACAACCTTTAAGTTTACCTTTACAAACGGAATACTTGATAATAGAAACAGACGGATCATCCTTAGGATGGGGTGGTATTTTATTAAGTAAAAAGAACAAATATGAAAACAAAATAACAGAAAAATATGCAGATACACCTCTGGTATATACAGAGAAAAAGGATATATGACGTCCCTGGATTATGAAATTCTAGCCATAATCAATGTCCTAGAATCTTTCAAACTTTTCATAATTTCACAGAAAGAAATAACAATTAGAACCGATGTGAATCCATAGTCAAATATACATAAAATAAAAAGGACAAAGGAATATTAAACAATAGATGGCTTAAATTCAAGAATGCCGTAACAAATTGTGGAACAAATATAATTTGGGAACATAAAAAGGGTAAAGACAATTTTTTACCAGATAAACTTTCTACGTTATTAAGATAAACTTCACCCTTTGCTTTCTACTAATATTCCATATATAGATTGCAGAAAGATAGAAACCAAAGATGAACATGGGAGAGCAAGATCCTTCTATGCATCTCAAAACATGCTCAAAACAAAATAAGTTCCAAACAAAGACAAAAGTCACAGAGGAACAACAAATAGTTCTAGATAACATTTGGAACATGAAGACTCCTCAGGAATCTAACAAACAAAAGCTGAGTGTCCTATACACACTCTTATAGATTTTTTCAAAATCACAAGACAAAAAATACCTTTATTATAGTCTTTTTACAGGTCCTTATGCAGGCCTATATGCCTCATGGGAACAGATCATAGTAAAAATAAACTTTCTAAAACAAAATCCCAGATATGGGAACCCACTTTACAAAGGCTTCAATACTTATGATGAAGCAATTACAGAATTACAAAAAAACTTTGGAGATGATTTTATTATTTCCGATGACATACAAAGTTTACGAAAAATCTCTATGGGGAAATTTGCAAAGGAAGAAGTTCCTGAAACTTCTTCTTCTTCGATAAACCTAAGGCCACAAGCCTCATATGCATTAGCAACAAAAACTACTAGTACAAAAATGACAAATCTGGGATAACCCAAAACAAATCTCCAACCTCCATCTCCTCAAATCAAATCTCTACAAAAAATTGCCTTACCGAACTTCCCTGAACAAATGACTAGAGAATTACAATTCATATATCATATCCAGGAACAATCTCCAAATATGTTCAATAATATTTGTGAATTCTTCTCACAAATATCCCACATTCCGAATGAAGATCTACAAATCCATTGGGAAATAATGAGGAACTCCAACATACCTTGTACAAAAAAGTATTCCCAGTGTTTACAAACAAACATAAATTGTCCTTGCACAATTACATGTGCAATCCCACAAATTACGTTGAACCTCAACAGATACAAATATCTAATCCACAAAAATATAGTTTTAGATCCCATGGTACTAGTAAATTTTGGATTTTTTAAGAGAATTTATGCAGAAGAATGGATCCAAGATGACATCCCCGAACCATTTGGAACTACCATAGAACAACTTACAAACATATTGGCGACAAATATATACATGGATTTCAAATCAATACCTCCTCACTTTGGCAAACATATTTTTGAACCAACAGAACATGCAGTACAAGTTAAAGCAAAGTTTCTTGACCCAGACTACGCAGACTGGGACGAAGACTATAAACCAGAAACCATCCAATACAAAGAGATCAAAGAACAGGCCTATGAAAGGTATAGGGCCACAAAAATTGTCCAAGAAGATGAGTGGGATACGAAGAATAAATTCGTCTATACAGAAACCCCCACTACAAAAATATTTGTTACAAATGTATTAAGAAGTCAAGGAATCCACCACAGAAGTTTTGACATAGGAGTAAGAGGTTTAACAAGAGGTTTATTGTTACAGTCAGTGAATTCCTTGACTTCTAAAATATTTACAACACTAATTATTTACTGTTAAACCATGTAGTATATAAATAAACAATATTTTAAACATTTTAAATTATTTAGAAAGAAAAATGATCAAAATATCCTTTATATAATATTTTATCAAAATACTTCTATAACTCGATGTCTTAACAGGTTTATCCTCGTTCTTGCAGACTCTGGCCATGCGTTGATCAGGCGCAAAGCTAGAATTCCCCAAGTACAAGTAAACCTATTTCATCACCCAATGAAAATACTCGAAAAACCTTCAAAATCGATATGGAAAGTATAATCCAAACAAATCAACCGAATCGAATCATGGATCACAGATACACAATGGTTACACCTGGGTCTCTCGTGAAACATCCGTACCTTTTAAGCAATCACTGCCTTGCGAATTTCTCCATGATAACAAAAAAACTATAGATCATGGATACAGAATGCTTATGCCTGGATCCTCCAGGAAACATCTGTACCTTTTAAACAATCACTGCCTTGTGAATTATGCTATGTAGTCGAGTTCGTAAGACCATGGGTAATGCCATGGAATTCGAAGAACACTCGAGTATCATATCCAAAAATCCCAAATTAGAGAGAACAATAATGTCCAACCTCCATCTCCTAATCCCAAATTAGAGAGTATCATATCCATTTTTTCCATTATATGAAGTATGAACTATTTGAAATGAAATGACCACGGTGTGAAATAAGCGTTTGGTTGTAAAAGAGATCGGGATCGGATATTGTCATACTCTCTGCCAATACCGAAAACCACTTTAACAACTGTGTACGTGGTGGAGATTCCAGAAATGAAGTAGGATTGTTTGGTGGATGATTTCTGCATAAGGTATTGACGTGACCCTGACTCCCGTGAGTCAGCTTAGATATGACTAAAACAGGAGCTATATCTGGGCCAAGTGAGGCATTCCTTCGATCGAACATGCTTCTTCGATACCATTCTATTATTTTGTGATTTGATTGGGTGCACCTTCGATTTGGGAGTGTGTTCCGAGGTGGGCGGTAGTAGCTGCTATGCGTTACCACCAGCCCAGTTTTGCGATTGGTAAATCTACCCTGGAGTTGCCTCGAGTGCCATGTTCACATGCCCTAGAGCGCCTTCTACGAATTTGTTTTTTACCGTACCTATGCGATCTCCTCTGGGTAAACCATTGGTTTGGTGGTGCATACGACATTTATAGACTATGGAAATATATAAAATGTGTTAAGGGGGATATGGGTAATGCCCTAACGCTATTTTAATAAGTTTACTTTAATATAGACATATTATAATAGCGTATATTACTACATAGTAGATCGTTCCATGGATCCTTAGAGGATGAAAATCCACAACATCTTTTAAGTTACATGTATTTTGATTGACTTTTCACTTGAGTTAAATTTATTAACATAATAATTTTAATCCTGACTCGAGTGTTTTGTGTTTTTCTTTACGCTCGGGTCAGATTGAGTGTCACAGCATTTGAGACTCACCTTTTCAGTTGGAGCTTCACTTGGAGATCCATCTATATCTATTCAGCTTTCAGTATCCAGTGGTTTTTTTTTCAGACTTGTCATCTGTTTATACTCGAGACTACATTGTATTTGAGATATTCTGTTGTATTTTATTTCGAACTCTATTGTTTATATAGTAGCTTCATGAATTACTATTTATCTATTTCGCTGCTTATTGTTATCTTACTCTTTCTCTATGATTCCGTGGTTGATTTATTTATAGTATATGTGTAACGACCCGTATTTTTAGCTTTTTTAATTAGTAAATTTAAGGTGATTATTGAATAAAAATGGTTATCAATGTAATTTGTTGAATAATTTAATTGTTTAGATTTAATATTGGAATTATTTAAATAATAAGATTCTGCGTTTAATGTGAATGAAAATGCATCGGAAATTGATTCAAAATTTTATTTAAATATGAATGAAGATGGTTAAAATTTAAAATTGAATTTAAAAGTGAATAATTAAAAAATTGGAAATGTATATTTTAATTAACGGGTAAAAATAGCCATTTTGGCAACTGTATCAGATTTCGACGAAACCAGTTTCATCGAATCCGTAATAGTGAATAATTGTAAGATTTCAAGTTTCATAGTGATCGGACTTATCGTTTGGTCGTACGAGCTTGAAGCGCGTAGGAATCAATTTAAAGGAATTCGATAAAATAAATTGACTTTAAAAAGCTTTCTTCCACATATGATCAAATGAGGCCTCGAAACTAGTTCTATTGCGTTCGGAATGGGGGTAAAACATTATAAACGCCTGGCGGCACGTTTCGATTGGAGTTCGAACAATTTTGGACCTACTATATAAATACGCACGCAAATCGAGACAGTTATATTATTATTTTATTTCAGAAACCCTAATTTCAAACCATGGCCGCCGCCTATTATTTCAATGGCCAGAAATTGCTGATCTTCTTTCCTCCTTATCTCTCAATCCGTTCAACGAAATCTAAAAATTCCAAAAGCAAAGTTGTAGATCTCGACAAGTTCATCAAATCGATATGGTTGATTGCTGCTGATATGTCATGGATTTGACGAGATCTGAGATAGAAGTATGCACGTGTTTTCTTGGATTTTATGCAAACAGCGGTGAATGACGTGATGAAACTTGGCGTGCAGGTAGCTCTTAAGGTGGCGCACACGCTGATAGTCGTTGATCGAACTCCGGCTGCCTCAAGTTACGTGCGTTTTTTTTGTGGTTTTGCGTTCATGGGTTCGGCGGTGCTAATACGTGTGGGAGAAGATGGTATGCTTTGTAATTATTCTATTTATTTATTAATTGATTTTATATTAAAATTTAAATATTCTAACTCGAATAACTTTTGCATACGAGCTCAGATCGACGTGCGGTTTACTCCGATGTGTTCGTATCGGAATTCTGAACATTAGGGAACTGGTTTGGTTGCATTCTGAGACTGTTCAAATTTAGGCCTTTATGTGGATTTTAAATCATCGATAAATCAAAAGTGAGTATTTATATGCTCACAATTGACTAAAATGATTTTATGTTGGTTATATTTATATTCTGAAGTGATATAAATTTTATTACCTATTGTTTGGTATGTTTAATTGTCTTTTAAATTGGTATTTGAATTAATTGATAGAATTTAAATCGACCATAAATAAATTTAAATTTAATTGGCAGCATATTACCCGATAGGGTAAAAATTGCAATTTGTGAATGTTATTGGCTGTATGGTTGAGTGGTTATGATGGATGCTATTAGTTAATATTGGTTATTTATTTATTTAGATATATCTTGCTATCATCATGTATATTGTTTATTGCATATAAATTGTAAACTGAATTATTTCGAATAAATTAAGAAATAAGTTGAAATGATATATACGTATGACATCTATTTAGATTGAAATAATATATATCCATCCTTGAAATTAATTTGAAATAATTATCCACTTGGCCATAGGTTAGAAAATTATATACGGACACCGGGTTGGTTAAATTAAATGATTTTAAAAGTTATTTTGAAATTGTATAAATGAATTGATTTTAATAATAAAATCAAATTTATGGAAATTGAATTATTTTGAATTGGAGCTCAAAATGTTGGAATTAAACTTGATAAACGAGATTGTTTAATTAATCGAAGTTTAATTTTAAGTTATAAACGAAATACGTTGTAAATTTCAGAAATGTATTTGTTTTAAATGATTGGCTTTTATTCAAAATTTGAATATTACTAAGTAAAGAGTGATATGAAATGATATTTCAAATTTGAGCTTGGAATTGAATTATATTTGAAATTTGGATTTTTTTTCTAGGAAAATTGGATATTGAAAGTGAATTTGATTTAAATGTTTAAATCAAAATATTTAAAAAAGAATTTGGAATTGGAATTGGAAATTAATTTGAAACTGAAATTTAAATTAATTGAAATTGGAATTGGAAATTAATTTGAAATTGGAAGTTTAAATTAATTTGGAATTGGAAATTAATTTGAAATTGGGATTTAAATTAATTTGGAAATAGAAAGTGAAAGTGAAAGGAATTTGTAAATTGAAATCAAAATTTATTAGAGTTGGAATAGGAAGTGAATCAATTAAATCGAAATGGAATTTGAAATTGATTTGGGTAGGAAATTAGGAAGTTGACCGGTTTGACTTTGGAATTATTTTTAAAATGAATATTTTAGTATAAATGTTTTAAAATC
The DNA here is from genome assembly GCA_030765085.1 of Allium cepa. Classification (NCBI taxonomy): domain Eukaryota; kingdom Viridiplantae; phylum Streptophyta; class Magnoliopsida; order Asparagales; family Amaryllidaceae; genus Allium; species Allium cepa. The sequence continues at coordinate 140,314,300 of CM060940.1, read as the reverse complement.
TATATTCTTTAGGTATTCAAATTATTTAGATTTTCCAAACTATTTTACTATATAAACCATTTTTATATTCAAATTATTCTCGATTAAACTATTTGAATATTTTCTATTAAGCTATTTTTAACATTTAACTGCTTAAATATTTTCTATTGAACTATTTTTTAACTATTTTAAACTATTGTGTAAAATTCAAACTGGTTAATGGGTAAATTGTTTATATTTAAATCTTGGATTTAAATACGAACTAGGTTAAAGTGAAGAATAAAATCTAAATTGAATTCGAATCAAATTTTGGAAGTGGAATCGATTTAGCGGACAAAATTGATAACTTTGAATATATGATAATTTCGAAATGGAATTGATGTTGAAGCAAATATATGATGATTTTGAAATGGATTTGTTTTGAAACAAATATGATATTTTGATATCAAGTGCAAATTGTTTTTGAAATGTAAAACAACCAACCGGTGTATAAAATGACGATTATTTGTTAAAGAGATCGGGGCCTCTTATTGAAATACTCTCTTTCAATATTGGAACTACTTTAACAACCGTGTACGCAGTGGATGATATCTGGAATGTAGTGGTTGAATTGGCGACGTTTACTAGAATGAAGTAAGAGAACGATGATGGATAGCCTTGACATTCGTGTCATAATTAAAATGACTAAAACAGGAGCCTATGTCTGGCCATTGAGGTTAGCTACCTCTAGCGAGGTTGATCCCCCGTATTACTATTGTGGTTTCGGATTCGATGGGTGCACCTTATTTGTCGTATGGATTGATTGTCGCGGTCGGCCACGGATGTGTTACGACCAGCCAGAAAGGGTAAACTGGTAGAATCCTACCTTGGGCACTGCCTCACGTGCCTTGTCATATTTATCCCTATACGAGCCCATTACGACTTTGGTTTAAAACTGTAAAAATGTGTTAAGGTGGATCAATGTAAAGACTTAATGCTATTTTGATATTTATTTTATTGATAGATATTATCTATTATAGCGTATACTATTATATATAAATAGTTTAACGGATCCTTAGGAGATGGAAAATCCCTTAGCATCTCCTAAGTTATTGCTCTCATATTTTTGATATTGATTTGACTAAATAAGAGTAATTTAGTCCCGACTCGAGTGTTTTCCTTTTTATTACGCTCGGGTCAGTCCCGAGTTTTTTTCCAGTGTATTGAAGACTATTCGTTGGAGGACGATATGTTACTATTATTATTATACCCTGTATCATGCTACATTGGTGCGTTGATTATTTCTCCTTGTTGTATATTTATAACTCTGATAAATGTGCATAGATTATAATCAAATGTATAGTAAACAGTGTTATGAATTATTTATTTGATTATTATATTTTATCGTTTCCGCTGTGAGATTCTGTGTTTTGTTTTCTTCTTCTCTTCTTATTTTTCATATTTAACCCCATTGATTATTTATGTTCCGGATTGTTTAAGTCGGACATGTGTGGAATATTGTCGATTTAAACCTTCTAAAATGTGGGTCATCATAATATGCTGAGTTTTGCCAAATATAAATTAATAATCTGTTGCTTTGAGCAATTCCAGTCCGACACGTGCGGATGCGAATGGTTTGATTATCCACCAAAATGTAGAGGAAGTGTGTGTTTATTAAAAAAACATTTAAAGGTACGTTGATATTTCTAAGCATAATTAAACATTGCTGATTTGTTTAATACTCGAAGTTGGATTTGTAAATGATGTCTTTTATAGTGAATATAAAAGATATTGGGAATGTCCTAAATCGGTATGCAAAGGCTCCTTATTAAATTGTTTAATACGAAACATGTGAGATCAATTCCTTATGCATGGCAATAGGAATTATCATACATGTTATGTTGTTTACGATATCGTGATTTGTTCAAGTATTTGATACATGAAGAAGTTATCAAATCCAAATTGATTTCATTGAATGATTAGAATATTATTGTATATTTATGAAATATTGGAGAATTATTTACAGAAATAACGAACTCCTTCTGAAGAAGTGTTCGAACTTAAAATTTCATAAGTGATATTGAGTATGATATGTCAATAATAAATTCAAGTTAAAAATCTTCAAATTGCAAATGTTTCAAATGAAACACCCTATTCCTGATTCAATGAAAAGGCTTGGTGCATTTCCTTGAGTAGACAATCATAAAGAAATGTATATAAATATAAATGCCCAAATTTATAACTGAGCCGAGAGTGATTTCGAATGTTGAGAATCCTACAACATTTTTATATCATAACAATGTCACTATATAGTTCATAATAGAACCTAGAGCTCATTGGAAGTTGAGAGATGTACCCCAAATTGTTCCACGTGATAAAGGTAGTTTATTAGTATCGGAGAGAGTTGATTGACCGTAGATACTTGAAATATAATAGCATGCCTGTTCACTAAGGGATTAACCTTTGAGGAAACTGACTAGAGAATTTGGAATAATATTTCATAAATGACTCCAAGTGAAAATGGAAGATTGATAGACTTAGAGGTATGCCATAAGGGTAATTATGCAATTTGTTCCATATATCTAACTCGTTAACCAATCTTGTTCGAAATAAAAGGTGTTTACTTTCTATTATATACTTGATATAATGTGTTATATTAATTAATTAATTAAATTAAACGCATATTTAACAGAAAATCCTTAAATGGTATATATTTTGATAGTAGTTGCAAAGTGTGGTAACTATGAGTAATTTATTATAATGAAAATAAATATATGATTTTTTAAATGTTCCTAGTCAAGATACATTGAGACTGGATATCAATGAATCCATTAAGACTAGAGTATGTAACACTTTCCAACCTTAGGTAGTGTATTACCCATGGCTGCTGGGTGCACCTAGATGTTACATACTGATAGTTATTGAATAACTATATAACGACTCGTCAATAGTTTTCTATTGGTTAATATAACTAAGGTTAAATAAAAAATATCGATGTGACTGATTTACACTATTCTCTCAACTTAAGAATAATGTGGATCTTCAGTTTGAAAACCCCCTTTGATTATATTCAAATCATAGCAAGGGGCCCATCGAGTGACTATAGATGGGTTGAGTGGAAGTATTGGAAGAGAAGCTTTATTCAAGAGAGGATTTATCTCCTTAATTATATAGAGTCAGTATAATGGCCAACTCAATTCAACTTAAAGGCAAAGTCTCTGGTCAGAGCATTTCTTTTAATAATAATCGTTATTGTTGAACCAAGGAATTTGTTTTTGGATTAGATTTTAATATGGACGATGTTGGAATTTTGACCATTGCCATATTTAATAAGTCTAAAGTGATATAGTTTTGATGAAGAGAATTGGTGTAAATAGATGTCACAACCGGGTAACACTTAATAAGGTGAAATTTGATTTTACCAAAACAAAGTAAATGATAAACTTGGCCAAATGTCACACCATCTACTAAATAATGTGTGAATATTAACATTCAAATAGTTCGATATTAATCGCTAATCAAATTTATACCTGACGAGACACACAACTGATATGAAGAGTTCTTTTTAGGTCAAATGATTTAGTTAGTTTATAACAGTTATAAATTAAATAAATTAATTAATATTTATGAAATATTAATTATAAAATCTTGAATATGGTTTGTGGAATAAATAATATTGTATATTTATAATATTTGTAGATATATATCGATCGATATGCAATATCGAACGACATTTAAGTTAGATTTAATTAATAATATTTATTTGGGTTTTAAGGCCCATGAAAGGGTCTAGAAATTTTGACCAAATAATGCAAGAGGTGGCTAAAAAATAGGCTTGGGGTATTTTAGATGGATGGCTTAGATAGTGGTTTGATCCACCTTTCTCTCTATTCTTTCCACCATAAAAGAACCCATAACCTTAATGCATTGCAAGCATTTATGGCCGCCATTTGCATCTCTTACTGGCTAACCACGCCTACACAAAGCTCCATCAAAGTTCATCTCGAATCAATTTCAAGTCAAAATATTGGATAGTTAACGGTCTACAATTCAAAGATTAGCTGTTTGTCGAATTGAGAAGATTCTAAGGAGAGATATTCATCATAACAAGGTGCACATCAAAGCATAGTTTTGGTATATTTTCTTATTTCATATAACTTATAATTCATGTATAATATTCCATTGCTTGTACATATATATATCCTACTTAGATTATTAGTTCTGTGAGATTCCTATATGTACCGATGTTGTCACATATTGAATGGCTATGTGCATGTATGTATAATTGAAAAATAATTTTTGTAATTTCTGATGTATGCACGGTTGTAATTATTTATTTTAATATGTATATATATGTATATTAATTTGTTATGTTTATATTAACAGCACATATTACACAAATTTAAATAACCTATAATTCATTGTGCCACCATATCATGTTAAAAATCAATCTAATATTTTTTATATGGTAATTTATGTAAATTTAATTTTAGGTAATAGCAAAATATTTTTTTAATTACTGACTATTTTTAGTATTATTTAAATAAAAATAATTGTTATATAATTAATATAAAATAAAATATGGTCCAAAATTATTTTTTAAATTTTATACGAAAATTTCATCATCATATTAACTTTTAGCCAAAAATTTAGAATTTAAAAATCAAATTTAATGTTTCTGAAAATCATTTATTGTAATGGTCGAAATTAATTAAATAACAAAAATATAATTTCAACTCAAAAAGTTATGGAAATTCATTTACGACCTTACAATATTGTATTTGAATTTCAAAAAATTTGAAATTTGAAGGTATGTGACAAAATTATTTTGTTTTTATTTTACTATTTTTCGACTAATAAATTTATATATTAATAGTCTAATAATATAATATTTTTACAAAATATTTTATGCCATGCATTAGATCTGGATTATTATAGGATACACATATATTTAATTTTATTTAATTTTATAATTAATATAATTATATAATATAAATATATTTATTTATTTAAATAAATACATTTATAAATATATACACACACATAAATTAATTTTATTACTATAAAACATACCTGTATAAACAACAACAAAACAATGTTGCTTAATTTTTATAAATATATATATATATATATATATGTGTGTGTGTGTGTGTGTGTGTGTGTGGTAGCTTTGGCACTTCTGCCTAGCACTTGTACTTTTTATTTTTTTGGCTAATCTACTATATGTGCTAAACACCTATTCTCTATTATACTATAAAGCAGGCTAGCCTTGTTAAATATATTAATATATAATCATTCATCAAATTATTGGCTAATTTAATATGTATATATGTGTGTGTGTGAATTTCACATTTATGTAATACACACACATATATGCAAATATTAATACTGTTTTAATACTCATTTAAAATATCTAGTTTTGTGCGTGTGTTTACACATACATGCGTATATTTGGACAACATACGATACATAAAAGATGAGCTAACATGTCCACTGTGATGCAAATCCCAACATTTATATACAAGCATGTTATACCTTACATGGATTATTATGTTACACATGCACACATATACACATACGTATATGATACATATGTGTACCATTGTACTTAATATAAAATATAAATTCAATCTATTAATTATAGTTTAAATGAAATAAACATTTTATTCAAAGTAAGTTTAGAAATGTTCCAAATAAATTTGATTTTATAGGCCCAATAAAGATCCGATGAGATGAAATATTCAAATTCACCTATAACTTCCGCTACGAGCTGGCCTGGTTCCAAAATTCCCCAAAAGGATGTAGTAGAAGTTATGCCTTCGGTTTGTTCATATCTTGAACAACTTATATGGATGAATATTGACATTGCATTGTCGATTGGAGGATAGTGTTAGCATTCTAAGTGAATGATTTCCTAAAAATGTAAAATGTAGCCTCAAGCCTTACCTAAGAATGACTAAAATAGGAGTTATGTCGCAGGGCCATGTGGGACTTTCCCGTTAGGGTGCAGTCAGCATCTGATCTAGATCAGTATTTATGGTTAATACATGCTTTAGGCCAAGTACGGTTATTGATCGGTGTTGACGAAGACACTTAACTCTGGAAGTGTCAAACCTTGGAGAGTAACTTATGTGATCTATTATATTTTATTGTTCCGCTGTAAGTTGTACCGTCAAAGCTCTTATATGTATTCTTTTTCTTTATTTGTAGGAAACCAAACCAACGATCTGCACTTTGGTGGACTTGAATTTTTGATTTAACGAAAATTCAGACCCGTTGGTGTGCAAGTTGCTACATTTATTATCAGAGCTTAGATTTGTCAATCTTGAAAAATTAGGAAACGTTGAGTGAGCGTATTTATATTTTGCCTATAATTAATAATATATTATATACCAAATCCTAATAATTCCAACCATAAAATAGTTACATATGAAAAAAAAATTCTTAAATCTGGATGGTACTTGACTCCCTAGTCAGGCCTTGATATCCCAATGATTGTAGATCCCCGTATGATTGTCGATTGATGATGTACAACAGGTCTAGATAAGGAAAAAAAGAGTTCATACATTACAGAAATCCACTTTGAGCGCAATCCAACAGAAATAGTACTAGAACTTGAGAAAAAAATATTTGAGAAAGTAAAAAAATTATTAGACTTCAAAGATATACGAATATTTAGTCAAATTGAAAAGTTTTCATAAATAGGTTTTACAAAAACCAATGATTGAAAAAATTACAGAGCGTATATAGCTCCCTAGTTTCTTTGTAAAGAAAATAAAATGTAAACAAAAAGTTTTAGTAGAAGTTAAAATTTGTTAAAAACCAAATTTTGTAGCAAAAGAAATTTTGTAGAAAGCTATTTATTTCAAAATAAAAATGATAAAACAATATAGCTCATGGATTTCTTTATTTTTAAAAGATATAAAACCATTTTTAGGGGTGGAAAATAAAAAGTGGTACAAGCCAGAATAGGGAAAATAGTACAAAAAAGGATATTTAAAACTCTAAAACAAAGTTGTAGGTGAACGCCTTACAATGGTTCAATTACGAAGACAATAAATCAAGACAAAAATAATTGGAATCAGTGGTTTAGGTTGAAAAGTTGAATAGTAGAAAAATTACGAAATATAAATAGAAAGGAGATTTGAATTATTTTAATTAGGTTGAGATCTGACATATTTTAATTCTTTGGAATGGAAAAGTATAACAATATAATTTTATATGAATCAATCAAGTTACAAATAAAGGTGTATTGTTTGAAATAACAAGGAACGTAAGTGTAAAGGAAGAGATGTATAAAATAAAGGAAATCTCGTATTTGTACTCTCAATTTTAGTAAAGAAATGAAGTATAATTCCTTGTAATTTCACACAAAATACAAACACACTTTTAAGTAATTCATAGAGAATTATAGTGTCAACAATTTCTTTTGAAAGTGGAAAGTAGATCCAATGCTTTAAATGTAAGATCCTTAAGTACAAAAAACATGAAGTAATTAGAAATTATGTAGGAGATCGTGAAAAGAAATTCTTACTAGTAATCTAATTAGAAGCAACATAGGAAAATAAATATTTTCTATAGTCGTGCATTTTGGCCGCACGTACCTTTTAGAAGTCTCCCTTAACATGCTAATAGAGATTCCACCAAGGATTAGAAGTGGAGATAGAGAGAATAATAGTGTGAGAGTTGTCTATACCTACTCCAGTTTTATTGTTTAAAAATATATAAAAGATGTTTTAGAAATATTATAATGTGTAGTTTTGAAAAGAAATGGTTTGGGGGAACAAACAAGTTTTTGAAAGGAAAACTTATAAATAGTTGAACTAAAAGTCCTAATTTTTTAGGGGTAAAAATTAAAAAGACCTTTAAAGGAAAAGGTGATTTGAAAAAAAGAAACTTTTTAAAATTTAATTTGCTAATAATTTCTTATTGATTAAAGGATAAGCTAAACTCAAAAATCCTAAATTATAAGTTATAAAAGTTAAGTCTCCAAGTGTTGTTGAATTTAATAGAAAATAGTTTCTAAGTTGTACTTTTAGAGGAAAAGGTTTGGGATTGAGTATTTCAAAATAAAAATTGATTTTTTAATTTTTTGAAAAGAAATGGTTAAGACCAAACCAAATTTTTTAAAATGGAGTAGATAGGAATGAGTGCTTAAGTAAGACGAGGTGAAGGGTAAGATATGAAGAAGATAGCAATGATTACTCATGGTATAATAATAAGGAATCCCCGTAGAATGTAATTAATAATGGTAAGGACCTAGGAATATTTTGTTAGACATGCGTGCAAGTCATATGAAGAACCCATAAAAAATGATAAATAGTGTTAAAGTACGCTTCTATGAGTATTAGGATATGCTCGTATAGAGGGTTATATATAAAAGAAATAAATACTAAGATTTGAGAATACCATCAAGAAATTTGGATTAAAAGGAGATGGTTACAGAGGATTATGAGATGACAAACACAAAAGGAGGATATTGCTGGGCATAAGTTAAGTTATGAGAATTTCAGGAGGATATCATGTAAGAAAGGCCAATTCAAGTCAGACGTGATAGAGCCACAATACCATTAGTGTTGGTTAACGTGGAAGGGTAGCTATTAGTAGTTGTTTCTTTTGGGTTGAGTTGTAAACATTAGTTGTCTTTATTAGGGATAAAATGCGTACCATATTATAGGAAATGTTCCTTTTATTTTTTTTTCACTATGGACTGCAATGTTATGAGAAAACAATAAGATAAGGAAATTCTAGAAAGAACAATCACCTATTGGAAAGAAAAGAAAATAGTAGAGGTTGGAAGTTAAGAAATGAATTACGAAAATTTATTTTATTGACTACTAAAACAGAAATGAAATAAAATTGTAAGTCCTAAAAGAAAATTTGAAAAATAAATTTCAATGAGCAGAGAACAAGGAAGGGACGATATGTAGCCACAGGTCAGTGTTCCCGTACCTCAAACATTGGAATTTTATAGTTGAAGTTGGTTATTGGTTTCTATTATAAATAAAAGAAAAGTTTTTGGAAAACTTCAAAATTTACCCTATAAATAGGAAAGTCCACTAAGGACATTAATTTGTAGACTAAAACTCCTATTTATGAGATGTGCCGTAAATTATTTTGAAGAAGATACATAATATGCACACTTTTGAAATTTTTTCTTCAAAATCCTTCATTTTGAAAAAATACCTTTGTAAAGAGTTTTCGAAAATTTTATGATGAAAATCTTTAAAGGCTAAAATTTTATTTGAGATCTAAAAAGTGACGTAAAAAATATTTTTGAATTGAAAACAAAGAACATTTTCAAATTTTGAAAATGCCACATACTTGATATTAGAGAGTAGTTGATAGGTTGGTTAGTATGAATTTTTGTACAGCGGCAGTGATAGTAAAATAAAATACAGTTAGAAATAAGAGGGAAAGTTGTTATAACTAGGGAATCTGTAACGATCCGTAATTTTCGATAATTAAATTTTGTTAATTTAATAAGTTTTAGTAATTTAATTTGGAAAGAAAATAAAAAAAATTGTAATTTAATAATGAAATCACTAAAATAAAGGTAATAATGTTAATGCAAGTCAACAAATAACTAATTTAGTGCAATCTCAATTAATTGAAACCAATTGCAATAAATGAAATTAAATATTACGTTAGTGTGGATGAAGGTAGTATTTAGTAATAATGTATTGTTAATCGTTTATGAATGAAACGATAAATAAAATTAAAGGTAGTGATGTTAACATAAGTTGACTATAAACAAGTTGAATGAAATGCCAATAAAGGAAGTAATGCAAATGTTATATTTGGCAAAATTTCAATACCAATGGAAATTATAGTTAGTACACAATAAAGAAAGAAAGTTGAGTATATTGAAGTAATGTAATGTAAAATCAAATTAACTATGTTATTTGAAATTAGTGGATAGGGTATAAAGATTGAAATCAAATAAAAACAATTTACTGGAATTTAAATTTTAATAATTGGATTAATTGAAATTAAATGAAGCTATATATCTAAATATTATGTTGATTGAAATTAAGATGAAATGTGAGAATATTAATGTAATAGATTATGAATCCAATGCTAATTTCATCCATTTGATAATAATGAATTAAATAATTATTAATTTATTTAATTAAATGGAATTATCGGAAATTATATTTATAATTGTTGAATGCAAAGGTTAACACTGAAATTGATAAATTAATTAACTCTAAATGGACATCTAAATTTGTTTAAATTAGTATAAATGATTAAGAAATTTAAAAATGATAAAAATTGTCAATTATAGGATTTAAATTGAAAATTTGATTTAATTAATTAATTTTAAATTTATTTAATTAAATGGAAAATAGCCATTTTGGCCACTGACTCAGATTTCGACGAAACCAGTTTCATCGGATCCGTAACGGTGAATTATTATAGGATTTTAATTTTCGTAGTGATCGGACTTGTCGTTTGATTGTACGGACTCGAAACGCCTTGAAATCGATTTAATTGAAATCAATTGAAATCAATTTGAAATAACTTGATTTTAGCATAACTTTTCCATATGATGGAATTTGGACTCGAAACCTATTCCATTGCGTTTAAAATATTTAAAAACATCTATTTTGATATATGGGTTGACTTATTTTCGTTTCAGAGTCAGAACGGGCTTTTCGGGCCATTTGGCGTTCAGATTTCAATCCAATCGATCCGGTCCATTCTAATTTCAGCTTGCCTATATATACCCTGTTATAAACCCTAGCCTATTTCTTATGTCCTTATTTTGTACGTACAATTCCAGTTGCTCTTCATTTCCAATGGCAGACAAAACACAAATTTTCCAATTGCAATTTCAAATCAAATTTCAACTTTAAAATTCAAACTCCTCAATACATATCAAATTTTATATCGTCAGAAAGCTCTTGACGAGCGCAAGTCAAAAATATGATTCGTTTTTCAATCCGGGTTTTGGTGTGGTCGAAAATTGTTTTTTCGTTTTCGACCGTTCACTACTCGTCGATGAACCCCGACTGATCGTCAGATTGGAGGCATGGTCGCGTGGAGAGTCGAGTGGGGAGACCATTAGCATGAGTGGTGCAGCGAGTTGATGGCCAAATTGATCGGAATAATTCGATTAGGGTTCGATTTCATGTGGTGGAGGCTAGGGCTTTTAGGCCGATGTTGGTCGTGGACTAGACGCGCGGGTCGAGGAAGATATGGGGTTTGGTTGCGGCTTTGGCGATGGCCGAAGTGCGCCGGCGACGCGTTTTCCTGGTGGCGGCTTGCGTGGGTTACAATGCGTGGTTAGGGTTACTTCGCTTGGGAAAGCTCGGGCATGTGAGAGACGATTCAGGTAAGGTGACGTGACAGATTAAATTATTCTTTCATTTATTTTATAATTTGATTTTTCAATACGTTCTAATATACATAACTTTCACATACAAAGTCCGTTTCACACGCGGTTTTCTCTGCTAGGTTCGTATTGAAATTTCAGACATTTTGATGCTAATTTGGATGGATTCTGAGACCATTTAAATTCAATTTAAATTCAAAAGGGTGAGTGTTTTAACCCACTCACAACTTCTAAAATTTCTTTTGTTTGTTAAATTGATTTATGATGGGATTAGAAATTTATTTATGATCGTTTGGCATATTTTAATCATCATCTCAGTTAAATTGAATTTATTCGAATTAAATTGTTATTTAATTTATTATTGCATATAAGCTGCTAGTTAAATTGCTAATTAATTTACTATTGAATATAAACTGCAAGTGAATACCTGTTGTTTATTACATGTTCTATATTGATGCCATCGACTGAATTGGATGATGATTGTGATAAATGTTTGATGATTGATATTGGATGAATGGACGTTGAATTTTATATTGTTATAAACTGCAAGTTGTTATGGATTTTTATTTCATTCGAGATTGCGGTTTGAAATGATATATAACCCTATTTATATTTTAATTGCGGATTGAAATGATGAATATCCGTATCACTTGATCATAGGATAGAAAATTATATACAGACACCGCGGTCTGTAGATAAAAATAATTTTGAAATGATTTCTATGGTTCTGTAAAGAAATATATGGTTTTATATATATAATGTTATTTAATTCTTGATCTTTAAGCTATGTGTAATTTTTTTAACATAGATAAGCGTAATAATGAGTTTGATTTCCATTAGAGATAATATGGTTAAGTATTTAAATTATATTTTAATATAGAGTTTATAATGTTTTAAATAAAGGGGCATTTAACTAGAAGGACAAACTTTGTAGTCCAATTAATTTCAAGGCCAAAGTCAACAGAATAATTACTTTTAAAGACAAAGTCAGTAGTCCAATTACTTTCAAGGACATAATTTCATAGGTTTTTAGGTTGTAGAAACTAATTGTTTGGCATTTTGTCCTTAAAAATAATTATTTCAGTTGTGTGCCCTACAAACTAATAGCATTTGCTAAAGAGTCCCTTGTGGCTAATTTCCACTTAAATAAATTAGGATTGGAAGAAAAATTGGAAATTTATTTGAATTTAAATTTGTTTAAGAATTAAACTCAAATAAGTTTGATGTAAAATTTATTAAATTGGAAATTTTAAAAGGCATGATTTTATAACTTGATTTTGGGTTGAGGTGAATTAAATGAGTATTTTAAATATAAATAAAATGAGGAAAATATTTAGTTGTTTGAAATTTGGATTTTATTTAAATGATAATGGATTTATTAATTAAATGTTTCGAAATTAAATAATAGAAAATTGAATTTGATATATATATACATATACATATATAAATATATATGAAATTACCAAACATATATATATATATATATATTTAAAGTTTGAAATATATTGAATTTGAAATATATTGAATTTGAAATGGTTTATTCTGTGGATCAAATCTGTTATGAAATCGATAATTTGGAATAGTTATTGGAAACTGAATTGAATTGATATTTATGATTAGGTATTTGGCTAAATATAAAATCTAAAAATTCTAGTTGTTTTGGAATGGATTTGTGAAATTTAATAAGCTATTGTATTATACAAAGTATTTAATATCTAAACCATTTGAGTGGCGGAAGTTACGTTTCAAGGTTATGGGTTTCTAGGTATCATAATTTAAAAGTGTTATATCTCAAGTGTCTTGGTTCGAAATGTATAACTTTGAAAGTGTTATGATTTTTGAAAAAGGATATAATTGAAATGAAAATGATATCATATTGATTTGGTTTTTAAAGGCAACGATATTTGGTTTTAAAGTATAAACTATTTTGAAAATGACCGTGGTGTTATAATAACGATTGGTTGTCGAATAGACCGGGATCGGATATGGGTATACTCTCTGTCGATACTGAAAACCACTTTAACACCCGTCCAAGCGATGGAGATTCCAGAATGAAGTAGGATGGTAGCGGCGTTCTATTAAGGTATATACGTGGACCCGACTCCCATGAGTTGGCATAAGGTGGCTAAAACAGGAGTGATTCTCGAGCCAAGGAGGTAGCCCCTCTTATCGGACACACTCCTTCAATATTATCTTCTAACTTTGGATTGTTTTGGTGGTCACTTTTTATTTTTGATTTTGGAGGTGTGGCTCGAGGTGGGCGATAGTATCTGCTACGCGTTACCACCAGCCCGGATGCGTAATTGTTATATCTACCCTGACATTGCCTTGTGTGCCGTGTCACCTACCCTAGCGCGCCTTCTACGAGTTTGATTTGTGTCGTACCTATGGAGTATCCTCTGGTAGCCTCCTGATCAAGAGGTTTTACGGTACTGTATAGACTATCGGCATTATTACGTGTTAAGGTGGAAAATGTAAAGCCTTAACTGTAACAACCCGCATATTTATCGATTTTATATTTAAATATTTTATTAAAATATTTTGTCGTTAATCGGATACTAGTCTGAAAAGGTACTTTTTGCAAACGATCAAATTAGGACTCGAGACCACTTCCATTGAGTTCGAAATGTCGTTTACAACTTTTTTAAGTATAAACATTGATAGGTTTGGAGTTAGGGAAATTTCACTTACTTTTCTCGCTTTGGACCTTGGGTTAGATTAGCCATTATAACTCATATCCACTTCTCTCCTTCTCCTGACTCTTCATAAATTCCTACCAAACACAAACTTTAACATTAATGGTGAGTGGAAAGGGAAATTAGAAACTCCAAGCCTAGGTTTCAACTCCAACTCCATCATTCAACTCCAAATTCAAGGAAAAAGCATTGGATTTAAGCTTGTAGTTGCTTCTCCATTCACCTTCAAGCTTTACCTTCATAATTTGGTGAAAAAGTGAGATTTTTATCTCACAATTCTAGTCTATAACTATATGGGACTTTTGGGAATGATTCCCCATCACTTTAGCATGTACATTTGCATTTGGTTTGGATTGGATTGGCGAAAAACTCCAATTTTTAGTGTTTTTGGTAAAATTCTGCACTTAGGTCGTTCTGCCAATGGTAGGTCGTTCGCATGGAAAAGTCCCAGCCTTCAAATAGCTCGTTTCTGGCCTTAAAACTTTCTACCCCCTCGGACCCCCCCTCCGTAGGGGATCTTATCTGAAAAACATTCAACAGAACTTGCTTTGTTGAGATGCTGAGTTGACCATTCTTTGAGACAAACTATCTTTGGCTTCTCGGTCGATTTTATGATATCACGGCCTTGCTAAAAAGGCAGGATAAAAACTTTAGAAATATGAAGGTTTCAATACTAGTAGTAAATATCAAAACTCTTTCAACAAAATGATTTCAACTCTATTTGCAATAACAAAGCTCTTTACTTAAACCGTTTTCCAATCTACTAGTATATACAAACCTTTACCTCACTCGGATGAGAAATCTAATTAAACGGCTTAGTAAAACAAGTGGTATGAAACGCTTGCGTTCACTTCGTCGGTTAATTCTTGGACTTGTTCAATTGAACCTCTTGTGACAATTTTCTAGTGAAGATTTACAGTTTGTTCGTAAATATTTAAGTTAAGCCAGTGGTTATGGGACACGAAGATAAATTTTTATATTTACTAGCTTAGTGTAATTGACACTTCTCGTTGATCATGACGATCATTTTATGATTTAGACTAGCAATTGTGCGATGTCTCTTTGTTTGCAAGGTTAGACTAGACCTCATGAGTGTGATTCCGACTCACACATATCTCTTTGTCCGCAAGGTTAGTCTAGACACCATTTGTGTGATTCCACTCACACATACCTTTTTGTTGCGAGGTTAGGCTAGACACCATTTGTGTGTTTCCACTCACACATACCTTTTTGCTTTTTGGTTAGCCTAGACCTCATCTGGGTGATTCCGACTCACCCATATGGGGTAGCTCCCCATGGTCTTCGGACCGTCATGTGATAGGCCTCTTTCCCTTTTTCTATGATTTTTGGATTTCTTGTGTTGATTTCTGGAATTTATGTCATTGACTTGTTATGAGTACAAGTTTAGGGTATGATGCCCTCTTTGGATCTTTGAGAAGATTCTTGTGATATTGATTTATCTCTTATTGTTTGATCTTCTGTTGATCATCATTTGCATACTTAGTAGTATGTCAGTGTGGATATTTTATGTTTATGCCATATCTTTTATTTTATACCATGTCATCTGATATTTATAGCTAGACTCATCCGTTTATTATTTTCTTAAATAATACTCGGGTCAGACCGAGATGTTACAGGTGCTTCTGCTTGACTTCTTCCCGGGATTTGCTACTCTGACTTTTGGCTAACTATTTAGATTAGCAGTTTTTTTGTATACACTTGAGATATAGACTCATAGTTGTATTCTTTTGTATAGCACATGTTGTTATTCTTTTGTATTATTGTGGATCTTTTCGACCACTACTCTGATGTACACTTTCATGTGTTAGTTATATATTCATATCTTCTTCCGCCTTTGTGATATGGATGTTTGTGACTGATTTGTTATGCTTATTTCTATGTTTGTTTTCGAAGATTATTTATAGCCAGCGTGTGATAAGCAATCACATGGACGGTCGCTCCTCAACAGCCTTATTCTCCGTGCTAGTTGACAGCACTACACCGTAGTGTTCTTGGCTAGCGTGGGTATAGAGGTGGGGCGTCACAGCTTGGTATCAAAGCCAAACTTCGGAACAATGTAGAATAACTTAACAAGGATCATCGTCCTAAGTCCACCTTAGGAGTTATGTCTTAGGATTAATTCGAGTCGATGTACCGATTCATCCTATATCCTTTATGATTCCTTGTTTTATCTTGCAAGATTTATTGATATTCATTAGTGAATAATCTTCTTCTTTCACTTCTTTCTTTCTTAAGGAAGAGAAATGGTTAGACCTGGTCGTCCCAGAGCTAGACCATCTAGTGCTCCACCCCAAGATGGAGTTTTTATGACTACCCAGCAACTTCGTGACCTTGCACGAATGCTCAAGCAGCTGGTTCTAATCCGGAACCTACTCACCCTAAATCTTGGTTTGCACATTTGTGAAATGATTACACCAACCTGGGTGGGAAGCCATTTAAAGGTTCTGAAACTATCATCGAGGTCCAGGCTTGGTTGAGGACCTGCAATCGAATCTTCATTCGCATGAATCTCGTCGATCTTCACCGTGTTCAGGTGTCTTCCAGTATGCTCCAAGAGAGAGCATTGGACTGGTATGAACTTCTTATTTCTGAAGTCAACGAAGCGGACCTTACTTGGGAGAAATTCCGGACATGCTTCGAGTTAATATTTGTATCAGAAGCAGAGAAGGTAACTCTGGCTCGGCACTTTATAGACCTTGTTCAAGGTGAGTCCTCTGTGACTGATTACGTCGCAGCCTTTGAGTCGCTTTCCAAATATGGGGTTGAATACATCAGCACCCCATTGAAGAAGAACCAAAGGTTCGTTTATGGCTTAAACAAAAGCCTCAAGAAGCCATTACTTCTAAAGTTAGAAGTCCCTTTCAACCAACTTATAGATATCGCTCTTCGTTTGGAAGAGGCTGATAAAGAAAGTGATGTTGAAGTAGTAGCTTCCAAACCCAACTTCAACAACAAAAAGAGGCCCAGTAAATTCAAAGGCCCTTATCCCAACAAAAAGGGTAAGCTAGCAACCCCTGCGGCAAAGTCTCCTTCTCCTAGTGGTGCGAGATGCTTCAACTGTTGATCTGGGGATCATTTTGCGAATAAGTGCTCTAAGCCCAAATCTTGTCGCTATTGTAAGAGCCCAGATCATTACATACATCAATGCCTCAAACGTGAAGGCAAGAAGGAAGGAAAGTTGAATGTGGCTCAAGCCCTTGGCAACACATCTCGTGGCCAAGGTATTTCTCACTCCAGTTTTTGATGGTATTATTTTATTTCATGATCAACCTATTAGAGTTCTCTTTGATACGGGTGCATCCCATTCTTTTATATCAAAGGAACTTGTCGACACTTTGTCTTTAAATGTTGATGCTTTAATGACTTCCTTGAGAATTGCGAATCCTGTTGGTGGATCCACAACTCTTAGTTTGCTTTGTAAAAATGTGGAGATTATTTTATGTGATTTTCCATTCCTAGCCGATTTGCATGTTATGCGTTACCTAGGCTTTGGAATGATTTTGGGAATGGATGTGCTTAATCGTTATGAAGCTCATATCCTATGTCCTGAGTGGACTATTTATCTCCGACATCCGCAATCTGTAAATCAGATTTCTATTATTCCTAAAGATTCGGATTCTGCGTTGACTGCATCTTTATATTCTTTAAATCCTCATGACGACGATGATGATGATGATGATGATGATGAGGAAGATGTCATTTCTTGAATTTACGTCGTTCGTGAATTTTCCGACATATTTGAGCCCGTTTTAGGTTTACCACCTAAACGAGCAATTGAGTTCAGAATTAATCTTACCCCTAAAGCTCAACCTATTACTCATCCTCCTTATCGCATGTCTAATAAGGAAAATGAGGAGATGCACAAACATTTATCTGAATTGGAGACGAAGCAATTTATTCGTTCTAGCTCCTCGCCTTGGGGAGCTTCGGCTATTTTCGTGAAGAAATCCGAAGGTACGCTTAGGCTTTGCGTTGACTATCGCAAGCTTAACGATCTGACTATTAAAAATAAATATCCTTTACCTCGGATTGACGATCTATTTGATCAGCTTAGCGGAGCTAGGGTCTTTTCACAGTTGGACTTGGCTACCGGTTTCCATCAGCTTCGTATCGCAGAGGATAGCATTCCTTTGACATTATTCCGTATTCGATATGGATCTTATGAATGGCTTGTTATGCCATTTGGGTTAACGAATGCTCCAGCTTATTTCGTTGACCTCATGAATCGAGTTTTCAAGGCTTTCCTCGATCGGTTTGTTCTCATCTTCATTGATGATATCCTTGTGTATTCTAAAACCGAGGAGGAGCATGAAAAGCATCTTCGGATTGTATTGGAAACTCTTAGGAGTAATCAATTAAAGGCGAAATTTTCTAAATGCCACTTTTGGCAATCTCGTGTGAAATTTCTCGGTCATATTATTTCTGAATCCAGAATTTCCATGGATCCTTCAAAGATTGAAGCGATTCAAGACTGGAAGAGACCGGAGAGTGTGACAGAGATTCGTAGTTTTCTCGGATTGGTGGGTTATTACCGTCATTTCATTAAAGACTTTTCTAAGATTGTCATGCCTCTTACTGGCTTGACTAAGAAGGGAGTTAAATACATTTGGTCGGACAAATATGAAGCCTCTTTTCAGAAATTGAAAGAACTCCTTTCTGATGCTCCTATTCTTGTTATTCCCGAAGGGAATCAAGATTTTGTTGTTTATACTAATGCTAGTCACGTTGGTTTGGGTGCCGTTCTTACGCAAAAAGAACGTGTTATTGCTTACGCTTCTAGGCAATTAAAGCCGACCGAGACTAGATATGCCAAACATGATTTAGAACTTGCGGCTATTGTTTTCGCCCTTCGAATTTGGCGTCATTATCTATTGGGAGAGAAATTTATTCTTTACACGGATCATAAGTCTTTGAAATATTTATTTTCTCAAAAGGAACTTAATTTGCGTCAACAGCGTTGGCTCGAGTTCCTTGCACCTTATGATCTTGATATTCTTTATACCCCCGGTAAGGGTAATCGTGTTGCCGATGCTCTTAGCCGTAAACAACAAGCAGTTGTTTCTATAATGATATCCGAATGGAACGATCTCGAGATTTTATCCACTTGTGAGATTCGAGAGCACGTATCCGATTTATGATCATCACTTGTTTTATGTAGCCTTGAGGCTCATCCTTCTCTTTTAGACCCCATTCTTGAAGCTCAAGGACTAGATCCTGAATTGGCTCTTCTTGGCCAAAATGTTAAGGATAAAATTGATATTGAAGGTTTGAAAGACTTTGATATTGATTCTCGTGGCGGCATTCGAAAATTTGGTAGACTTATCGTACCAAATATTGGTGATCTTCGTAAAGATATTTTAGAAGATTCCCATCGTTCTAAATTCACCATTCATCCCGGTAGTAGTAAAATGTACGCTAATATAAAGCGACTTTATTATTAGGAGGGAATGAAATCTGATATTGCTAACTTTGTTAAGTGCTGCTTGACTTGCCAACTTGTCAAGGCCGAACATCAAAGACCTGGTGGGTTATTGCAACCTTTAGAAATTCCAATTTGGAAGTAGGTCCAAATTTCCATGGATTTTATATATGGCCTTCCCCATTCTCGTTCGGGTCATGATAGCTTATGGGTGATCGTTGATAAACTTACTAAATCCGCCCATTTTATTCCCGTTCGGTCTAACCGAACCGTTCCTCTTTTGGCCAAACTCTTTATCAAAGAAATTGTTAAATTGCATGGAGTTCCTACTTCTATTGTTAGCGATCGAGATCAATTGTTTACTAGTGGATTTTGGAAGAGTCTTCAAAAAGCTTTAGGAACGAAGCTTAATTTTAGCACTGCTTATCAACCCCAGTCCGATGGACAAACCGAGCGTGTGAATCAAACTCTTGAAGATTTTCTTCGTGCTTGTGTGCTCGATTTTGGTGGAAGTTGGAAAGATCATATTTCACATGTTGAATTTTCCTATAATAATAGCTTCCAATCTAGTATTGGTATGGCACCTTTCGAGGCACTCTACGGAAGGCCATGCCGATCTCCTTCTTGTTGCTTGAGGCCGGTGAGAAGCTGGTTTTAGGTCCAAACTTTATTCGTGATTTCACAGAGAAGATTGAACTTATTCGACATAGGATGAAAGAAGCCCAGAGTAGACAAAAATCCTATGCCGATAATCGAAGAAGGAAGTTAGAATTTTCTGTGGGGGATTTTGTTTTTATTCGTGTTTTACCTATGAAAGGTGTTGTACGTTTCAGTCGATCGGGAAAGTTAGCACCCCGATATATTGGGCCATTTCCTATCACTGAACGTATTGGTTTATGGCTTATCGCGTTACATTACCGGCTCAGTTTTCTACTATGCATGACGTGTTTCATGTTTCTCAATTACGGAAATGCCTACAAGATTCCGATTCTATTCTAGAGCCTGGTGTTGTGGAAGAAATTGAAGTTTCGACGAATTTAACTTACGAGCAGCATCGTATTCGAATTTTTGCTTCGGAGGCCAAACGACTTCGAAATAAAGATCTTCCGCTTGTGAAGGTTCAATGGTCCTCAAATCCCAAGGATTGCTCTTGGGAATCTAGAGAATTCATCGAGCGAACACATCCGGACTTGCTTACTCCTGCTCTTTGAGGTGAACTTCCTATTTCAAATTTCTTTTGTGTTAATATGCTTTTTCCATCTTATATATTGCGTGGACGCAATTTCTTTAAGGAGGGGAGTCTGTAACAACCCGCATATTTAGCGATTTTATATTTAAATATTTTATTTAAATATTTTGTCGTTAATCGGATATTGGTCTGAAAAACTACTTTTTGCAAATGGTCAAATTAGGACTCGAGACCACTTCCATTGAGTTCGAAATGCCGTTTACAACTTTTTTAAGTGTAAACATTGATAGGTTTGGAGTTAGTGAAATTTCACTTACTTTTCCCGCTTTGGACCTTGGGTTAGATTAGCCATTATAACTCAAATCCACTTCTCTCCTTCTCATGACTCTTCATAAATTCCTACCAAACACAAACTTTAACATTAATGGTGAGTGGAAAGGGAAATTAGAAACTCCAAGCCTAGGTTTCAACTTCAACTCCATCATTCAACTCCAAATTCAAGGAAAAAGCATTGGATTCAAGCTTGTAGTTGCTTCTCCATTCACCTTCAAGCTTTACATTCATAATTTGGTGAAAAGGTGAGATTTTTATCTCACAATTCTAGTCTATAACTATATAGGACTGTTGGGAATGATTCCCCATCACTTTAGCATGTACATTTGCATTTGATTTGGATTGGATTGGCGAAAAACTCCAATTTTTAGTGTTTTTGGTAAAATTCTACACTTAGGTCGTTCTGCCAATGTTAGGTCGTTCGCGTGGAAAAGTCTCGGCCTTCAAATAGCTCGTTTCTGGCCTTAAAACGTTCTACCGCCCTAGGTTGCTCGGCTCTAGCTCGATAAGTCGTAGGTCGTTGCCGCAAGGTCTTAGGTCGTAGGTCGCTTGGCTTTGGGTCGTCCGGTCTTCGCTAGCTCGGTTATAGGTCGTTACCTCTAGGTCGTTGCTTGGTCTTTCCACATAGGTCGCGCGGCCTTTGTTCCATTTGATCGTGAACCTCGATAGGTCGCGTACCCCCTTAAGTCGCTCGACCACTAGGTCGCGAACACCTCTAGGTCGCTCGACCCCTTTAACTCGTAGGTCGCTCACCTCTTCTAACCCGCGAGTTCCTTAAGTCGCTCGCCTCCCTTAGGTCGTTAGACCTTAATACCGTTAGGTCGCATGACCTTTATACCTTTAGGTCGTGTACCCTGTTAGGTCGCGAGTATAATTAGGTCGTTCGGCCTTAAAATGTTAGGTCGCTTGGCCTGTGCTTTTGTTAGCTCGCGAGTCCCTTAAGTCGCTTGCCTCTGTTAGGTCGCTCGTTTCTGCTAACTCGCGAACACCCCTAGGTCGCAACCAATATGTCGCTCAATCCTATCCTCCCTTAGGTCTTCACTAGGTCGTACCGTTTTGGACAGGGCGTTGCCCCGCACCCCGCCGGGGGCGCTGCCTCCTGGACCCCCACGACCTGACCGGGCAGGTCGAACCCCGTAGCGGGGGTGTTGCCCCCCACACCCCCACCTTGGGGGGTTGCCACCCCACCCCCCCTCCCGGACCCCCCCTTCGTAGGGGATCTTATCTGAAAACATTCAACAGAACTTTCTTTGTTGAGATGCTGAGTTGAACATTCTTCGAGACAAACTATCTTTGGCTTCTCGGTCGATTTTATGGTATCACGGCCTTGCTAAAAAGACAGGATAACAAATTTAGAAATATGATGGTTTCAATACTAGTAGTAAATATCAAAACTCTTTCAACAAAATGATTTCAACTCTATTTTCAATAACAAAGCTCTTTACTTAAACCGTTTTCCAATCTACTAGTATATACAAACCTTTACCTCACTCGGATGAGAAATCTAATTAAACGGCTTAGTAAAACAAGTGGTATGAAACGCTTGCGTTCACTTCGTCGGTTAATTCTTGGACTTGTTCGATTGAACCTCTTGTGACAATTTTCTAGTGAAGATTTACAGTTTGTTCGTAAATATTTAAGTTAAGCAAGTGGTTATGGGACACGAAGTTAAACTTTTATATTTACTAGCTTAGTGTAATTGACACTTCTCGTTGATCATGACGATCATTTTATGATTTAGACTAGCAATTGTGCGATGTCTCTTTGTTTGCAAGGTTAGACTAGACCTCATGGGTGTGATTCCGACTCACACATATCTCTTTGTCCGCAAGGTTAGTCTAGACACCATTTGTGTGATTCCACTCACACATACCTTTTTGTTGCGAGGTTAGGCTAGACACCATTTGTGTGATTCCACTCACACATACTTTTTTGCTTTTTGGTTAGCCTAGACCTCATCTTGGTGATTCCAACTCACCCATATGGGGTAGCTCCCCATGGTCTTCGGACCGTCATGTGATAGGCCTCTTTCCCTTTTTCTGTGATTTCTGGATTTCTTGTGTTGATTTCTGGAATTTTTGTCATTGACTTGTTATGAGTACAAGTTTAGGGTATGATGCCCTCTTTGGATCTTTGAGAAGATTCTTGTGATATTGATTTATCTCTTATTATTTGATCTTCTACTGATCATCATTTGCATACTTATAGTAGTATGTCAGTATGGATATTTTATGTTTATGCCATATCTTTTATTTTATACCACGTCATCTGATATTTATAGCTAGACTCATCCATTTATTATTTTCTTAAATAATACTCGGGTCAGACCGAGATGTTACAGGTGCTTCTACTTGACTTCTTCCCGGAATTTGCTACTCTGACTTTTGGCTAACTATTTAGATTAGCAGTTTTTTTGTATACACTTGAGATATAGACTCATAGTTGTATTCTTTTGTATAGCACGTGTTGCTATTCTTTTGTATTATTATGGATCTTTTCGACCACTACTCTGATGTACACTTTCATGTGTTAGTTATATATTCATATCTTCTTCCGCCTTTGTGATATGGATGTCTGTGACTGATTTGTGTTATGGTTATTTCTATGTTTGTTTCCGAAGATTATTTATAGCCACCGTGTGATAAGCAATCACATGGATGGTTGCTCCTCAATAGCCTTATTCTCCATGCTAGTTGACAACACTACACCGTAGTGTTCTTGGCTAGCGTGGGTATAGAGGTGGGGCGTCACATTAACGCTATTTTAAAGTAAGTTTATTTTTCTAATAGACATTATTATGATAGAGAAATATTATTACATAGTAGATATTTTAACGGATCCTTAGGAGATGGGAATCCCGAGCATCTCTTAAGTTACTAAACTCACGTTAGACACTGGATAAGAGATGTCAAATCCTATAAACATCCCTGACGCCGTTCCACTCATATCATTTACTGTTGATTTAACTTACATAAGATCTTTTAGTTCTGACTCGAGTGTTTTGTCTTTTCAATTCGCTTGGATCAGTCAGAGCATTTCAGTGTTGAGGATCTTATTTTTGGAGGACGAAGACGAAGATTGTATTATTATTTATACTATATTGTTCCACTGCATTCATACTGTTACGCTGTATTATTTATTATTCTCTGGTATGTATAGCTCCGATATGTGTTGTATAAGTATAATCAAATGTTTTTTAAAACAGCTTCGTAAACTGTTATTTGATTATTATATCTTTTCATTCCGCTGTGAGATTCTATCGTGTTTTATTTTTTTTCTTCCTTTTCCTTATTCACCCCAATAAAAATTCGCCCTTTTTTATGGTTTGAGTCTGACATGTGTGATCTATCGTCGATTTAAAGCGTACAAAAAGGTGGGATGTTACATCTGGTATCAGAGCTTTGGTTTAACAATAAACCTTAGCTTTGTGGGGTCCGACTCTTAACTAATAGGGTAGTAATACCCTATGATGAGTTACTTAGATTGTGTGTGTATATAAGAGTGTATTTGTTAGTGTTATAAAAACCTTTTGATATTGAGTTAATTTGTTCCGTTTTGTATTTATAAATTCGGATTGGTGGATAGGACGCTATGACATCAATAGGGATTTCTAAACACTTAATAGGACAGACCGACAAAATATTTGTTTGAATATAGGTGAATGGAATAAATTTGCCTATTATATTTTCTATATATAAAATAATTTTTTTATAAATGACATATATTTTTGGTTGTAATTTAATGGTTGTTAGGTAGTAAAATTCTATAAATATTAGTTGTAAAATGAAATTTACCAATAAAATGAGAATAAATTGGAAATTTAGAACATAAATTCCGGGGTTTTGAAAATTTTTTTCGAATGATTTTGGAACATAGTAATAATATTATTAGAAGTATTTTCTGATATAAATATCCAATATATTTTGAAAGAATTATTTTAAAGAAACTTTGGAAAGAAATAAGTTTCATATTCCCTTCTCTGTCGCTGGAAAAAAAAATTTGGCGACGAGTGCATGCATCATCGACATTCATTTTCGAGTTTCGAAGTAGGAAGGCCACTGTAGTAGTTTTACTGCAGATTTATTTTGATAAACAAATATAAATTTTAAATTGTTTTAAATATAGTTAGATATATATAAATTGTAAGTATTTGCATTTATCTATTATTTTAAAATGATTTTGGATAAATATAAGAATTTGATGTTGAAGTAATAATGAATGAATGAATGAAATAAGCACTGAATGAATGAATGGAAATAAAAGTTTGTAATAAATAAATGAAAATTAAAGGATAAATCATTATATGAATGAAAGGAAGTTTAAACAGTAAATCCTATGTAATGGAGTTGATAAAAATGAACTTGATCTATTGTTTGGAATTGTTGTTTGTTTGGTTTATGGTTGTTTGGGCAAGGATACTTTAAATTTGTTATAGATGTATAAATAATCTATTTAGCTTCATCCAAGATTGTTGAGCAAATGGTGCACTTAATAGTTTATTGTCCATTCTGTACAATTTAAAGTTTTTGAACCCGAACTATTTGTTTTGTTTGATATGGATAGATAATTGAATCGTGTTGATTTTGCATGATGATTGTATGCTGTGTTTGCAAGTGATTGTTGTTGTGTATATTGATTGGTTTTGTAACAACCCTCATATTTATCGATTTTATATTTAAATATTTTATTTAAATATTTTATCATTCGTCGGATTTTAGTCCGAAAACCTACTTTTTGCATACGGTCGAATTAGGACTCGAGACCACCTCCATTGAGTTCAAAATGCCATTTGCGACCTTTTTGAGTATAAGCTTCGATATGTTTGGAGAAAGTTGATTTTTGCTACTTTTCACTTTGGGTTTGGTTTTGGGCTCAGCCCTATGTTTTAACTTATACTCCAAAACTGAACCACTCTCCCCATTCTCCCTCACTTCTTTCTCTTTTCAGTTTTCTTAGCATTAATGGTGGGAGAGATTGGAAATTAGAACTCCAAAACCCTAGTTTCTCTTGCAAATCAAATTCCTAGCTCCAAACTCAAGAAGAACCCATTGGTAAGCTTCTCTTCTTCTTCTCCAACTCATTCTGTCTTTGATTTCAGAAATTTCCTAAACCTAATTTAGGAAATGTTTCTCTTTTAAGCTTAGATTCAAGCTTTTAGTGTGAGATTGAAGTGTGGTTGATTTCCATTTGCTTTCAAGCTTCTTCTTCATAGATTTGGGTTCAAAGGTGAGATTTTTATCTCACATCTATGTCTATATCTATCTTTGTTATTAGGTATGAATCCCTAACATTTATTCATGTGAAATTGCTTTTGATTTGGATTGGTTTTGTGAATATTTCCATTTTTGGTGTTTGAAACCAATTCTCTAAAAATCATAACTTTGATGTTTGATCAAGCTTTAAGAGGTGTTTCGGAGAGCCTATAAGACCGGGTTGTCGCTAGGCATAAATCCTTAGTCGTCGTTGCTCGTCCGATCGCTCCCGATACGTTTTGGCCACTTTGGCCTAGGCAAATTGTTGCCTAGACCAGGTGACCAGACGTCTGGTGACCAAGTCCAGACGTCTGGTTTGGACCTGGAATGTAAAATTGTATGCATGCATATTATAAAAAAAAGCCAGAGACTATTTTCAGACGTCTGAACCATCAAACCAAACGTCTGGATAGGTCTCAGACGTCTGACTTGAGGTTTCAGACGTCTAAGTGTTCTCTGGGTTATTTCCAGAGAACAAATCCAGACGTCTGGATTCCAAATCAGACGTCTGGAGTTGTTTATTTTTGCCTATTCAGGCTGTTTTGTGTGAATTTCCATTGTTTATCGATTTTAGCGATCCTATTAATCGTTATCACTTATTGTCGACTTTGATGACTTCTTTTTATGGATCTTTTTGGAAATATCCATTTCTATGGATTTGGTATCGATTTCTTTGGATTTTATTCACGTCTTCGAATGTGAATTTAGTAATTGGTTGTTCTTACAATCTTCTTTGTGATTTGTCACTTTAAAAATATAAAGGTTTTCTATACTAGTAGTAAATATCAAAATTCTTTCTTCAAATGATTTCAACACTATTTTATTACAAAGCTCGTTTTCTTAAACCGTTTTCCAATCTATTAGTATATACAAACCTTTACCTCACTCGTATGAGAAATCTAGTTAAACGACTTAGTAAAACAAGTGGTATGAAATGCTTGCGTTTACTTCGTCGGGTAATTCTTGGACTTGTTCGATTGAATCCCTTGTGACAATTTTCTAGTGGAGATTTACAGTTTGTCCGTAAATGTTTAAGTTAAGTAAGTGGTTATGGGACATGAAACTAAACTTTTATATTTACTAGCTTAGTGTAATTGACACTTCTCGTTGATCATGACGATCATCTTTGTGATTTAGACTAGCAATGTGCGATGTCTCTTTGTTTGCGAGGTTAGGCTAGACACCACTTGTGTGATTCCATTCACACATACCTTTTCGGTTAGCCTAGACACCACTTGTGTGATTCCATTCACACATACCTTTTTGCTTTTTGGTTAGGCTAGACACCACTTGTGTGATTCCATTCACACATACCTTTTCGGTTAGCCTAGACACCACTTGTGTGATTCCATTCACAAATACCTTTTTGCTTTTTGGTTAGGCTAGACACCGCTTGTGTGATTCCATTCACACATACTTTTTCGGTTAGCCTAGACACCACTTGTGTGATTCCATTCACACATACCTTTTTGCTTTTTGGTTAGGCTAGACACCACTTGTGTGATTCCATTCACACATACTTTTTCGGTTAGCCTAGACGCCACTTGTGTGATTCCATTCACACATACCTTTTTGCTTTTTGGTTAGGCTAGACACCACTTGTGTGATTCCATTCACACATACCTTTTCGGTTAGCCTAGACAACACTTGTGTGATTCCATTCACACATACCTTTTTGCTTTTTGGTTAGGCTAGACACCACTTGTGTGATTCCATTCACACATACTTTTTCGGTTAGCCTAGACACCACTTGTGTGATTCCACTCACACATACTTCTTTGTGATTTCTGGATTTCGTGTGTTGATTTCTGGAATTTGTGTTTCACCAACTTTTACGATTGGCATGGATATATATATATATATATATATATATATATATATATATATATATATATATATATATATGTCATTTATTGTGGCTTGGTGAATGAAATCAGGAGTATGACATTCCTTTTTATCTTGAGTAGATTATTGTGATATTGATTAATCTCTTGTTGATTTTCAATTACTTATTTATCACAGCTTGGCATTGTGATTATTATATGTTTATGTCATACCTCCTATTCTATATCATTTCTTCTAATATTTATAGCTAGACTGATCCGTTTATTATTTTCTTCTTAAATAATACTCGGGTCAGACCGAGATGTTGCAGGTGCTTCTGCTTGACTTCTCATCCAGGATCATTACTCTGACTTTTGGCAAACTACTTAGATTAGTAGTTTATTTTGTTGTATACACTTGAGATATAGACTCATAGTTGTATTCTTTTGTATAGCACGTGTTGCTATTCTTTTGTATTATCGTGGATCTTTTGACCACTACTCTGATATACTCTTTTATGTGTAGTATTCATATCTATTTCCGCCTTTGTGATATGAATTGTCTGTGACTGATTTGTGTTATGTTTATTTCTATATTTGTTTCCGAAGACCTTTATAGCCACTGTGTAGTAGTTTTGAGTTCGTGTCGGTATGTCGGATTTCCTCTTGAGATGAAAAGTTATATTTTTATCCGGTATATCGGTACTCGCACAAAGCAATTATACAGATGGTCACTCCTCAACAGCCTTATTCTCCATGCTAGTTGACAGCATTCACAGTAGTGTTCTTGGCTAGCGTGGGTATAGAGGTGGGGCGTCACAGGTTTGCTAGTGGACGAAACAAAATTAATATTTCATTCTATATAATTATTAACTCCTTTTAGATTATATAAGTGAAATACAGGTTATGGAAGCAATTGCTACTGCTTTTGTTTTCATAATTAAATGTTGTTTGCCCGACAAGTAGGTATGCTCTCGGATTACGGTTTTATAGCGTTATTACATTATTTTTCCCGTGTTGGGATATATTATTTTGAGATATTGTGATATATGTTGTTATATTTGATATTATATTTTCTTCCGAGCCTCCCCGTGCAAAGGAGACTCTGCAAAAAAATTGCGTAAATTTCGGACTTAGCAATTTTTCTAAAATGTTTTTTCCAAGCCTTGGTTAACTTGAAATAAAAGATTTAATTGTTTATAAATTTATATATTTTGTTTAAATTATTTAATTTTGTAAATTTATTTGTTTATAAAGTTAATATTTTTGAATAAGATGTATTGTTTACTCAATTCTTTCTTTTCCCTTCTTTTTCCTTTTCGGGGACGAAAAGTTTTAAGTGGGAGAGAGTGTAACGACCCGTAATTTTCGATAATTAAATTTTGTTAATTTAATAAGCTTTAGTAATTTAATTCGGAAAAAAAATAAAAAAAATCTATAATTTAATAATGAAATCACTAAATAAAGGTAATAATGTTAATGTCAGTCAATAAATCACTAATTTAGTGCAATCCCAATTAATTGAAACCAATTGCAATAAATGAAATTAAATATTACGTTAGTGTGAATTAAGGTAGTATTTAGTAATAATGTATTGTTAATGGTTTATGAATGAAATGATAAACAAAATTAAAGGTAGTGATGTTAATATAAGTTTATTATAAACAAGTTGAATGAAATCCCAATAAAGGAAGTAATGCAAATGTTATATTTGGCAAAATTTCAATACCGGTGGAAACTATAATTAATACACAATAAAGAAAGAAAGTCGAGTATATTGAAATAATGCAATGTAAAACCAACATTAACTATGTTATTTGAAATTAGTGGATGAGGTATAAAGATTGAAATCAAATAAAAACAATTTATTGGAATTTAAATTTTAATAGTTGGATTAATTGAAATTAAATGAAACTAATATCTAAGTATTACGTTAATTGAAATTAAGATGGAATGTGAGAATATTAATGTAATAGATTATGAATCCAATGTTAATTTCTTACGTTTGATAATAATGAATTGAATAATTAATAATTTATTTAATTAAATGGAATTATTGGAAATTATATTTATAATTTTTGAATTTAATGAATTGAGGTTAACACTGAAATTGATAAATTAATTAACTCTAAATGGATATCTAAATTTGTTTAAATTAGTATAAATGATTAAGAAATTTAAAAATGATAAAAATTGTCAATTATAGGATTAAAATTGAAAATTTGATTTAATTAATTAATTTTTAATTTATTTAATTAACTGGAAAACAGTCATTTTTGCCACTAACTCAGATTTTGACGAAACTAGTTTCATTGGATCCGTAATGGTGAATTATTGTAGGATTTCAAGTTTCATAGCGATCGGACTTGTCGTTTGACCATATGGACTCAAAACGCCTTGAAATCGATTTAATTGAAATCAATTGAAATCAATTAAAATCAATTTGAAATAAATTGATTTTAGCATAACTTTTTCATACGATGGATTTCGACTTGTACCTGTTCCATTACGTTTAAAATATTTAAAAACATCTATTTTGACATATGGGTTGACTTATTTTCGTTCCTGAGTCAAAACAGGCTTTTCGGGCCATTTGGCGTTCAACTTTCAATCCAATCGATCCGGTCCATTCTAATTTCAGCGTGCCTATATATACCCTGTCATAAACCGTACCATGTTTTTTATGTCATTATTCTGTACGTACAATTCCAGTTTCTCCTCTCCATTTTCAATGGCAGACAAAACAAAAATTTTCCAATTGCAATTTCAAATCAAATTTCAACTTCAAAATTCAAACTCCTCAATACATATCAAACTTTATATCGTCGAAAAGCTCTCGATGAGCGCAAGTCAAAAATATGATTCATTATCAATTCGAGTTTCGGTGTGGTCGAAAATTGTTGTTTCGTTTTCGGCCGTTCATCGCTCGTCGATGAACCTCGGCTGATCATCAGATTGGAGGCGTGGTCGTGTGGAGAGTCGAGTGGGGAGACCATCGGCATGAGTGAGTGATGGCCAAATCAACTGGAATAATTCTATTCGGGTTTGATTTCATGTGGCGGTGGCTAGAGCTTTTAGGCCGATGGTGGTCGTGGACTAGACGCGTGGGTCGAGGAAGATGGGGGTTTGGTCGTGGCTATGGCAATGGCCAAAGTGCACCGACGGCGCATTTTCCTGGTGGTGGCTTGCGTGGATTACAGTGCGTCGTTAGGGTTTGTTTGCTTGGGAAAGCTCGGGCATGTGAGAGACGATTCAGGTAAGGTGACGTGGCAGATTAAATTATTCTTTCATTTATTTTATAATTTGATTTTTCAATATGTTCTAATATACATAACATTCACATACGAGGTCCGTTTCATGCGTGGTTTTCTCCATTAGGTTCGTATTGGAATTCCGGACATTTTGACGCTGTTTTGGACGGATTCTGAGACAGTTTAAATATTGGATTTAAATTCAATTTAAATTCAAAAGGTGAGTGTTTTAACCCACTCACAACTTCTAAAATTTCGTATGTTTGTTAAATTGATTTATGATGGGATTAGAAATTTATTTATGACCATTTGACATATTTTGATAATCATCTCAATTAAATTGAATTTATTTGAATTAAATTGTTATTTAATTTATTATTTCATGTAAACTGCCAGTTAAATTGCTAATTAATTTATTATATAAACTGCCAGTAAATACATGTTGTTTATTACCTGTTCTATATTGATGCCATCGATTGAATTGGATGATGATTGATATTGGATGAATGGACGTTGTATTTTATATTGTTATAAACTGCAAGTTGTTATGGATTTTTATTTCATTCGGGATTGCGATTTGAAATGATAAGTAACCGTATTTATATTTTAAATTACGGATTGAAATGGTAAATATCTGTATCACTTGACCGTAGGATAGAAAATTATATACAGACACCGCGGTCTATATATAAAAATAATTTTGAAATGACTCCTATGGTTTTGTAAAGAAATATATCCATTTATATGAATATTAATTTCTGTTATTATATAATGTTATTTTATTCTTGATCTTTAAGCTATGTGTAATTTGTTTTAATATAGAGTAAGCGTAATAATGAGTTTGATTTTCATTGGAGATAAGAAGGTTAAATATTTAAATTATATTTTAATATATAGTTTATAATGATTTAAATAAGGTTGGAAGATAAATTGGAAATTTATTTGAATTTAAATTTGTTTAAGAATTAAACTCAAATAAGTTTGATGTGAAATTTATTAAATTGGAAATTTTAAAAGGTATAACTTTATAACTTGATTTTGGGTTAAGGTGAATTAAATGAGTATTTCAAACGTAAATAAATTAAAGAAAATATTTAGTTATTTGAAATTTGGATTTTATTTAAATGATAACGGATTTTATTAAGTAAATGTTTCGAAACTAAATAATAGAAAATTGAATTTGATATATATATCTGTGTGTGTGTGTGAAATTACTAAACATAGTTTTGAAATTTAAAGTTTGAAATATATTGAATTTGAAATGGTTTATTCTGTGGATCAAATCTGTTTTGAAATCGATAATTTGGAATATTTACTGGAAACTGGATTGAATTGAAATTTATGATTTGGTATTTGGTTAAATATAAAATCTAGAAATTCTAGTTGTTTTGGAATGGATTTGTGAAATTAAATAAGCTATTTTACTATGCAAAGTATTTAATATTTAAACCATTTGAGTGGTGGAAGTTGCATTTCAAGGTTATGAGTTTTAAGGTATTATAATTTAAAAGTGTTATATTTCAAGTGTCTTGATTCGAAATGTATAACTTTGAAAGTGTTATGATTTTTGAAAAAGGATATAATTGAAATGAAACTGATATCGTATTGATTTGGTTTTGAAAGGCGATGATATTTGGTTTTAAGTATAAATTATTTTGAAAATGACCGCGGTGTTATAATAACGATTGGTTGTTGAAGAGACCGGGATCGGATATGGGCATACTCTCTGCCGATACCAAAAACCACTTTAACAACCATGTACGCGGTGGAGATTCCAGAATGAAGTAGGATGGTGGCGACGTTCTATTAAGGTATATACATAGACCCGACTCCCGTGAATTGGAATAAGGTGGCTAAAATAGGAGCGATTCTTGGGCCAAGGAGGTAGCCCCTCTTATCGGACACACCCTTCGATATTATCTTCTTACTTTGGATTGTTTTGGTGACCACTTTTGATTTTTGATTTTAGGGGTGTGGCTCGAGGTGGGAGGTAGTGGCTGCTACGCGTTACCACCGGCCCGGATGTGTAATTGGTATATCTACCCTGACATTGCCTTGTGTGTCGTGTCACCTACCCTAGCGCGCCTTGTACGAGTTTGATTTGTGTCGTACCTATGGAGTATCCTCTAGTAGCCTCCCGATCAGGTGGTATTATGGTACTGTATAGACTACTGGCAGTATTACGTGTTAAGGTGGAAAATGTAAAGCCTTAATGCTATTTAAAAGTAAGTTTATTTTACTAATAGACATTATTATGATAGCAAAATATTACTACATAGTAAATAGTTTAACGGATCCTTAGAAGATGTGAATCCCGAGCATCTCTTAAGTTACTACACTCACGTTAGACACTGGATATGAGATGTCAAATCCCGTAAACATCTCTGTCGCCGTTCCCCTCATAATATTTACTGTTGATTTGACTTACATAAGATCTTTTAGTTCTGACTCGAGTGTTTTGTCTTTTCAATTCGCTCTGGTCAGTCTGAGCATTTCAGCGTTAAAAATCTTATTTCTGGAGGACGAAGACGAAGATTGTATTATTATTATTATTATTATATACTATATTGTTCCACTGCATTCATACTGTTCCGCTGCATTATTTATTATTCTATGGTATGTATAACTCTGATATGTGTTGAATAAGTATAATCAAATGTTTTGTAAAATAGCTTCATGAACTGTTATTTGAGTATTATATTTTGTCATTCCGCTGTGAGATTCTGTCTTATTTTATTTCTTTCTTCCTTTTTCTTATTCACCCTAATAACAATTCGCCCTTTTGTATGGTTTGATTCTGACGTGCGTGGTTTATCGTCGATTTAAAGCATACAAAAAGGCGGGATGTTACAGAATCACTTTCACAAAAGTTGATTTTTGAAATAAACCCTGTTTTACAGTTTAAAGATCTAAAATAAAAACTTACTTATGTGTACTGTAGTTGAAAAAGTTGAAAGAAATTTAGGAGTAAAAGAGAAGGTTTCAAGGTATAATGGAAAAAGGGTACATAAGAGAAGGATGGAAATATGAAATTTTCCATCTAGACCCATTTCAAGCATAAGAAAATAGGTTTAGAAAACTAAATTTTTATAAATTTGGATGTTAGAAATAGTGTACAAGAATTTTGGATGGAAGAAATTGGAAGCAAAAAATTAATTGAACTATACTTCTATTTGAAGAAGTGTGCTAAAATTCGGAAGTAAAAACAAGTTTTTCATTTCCAAAAGTTGCATACATGTAGAACTGCAGGTATATTTAAGGTGTTCGCATCATATTTTTGAAATTGATATTAAAGATAGCATTCATATAGAAGGCACCGATTTAGAATTGCTCAGTTTGCATATCATACATGTTGTGATACATCATAAACTTATACACGATTTGTTGCAAAATTGGTTGTAGATAAATTGAATAGTTAGTTTAGAATGGTTGTACAATATGTTGCATTGTTCGGTTCTTGAGGAATTTCGAAGGCGAAATTCTTTATAGTGGGAGAGTGTAACATCCCGCTATTTGAACACTAATTAATTTAAATAGAAACAAGTAATAAATATTAAATAGTGAAAAATGGAATTTTTTTAAATGTCAAAATTTGGCTACGAAACTTATACATTGGGTTTGTGGTGATTTTCTGACTGATTTACATATATAATGTTTTCTAATCGAATTTTAGACGAAAATTTATTAATGTTTAAAGTTTTATCATCGAAAATAATTATTTATGTTAATATAATAATAGACATAATTAACGCTAATTAGCACCATTAATCATTTAATCAACGCTAAAATCAAATTATAATCTCAAAGAATACATGAGGTAGGAAAGAAATGAATGAGATCAATTAAAAGAGGAAACAAATACACAAAATCAATTAAACAAAGGAAAGAAACTAAACAAATTGAACAGTGCAAGTTTATTAACGTTAAAACAAAGCACAAGTCAACCACAAGGCACCAAGATCAGCCGATACCGGTCGACCCATGGCCTTGGGCAGTCGACTCATGTCAATGTAAAAACGTGGGTTTTAATTTAAAATGGATGAGTGTGATACAATCAAATATTTTACTTCACTTTGAAGTAGTTAGGCTATGTTGAAGATTTAATTTAAGATTTCCTTTGCTAAATCTAACGCTCCAAATCAATCCCTAACCACTATAATTTAACACTAGCCTAACTCTAATTCATTTAGAAAACCTATAGTGCGACAACCCGAAATTTCTGGGCATTTGAAATTGAAATATTTAATTGATTTTAAATATTTAAAAGTTAGTTTAACTTGGATTTCAAATATCACTGATTTTTGGATAATTTAAATATTGAATTTAATCATTGAAAATTGGATAAAATATGAAATCTGAGGTTTCGAGCATGTTGAAAATATTTCAAAGCCTTGAGAAATTTATATTTATACTACTGAAGCTAATAGAACCTTTAAAATTGAATTTTAAGATGGTTTGTTCATTTTTGAAATTTTATTGTTTAAATTGAATTTTAAAAAAATAGCCTTTCGAGGCGTAGTCTTGGAATTCAACAAAACCAGTTCCATTAGATCTGTAATAGTGTATTATTATTGGATTTCAATTTTCGTAGTGTTTGAAGTGATCGTTTTGCCGTACGATAGATAAACGCGCTGAAATCTTTATCGAAAATTTAATATCCTAATTGGGTCTAAAAAGCTATCTTCTCCATACGATCGAATTAGGACTCGGAACCTTTTCCATTGCGTTCAGAATGGGGGTCTAACATTATAAACACCTAGCGGCACGCCTCGATCGGAGATTGAGATTGTGAGTTGCGATATCGAGATGATTTAAATTTGAATATAAATAATATGATTGCGTTATCGAGACGCTTTAAATTTGAATACAAATAATACGATTGAAATATTGTAGCAAACAGGAACGTACATATGTCCCTTGTATTCAAACACGCGTCTTTTTTGTAAATTTATGGCCGAAATTTGCTAAGCTATTTCATTTTCATTTTATAATCTCGTTATCAAATTCAAAAATTTATTAATGGCCGAACACTTCACAAAAAAATCAGAGAAATTTGATACCCTTATTAAAACCTCGAGTTCCCATTTCCATTTTCCTCATTCAAAATCAATTATCGAACGAAATCGGTTTAATAAAAAATATTGAAACCAATTCGCAAGCGAAATCGAGGAGTCCAAATCGCATTCTCTTCCTCAACAACGATATCGGTTCAATCGAATCAAAGTCGCAGCTGTTTTTCTTCTTCTCTGTCGATCGAGTTGGTGAAGAGGTGCAACACCAGTTGATTTAGGGTTGCGAGTAGGCACACGTTGGTTGTGCTCGTGTGTCGCGACCTAATTTCGATGCTCGAAGGTCGACGGGAAGGGGCGGCGCTCTCTTTGGAGGATCGCGATTTCATGATGTAGCAGCTCGGTTTGGGTCGTGGGTGGGCATTGCAGTTTCGATTCGAGGTATCTTTATTTTATTTTATTTTAATTTAAATAAACGATGTTCATGCAGAGAAATTTATATATATATATATATATATATATAAGAATTTTGTTACATTTAAGGTATATATATATATATATATTTATAGATAAACGGATAAAGAAATATATATATTTATTTATTTAATATTTACAGTAAGGAAAATAATTTTTTTGGTTATGTACTAAAATATATATATATATATAATTTAAAAATATATAGGACTTTTAAAATGTTGTAGGACTTACAAAAAGGTAGATTTTAAAATATATATATATATATATAGGTTATTCTATCATATGTAGATTCAAAGAAAAAGTAAATATACGTATTCACATTTTATCACTACTAAGTGTTTTAAAATATGTTTTTAGTACAAATTTATGTGTTTATTAAGTTATGTGATTTATCTTAGTTACTAAAGATAATTTATTAAAGGAAATTTAGTTTTAAATTAGATTTTTAGTAAATTAATTATTAATTGGAAATTAACTGTTTGATTAATATTAATAAACTGTAAATGTCTACACAAGGTCAAAAATCAAGAAAAAAGCCGGAATGGGAATGGTTGCTAATAAAAGTCAAATGTGAGTTAATCTCACTCATCTGGATTACTATTAATTTAGATAGTTTGGATTTAATTATTGGATGTGCTTGGATGAATTTGATAATTTATCTATTGGGTGATATTATGTATAGTAGTATATATATATATTGGAGTGATTGATTTCCCGCATTATATAGCGGATGAGACCCTATGTGTCGTATAATAGCGGATAAGATGATATAACCCCATATACCGCGATTTCCACCTCGAAGTGGATGCAGGGAAATAGGTTGCAGGGATCCAACTGGATTTCTTAAATTATTTAGATTGTTCTAATATTCTATGATATGATTTATTTGATAATCTAAGATAGATTATATTGGTGATTGAAAATATGAATGCTATGTCTGATTGGATATATTTGTGTATACTGAGTTATCAAAAATATATAGATTGGATTTTTGAAAAGAAAATAAAAGAGAGAATTTTTAAGTAAAATTATTATATAGAATTTGGATAAATTAAAGAATGATTCAGAAAAGGATAGAAGTCGATTTGTAAATTCTAATAAATAAATTCCAGAGTATAGGAAAGGAGATTTTGAATAAACGGGAATAAATGAATTTTTAAACTTAAGGGATATTATTTGAAGGAAATAAAGATTTATTTTTCAATTTAGGATTTAAATGGTTTAGGAAAAACTAAAGAAGAGTTTTGAAATAAATATGAAATTGGTAATTTCGATTTAAAAAAAAAATTAAATCATAATAAGGAAGTTAAATCTGAAATTAATGGGTTTTGAAACAAATTGAATAAGTAATGGAATTTATTTTTAAATGGAGTAAAATCTGAAAATCGATTGGAAATTGATTTAGAGTTTGAAATTGTGTTTTTAAAGAAGATGAGACTATAGAATCTATAAACTGGGTTTATAGGTGAAATAAGATATCGGTGGATATTTGGAAGTATAAATTCACGATGGAAATTTATAAAGGAATGGGTAATTTTTTTTAAAAATAAATAGTGGTTTGTTTTTAAAAGATGTGAAGGAAAGGTGCATTTCCCTGAAAAGCCAAGTATGTTTTCAAGCAGATTTTTAAGTATAAGTTAAAAGTTTTAAAGTTGTTTAAAAGAATGTTATTAAGAAATTATTGTTTAAGTTGTTAAATTTTTAAACGTAAATACTTATTAAATTAGTTATAGTGATAACTGTTTTTAAGACGGTTAATTGGTATTTTGTTTTACAAAGATAAGTGTTAATATTTATATTTTATAAAATAGTTTTATTTTAAAGATAGTTTGGTTAAAGTTTTATTTGAAACTTGTATAGAAATTCGTAACTCTTATTTTAAAATTTAGTTTGGCTTAATTTTTATTTAAAAAATTTAGTTTTATATTTTATAAAAAAGTTTTAAAGTATATATTTTTAAATAAAGTGTTTAGGTAATTTAATTTAAATGTTTTAAAGTATATTTTAGAACAAAGTGATTTAAATTAATTTAAAATCTAAAGTATTTAGACATGGTAATTTTCAGTGGGAAATAAACAATTTTGGGGATTTATGCCGCGAGTGAAAAGAGATCTGAAACTGATTTCAAAAGATTGAAGTAAAGAATATATCTTGCGAAGATATTTTGAAATTAATAAATAATTTAGAAAATTATTATGGCTTGATGATTGTTTGTGAATGTTATTTGATAGTTAAATAATCGACTATCAATATTGGCCATTGCGTTGATCGTTTCGAAGAGAGTGGAATCGAGATTAATTTTTCGAAAATCACTTCGATCCGGTTTGAACGTTTTCGTGTGGAAGACATGAGCTTGGAGTCGATGATGGAGCAATGAAGTGCAAGGTAATCGCTACTAATCCTGAAGGTGATTCCAAATTGAATGTAGTAGGAATAGTGCCTTCAGTTCCGTTCGAACCTAGAATGGACGTGTATGGACGAATGCTTTCAGAACATCGTCAGGACGACGATGAGCATTCTAAGTGAATGTATGCTAAAAAAGGTAACGCATGGCTTTGAACCACATCAACCGGCAATGGCTAAAACATGGGAGGTGCACACAAGGCTAAGTGGCTAGCAGCCAATAAGGGTAAGGTCACCCTTGTCTAGATGTCCCTTTTTTTGGCTGTGTGGACGTTGTTGATCCCAACCGCGTGGTGAACTTATTCGGACTATCCAGTAAGGGGTAGCTCCGGTCTTGTGATGTAGGGAATCAGGGTGGATCCTCGGTATGGTGATCTGGACCACATACTGCAACGGGCGGTACACCTGTAGCCCTTCCATTGATGGAAATCCATTCTCCCTACATGCCTTTATGGTTTTGTTTGTATGCCTATTAGCTGTAATTTAATAATCTAACAATTACGGCTATTTGAATATAAGTATTTATATATAGACACTATTATAATATCATAGGATTTTGTAAGAAATGTTCTGGTTATCGTAAGGTAAAACCCGGCATGTTTATTTATGGCGTGGTCTTACAAGATACCTTTGATTTTAAAGGATTTTGAAAACTTTAATAATCCAATTGAGTGTGTTTTCTGACGCTGGTTTTCCAGACTAACTTGGGTGTTATTTAACTATAATGCTCGGGTCAGACGGAGTATTATAGAATACAGATTCTGGATGGACTACAGTGGAGCTCAGGAGACGAGCTGGATGACAAGGCGTATTTCCGTAAATTCATATATCCATTGTGTAGTGTAAGCTGTATATTCAGCTTTGGAAGGACGAGATATTATAACCGTCCTGAATTGTGATTTTGATTGTATTGTACACTGATGATGTAATTTATAAAAAAGATACAATTCTTTTGCTTTAAATGATTAGTCATTTACCTATTATATATTGTTCCGCCGCGATAGTAAGATTCTGATATTGTTTTCTATTTCTTCTTCTACCTCTTTCTTCTTTAACCCTAACG
Organism: Allium cepa; assembly: GCA_030765085.1. NCBI lineage: Eukaryota > Viridiplantae > Streptophyta > Magnoliopsida > Asparagales > Amaryllidaceae > Allium > Allium cepa. The sequence continues at coordinate 140,274,068 of CM060940.1, read as the reverse complement.
GTTCGGTTCTCCGACATTCGATTATTCGGCATTTGATACAGTGAATGTATTGCTGTCGATTTTCGGGCATAGAAAAATCTGGTCGTTACACTTGGTATCAGAGTTGAAGGTTAAGCGAGAACCTTGGCTCTGGTGTGGATTACTCATTAATATAGAGTCAATAGTACTCTATAATGAGTTTGAGTGTGTTAATAGATATGAGCGCGTATTTGTTAGTGAATAAAAAAATTGTTTTTATATTGTGTTGACTTGTGGGTTGAGTGATTATGGATTCTGGTAGATATATGGGACGCCATGTCATCGATAGGGGTTTCTAAATTCTTAAACAAGATAAACCGACACAGTATTGTTTTAAAATAGGGTAAATGAAATAAGTTTTACCCAAATTACTTTTATATATAAAAGAAATAATTTTCTGTAAATTATTATAGTTATATATGGTGCTTGGTTGGAAGGAAGTTTGATAATATTAAATTATTATCAGTGTTGTGTAAAAAATTAAATAAGAAATTGAAATCATAACTAAAAGCTAAGAAATAAAATTCATATACAAATGGGATTTGTAAATGTAAATGTGATTTATAATTTGAAATAGAATTACAGAGAAATATTTGAAAATAAATTGAAAGGATTTAAAATTTGAAAATTTAGGAAATTTAAATTCCTTTGAATTTGAAAATGGTTTCAAAGATTTTGGAGAAATAGAAAAGATATTATTTTGGAAATATTTATGAATTAGATTTGAAATCTCGTGGGATTTGGAATTTAAAAATATTTGGGAGGGGTTTTTGGAAAGAATAAGGGCACTGAACTCTTTTCGGTCGCGGGAAAATAACTTCGATGATGACTGCAGCATCATCGATGTTCATTTTTGAGTTTCAAGGAGAGAAATTGGTACCAAAATATTTCAAATTGGAATTGTTTGTAAAAGTTGAGTTTGATTTTAGAAATGAAAAAGACTTTGGATATAGTTGATTTCAAAGGTGATTTTGAAATGTTGAGAAATTATTTATAACTCTGGAAGTAAATTGGAAATGTTTATGGAATTATAAATGGTTTGATAGCTTATTAAAATTGAATTAATTGAAATAGAAATATTTAAATTAAAGTAGAATTGAATAAAAGTTGGTATGAAATGAAAAAAAGCGAGAAAAACTTATAGAAGTTTAAATTTGAATTTAATTGGAGTATAATTAAATAGTTAAGTAAAAATGCATTTAAAGAAAAGTCTAGGAGACTAAGTAAAAATGGTTACTCAAACAAAAAGTTATAAGTTGGAAATAAAATTATGGATATACAAATGAATTTGCATTTGTAAGAAAATAGGATTGAAACTGGAGAATTTAATTTGAATTGTGAAAAATAGGAAATTAGTCAGATTGGACTAGATAAGACAAAAGATTGAAAGAAAATAAGTAAGTAAACTGATTGATTTAAATGGTAAGCAAATGAATTAAAATTGAATATTAGGATGCTATCTAATTTGAATTGTGCACAGTAAAGTGAAGTTGAAAAATTAGTTCTAAGTGGACTAAAAATAGTAAAAGTTTGGGAATAGAAGTGTTTGAGATATGAATAAATTGGTAAGTGGGATTAGTTAAGAAATGGATTAAATAAATATGGGTTAAGATAAGATGAATAGAATTCAATATTTAAAATTGGAGGGTAAACTAAATTCAAATGGAATTGAAAGTGCAAAGTTGAATAAAAATGGATATATAACTTCAGTGATGAAGTGGAAATAAATATTAAACTGTAAAACATTTATATTAACTTAAGAAATGGATGGTAAATTCTTAAGTAAATTCGGAATTGAGAATATACCAACTAAAATGTGAGTAAGGGTTTAATAAAGGTGTGTGAAATGATGATTGTGAATAGTGTGAATACAAGAGAATTGATAAAGCTAATGATCAATTGGGATAAACACGTACGATGTACGAATATTCTTTTATTCGCATAGCAATTCGATCCAGAATTCAAGCATAGAATTTCGAGATAGTTATATCGATCTGAGTTGGGGTTTTTCACTCGATTTTTGACGGTGAACGCTGGATATGGATTTTGATTGATTCTGGAAATTCTCTATCATAGTTATGGCTATGCAAGGGAAATGACGGTTTCTGATCAAGAAATCAGATCTGAGTCCGTACTAGGAAGTCGGGTGGACGATACTAGTTCGAAAGTGAAATTGTGTGATCGAACGAACGATCGAATTTGATATTGCGTACGAATGGTATATGTACATCGTACGGGCTTGAATGAAATAGATATTGAAACTATTATAAAGAAATGTATAAAATGTGTGACTGGATATTATTGCTAAATAGTGTACAGGTGTTTTAAAAGCATAAAGAAAATTAGGATTTTTGAATTTAGAAGATAAATTGAATTGCTCGACAAAAGGTTTGTGTTTAAATTTCTATATGAAATTTGATGATTTTCTAGTCTAGCCACTTGGCCTTTTATTTTCTTTTGAAATCGAGGGGACCCATAAAGGCATTTTGTAGTTGTACCGAGCTAGTCGTGCAAGGGGACGCTGGAGAAATTTTTCGGGAATTTAGGAAGTTAGAAAAATTTTAAGTAAATTTTGATAATTTTAAATTTGGGCTAAATCAAAATTTGTATGGTTGAGTAAATAGTATTGTTTGGAAACTATGGATAAGTTCGGAAAGATAGTAAGGTGTTGGGGTGTCTTTAATAAAAAGATTGCTTTGGGGTATCGTTGAAATATGTTAGGGTTGTGGGAATAATAGTTAACGAGTTATGGATCGTTCCTCTTAACTAGTAATTTCGGGGACCAAATTCTTTTAAGGGGGGAGGAATGTGACGACCCAAAATTTTTAGATATTTGAAATTGAAATATTTAATTGATTTTAAGTATTTGAAAGTTAGTTTGTGGCGCCCCCCTCTATACCCATGCTAGCCAAGAACACTACTGTGAATGCTGTCAACTAGCACGGAGAATAAGGCTGTTGAGGAGCAACCATCTGTATAATTGCTCTGTGCGAGTACCGATATACCGGATAAAAATCATAACTTTGATGTTTGATCATGCTTTAAGAGGTGTTTCGGAGAGCCTATAAGACCGGGTTGTCGCTAGGCATAAATCCTTAGTCGTCGTTGCTCGTCCGATCGCTCCCGATACGTTTTGGCCACTTTGGCCTAGGCAAATTGTTGCCTAGACTAGGTGACCAGACGTCTGGTGACCAAGTCCAGACGTCTGGTTTGGACCTGGAAAGTAAAAATGTATGCACTCATATTATAAAAAAAAGCCAGAGACTATTTTCAGACGTCTGAACCATCAAACCAGACGTCCGGATAGGTCTCAGACGTCTGACTTGAGGTTTCAAACGTCTGAGTGTTCTCTGAGTTATTTCCAGAGAACAAATCCAGACGTCTGGATTCCAAATCAGACATCTGGAGATGTTTATTTTTGCCTATTCAGGCTGTTTCGTGTGAATTTCCATTGTTTATCGATTTTAGCGATCCTATTAATCCTTATCACTTATTGTCGACTTTGATGACTTCTTTTTATGGATCTTTTTGGAAATATCCATTTCTATGGATTTGGTATCGATTTCTTTGGATTTTATTCACGTCTTCGAATGTGAATTTAGTAATTGGTTGTTCTTACAATCTTCTTTGTGATTTGTCACTTTAAAAATATAATGGTTTTCTATACTAGTAGTAAATATCAAAATTCTTTCTTCAAATGATTTCAACACTATTTTATTACAAAGCTCGTTTTCTTAAACCATTTTCCAATCTATTAGTATATACAAACCTTTACCTCACTCGTATGAGAAATCTAATTAAACGACTTAGTAAAACAAGTGGTATGAAACGCTTGCGTTTACTTCGTCGGTTAATTCTGGGACTTGTTCGATTGAATCCCTTGTGACAATTTTCTAGTGGAGATTTACAGTTCGTTCGTAAATGTTTAAGTTAAGTAAGTGGTTATGGGACATGAAACTAAACTTTTATATTTACTAGCTTAGTGTAATTGACACTTCTCGTTGATCATGACGATCATCTTTGTGATTTAGCCTAGCAATGTGCGATGTCTCTTTGTTTGCGAGGTTAGGCTAGACACCACTTGTTTGCGAGGTTAGCAATAGGATCGAAACCTGGCTCTGATACCAAGCTGTGGCGCCCCACCTCTATACCCACGCTAGCCAAGAACACTACTGTGAATGCTGTCAACTAGCACGGAGAATAAGGCTGTTGAGGAACGACCATCTGCATAATTGCTTTGTGCGAGTACCTATATACCGGATAAAAATATAACTTTTCATCTCAAGAGGAAATCCGACATACCGACACAAATTCAAAGCTACTACACAGTGGCTATAAAGGTCTTCAAAAACAAATATAGAAATAAACATAACACAAATCAGTCACAACAATTCATATCACAAAGGCGGAAATAGATATGAATACTACACATGAAAGTGTATATCTGAGTAGTGGTCAAAAGATCCACGATAATACAAAAGAATAGCAACACGTGCTATACAAAGGAATACAACTATGAGTCTATATCTCAAGTGTATACAACAAAAAAACTACTAATCTAAGTAGTTTGCCAAAAGTCAGAGTAATGATCCTGGATGAGAAGTCAAGTAGAAGCACCTGCAACATCTCGGTCTGACCCGAGTATTATTTAAGAAGAAAATAATAAACGGATCAGTCTAGCTATAAATATAAGAAGAAATGATATAGAATAGGAGATATGACATAAACATATAATAATCACAATGCCAAGCTGTGATAAATAAGTAATTGAAAATCAACAAGAGATTAATCAGTATCACAATAATCTGCTCAAGATAAAAAGGAATGTCATACTCCTGATTTCATTCACCAAGCCACAATAAGTGACATATATATATATATATCCATGCCAATCGTAAAAGTTGGTGAAACACGAATTCCAGAAATCAACACACGAAATCCAGAAATCACAATAAAAAGGATGGCCAATCCCACAAACTGGACGTCGACACACCTAAAAAGACATGCCCCATGAACAGTCGAACATCGACGCACCTAGAAAGATACGCCCCCATGCTCTAGCATCGACGCACCTAGAAAGATACGCCCCATGCATAAATAAACATCGATGCACCTAGAAAGATACACCCCATGCACAAATAAACATCGATGCACCTAGAAAGATACACCCCATGCTCTAGCATCGACGCACCTAGAAAGATACGCCCCATGCACAAATAAACATCGATGCACCTAGAAAGATACACCCCATGCTCTAGCATCGACGCACCTAGAAAGATACGCCCTATGCACAAATAAACATCGATGCACCCAGAAAGATACACCCCATGCTCTAGCATCGACGCACCTAGAAAGATACGCCCCATGCACAAATAAACATCGATGCACCTAGAAAGATACACCCCATGTGTAAAATGAGACGAAGCTCAATAAAATGAGGAACAGTCCTCCACATAAACAAATAGACATCGCACATTGCTAGTCTAAACCACAAAGGTGATCGTCATGATCAACGAGAAGTGTCAATTACAATAAGCTAGTAAATATAAAAGTTTAGCTTCATGTCCCATAACCACTTACTTAACTTAAACATTTACGAACAAACTGTAAATCTCCACTAGAAAATTGTCACAAGAGATTCAATCGAACAAGTCCAAGAATTAACCAACAAAGTGAACGCAAGCGTTTCATACCACTTGTTTTACTAAGTCGTTTAATTAGATTTCTCATACGAGTGAGGTAAAGGTTTGTATATACTAATAGATTGGAAAACGGTTTAAGAAAACGAGCTTTGTAATAAAATAGTGTTGAAATCATTTGAAGAAAGAGTTTTGATATTTTCTACTAGTATAGAAAACCATTATATTTTTAAAGTGACAAATCACAAAGAAGATTGTAAGAACAACCAATTACTAAATTCACATTTGAAGACGTGAATAAAATCCAAAGAAATCGATACCAAATCCATAGAAATGGATATTTCCAAAAAGATCCATAAAAAGAAGTCATCAAAGTCGACAATAAGTGATAACGATTAATAGGATCGCTAAAATTGATAAACAATGGAAATTCACACAAAACAGCCTGAATAGGCAAAAATAAACATCTCCAGACGTCTGATTTGGAATCCAGACGTCTGGATTTGTTCTCTGGAAATAACCCAGAGAACACTCAGACGTCTGAAACCTCAAGTCAGACGTCTGAGACCTATCTAGACGTCTGGTTTGATGGTTCAGACGTCTGAAAATAGTCTCTGGCTTTTTTTTATAATATGCGTGCATACATTTTTACTTTCCAGGTCCAAACCAGACGTTTGGACTTGGTCACCAGACGTCTGGTCACCTGGTCTAGGCAACAATTTGCCTAGGCCAAAGTGGCCAAAACGTATCGGGAGCGATCGGACGAGCAACGACGACTAAGGATTTATGCCTAGCGACAACCCGGTCTTATAGGCTCTCCGAAACACCTCTTAAAGCATGATCAAACATCAAAGTTATGATTTTTAGAGAATTGGCTTCAAACACCAAAAATGGAAATATTCACAAAACCAATCCAAATCAAAAGCAATTTCACATGAATAAATGTTAGGGATTCATACCTAACAACAAAGATAGATATAGACATAGATGTGAGATAAAAATCTCACCTTTGAACCCAAATCTATGAAGAAGAAGCTTGAAAGCAAATGGAAATCAACCACACTTCAATCTCACACTAGAAGCTTGAATCTAAGCTTAAAAGAGAAACATTTCCTAAATTAGGTTTAGGAAATTTCTGAAATCAATAGATAGAATGAGTTGGAGAAGAAGAAGAGGAAGCTTACCAATAGGTTCTCTTGAACTTTGGAGCAAGAACTTGGATTTGCAAAGGAAGCTAGGGCTTGGAGTTTTAATTTCCTCCTCCACCCTCCATTAACATAAAAGCTTGAGTATTAGGAAAATAGAAGAGAAGTGAATGAAGAGGAGAGTGTTGGAACTGAGTTAAGTGGTTAATTGGCTCAGCCCAACCAAAGCCCTAAGCGGGAAAAAGTAGCAAAAATCAACTTTCTCCAAACATATCGAAGCTTATACTCAAAAAGGTCGCAAACGTCATTTTGAACTCGATGGAAGTGGTCTCGAGTCCCAATTCGACAGTTTGCAAAAAGTAGATTTTGGGACCAAAATCCGATGAACGGTGAAATATTTAAATAAAATATTTAAATATATAATCGATAAATATGCGGGTTGTTACATAGTTTAACTTGAATTTCTAATATCACTAATTTTTGGATAATTTAAATATTGAATTTAACCATTGGAAATTGGATAAAATATGAAATCTAAGGTTTCGAGCTTGTTGAAAATATTTCAAAGGCTTGAGAAATTTATATTGATAATACAAAAGGTAATAGAACCTTTAAAATTGAATTTTAAGATGGTTTGTTCAATTTTGAAATTTTATTGCTTAAATTGAAAAAAAGGTCTTCCGAGGCACAGACTCGAAATTCAACGAAACAAGTTCCATTGGATCCATAATAGTGTATTATTATTATCATATTTTAGTTTTCGTATTATTTGGAGTGATCGTTTGGCCGTACGGTGGATAAACGCGCTGAAATCTATATCGAAAATTTAATATTATAATTGGGTCTAAAAAGCTATCTTCTCCATATGATCGAATTAGGACTCGCAACCTTTTCCATTGCATTCGGAATGGAGGTTTAACATTATAAACACCTAGCTGTATACCTCGATTAGAGATCGAGATTGTGAGTTGCGATATCGAGACGATTTAAATTTGAATATAAATTATATGATTAAATTACTGTAGCAAACAGACACGTAGTGAAATTTCAAACACGTGTCCCTTGTATTCAAACACGCATCTTCTTTGTAAATTTATGGCCAAAGAAATTTGCTAAGCTATTTCATTTTCGTTTTATAATCTCGTTATCAAATTCAAAATTTTATTAATGGTCGAACACTTCACAAACAAATCAGGGAAATTCGATACCCTTATTAAAACCTCGAGTTCCCCTTTTCATTTTCCTCGTTCAAAATCAATTACCGAACGAAATCGTTTTAATAAAAAAATTTGAAATCAATTCGCAAGCGAAATCGAGGATTCCAAATCGCATTCTCTTCCTCAGCAACGAGATCGGTTCAATCGAATCAAAGTCTCGGCTGTTTTTCTTCTTCTCTGTCAATCGAGTTGGTGAAGAGGTGCAGCATCAATCGATTTAGGGTTGCGAGCAGGCACACGATGGTTGGGCTTGTGTGTCTCGAACTGGTTTCCATGCTCGAAGGTCGGTGGGAAGGGGCGGCATTCGCTTTGGAGGATCGTGATTTCGTGATGTAGCAGCTCGGTTTGGGTCGTGGTTGGGCATCACGGTTTCAATTCGAGGTATCTTTTTTTATTTTATTTTAATTTAAATAAATGATATTCATGCAGAGAAAATATATATATATATATATATATATAATTTGTTAGATTTAATGTATATATATATATTTATAGATAAACAAATAAAGAAAAATATATATAATATTTATAGTAAGGAAAATATTTATTTTTGGTTATGTATTGAAATATATATATATATATACAGTTTAAAAATATATAGGACTTATAAATTGTTGTAGAATTTTCAAAAAGGTGGATTTTAAAATATGTATAGGTTATTCTAGTATATGTAGATTCAAATAAAAAGTAAATATATATATATTCGCATTTTATCACTACTAAGTGTTTTAAAATATGCGTTTAGTACAAATTTATGCATTTATTAAGTTATGTGATTTATCTTAGTTACTAAAGATAATATATTAAAGGAAATTTAGTTTTAAATTAGATTTTGAGTAAATTAATTATTAATTGGAAATTAACTGTTACTAATAAACTGTAAATGTCTACTCAAAAATCGAGAAACAAGCAGGAGTGGGAATGGTTGCTAACAAAAGTCGAAGGTGAGTTAATCTCACTCATCTGGATTACTGTTAATTTAGATAGTTTGGATTTAAATTATTGGATGTGCTTGGATGAATTTGATAATTTATCTGTTGGGTGATATTATATATATATATATATATATATATATATATATATATATATATATATATATTGGAGTGATTGATTTCCCGCAATATATAGCGGATGAGACCATATGCGCCGCATAATAGCAGATGAGATAATATAATCTCATATACCGCGATATTCCACCTCGAAGTGGAATTGGTATTTTTATATTGTGCTAACGTCTACGGATGCAGTGAAATAGGTTGGTGGGATCCAACTAGATTCCTCAAAATATTTAGATTGTTTTAATATTCTGTGATATGATTTATTTATAATTAGAGATAGATTATATTGGTGATTGAAAATATTGAATGCTATGTTTGATTGGATATATTTGGGTATATTGAGTTATCAAAAATATATAGATTGGATTTTTGAAAAGAAAATAAAAGAGAGAATTTTTAAGTAAAATTATTATAGAGAATTTGGATAAATTAAAGAATGATGTAGCAAAAGATAAAAGTCAAATTTTAAATTCTAATAAATAAATTCCAGAGTATGGGAAAGGAGATTTTGAATAAATTGGAATAAATGAATTTTTAAACTTAAGGGATATTATTTAAAGGAAATAAAGATTTATTTTTCAATTCAGGATTTAAATGGTTTAGGAAAAATAAAAGAAGAATTTTGAAATAAATATGAAATTGGTAATTTCGATTTAAATAAGATTTTTAAATCATAATAAGGTAGTTAAATCTAAAATTAATGGGTTTTGAAATAAATTAAATAAGTAATGGAATTTATTTTTTAATGGAGTAAAATCTGAAAATCGATTTGGAAATTTTTACGGTTTGAAATTGTGTTTTTAAAGAAGATGAAACTATGGAATGTATAAACTGGTTTATAAGTGAAATAAGATATCGGTGGATATTTAGAAGTATAAATTCAAGATGGAAATTTATAAAGGAATGGGTAATTTGTTTTAAAAATAAATAGAGGTTTATTTTTAAAAGGTGTGAAGGAAAAGTGTATTTCCCTGAAAAGCCAAGTGCGTTTTCAAGCAGATTTTTATGTATAAGTTAGAAGTTTTAAAGTTGTTTAAAAGAATGTTTTTAAGAAATTATCATTTAAGCTGTTAAATTTTTAAAGGTAAATACTTATTAAATTAGTTATAGTGATAATTATTTTTAAAATGGTTTTTTTTGGCGTAGCTATTTTAAAAAAAAAGGTTAATTGGTATTATGTTTTACAAAGATAAGTATTAATATTTATATTTTATAAAATAGTTTTATTTTAAAGATAGTTTGGTTAAAGTTTTATTTGAAACTTGTATAGAAATTCATAACTCTTATTTAAAATTTAGTTTGGTGTAACTTTTATTTTAAAAATTTAGTTTAATATTTTATAAAATTATTTTAAAGTATATATTTTTGAATAAAGTGTTTAAGTAGTTTAATTTAAATGTTTTATAGTATATTTTAGAATAAAGTGATTTAAATTAATTTAAAATCTAAAGTACTTGGACTTGGTAATTTTTAGTGGGAAATAAACAATTTTGGGGATTTATTCCACGAGTGAAAAGAGATTTGAAACTGATTTCAGAAGATTGAAGTGAAGAATATATGCTGTGAAGATATTTTGAAATTAATAAATATTTTGGAAATTATTATGGCTTGATGATTGTTTGTGAATGTTATTTGATAGTTAAATAACCGACTATCAATATTGGTCATTGCACTGATCGTTTTGAAGAGACCGGGATCAGGATTAATTTTCCGAAAACCACTTCGCTCCGGTTTGAACGTTTTCGTGTGGAAGACAAGCGCTTGGAGTCGAAGATGGAGCAGTGAAGTGCAAGGGCTAATCGCTACTAATCCTGAAGGTGATTCCAAATTGGATGTAGTAGAAGTAGTGCCTTTGGTTCCGTTCGAACCCAGAATGGACGTGTATGGACGAATGCTTTCAGAACATCGTCAGGAGGACGATGAGCATTCTAAGTGAATGTGTGCTAAAAAGTTAATGCATAGCTTTGGGCCTCATCAACTGGGAATGGCTAAAACAGGGGAGGTGCACACAAAGCTAAGTGGCTAGCAACCAATTAGGGTAAGGTCACCCCTTTCTAGATGTCCCTTTTTCCAACGGTGTGGGCAGTTGCCGATCCCAACCGCGGGGTGAACTTATTCGGACTATCCGGTAAGGGGTAGCTCCGGTCTAGTGATGCAGGTGATCAGGGTGGATCCTTGGTACGGTGATCTAAACCACGTACTGTGACGGACGATACCCCAGTAGCCCTGCCATTAATGAAAATCCATTCTCCCTACGTGCCATTATGGTTTTGTTTGTATACCTATTAGCTGAAATTTAATAATGTAACAATTTCGTCTATTTGAATAAGTATTTGTATATAGACACTACTATATTATCAGAGGATTTTATAAGAAAGGTTTTGGTTATCGTAAGGTAAAAACCCGACATGTTTATTTGTGGTGTGGTCTTACGAGATACCTTTGATTTCAAAGGATTTTGAAAACTTTAATAATCCAATTGAGTGTGTTTTCTCATGCTGGTTTTCCAGACTGACTCGGGTGTTATTTAAGTATAATGCTCGGGTCAGATCGAGTATTATAGAATATAGATTCTAGATGGACTGCTATGGAGCTCAGGAGACGAGCTGGATGATGAGGCGTATTTCCATAAATTCATATTTCCGTTGTGCAGTGTAAGCTGTATATTCATCTTTGGAAGGACGAGATATTATAACCGTCCTGCATTATGATGTTGATTGTATTATACTCTGATGATGTAATTTATAAAATAGATATAATTCTTTTGCTTTAAAAGATTAGTCATTTATCTATTATATATTGTTCCACTACGATAGTAAGATTCTGATATTGTTTTCTATTTCTTCTTCTACCACATTCTTCTTTAACCCTAACGATTCGGTTTTCCGGCATTCAATTGTTCGGCATTTGATACAGCGGATGTATTGATGCCGATTTTTGGGCGTCAAAAAATCGGGTCGTTACATATAGCATAATGAAACTCTTCTAATTTCTCTTTTCCTCCAAATTCTAAACAGTAAAATGATAATATATATATATATATATATATATAAGTAGAAAAGAGCGAAAATAAGAGAAGAATAGGATTGACTCGGAGCGCGGAAATAAAGGTGAACTTGAATCTATAACTCTAATCAAAATTCAATTCAGTCCTTTCTTCATACCGGTAATTTTAGTAAATGTGTGTACCCTTTTATAATTTAATTTGAAGTAAGAGGGGGTCAAATAAAAGGGGAACGGTTCTAGATTTGGAGAATGGGAAAGTTATAAGGTTACTGGGAAAAATTACATATTTTGCAACAAAATTAGCTTTATTTCATTGTATCTATTTCAGTTATTCCTATTTATAATCGCTTGAATATAGATCTATATGTGTGTAATGATTAGATTTAAATCTGTATGTGCGTAATGATTAGATTTGAATTTATAAGTGCGTAATGATTAGATGTACATGTATTGTTTACACATAACGAATTTAATGAAATAGATCTTGTAAAATGGAATATATAATTTAAACGGTAAGGTGTGAATGAAGTAAAAAGATTCAAAAATTTAATATGTGAAAGACCAATACAATTTGGAAGTAAATGAAAAGAAAATGAAATAAATAGGTAAGAAGAAATAAATGGAAGTCAAATGAAAGAAAACGAAAGGGATGGGCAAGAGGGAATATAACGTAGAATGGGAGAATGAGTAAAAGGATAGAATATGGTATTATGAACTTGATAAGATAAAAGGGGTAAATAAATTTAAAGAAAAAGAAGAAACGCATAACGAAATAAAGATCTAGGGTCGATAGTGAACAGTTTTGGCATAGTAATTAAACAAGAATGAATGAAGATATATATATATGTTTCCTCAAGTATGCATTTCTGATGGGTATGAATTATATAAGTATGCAAATAATTTAAATGAATAAGAATGACATTAGTTAGTAGTATATGTTAGAATGCAAAACATATCCAACCATAGGATCCATGGAAAGTATACGCTTGCTTGTAAATGAAGGAATACCCCAATAGAAAGTTTAATCTACTTCAAATATTTATAAAAAGGGGGTATTGCCTTGATTGCATTAAGTAATATAAATATGACGGTGAGCATGATCGGGCACAATGCAGCAAATGTGGGACCAAGGTCAATAGTTAGGGCTGGCATAGGTTAAGAACATCATCAATCCTTAGTGGTCAACAGGAATGTGACAACCTAAAATTTTCAACATTTGAAATTAAATATCTAATTGATTTTAAATATTGGAAGTTGTTTTAAACTTGAATTTCAATTTTAACTGTAAATTTGGCAATTTAATCATTGAATTTAATTTATTGAGATTGGGTAAAAAATTGAATCTTCAGTTTTAAGCTGTTTAAAAATATTTCTAAGGCTTCGAAAATTTATATTGATGATACTGAAGATAATGGAAGTTTCAGAATTTAAATTTGAAAATGATTTGTTCAGTTTTGCAATTTATATCATTTAAATCGATATTTAAAAAGTCTTTCGAGGCATGGTCTCGAAAATACGACGAAACCAGTTCCATTGGATCCGTAATATTGTATTATTATCGGATTCCAATTTTCGTAGCATTCGGAGTTTTCGTGTGATCGTACGGTAAGCAAACGCGCTAAAAATTTAAATCGAAAATTCGATATTTTAACTGGTTCAAAAAGCTGTCTTCTCCATACGATCTAATTTGGACTCAAACCTTTTTCATTGCGTTCGAAATAGGGGGTTAACATTAAAAAGGCCTAGCGGCATGCCTCGATTGGAGATCGAAATTTTGAATCACGGAAATCGAAACGACCTGAATTTGTATTTAAATTAAATATAGATACATATGTGTATTTAATAATATTTTTATAAGGCAATTCTACACGTATCCTTTTTGAACAACATGTGCTTCATTTTCTCTGATAATTTCACACACGTTCATTCGGTTCAAAATAACAAAGAAAAAAAATAAAGAAGAACCATCTCGTTCAAAAAAAATCAAAGGAAGAAAATAAAATGGCCAAAGCCTTTCTTCTCAAAACAATCGCCGTCCCTCCCATTCCTCTCTGTATTCAAAATCGAAATCATTATCAAAAGGACGCGCGATTGTTCAATCGAAATCGCTCAAAATAAATTTTTAAAAAAGAGGTTGCGCTCAAAATTGAAGTCAACTACTGTGGCTGCGAGCTAGGGCTTCGCTGGCGACGCAATTGGGTTGAGAAATCATGAAGGAATCGAGAGTGGCATATGGGAGTTTGAGTAGCGACTGCCGTAGATAGGAAACTGAAGATGGGAGAGCACACGCGCGCTTGCATATGCGAGGGTAGCGTGGCAACGTTGATTCGACGTCTAGGTGAATACTGGACATCAACGTTGAACGGCGGTATACATCGCGAATCTCAAATGGGTGGCCGAGGGCTTGCGATTTTGTGACAAAGAGCGCAAGTGGCGGCACGACTGTGGAGTCGTCGAGGTTGCAACAGCGTTCGAAGCGAGTGAAGGGGATGGTTTCGTCGTGATGGTTTTGGGTATGTTACTCCTTCTATTTTGAGTTCGTATATACATAAAAAAAACAATTTATTTTATATATATATATATATAAATAAATATTGAAATGGAAGGATATGTTAACAGAAAATTTAGTGTATATTTAATGCAGTTTTCAATTTTATATACATGCAGATTTGAAATTTATATGTAATTTTTTTTTTCAGAGATACATATATATATAATGCAGCTAGGATGTCGAAAAATATATGTAAAGTTCAAAACAGAAATTATTTTATAGTTAAGTATATCTTTAATATATAGGTAAATTAGAAATTATTTTAGATTTTGGTAGTAATAATAATACATATACCTATTTTTAATTGCTAATTTATTTTTAAATTAATGGTTTGGTGATTAATTTATTTTATTAAACCATTTAATTGTTTTAATTACTGAAAATAAATTATTAAAGGGAATTTAGTTTTAAATTTAATTTTCAGTAACGTAAATTTAATAAAAGGATTTGGTTTAAAATTTAAAAGTGCTAGTTTAAAATAAAATCACCGGTTAATTAAAACCATCAATTGAAAATTTATTATTCGATTTATTTCGAATATTAATAAATTGTATAAATGTTTAAACATGGTCTAAAATGGAGAAACAAGCCGGAATGGAAATGAGTTGCAATGGATTGAAAATAAAAAGTGAGATCTTCTCACTCAATCAGATTTTTCTGATTTAATTTTAATATAGTTAGATTTAAAATTGTTGATTGTGTTGATTGTGTGCTTGAATGAAAATTATTATCAGTTATATTGAATTTGACCCTATGCGCCGCATAATAGAGGATGATACTATATATAAATCCATATACCATGATATTCCACCTTGAAGTGGAATTGGTACTATATATGTATTTGGAGTGATTGATTTCCCGCATTGTATAGCGGATGAGACCCTAAGCGCCGCATAATAGCGGATGATATTTTATAAATCCCATATACCGCGATATTCCACCTCGAAGTGGAATTGGTATTTAATTATTGTGCTAATGTCTGTGGATGCAAGGAAATAGATTGGAGGGATCCAATTGGATTCCTCAAATAATTGAATTTGTTTCAATAATTGTATGTTGATTTGTTTATAATCTGTGTGTGAATATATTGTGATTGAAATCGTTAAAGGCCATAGTTTAGCCGAATTTATTTTTGGTATCATAGGATACCAAAAATATATAAAAATTGGATTTTTAAAAATTCAAGTAGAAAATCTATAAAAAATATTTGAAAATTGGATAAATTTAAAAGGAATTTGAAAAGGATAAAGTTTTATTTTTGAAATCCTGTTGAATAAATTCCAAAAATTTAGAGAAGGATTTTAATAAATGGATTTGGGTAATACTATCCAAAAGTTGAAAATTTTATTTAAAATTGGGATTTTAGATACTTTGGAAGAGATTAAGGGAAATAAATTTTAGAAATTTAATTTGGTGTTTGAAAAGATTTTAGAAATCAATTTGAAAATTAATTTGGTGATTAAAAATAGACCTTGGGAAATCGATATGAAAATCGATTTGTTGATTGAAATAAATTTAAAAATAAATTTGGATTCGTAATTGAAATAAATTTGGAAATCAATTTGAGAATTGATTTGGTGTTGAAAGTGAATATTTGGAAAACAATTTGAAAATCGTATAGTAGTGGATATTTGAAAATATAAATTCACAATGGAAATTTATATAGGAAAGGGAATTTTGTTTTAAAAATGAACGTTGGTTTATTTTTTATAAACTGTGGAAAGAAATTTACAGATTTGGAATGTAAATTTGAAATAAATCGAGAAGATTTATTAATTAATTTAAGTGAACCATTTTAAAATGGGAAGTGTATTTCCCTAGAAAGCCGAGTATATTCGCAAAATAGTTTTTAAAATATAAATTAGAAATTCTAGAGTTGGTTTTAAAAGAATATTTTTGAAGAAGTTATTTTCATAAGTTGTTTTGGAAATCTTTAAAATAAATATTTATTTAGTTAATTATAGAAGTGACTATTTGAAGATTTAAAATGATGTTTGATTTATAAAATGGTTATTTAAATAGCTATACCTTATTTACTAATTTTATTTTAAAATTAGTTTGGACTTGAAGTTTTATCTAAGATATTGATATAATATTTTCATAACTATTATTCTAAAATAAAGTTTTTTAAAATAGTTTTTACTTTAAATATTTCCAAGTATATGTGTTTGGATAACTAGTTTAAATTATTTTAAAGTATTTGAACTTGGTAGATTTTCAGTGGAAATGAATAAATATTTGAAAATATATTCCGCGTGAGGAAATTGATTTGAAATTTGTTTTCAAAGGATTGAAATGTGGAAATTGATTTGAAATTTGTTTTTAAAGGATTGAAATGTGGAAATTGATTTGAAATTTGTTTTCAAAAGGTTGAAATGTGAAAATATATCTTGCGAAGATATTTTGAAAGTAAATAACTGGAGGAAAATTGTTTGAAATCTTGGTGATTGTTGTGAATGATGATTGATAATTAAATAACCGACTATCAATATTGGCCTTTTTAATGGCATTTGAATTTCGATGCGATTGAGGGTCGGATTCCAAATGGATATTCGAAACCCACATTGAACCTTTGTGATTATGATGGATCTTTTGTTTAAAAGATCAAATTGGAAAATTTGTTGTGATTTGTTTGAAATCTGATTGAACACTTATTTTTAAAATAAGCGCTCGTTATTCAGATTAGCTGGGAGAGGACTTTATGTCGTAAAACCTATTCCGAATAATAATACGACGAATGGGATTGCATTTGAAGACAGTGTTGAAGACCGGGCATTTTCGAAAATGAAAGGATTACCTGTCGAATGTCTCTGCACGGGGTTGCTCCGATATAGAGATTTTATCTCCCTTTGTGATGGGGATTCCGGACGTGACTAGTGAATATCCGGATTGTAAGGGCTTCTTTGGAAGTGCTTTCGGTTCCGTTCGATCCCGGAACAGACTTGTATGGATGTGTGTCTGACATTACACTTTGAGATGTAAAGCTGGTTTCTATCAAATACATTTTTATTGGTGGCGGAGAATTTATTCTCTTAGCTCAACACCCTTCTCTAAGACGTACGAGCTCAGAGGTTATGTAGCCGATGGTTAATAGTGATATATTCCCAAATTGGTAATGTTACATATAAAGTGCTTCTGATCATTTGTTGATCGAAGCATGACTTTGTAAAAAAGTGTAGCTTTGTGGATGAGACTTCGTCAGACCTCACACCTCGAAAATGGTCGAAACAGGAAGGATGCGGCAAGGTTATTTGGGGGTAGCACCCCTTGAGGGTATGTTATTTCCTTCTGGAAAAGGGTAGTATCATGGTATGGAGCCCAGATATTTTACCTATGTTGTTGCTGCAAATTTATTATACTTTGTGTTTGTTTCTTTGTGGTTGTTTATTTGTGGTTGAGGATCCTCGGATAAAGGTCGCAAACGACCGGGGGATGACATACTCGTGTAGTAGTTACCTAGTTACAGAGGTAACTCGGCTTTGTGTTGGCAAAGAGCTAGTTAAGTTCTAGGGAAGTCCCTCTAGAGGCATACCCATATGGCAGTAGAAAGTTCCTTAGCCTGACCACTTGTTAGAAATTCAAAGAAACAATACGCGCCCTGTACAGTTTTAGTTGCATAACCTGCCATGGAATGTGGCGGTAACCTGCTATCGAACATGGTAGTTATAGTAGGCATACAATAATGGTTGTATGCTGACTAGGATTAATATTATACTTTCGAAATGTTTTCTGCACTATGCACTAATAATAATATTAAAAAAAAAATGTGCGTATCAAGCATGTTTGACTATCATAAGGAGAAATCTCCTCCAATTCTGCGTTTGCATTGTGTGTGTTGCGAGAGGCCTTATGGTAGTTTCATTTTTCAAAAGAATTGCGGATTTCGTTTCCTTTCTTTGTGAAAAATAACTGTTTTTAAGATCTCAGACCAGTCCCATGACTGACCTAGAGTTTGTTGTTCCCTTTCTATACTCTGGGTGCCCATAATTTTCCACACGGGCAGCCTAGAGTCAGGTTATCAGTTATTCAGGAGCAAAGTCAAGAAGTTGCTGGGAGATCTGGAGTTCAAGATGGATGGCAAGACGTATCACTTATACTATGTAGTGTCCGCTGCGTTGGGATTGCTGCAGGTTCAGTTTTAATATGGATTAGTTACTGTAAATGCCTACTGTTGAATGGCGTCGTAAACTCTGATAATGTGTTGTATGTAAAACTGATATAGTTCTTTGTTTTAAAGATTATTCATTTATCTATTACATTTGTTCCGCCGCGAAATGTGAGATTCTGTTATTGTTTTCTGTTTCTTCTTCTATCTTCCTCTTTTCAAACCCTAACGGTTTCCGGCATTCGACTGTGCGGCATTGGATACAATGGACGTATCGATGTCAACTTTCAAAAGTCGAAAAATCGGGTCGTTACAAATTTGGTATTAGAGCATTTGGTTAAGCGTTAACATTGGGTCTGGTAATAATATGAGCGCGTATTTGTTAGTGAATATAAAAATTGTTTTATATTGTGTTGACTTATCGGTTGAGTGTTTATATATTCTGGTCGGTGTAGTCTAGCTAACTGTGTCGATAAGAGTTTCTAAACTCTTAAACAAGATATACTGACGCGGTATTATTTTAAAATAGGGTAAATGAAATAATTTTACCCAAATTATTTTTGTATATAAAAGGAATAATTTTTCCCTAAATTATTATAGTAGTATATGGTTGCTTGGATGTTAAGAAGTGATAATATTAAATTATTATCATTGAAATTGAATCATAAATTGAAATCATAATAAAAAGCTGAGAAATAAATTCATAAACAAATGGAATTTGTAAATATAAATTGTAAATGTGATTTATAATTTGAAATAGATTTCTAGAGAAGTGTTTTGAAAGGATTTGAAATTTGGAAAATTTGGAAATTAAATCCCTTTTGAATTTGAAATGGTTTTCAAAGGTTTTGGAAAAATGTTTTGAAGGGATAAAAGCGCTAAACTCTTTTCGGTCGTTGGAAAATAACTTCGGTGATGATTACAGCATCATCAATGTTTTTTCAGAAGAGGAATTGCTGCCAAATTATTTTAAATGGGAGTTGTATGGAAAGTGGATTTGGTTTTGGAAATTCAAAAGAAAATTTGAATTGATTTCAAAAAAATGGTTTTTGAAATGTTGAAAAGGCTCTAGAATCTGGTAAAAATAGTTATGAAATAAAATTTATTAAGATGGAAAATAAATTGTGAATGAATGAATGAATTTACGATTGCAAGTAAATGAAAGGGAAATTAAATGTTGAAATTCATTTCGAATTTGTATGTAAAAAGAATTGGAATTGAAATTGAATTTGATTTGTGATAAACAAAGTAAAATAGAAAATTTGCCAAAAGGGATCAAATGAAGCAAAGTATTGAAATAAAATTAGTGAGTGAAGCTAATTGAAGGAATGACAAATTTGATATGATTTAAAATAAATTGAATTCAAGATTTATAAATAAAAGGTAAATTGAGTTCATGTGAAAAACCAGTTTAAATATAAGTAGTTATGAACCAAAGTGGTAAATTGAAAATAAATATAAGAAAATATATAGGATATTTATATCAAACTTAAGGATTAATGTAAAATTCTTAAGTAAAATTTGGAGTTGCGAAAATATTCTAAATTGATAAGTGAGCAAAAGAATAAAACTAGAATTGAAAACTGAATATCGAAAACCAAGTTGAATTGTGTGAAATAAAATGAAGATATAAAATTAGTTTAAAGTGAACTAAAGATAATAAAGGCGAAAATAAAAAAGTGGATTGAGATAAAATGAATTAGAATTTGTAATGGATTAGTAAATGAAACTGATTTAAAATAGTGATATGAATTAGTTGCGAATGAAAGACAGTTGGTAAATGAAGGTAAATTGAATCCAAATAGAATTGAAATTGTAAATTGAACTCAAATGAAATTGAAAATGCGAGATTGAATGAAAATGGATATATAACTTCAATAGTGAAGTAAAGATGGTAGAAGAAGTAAGTATTCAAACTTTTGTAATGGAATGTGCAAAATGATTTTTGAATGCAGAAACTGGATATGGTTGTTAAATAACATACAAGTGATATAAAGGAAGTGGAATTGGGATTTTGACTTCGAAGATAAAATTGAATTGCACGACAAAAAGGTCTGTATTTGAATTTCAGTATGAAATTTGATGATTTTCTTGTCCTGCCACTTGGCGTTTTATTTTCTTTGGAATCTGGGGGCCCGTTGTGGCATTTTGTAGTCGTACCGAGCTAGCCGCGCAAAGGAGACGCTGGCGAAATTTTTTGAAAATTTAGGGTGTCAGAAAAGATTTGAGAAAATTTTGAAAATTTAAATTTTGATTTCAAATCTAAATTTGAATTGTTAAAGAAAATGAGGTTGTTTAGAAATTATGGAAGACTTGGAAAGTTAGTTGAAATGATGGCTTTAATGAAAAGATTTGTTGGTAAGTTGATAAACCTATTTGGTCTTGGAAAGATAGCGAATGTGTTAAGGGTCATTCTTCTTAACTAGTAATTTCGGGATGAAATTCTTTTAAGGGGGGAAGGATGTGATGACCTAAAATTTTCTACATTTGAAATTAAAATATTTAATTGATTTTAAATATTGGAAGTTGTTTAAACTTGAATTTCAATTTTAACTGTAAATTTGGCAATTTAATCATTGAATTTAATTTACTGAGATTGGGTAAAAATTTGAATCTTCAGTTTTAAGCCGTTTAAAAATATTTTCAAGGCTTCGAAAATATATATTGATAATACTGATGGAAGTTTCAGAATTGAATTAGAAAATGATTTGTTCAAACTTTGAAATTTATATCGTTTAAATCAATATTTAAAAAGTCTTTCGAGGCACGGTCTCGAAAATTCGACGAAATCAGTTCCATTAGATCGGTAATACTGTATATTATCGGATTTCAATTTTCGTACCATTCGGAGTTGTCGTGTGATCGTACGGTAAGCAAACGCGCTAAAAATTAAAATCGAAAATTCGATATTTTAACTGGTTCAAAAAGCTATCTTCTCCACACGATCGAATTTGGACTCGAAACCTTTTTCATTGCATTTGAAATAGAGGGTTAACATTATAAACGCCTAGTGGCACGCCTCGATTGGAGATCGAAATTTTGAATCACGGAAATCGGAACAATTTGAATTTATATTTAAATTAAATATAGATACATATGTGTATTTAATAATATTTTTATAAGGCAATTCTACACGTATCCTTTTTGAATAACACGTGCTTTGTTTTCTCTGGTAATTTCACACGCGTTCGTTCGGTTCAAAATAACAAAGAAAAAAAAATAAAGAAGAACCAACTCGTTCAAAAAAAAATCAAAGGGAGAAAATAAAATGGGCCGAAGCCTTTCTTCTCAAAACAATCACCGTCCCTCCCATTCCTCTCTGTATTCAAAACCGAAATCAAAATCAAAAGGGCGCGAGATTGTTCAATCGAAATCGCTCAAAATAAATTAAAAAAAAGAGGCTGTGCTCAAAATTGAAGTCGACTTCAGTGGCCGCAAGATAGGGCTTCGGTGGCGACGCAATTGGGTCAAGAAATCGCGAAGGAATCGAGAGTTGCGTATGGGAGTTTGAGCAACGACTGTCGTAGATAGGTCACTGAAGATGGGAGAGCACGCGTGCGCTCCCACACGCGAGGGTTGCGCGACAACTCGATTCGACGTCTGGGTGAATACTGGACATCAACGTTGAACGGCGGTATACATCGCGAATCTCGAATGGGTGGCCGAGGGTTTGCGATTTCGTGACAAAGAGCGCAAGTGGCGGCACGGCTGTGGAGTCGTCGAGGTTGCAACAGTGTTCGAAGCAAGTGAAGGGGATGGTTCCGTCGTGATGGGTTTGGGTATGTTACTCCTTCTATTTTGAGTTCGTATATACATAAAAAAAGAACAATTTATTTTGTGTGTGTATATATATATATATATATATATATATATATATATGCAGATGGAAGGATATGTTAACAGAAAATTTAGTGTATATTTAATGCAGTTTTCAGTTATATATACATGCAGATTTGAAATTTATATGTAAAATTTGTTTTTTCCAGATATATATATATAAAGCAGCTAGGATTTCGAAAAATATATGTAAAGTTCAAAACAGAAATTATTTTACAGTTAAGTATATCTTTAATATATAGGTAAATTAGAAATTAATTTAGATTTTCGTAATAATAATAATACATATACCTATTTTTAATTGCTAATTTATTTTTAAAATAATGGTTTGGTGATTAATTTATTTTATTAAACTATTTAATTGTTTTAACTACTGAAAATAAATTATTAAAGGGAATTTAGTTTTAAATTTAATTTTTAGTTAAGTAAATTTATTAACAGGAATTGGTTAAAAATTTAAAAGTGCTAGTTTAAAATAAAATCACCAGTTAATTAAAACCATCAAACGAAAATTTATTATTCGATTTATTTCGAATATTAATAAATTGTATAAATGTTTATACAAGGTCTAAAATGGAGAAACAAGCCGGAATGGAAATGAGTTGCAATGGATTACAAATAAAAGGTGAGATCTTCTCACTCAATCGGATTTTTCTGATTTAATTTTAATATAGTTAGATTTAAAATTGTTCATTGTGTGCTTGAATGAAAATTATTCTCAGTTATATTGAATTAGACCCCATGCGTCGTATAATAGCGGATGATATTATATATAATTCCATATAACGTGATATTCCACCTTGAATGGAATTGGTATTATATATGTATTTGGAGTGATTGATTTCCCGCATTGTATAGCGGATGAGACCCTATGCACCACATAATAGCGGATGATATTTTATAAATCCCATATACCGCGATATTCCACCTTGAAGTGGAATTGGTATTTAATTGTTGTGGTAACGTCTGTGGATGCAGGGAAACAGGTTGGAGGGATCCAACTGGACTCCTTAAATAATATAATTTGTTTCAATAATTGTGTGTTGATTTTTTTAAAATCTGTGCGTGAATATATTGTGATTGAAATCGTTGAAGGCCATAGTTTAGCCGAGTTTATTTTTGGTATCATAGGATACCAGAAATATATAAAAATTGGATTTTAAAAATTCAAGTAGAAAGTCTATTGAAAAATTTATTTTTGGAAATTGGATAAATTTAAAAGAAGGAATTTGAAAAGGATAAAGTTTTATTTTTGAAATCCTGTTAAATAAATTCCTAAAATATGGAGAAGGATTTTAATAAATTGATTTAGGCAATACTATTCAAAAGTTGAAAATTTGAAATATGGATTTTAGATAGTTTGGAAGAGATAAAGGGAAATAAATTTTAGAAATTAAACTTGGAATTTAAGGTGGTGTTTGAAAAGATTTTAGAAATCAATTTGAAAATTAATTTGGTGATTAAAAATAGACCTTTGGGAAATTGATATGAAAATCGATTTGTTGGCCGAAATAAATTTAGAAATCAATTTGGAATTGGATTCGATAATTGAAATAAATTTTGAAATAAATTTGAGAATTGATTTGGTGTTGAAAGTGAATATTTGGAAAACAATTTGAAAATCGTATA
Organism: Allium cepa; assembly: GCA_030765085.1. Classification (NCBI taxonomy): domain Eukaryota; kingdom Viridiplantae; phylum Streptophyta; class Magnoliopsida; order Asparagales; family Amaryllidaceae; genus Allium; species Allium cepa. The sequence goes on along the minus strand of CM060940.1, from coordinate 140,249,863 downwards.
TCAGTGGATATTTGAAAATATAAATTCACAATGGGAATTTATAAAGGAAAGGAATTTTACTTTAAAAATAAACGTTGGTTTATTTTTTTTTAAAGTGTGGAAAGTAATTTATAGATTTGGAATGTCAATTTAAAATAAATCGAGAAGATTTATTAATTGATTTAAATGAACCATTTTAAAATGGAAAGTGTATTTCCCTAGATAGCCGAGTATATTTGCAAAATAGTTTTTAAAATATAAATTAAAATTTCTAGAGTTGTTTTTAAAAGAATATTTTTGGAGAAGTTATTTTCCCAAGTTGTCTTGGAAATCTTTAAAATAAAGATTTATCTAATTAATTATAGAAGTGAATATTTGAAGATTTAAAATGATATTTGATTTAAAAATGGTTATTTAAATAGTTATACGCTATTTACTAATTTTATTTTAAATTAGTTTGGACTTGAAGTTTTACCTAAGATATTGATATAATATTTCCATAACTAATATTCTAAAATAAAGTTTTTTTAAAATAGTTTTTACGTTAAATATTTCCAAGTATATGTGTTTGGATAAGTAATTTGAATTATTTTAAAGTGTTTGAACTCGGTAGATTTTCAGTGGAAATGGAGAAATATTTGGAAATATATTCCGCGTGAGGAAATTGATTTGAAATTTGTTTTCAAAGGATTGAAATGTGGAAATTGATTTGATTTTTTTTTTCAAAGGATTGAAATGTGGAAATTGATTTGAAATTTGTTTTCAAAGGATTGAAATGTGGAAATTGGTTTGAAATTTGTATTTGAAAGGTCGAAATGTGAAAATATAACTTGCGAAGATATTTTGAAAGTAAATAACTGGGGGAAAATTATTTGAAATCTTGGTGATTGTTGTGAATGATGATTGACAATTAAATAACTGACTATCAATATTGGCCTTTTTAATGGCATTTGAATTTCGATGCGACCGGAGGTCGGATTCCAAATGAATATTCGAAACCCACATCGAACCTTTGTGATTATGATGGATCTTTTGTTTAAAAGATCAAAGTGGAAAATTTGTTGTGATTTGTTTGAAATCTGATTGAACACTTATTATTATAATAAGCGTTCGTTATTCGGATTAGCTGGGAGAGGACTTTGTGTCAGAAAACTCATTCCGAATAATGATACGACGAAGTGGGATTGAATTTGAAGACAGTGTTGAAGACCGTATATTTTCGAAAACGAAAGGATTACTTATTGAATGTCTCTGCACCAGGTTTCTCCGGTATAGAGATTTTATCACCTTTTATGATGGGGATTCCGGACGTGATTAGTGAATATTCGGATTGCAAGGGCTTCTTTGGAAGTTCCATCGGTTCCGTTCGATCCCGGAACAGACTTGTATGGATATGTGCCTGATATTACACTTTGAGATGTAAAGTTGGTTTCTATCAAATACATTTCTGTTGGTGGCGGAGAATTTATTCTCTTAGCTTAACACCCTTCGCTGAGACGTACAAGCTCAGAGGTTATGTAATTGATGGTTACTAATGATATATTCATAAATTGGTAATGTGGCATACAAAGTACTGTTTATCATTTGTTGATCGAAGCATGACTTTGTGAAAAAGTGTAGATTTGTGGACAAGACTTCGTCGGACGTCACACCTCGGAAATGGACGAAACAGGAAGGATGCAGCAAGGTTATTTGGGGGTAGCGCCCCCTGAGGATATGTCATTTCCTTCTGGAAAAAGATAGTATCATGGTATGGAGCCTAGATATTTTACCTATGTTGTTGCTGCAAAATTATTATACTTTGTGGTTGTTGCTTTGTGGTTGAGGATCCTCGGATAAAGGTCGCAAACGACCGGGGGATGGCATACTCGTGTAGTCGTTACCTAGTTACAGAGGTAAACCGGCCTTATGTTGACAAAGAGCTGGTTACGTTCTTGGGATGTCCCTCCATAGGCGTGCCCATGTGGCAGTAGGAAGTTCCTTAGCCTGACCATTTGTTGAAAATCCAAAGAAACAATACGCGTCCTGTATGGTTTTCGTTGTATAACCTGCCATGTAATGTGGCGGTAACCTGATATTGAACATGGTAGCTATAGTAGGCATATAATAATGGTTGTATGCTAGTTAAGATTAATATTATACTTTAGAAATGTTTTCTGCACTATGCACTAATAATAATATTAAAAAAGATTTTGCGTATCAAGCATGTTTGACTATCATAAGGAGAAATCTCCTCCAATTCTACGTTTGCATTGTGTATGTGGCGGAAGGCCTTATGGTAGTTTCATTTTCCATAAGCATTGCGGATTTCGTTTCCTTTCTTTATGAAAAAAATTGTTTTTAAGATCTCACACCAGTCTCATGATTGACCTGGAGTTTGTTGTTCCCTTTCTAAACTCTGGGTGTCCATAATTTTCCACACGGACAGCCTAGAGTCAGGATATCAGTTATTCGGGAGAAAAGTAAAGAAGTTGCTGGGAGATCTGGAGTTCAAGCTGGATGGCGAGACGTATCACTTATACTATGTAGTGTCCACTGCGTTGGGATTGCTGCTGGTTCAGTTTTTATATGGATTAGTTGTTGTAAATGCCCAGTGTTGAATGGTGTTGTTGTAAACTCTGATAATGTGTTGTATGTAAAACTGATATATTTATTTGTTTTAAAGATTATTCATTTATCTATTATATTTGTTCCACTGCGAAATGTGGGATTCTATTATTGTTTTCTGTTTCTTCTTCTATCTTCTTTTGTTTAAACCCTAACGGTTCGGTTTTCTGGCATTCGACTGTGCGGCATTGGATACAATGGACTTATCGATGTCGACTTTCGAAAGTCGAAAAATCGGGTCGTTAGAAGGAAGGAGAGGGTTACACTTAGACTACCCTACGTCTTCTTACCAGGATAGATCATGTTGGGTCATGCACCGCCACTGTTGTTTGCTAGTTTTGTAACGACCCCGGATTTTTATATAAATTTAAAATGATAATTAAAATCTATTTTTGAAGAAAACGGTGAAATTAATCGATTTAGTGATGTGAGTTTCCCCGAGTTCAAATATATTCTATATAAATCATTTAAATTTTTAATTATGGTATATATATGTATATATGTGAATATATATATATATATATATGTATATTTGGGTATATATGAGTCAATTTGAAATTATAAAATCTTGTGTGTGTATATATATATATATATATATATATATTTTGATTTGAATTTAAATCTTAGATGAATGGTTTAATAAATATTTGAGTTATAAAATAAATTAAGAAAAAATATTTGAGTTATAAAATAAATTAAGAAAAAATATATATATATATATATATATAGTAACTCATAAATAAATTTTAACAACATGTTAACATAGAAGTTATTCATACTATAAAGTAATAGGACAAAGCAGTGGAACAAAACATATATATGAATTAACTTGCAAAACAAACCAGCTATATTTAAACATTAAAACAAAATGTGTGAGCAAATAAAATAATATAAGACAATAAATATTAAAGTAAGATAACAATAAATATTTAAACTAGAAATAGAAAAAAATAATATGAGATAAATTTTAATAAAAATAGGAAGTAGAACATTTGCTAAATTCTAACAACATAATAAAATAGAAATTTATTTATATTACAAAACAAGAAGATTTAAAGAAAATAAAATACATTTAAATATGAAAAGAATGTAGACGAAAATAAAACAAACAAATAAAATACAAAGGACTAAAACAAAAAAAAAAAATATGTTTTTATGAACACTTAAAACAAACATAGATGCAAAAGCTTGTGAAAGAAAATAAAGAAAAGAAAAGAAACAACATTAAATATGAAAACAAGCAAGTTAAAAATAAGACTACATCCAAATACAAAGCTAACTAAATAAACAAATAAAAAAATAAAAAAATACAAAACAAAATGCATCAACCTGAAAAAGGAAACCAGCTAACAAAGTACAAATATAAAAGCAAGCTACAACCTGGGATATAGCAAAACATTAGTATGAAAATAAAAATAAAATATGTTCATAAAGTAAAAGCATGTAATGCCTTCATCTCAGCCGAGTAAGGTAGGCAAGCATAAACAAATCAAAATATAGATGAACATAAACAAGTACAAGCAAACATCCTAAGTACATACAACATCTTTTACCATGCCTTTGTACAAACCAGATCATCACCTGTACAACTATCCTTTTATATGTATACACCTATACACCTTCTCCTTATTTATTAATTCTCCCTCTCAGTTCATTCATCAAGCCAAGTAAAACTGAAGTAAACAAAATAAATAAATAAAAAAAAAACTAAAACAAAACTTCAACAAAATACAACTGCCTTTAAAACCAGAGCTTCAAGAGAGAGGGCTTCAGCTTGCAAACTCACTGCTTATCTCAACATAAAAGAACACTGTCCACTTTCCAAACACTGTGAGTAACATTCTTTTTAAAACTCAAAGTATGAACTTATTTTGAATGTAAATGTTTGCTTGCGTGTATAAGTATACATAAAAATGATGTATGCAGGTTTGAAAATGAAAACATCTTCTCTGTTTAAACTAAGTACTGTGAGTAAACACAAACTTTAGAACTTTAAGTTTGATTTTAAAAAAAAAAAATGTTGCAACTACATGTCTGTGAATACATAAGTTTATATATATGTGTGTGTGTTCTTGGTAATGGAATGGGTGTGCAGGCTGTTATTTAAATACCTCTCTGTTTTAAGTTCATGAACAAAACATCTTTGATTCAAAATTCTTTTTCTTTCAATCTATTTATAGAGTGGACTTAGAATCAAAATGGAAATTGGTTGTTATGGTATAAACTTGAGATTAAAAATTTATAGAAGTTAAAACCAAGTTTAACTTTCTCTGGAAAGTAAAATAACCCAGCTAAGTTCAAAAAGAGCAAGAATTCAAACTTCGTAATTTATGAATTCAGATGTATAAATGGGATTGTTATACTTTAATATGATTTTTAAAGCTCGAATCAAAATTTTTAGAGCTAGGATTAAGCTACAGTTCCGGGATGAACGAAAATGGGTTATAGTCGATTTTTGGGTGATAGAGTGGACTGGAATACTCGGCGTTTCGCGTGGGGGTGAAGGAGCCTCCGGAGGAGTTGGGAAAATTATCTGGAGTTGCTCCAGTTCGACGTGGAAGCGGCGGTGGCGAGGTTTAGTTTCTAAACCTAAATTTTGTAGCGGCTGAGTAATTCGAATCGTTCGTCCCCGATAGACGATCGAGCGTTGCGTGGCTCTGGGTGGTAGTAGAGGAGATGCTGGCGATCGCGTAGACGGAGTTTCACGTGTTCCGGTGGTTGTGGTGGCGTGAATGTGGCGATGACAGGTTTCGAAGGGGTGGATGCATTTTTGTTTCAGGTCTGGGTCAATTTGTTCGATTTTGAATTCGCTGTTGTTTTGAGTATCTGAGTGTTTGTGAGGCTCATAGAGATCATGGCTGATGTGCTGACGATCGCAGCTTGGATCGGAGGAGGCCAGAAGGGCGGTGCATGTGCACATGACTTTGGGTTGTGTCAGTTGAAAGGAGTTGGAGAAGGAGATTGGCTCGGGGAAAATTTGAATTTATCTCGAAGTCGATCTCGGGGAGGATGTTGATTTGCTCGAAGCAAGGACGAGGGAAACCCGAAGTATTTGTGGAGTGGAGTTGCTTTTGCATGCTACAGGTTTTGAAACCTGTCTTCTTTTTTTTTTGTGGGTTCTGTTTTCCCCGGGGAAGACTCGAGTTATTCGAGTACTCGACTCGAAGAAATGGGGAGTCTGACTAGAAGCAAGTTTGTTAACCTCGGGTCATTTTGTATGTTACAGGTTTTATGAAACCTGTCAGCATATATGAATTTTAAAGCAAATTTAAATGAAACTTGGATTTTAACTTGGATTTACAAGTAAGAATATTAATGTATTTTGAAAGCTTAATTTTTAAATAAAAAAAAATTTAAGTAGATTAGTTTAAAAGCTTTCTCTTATATAAATAATAAATATTATTTACATTTATTTTAAAGAATTATAAATTGATTTTTTTTTCTTTGATTGGATTAATGTTTAAAAGAATAATCATTTTGAATTTTAAATTCAAAATGTAAATTTAATTTAAATTCAAAAGTGAAATGTTTTTCACTCTAATGTAAATGAAGTCATCAATAAGGAATGAATTATATTGGAGATAATTAAGGTATTAAAGGATTCAATTACTAAGATAATTAAGGAATGATTTGTTATCGAATTTATAAATTTATGATTTAGATTTATTTATAATTAAAGATTAATTTAAAAGTAATTAAAGAAATGCTATTAGTAAATGAAGATAATTAACTAGGAATTATTAAGTGATTAAATTTATGTGAATAATTTTGATAATTAATTAGATTAATTGAATAAGAAAATCAATTATAAATTGTAATTACTTAATGAAAGTAATAAAGGGGCAAATTACCAATTGTAATTGAATTTGAATATTTTGATTAACTTAATGATAAAGTTTAATTGGTAATTAATAAATCAGGATTAGATAATTAAATTCATAAGAAATTTATTTTACTTAGAAATAAATTGAATCGAATAGGATTAATCAATTTAATTAATCCTACTTATAAATGACAATTGAATGCTTAACCTTACTTATGAATGATTGTATTGTATGAGATGCCTTGAATTGATTATCCTATCTGATTTGTGATATTTTGTTCTATAGATTGAACTGTGTATATTTATTGCATCTGTATATTATCTGTGAATTTGTGAATGGACGATGAGCGTTATAGTTTATATCGCTTATCAACTATATTTCTGTGTTTTTAATCTGTGATGATTGAAATGATGTGGCACTATTGTGTTAAACCCCTGGACCACACCATACACACACAATTATGGATTTCACGAGGAAATCGATTAAGTCACAGATTTTAAAATGATTTTAAAATGATCTTTAAAGTTGAATATTTAAATTCAAATGTTTTGGAAATGGAATCGGAATAAATGTGAAAAGCTTTTGGAATGAAATTTCAAGTTAAAATTTATTTTAATTTACTTGATTAAGTTTTGAAATTTAAATAATTCAATTTGAATTTGAATTCGATATTTGGAATTGAATTCTGTAATTTGAAACTAGGGATTAATGATATTATACTAGTCATTATGAGTTAAATCATTTTTAAAGTATTATTTTTGGGAATTTGAATTTAACCCAGGGATTTCAACTTGTATGAATGAATCAGATTTTCAAAATGAAAACTGTTGTTTTCAAATGATAAACACTTTTAGATAAGAACTGAGATTCCAGTTAATTAGGGGAATTTCAAGATTGAATAGAGAAATGATTTTCCTAAGTTTTGAATGAATTCTTTTTGAAAGCTATGAATTAAATCTGTTTATTTTTAACAGATTTAAATTGATGATTTGTTTAAATCAAATTGAAATGAAAATTGATTTGGAAAATCTGTGAATGAATATTTTGTTTAAAAGATTAAAATGTGAAAATTATTTAAACCGTTAAAGGTTGTGAAAATGAATCCTTTTTGTTAAAAGGTTAGAAATGGTAATTGATTTAAACCGTGTGAAAGAAAGTTTTGGGTTTTAAGTTGTGACTTAATTGAAATCCCAATACCCATATATTTCTTGTAAATATTGCGCTCACTATTCGGTTTAGCCGGGAGAGGACCTTTGTGTCATATATCCCATTCCGAATATGTGATATGTCGTTATGGATAGCATTTGAAGACCGGTGGTGAAGACCAGATATTTTCGAAAACGTAAGGACAACTCGTCGAATGTCTTTGCATCGAATGGTCCCCGATATAGAGACTCCATCTGTGATGGGAAGTCCAAACGTGATTAGTGAATATCCGGATTACAAGGACTTCTTTGGAAGTGCCTTCGGTTCTGTTCGAGCCCGGAACAGACTTGTATGGATTGTATGTCTGACATTACAAATTGAGATATAAAGCCGATTTCTTTCAAATATATTTCTGTTGGTGGCGGAGAATTTATTCTCTTAGCTTAACACCCTTCTCTGAGACGTACGAGCTTAGAGGTTATATAGTTGATGGTTATCAGCGATATATTCCCAATTTGGTAATGTGATATACTGAGTGTTGTTGTGAAATGATCATTGTGTTGATTATTTGTGATAGGATCATTTATTTGATCGTCTATCCTGGTGATCATTTCTATGATCATTTGTTGACCCAAAGCATGGCTTTTGTATAAAGTATGTTTTTGTGGACGAGACTTCGTCGAGCCTCACACCCCGGAATGGTCAAAACAGGAAAGATGCGGCAAGGTTATGAGGGGTAGCTCCCTTTAGGGTATGTGCATTTCCTTCTGGATAGAGGTGGTATCATGGTATGGAGCCCAGATATTTAACCTATGTGGTTACTGCGAATTTATTACTTTGTGGTTGTTGGTTATCGGGATCCCGTGAGAAAGGTCGTTTACGATCGGGGAATGGCGTGCTCGTGTCAGTAGTTACCCAGTTAGGGGTAACCCGGCCTTGTGTTGGCAGAGTTCCGGTTTGGTTCTCGGGAATGTCCTTCCAGAGGCATTCTCATGTGGCAATGGAAAGTTCCTTGGCCTGACCATTTGTTGGAAATCCAAAGAAACAATACGATCTTGTACGGTTTTAGTTGTAGAACCTGCTTCCTCAGGAGGTAGCTATAGTAGGCATAATATAATGGTACCTATGCTGGCTAAGATTTATATTCTACTTTCGAAATGAATTTTTTTCTACACTATGCACTAGCAATAATATCAAATGTTTCTTTTTAATACGTATCAAGCATCTTTGACTAACATAAGAAGAAATCTCCTCCAAGTCTGCGTTTGCATTGTGTGTGTGGCGGGAGGTCTTATGGTAGTCTCATTTTTAAAAAGCATTGCGAATTGACTTTGAAAATCTTTTGTTGAATGTTTTAAAAGATAAACTGTTTTTGTTGCTCACACCAGTCCCACGACTGATCTGGAGTTTATCGTTTCTTTCCTAAAATCTGGGTGCTCATTATTTTCTACACGAGCAGTCTAGAGTTGGGTTTTTCAGATAGTCAGGTTTAGTAGATTATCTGGAGTTAGTTCAGTCTTTGGATCACACCATTCTTGCTTAGCTTGGTGCATTGTTATTGGGAGTTCGAGCTATTGCTGGATTGATTCTTGGAGATGGAGTTGCAGTTCTCGGAGTTCTCTTTTGGAAGACTATGTTAGAGTTATATTGTTCCGCTGCTAGATGTTATCATCTATTTTCTTTTCCGCTGCTATTTTATTGTATCATATCTCTGATGTATATTGATATCTACTGGATCATCTGTTGTATCAGATATTTTATCAAAGCTGTATATCAATGTATTATTTTTTTATTCCGCTGGGTTGTTTACTTAATGTTGTTATAAGCTCCGGCGAATCGGATTTGAACGATCGAATCTATGGCATTCGAATACGATTTGAAGTATGGATGTCGATTTTCGAGCGGGCAAAATCCGCGTCGTTACAAGTTTGTTTGTTAAGGGAAGGCTAGTTAACCCATAAAAGATTTCCTTCAAAATTAGTTGGGGTGGTCTATGGAGCCAAGTCTGCAATAGAAAGCCGAAAAAGTTGTAAATCTCCAAAGCATGATAGGGTACAACAAAATGTTTGAAAAGCCGTCCTTAGGCACTATGGAAGTCCTTTGATATGTGCAACGATGAGACCATGATACGACAAGTGCAAGCGATCCCGACAGGGCGCAAATAGAAAGGTACTGACAAGGATGGTATCTAGGCTTAATTGGGAACCATAGTATAGATATTTTTATATACATAGTTATGATTCTATAGCGGGTAGATGGGAATGGTTCATGCACGGACGTGGAGTCGAAACGGCTAATAGAATGTAAATAGACATAACATGACATTGAAGATAACCGACATAAACTAGTCTTATATACAAAATATAAAACTTTACCAACCACTAAAATGTTGTTCTAACCCTCTCCTCGTTACAACCTATATGATAGTAAGAAGAACAGGTACTGGTGCTTGGCATGTTTGGTGCTGATAAAGACACTTGACTTCGAAAGTGTCAAACCTTGGACAATAATTTATGTGATTTATTATATTTTATTGTTACATGGTATGTTAAATTGTTAGAGCTCTAATATGCATTCTTTTGCTTTATTTGTAGGATAGCAAACTAATGATTTGTACTTTGATGGATTTAGGTTTTCGATGTAGCGAAAATTCAGACCCACTGAGGTGTGGATTGTTATAATGTTATATATTTATTTAAACCCTAGACACTATTATAGTATCACTAGATTTTCTAATAAAATGGTGTGGTTATCATAAGGTAAAAACATATCCGTGTTTATGTGTGACATGCTCTTATTAAATACATTTAATTTTGAAAGGATTTATAGCATTAAAATCCATATATTTGAGTTCCTCATGCTAGTTTACCAGACTGATCAGGATGTAAATTTGTTATAATGCTCGCGTCGGACCAAACACATTTTCAAATTTAGCTTTGGATGCTTTTGAGCTTCAGAAGATGAGCTGGATTAAGGTAGAAAATTAATACAAGGAAGAGTGAATGAAAAAATGAGGGAAGAAGAATTGATGAATAGGGCACAAAATCGAGTAGACAGAAGGAGAGAAAGACAAGGATAAAAATTGGTATGGAGCTAGGTTCATTTAGGTAATTAGACCAGAATGGATGTTGGGTAGGTAATAATTAATAAAAATTACTAATAAAGGCAAATCTTATATTAATTTAGTGATATAAATTCATATATTTTTTTAGTATGTATAAAATTCTAGTTGCTTTTTACAAATTCTAATAAGAGAATAATGTACCCAAAGGAAATTGCCTTTTGTAAAATGGTGTATATTACATATATTTTCATCAAATCATGTACCTTATATGTGATTTAAAGACTGTAATGTATGTCCGTGTGTATTAGTTATTGTATTATATAGAAGAGTATCGAAATTCATAATTCGAAACTAAAGCGGAATTTTTGAAATTTCCAAAACGAACCGAAATTTGTAAAATTATTAATGACTGGAATGGAAATGGTAAATGAAATTTTGAACCTTTATTTACACTACAATCGAACAATCACCTCCCTGTAGTCTCTATAAATTTCTTCAAGCACTTTAGATCAATCTTCTCTTTAGGCACAAGGTTGACGTTCTCTTTGAACTTAGTTGTAAGATCGTGTTTGCTTATGGTCATGAACTAATAATATATTAAGCATGGCCTCATCATTAACATTACTTCAATTCATTGTTTTTGTTCATGCTAGTATCTAGGGCGTACTCCTTATATTGTTTTCTATAACGACCTATCTTTTTACATCTAAAGATGACACTTAATACATCATCGGTATTTATGTGCCAATCATTTAATCGTATGAAAAACAGATTGTTAGGGGTGAAAGAAAGAAGGAAGACGATAAGAAACTAAACAACATAGAATCTCATAATGCAATGGAACAATATATAATAATTAACATAAAAATTTATATAATCATTTCCAAGATGATACATTAGGGTCATAATAATATAAATTTTACCACGGGATAGTTATAACTGCATGTCCTAATTTAACTGATACAAGATATATAGAAGATACAACGGAAACAAGATAAATAACTAGCTATCGATGAAGCCACCTACTTCAAGCTCCTCCAAAATGCACCCATGGAAAACCTGAACTACTTGGTTGCTCATACAAATTTGAGCACCCAAGAGTTTTAGGTAAAGAAAATAAAACTCCGAGTCAACATGGGCTTGGTGCGAGTAAAGCATAAGTTTAACTTTATAAAAACCTTTAAAACGAAGGTATCTTGTAAGGCCACGCTACGCATAAACATAGACAGGTTTTTACCATACGATAACCAAAACATTTCTATATAAAACCCAGTAATATTATAATGATGTCTATGGGTTTTAAAATATTAATAATCAAGTAGCTGTGATGTGTGTGCATGATAGCAATAATAGGTGTATAATCAAAAACTCAAGGCACTTATTGGGGAATGGATTTTCAACAAATGGTATGGTAAGGGACTCCCTTTCATACAGTACACCTCTAGATAGAAGGTGTCATGGGCTGTAGTTGCCTTTGCAACCAGCATGATAAGACCGGCCTACGTTTGATTGGATAGTACCGAATATGATCACCTTCTGATTGTGATCAACAACCAAAAATAGGCCCCGAAGCATACATAGAGTTTTGACACTAGATCCTGGTCTGATCATGCCCTAATGAGAGCGACCCACATAGCCTTGCGTTAACCATATTTTAACCATTTTCGAGGTGTGAGACTTGAGAGACTACGCTCTTACCATTTCCTTATAGCAATCCATCTTGGAATGCTAACATTGCCCTCCATCTCGAAATGCAATGCTAACATTCATCCATACAAGTTTGTTCTAGGTCTGAATGAAACCAAAGGCTCTTTAGAGAATATAGTCTTCAATTATCTTCAGGATGTCTTCCACACGAATGCATATGTTGGTTCAAAGTGGATTTCAGATAATATATCTGATTCTGGTCTTTTCAAACCAACAACAATAATTTTCAGTTGACTCATTCCTGGTTCTTTTAGAAGTATACAACAAGTATTCGAGTCCTTAACGGGAAACTAGCATATACAATCATACTTCCTAAGTCAAAATAGGTCGAGATTTGAAATCCGATTATTTAACTATCATATAATCAAACAACAACAAATTCTAAGATTTAATTATCCATAACAACCACTAAGCCTCATTTAAATAAATCTTTCATTCAGTAAATCTCTTTCAGAATATTATAAAATATTTGTATACTTATCTCACTGATATAAGTATATCCACGAAACATTGTGAAAGGATTTTTATTTTCAAAATCATATTAAAAAAATAAAATTTTATTTTAAATTGGAGATAAAGATAACCTCAAACACCAATCTTTCGGTGTTAAGTGTGGAACGAATGTCCCTACCACTAGAATCAACATCGGTTAAAGGAAATCTAAATCTCAAATTCTTTTATAATTTACTTCTACAAATCCTTTTAATAAATCTTTTTCATTTATTAAATCTCCTTTACATAAATTCCAAACCCATTTATAAAATTCTTTATAAAATTTCAAATCAATTTACAAAACTCCTTTATAAATAGTAAAACCATTTATATAACTCTTTTTAAATATCCAAAATTATTTGTCAAACTCTTTTATAAAATTTTCACATCACTTATAAAAACTCTTTTATAAATATGCAAAACCATATTAGACTTTCTTTATTAATATTCCTTATTTAAAAAAAAATCCTCTAATATATCTCATTTAATAAAGTTCCTTTGATAAACAAAAAAATTATTTAAAATATCTTCAAACAACTAATCATTATTTAAAACATCCTCCATTTAATTATCTTTAAACCATATTAACAAAGCAATGATTTTAAACAATCATACAGAAAAAATCATTTTAAAAAAGTATTCAATTAACTTCAAAAACACCGTTAGTAAAATCATTCCCTAATTATCCTTTAAATTTCATATTTAAAAATGATAATAACTTTAAACTCTTTTCAAAAAGGATAAAATGAAATACTTAACGTCACAAAATCAGGTAGAGGCTTAGTGATCATAATGGTTCATTTAATCGAGTTTAACTTATCCAAGTTGTAACATGAGAATTGACATAACAAGCAGATATGTAAAGGGAATCAACCAATAATAATCAATCACATACGGGTAAATTCCAAGCAACCTTAATAGTAAAACTGGGTTTTACTTCTGCTTAAATAGATGTCATTATAATCTATTAGGGAAAATTATGGCAAAACTATGACTTATTCTACAAAACAGATGTCTAATATAATTTAATTAGCATGACATTGATTTATCTCGCTAAAATAGATGTCATTGAGTTCCATATTTAATTGGGGTTACGTAAGGATAGTTGACAACGAAATCCCTTGGATTTAAAATATTCTTTTAAAAGAAATTTATATTAGGACAAAACCAATCTTCAAAATTAAAGTGGTTTAAAACTTTCAAACTTTATTTAATAATTAAATAACATTTAAACTCTTTATTTAATAGTAAGTAAACCTTTAATTAATAATTTAACAATGATTAATTTTTAAATGAAAATTAAATAATAGTTATCCTTTAACGAAATATTTAAACAATATTTACCCTTTTAAAAAAATAATTAAACCATAATCAATCTTTAATTAATTACAAAATAATGGTTTAAAACTTTAAATAATAACTAAATACTAATTAACCTTAATTAATTAATTAAATAATCCTCAATTAAAACTTAAAAAATAAACTAAACCTTTATTTAAATCCTTCTAAATCACAATTAAGTTTTAATTAAATCTTAACTTAAATTTAACTTGATTAGTAATTAACTAAAAATTAAACCCTTTTATAAATAACTAATGAATTAATAATTAACCTTTAATAAAATAATTAAAATAATAATTAATCATTAAATAATAATTAATATTTAATGAATTAACTAATCATGATTAACTTACCTGATTTAAAATTAAGTACTAATTATCATTGTTAACTAATGATTAAGTGCTAATTAATTTACTTGAGAAATTAGTTAAATAATCATTAATTGAAAATAATTAAATAAACAAACAATTATTATTTTTAGATACTTGATATAAGTTTTGAAAACACCTCTCAAAAGGATTCCTATGTAAAAACAATTTAAATTTTGCAAAAAGGTTTAGTTTTCACAAACTGCGTTTATAGCGATTATCGCTATAGGACCAAAAATTCTATAATTTGTTTTATTAACTCAAATAGCTTCAAAATTATTATTTTAATACTTTAACCACCTTATAAACTTAGAGGAATGCTTTGGAAAATAAGGGTAAGGTTTTTGGGCTTTTCAAAAATATAAAGTAAAAGAAACTAGTTATGAACCAAAGGACCTCGATGTCGCTTTAGCAAGTCAGTATACTAACTTCCTTTTTAGCATGCTACATAGATCATATGCTCAATATTATCACATGCCATACAATATACATAAAGTAAAATCATTACTGTAAACCATAACTTGCAAATTATACTTGACTTTAACATTTTAATTTTAAGTCTAAACAACATCACATTTAAACACATATATGCACATTTGATCATACAAAGCAACGTCAATTTATCCAAACAAGCAACATACTTTTACAACCAATATAAGAAGTAATTTAAAATTTTAAAACTTAGTCTAAAGGTGTGATCTTTACTCACCAAAAGTTATCCAATTGAATCGAACTCTTATTAACTTTTACGAACAACCTAAACTATTAGCTTCCTTTAACAAAAATGATATTTTGGTGGCCTTAAAGGGGAAAGAGGGTTCGACCATGCAAGGGAAGTGCTCAGCCATGTGTTGAAGAGAGGATTTTGGTCTTGTTTTGGAAGATAAGATCAAGGAAAGGAAGGAGGTGGTTTTAAAACAAGGTTTTAGAATTTTAATGTCATAAAAGCTTTAGGTTTCAAACTTTAGAATAATAAAGTGGAAGCAATGAAAGTGCTTAAGGAGGAGAATGAAGTTTATAAAATGAAAATGAAAGTGATAAAATGATAGTAAAATTATGGAAATTGTTTTTATATGAAATACATAAGGAAAGTTACCCTTTTTCCTTTAAGTACATACCTCCACTCTTTGAATGCCACCCCATCTCCATGTCTCCCTTTCCCATCTTATCTCCCACGTGAATTGGTGTTTCCCCTAACATGTTCTAACATAAATTAATGCTTTTGTGCTTAATGTTGCAATATGGGTTATTTCATGCCTTTTAAACATCTTTTTTCCAAATTTTTAATGTATTTAAATTTCATAAAAGTCACATCAACTTTATATATGCTTAAGTATATATATAAACCATAATATATCTTAACAAATTTGTAATTACACACACACACACACACACACATATATATATATATGTATATATGTATATTATATATATTTACAGTAACAAGATTTACATATTTCTGATAACTTTTAGATGACGAAAAGTATAAAATTCGGAAAACAATTTCCGATAACAATTTCGATTTTTCGTCGAACTAATTGTTTTTGTAAACTAATTTGGAAAACTATTTCACCATCATTATTTACTATTTGAAAAATATTTAATTTAATAATAAACTTTATTATTTGAATATTTTAAATTAATTAAATTTTTGCAAATTAAAGCGGTGAAATTTCGGGTCGTTTAACCTTTTCTATTATTTTGCATGCTCATGTATATATTTGATTCATTAATACGGTTTACTTTTGTTCCATTTTGTGGCTATTTAGCATAGATTATGATTTTGTTTGTGTACTAAATATGTTGGTGAGTACCATAATTGTTAGCCATTGTATATTTAGGGTCTTCTTTTCGAAACTGTGTTCTTTATTTCTAGAATCAAATTATTTAAGTATTTTGTTGCATTTTGGTTTTTGACCTCCAGACCTGATATCATTAATAGATTAATCATTCACTAACTCCGTTTGAATATAGATTTTTAAACCGATATGGATTCCTACGGTTATATTACTAGACTATAGGATCCGACCAGGTAGAGAATTTTAATTTCTAAAGCTGATTATTTGTATGCTTCTTAATATGGTAATATGAATGAGGATTAATAATCAATTATTCCGAACACATGTAGTATTAGTTTAAAAAGTAAGAAGCATTATCACACATGATTATATTTACATGACAGTTAATACAGAAACCATCAAACCTTCTTAATACATAACATTTTTTACCTTGAATACATTAATTCTATTTTAATATAAATAATAAGCAAAAAAAGCAATTTCCCTGGAAACATGATGTGAAGACCCGCAAATCCGTACTCCTTGAATATACACTAATCTCCATAGATTAACTCAAGATGAACAGAAATACGAATTCTCAATGTTTAAGAAAAAGAAAAGAAAGAAGAAGAGAGAAAAGGATAGAAAAGATAGCGGGAAGAAAATAGAAAATAGGGAGAAGAAAATAGAAAATGGAACGGAACAGAACACAACAGAACAACATCAGAATCTCACAATTCGCAGTGGAACAACATATAATACATAAAAGAATAATCTTTAAACAAAGAACTATATCGGTTATTACATTTTATACATTTCATTACATTACATCATATCATCAGAGTGTACAACAACAAACAATGCAGCGGAAAAAGAAATACTATATAAACTAGTAATACGCCATGCCATCCATCTTGCCTCCAGCAACTCTAGAATATCCAGAATATCCTGATAAACCTAACTCTTAACTGCCCGTGTGGAAATTGGTGGGCACCCAGAGTTTAGGAAGGAAAACAATAAATTCCGAGTCAGTCATGTGACTGGTGTGAGAACTCAAAACAGTTTATTTATCTTTAAAATCAAAATAGAGGAATATTTTTAAAGTCAATTCGCAATGCTATTAAAAATGAGACTACCATAAGACCTCCCGCCACACACACAATGCAAACGCAGACTTGGAGGAGATTTCTCCTTATGGTAGTCAAAGATGCTTGATACGCATTTAAAAAGAACATTTCATATTATTATTAGTGCATAGTGTAGGAAACAATTTCGAAAGTAGAATATAAATCTTAGCCAGCATAGGTACCATTATAGTATGCTTACTATAGCTACCATATTAAATGGCAGGTTCTACAACTAAAACCGTACAAGTCACGTATTGTTTCTTTGGATTTCCAACGAATGATCAGGCCAAGGAACTTCCCATTGCCACATGAGAATGCCTCTGGATGGACATCCCCGAGAACCAAACCGGATCTCTACCAACACAAGGCCGGGTTACCCCTAACTGAGTAACAACTGACCGAATATGCCATCCCCCGGTCCTTTGGGACCTTTCAACCGAGCGCTCGCAATCAATTCACACAATCATAAAGTGTTTTCAACATGAGTAAGTATCTGGGCTCCATACCATGATACCACCCTTTTCCAGAAGGAAATGCACATATCCTAAAGGGCACTACCCCTCATAACCTTGCCGCATCTTTCCTGTTTTGACCATTCCGGGGTGTGAGGCTCGACGAAGTCACGTCCACAAAAACATACTTTATACAAAAGCCATGCTTTGGGTCAACAAATGATCATAGAAATGATCACCAAGATAGACGATCAAATAAATGATCCTATCACAAATAATCAACACAATGATCATTTACAGCAACACTCAGCATGTCACATTACCAAATTGGGAATATATCGCTGATAACCTTCAACTACATAACCTCTGAGCTCGTATGTCTCAGAGAAGGGTGTTAAGCTAAAAGAATAAATTCTCCGCCACCAACAGAAATATATTTGAATGAAATCGGCTTTATATCTCAATTTGTAATGTCAGACATACAATCCATACAAGTCTGTTCCGGGCTCGAACAGAACCGAAGGCACTTCTCACGAAGCCCTTGCAATCCGGGTATTCACAATCCCGATCGAATTTCCCATCACTTAGGGAATCTCTATACCAGGAGCTACCCAGTGCAGAGACAATCGATAGGTCATCCTATCGCTTTCACAAATACCCGGTCTTCAACACCGGTCATCAAATGCAATTCATAACGACGTATCACATATTCGGAATGGGTTATACGACCCCATGGTCCTTTCCCGGTTAACCCGAATAGTAAGCGCTTATTCAAAAATAAGTGTGGAATTCAAATTCAAACAATTCACATCAATTACCCATTCAAAGGGAAATATTGATAGTCGGTTATTGAACTATCAATGGATATGCACAACATCACCAGATTCCAAATAATTTTCCAAATTATTTATTTTCCAAAATATCTTTACAAGATATAAAATTTTAATACCTCAAAAATAAATCAATATTTATTTTTAAACAAATTCCACTTCCTTTTATAAATTCCTTAGTGAATTTATATTTCACAATATCTATACATATACGATTTCAATTATTCATTTCAATTTATCTTCAAAAAGATAAATTCTCAAAATATTCACTTTATATTGGAAAACATTTCCATACTTATTTAATAAGTAATTCATGAACCTATTTATTTTCAACACTTGGAAAATATTCAATATACTTAAATCGAGATTAAGTATATATTTCATTCTTTAAGGAAATCATTCATTTAAACATATTTATTTGGGCCTAAACGAATGTTGCGTAAAAAATCGTTACGACAACCCAAAATCACTAATATAGGGATTCGAATTAAAATAGATATATAAATCCCAATACTATACAAAACATTTCCTTTCGGAAATCATTTACTATAACAACAGTGCTATAGTCCACCATTTCCTTCTATTTCTCGAAAACGTCTATTTCAACAATCAATGTTGAAATCTATGGTTTCGAATCTCAACCCAATTAAAACATCGTTAGATCATTTTAACTCTATTTAAAACAACACATCTAAAATAATTTCTTTAACATAATATTCACTATTCAAAAACGTGAATATACTACGTTTAACAAATTTCATCCTTTTGTTCATTTTATTTCAAAGGATTATTCACAGTTCAAAAACGTGAATATAGCTCCATAAATAAGTTTCAACAATTTACTTATCAAAATAAGTCGTTTGCGAATTTACAAAACAACGTTTATAAATTCTATTTCTATTTGTTTTATAACTACTTCCTTTATAAATCTCCTTTATTAACCTATCTCAACTCATATCTCAATGATATACTAAAAGTTCATATTATAAGTGAAATACTTATAATTTATTTGCTTGCAAAAATCGTTCCTTTGAACTTCATACTTATAAATCTTATAACTTATAAGCTTCAATTATTTATCCAAAACCATTCTTTTAATAACTTTATGAATTTTATAAACCTACTGCTTATAAAATTCCATTTATAACTTCACCGTTTATAATTCTATAAATTTCATTCATTTATGAAATTCATTCACAATTCATTCTAACACTTATAAAAACTCGTTTTATAACTCAAATATTTTTAATTTACAAATTATCAATTTATAAATCTCTTATATAAATCAATTTATATTATTCTTTTAAAACGTCTTTAATCTCCTTTATAATTTCACCATTTTTATTTATAAAATAATCAAGTTTTATAAATCCTATATTTTCCACTTTTTATAATAAATTCAGAAATCTCGATTAACTATTTTTATAAAATCATCAACCCATATTTTCTCAAAAATCAAACTTTAACTATATTTCTAAAAAAAATCATAATTTTTATAACATGAAAATTATATCGTTTATTTATTTAAAATGGATCAATTCCAAAAATATTTTATAAACGTTTTCTTTCAAAAAATCACTTTGAAATCCTTTTAAAATTCCAAAACTTGGTCCAATGATGCTACACACCAAATAGTCAATCACGACAACAACGATATCATATATCGATATGATAGTCCATCAAATATCAAAATATCTGAAATCAAATAAATACTGTTGAGGAATTCAGTTGGATCCCTCCAACCTGTTTTCCTGCATCCACAAACATTAACACAATACCAATTCCGCTCCAGTACGAAATTATCGCGGTATATGAGATTTAAAATATTATCCGCTTAATAGACGGCGCAATAGGGTCTCATCCGCTACAAAAATGCGGGAAATCAATAACTCCAATATATACATATGCCAATATATATATATATTGCTATTATATATAATACCAATTTCACTGTTTATGAAATATTCGCGGTATATGTTTTTAATAAATAACATCCGCTTACTAACGGCGCATAATGTCTATTTTAACAATCAATAGATAACAATCATCATTCAAACATGCATTCAAATATTTTAAATCTAACTATTTAAAATAAAATCGAAACCGATTCGATTGAGTGAGAAGTTCTCACCTTGATTTCAATTTCGTTTTAGCGATTTATTCCGAATAAAATTAAACGGACGTTTAATTTTACCCAAAATTCTCACTAACTCCAAACGACTCCAATCCAATTCCATCGCGTAGTGCTCGTCCATACGATTCCAACGCTTCTGGTTTCGCGCGTTTTCGACCTCGTATGAAAAAGTTATGCATTTTATAAGTTTATACGAATTTAAACTTAATAATTACAATTTTAATTAAAAAATTTGAACCTAAACTAGATCATGACCGTGCATTCCAAGGCCAAGCAAATCAGGCCGCTAATTCCATTTCTTCCCCAACGCGTCCAGGTCCCTTTCACGTGAACGAAACCCATCGGCCGCCCTACTATCTCGAATTTTCGCAATCACTTCGCTCCACTACACATCGATCAGGTGCCACCACGTTGAAGAGCATCTCGAGCACCCCCTTCACCCAAGATCCGGTCGAACTTGGCCCTTGCATAGCCTCGTAAATCGTGTAGGAATGCACGCCATCAACTCCCAATCGTCGACAATCCACAGCTCGAATTTTGATCTTAACCGTTGAAAACGTAGTACTCACAGCCCTCTACAATATTCATGTTGAAGTTTTCTTGAAATAACGTGTAGATTTGGAGTAAATGGAGGAGGGAGAACATTGCTTCCTGGCCATGGGTTTCAGCATAGGCGGCTAGGGTTAGGTTTTAGGGTTTTATTATTATTATTATTATTATTATTATTATTATTTTCTAAAGAGAGGTGGTCTATTTATAGAATTTCGAACGACACTATTCATTCGGGAAATTCCGAACTCCGATTCACACGCCGTAACCAGCGTTTCTAGGGTTTACCCCGCGTTCCGGACACAATGAAACAGGTTTCGAAAGCTAATTCGGACATCTGTGCGAGTTATGGCTATAAACGTTCAATTTGAATTAAACCGATTTAAACGATTTTCTAGGCGTTTTAATTTGTACCGGACAAACGGTAAATCCAATTGACACGAAATTTGAAACCTTACAATAATATCACATTATGCATCCGATGAAACTAGTTTCGTCGAAATCCGAGACTTTTTGAAAAATGGCTATTTTAACTCGCCAAATTAAAATTAAAAATAATTCGATGCGTTTCGAGCTGCCACGATCAAACGATAGCTCCGATTGACACGAAAATTGAAATCCGGTAATAACTAACTATTACGGATCCAATGTAACTGGTTTCGTTCAATTCTGAGACTGTTCAAAATTTGACTATTTTCACTAGTCGATTAAATATTAAAATATTCAATTTTCACAAATTAACTTTTAATTCGATTTTAAAAGTTCTAAAATATCGTTCTAACTTCAATATGATAAAATAAAATTTTACAAATCATTTTCAATCATATTTAACTAAATTTTCAATTATTTCCATAATTCAACATATTAAATTATCGATTTAATTATTCAATTAAATCCAATATTCAAAATAAAATTTATTCGACTTATAAATTCACTTATTAATATTTAAAATTAATTAAATATTCAAATTTTAATTATCAAAAATTCTGGGTCGTTACACATGAACTAAACCAAGAGTTTGGAAAAATGAAAAGGGAATTGTGAAATTTACCTTTTGATGCGAGTAGAAAACTGAAGTACCGGTCGGTCTTAGCATGCTTAGTAGAGCAGCTCTCCTCCATTTGAATTCAACAACCTACACCAAAAATCAATTGCAGGGTAATATGCTAGAACAATACTTGATTTTATATAAACATATAATTCACATGACGTAAATAGTTATTCATGTCAAAGTATTCAATTTCATAGCAAATGGTAATGATTTTGATGAATAAGACTGGTTATTTATTATCACTCATTTAATGAATATATACTGTAACAAGATAATAGAGAAAAATGCTAAAGGGCCAACAAAAAATAGTTGTTTGTAGGTTATTGAAATTTTAAATAAGAGGGCCTTGCTTGCTCTTCTCCTTTCTTTATTCTTTGATTCCTTCTAAAACACTTAATAATAGACAACTGCGGTGGCGTGGTCGATAGAGTTGAGGGACTTGATTCCTTTATTTTCTCCAAACTTACAATAAAGATGAACCACCTATAGAAAAAGCGGACTTCCCCAAAATTGTTAAAATTTTAGGGGTTTTTAGCTGACACTAAAAAACAGGCTTGGTTTAGTGACGGAAGCTAGCGATTGCTAGTGATGGCTAAAAAAAGCGACCATCGCCAACTGTCGCTAAACCTGCTGATATATTGCTAACCTGAGAGCAGAAAGTGAAAACATTTTCACTTTCCCCCCAAATTTGCTGCCGCCATTTTGAGTCCCTCCACCTCCCACCACCTTCTTCCGACGTCAACCGCCTCCAAAAGCCATCATCGCCTGCCGGTGCTGCTGCTTTCCTCCATCTTCTTCGATTTCCTAATTTTTAAGTTTAAGTTGTGGCTATGACGACCCGCAAATATGTACCCTTTGAATCAACAATAATCCACACATGTACGACCCAAAAAGCATAAACTGACGGAAAGTCAAGAGAAAGAAAAGAAGAGAGAAGAAGAGAAGAGAAGAAAGGGACAAGCTAGAATCAAACAGAACAATACAGAATCTCACATCGCAGCGGAAAATATACAATATCATACCAATGATCTTTACAAAACAGAAACTGTATATATATACACATCAATCAGAGTTCAACAATCAATCAATAGTTATCAGCCTGAACAGTTATAATAACCCATCCTCACAAATGCTGATAATATACAACAACAAACAAAGTAAAACATGTACGTGTATACGTAAATGAAGTTCTCCGGCTCTCCTGCTGAAGCTCCAAAAGCACCAAGCATAACCTGTAGATATACTCGGTCTAATCCGAGCATCGAAAGGGAAGGACGCCAGGATCAATCTGGTAAACCAGCATGAGAAACACACTCATCTGAATTTATTAAATTGCCAAAACTTTTTCTTAGTTTTCAAAACAAAAGTATCTCGTAAGACAAGTCCACACATAAAAACGGATATGGTTTTACCTTACGATAACTAAAACATATCATACCAAATCCTCTTATATTATAGTAGTGTCTACTACATACAAATAATATTAATCACAACCGAAGTTGTTACATTGATTAAATTCCAGCATATAGCCCAATTGGGTAATACAATCAAAATAGCAGGTACGTAGTGGAGTTTGGATTTCCATACAAATGACCAAGTGAAGGGACTATCTTCCGGCAATTCATCTCTAGAAGAATGTACCGAGAAACCATCACAAAGTTTCTCTACCAACACAAGACCAGCCCACCTCTATACTAGATACTATAGAATATGTCATCCTTCGGTAGTTACCGACCTTTACGAAGGGCCCTCTAGCATACAAACCACAATAATCAGATACACGACGTCATAGCGTGCAAAGATATATCTAGAAGAGGATGATCATATCCTACTTGGGAATGATCCACTTAGCCTTGCTGCATCTAACCCTGTTTTGGTCATTTTCGGTGGATGAGGTCTAATGAGGTAACGATTACCTTTCACAATCACATATCACATCACTTTGAATGCCACACGGCCATTTCCGTTGACTACTAATTGCCTTCCACAAAAATACAACCCTTAAGCTCATACGTCTCAAGGAAGATGGTAAGCTAAGAGAAGTTGCATTCTCCGCCACCACTGATGTACGTCTGTAAAAACCAATGTACGTAATCTATAGAAATGCAATGTCAGACAAACACCCATATAAGTTGTCTAGGAACAGGACAAAC
This sequence comes from Allium cepa, assembly GCA_030765085.1. Taxonomy (NCBI): domain Eukaryota; kingdom Viridiplantae; phylum Streptophyta; class Magnoliopsida; order Asparagales; family Amaryllidaceae; genus Allium; species Allium cepa. Next base: position 140,225,261 of record CM060940.1, on the reverse strand, counting down.
CGAAGGTATTTTCCTACCACATCCTGTCGGGAAATCCCTAGGATTAGTAGTGAATAGTCCTTGCATTGGATATTTCGTAATAAAGAGAACACTGCTACTGGATGTCTAATGGGATTTTAACCCCAAGCGATCAACAAGCAGTCCCCCATTATGAAACTCCAGAATATCAATATCATCACAAGCAACCTGGACAATCGTCGCATATACGTTGGTTCGAAGTGGTTTTCAGGTAAATCTGATTCCGGTCTCTTTGCACCAACAACGCAAAAGCGTTTCTCTACCTCACACAGAAACTAAGTCTCATAGACTTATCATGTCTCCAACTTTCAACTTGCTATCCTTCGGGCCAAGAAGGAAACTCGATAAATTGGAGTAATACTCCGCACTATACAAATCAACATCTTCAACATAAAGGATAATCAAGCCTACACAGAAGGCTACGTTCTAAGTGTACGACTAAATAGTTCCCACATCAAGTCGAGGAACTACAATTTGGCAAAGTTTGATAGTCGGTTATTTAACTATCAAAACAAACAAACAAATATTCAACACCATAATAAACACTAGGCCCTTTTATTAATCTTTTGTTGATTAAATCACTTGCCAAATATTCACTTCAAACTATCTTTAAAAAGATATATTCTCGAAACCATTTCAATATTGGAAAATATTTCCATATACTTATTTAATAATAAGTAATTGACAAATCAATTTATTTTCAACACTTAGAAAATATTGCTACACTTAAATTAGGATTAAATATGTATTTATTCTTTTAAGGAAGATATTATTTTAAACATCTTTATTTGGGTCAAAACGAATGTAGCGTGAAACATCGTTACAACAACCCAAAATCAATAGTATAGGGATTCGAAAATAAGATAGATGTATAAATCCTAATACTATACAAAATATTTCCTTTCGGAAATCATCTACTATAACAACAGTATTATAGTCCATCATTTCCTTATTTCTTGAAAACGTCTATTTCAACAATGAATGTTGAAATCTATGGTTTCGATCCTTAACACATTTTAAAACATCTTCAAATTGTTTTACTCCATTGAAAATATCACTTCCCAAAACATTTATTAAAAGATTATTCACTGTCCAAAATCGTGAATGTAAACCTCTAACCAAATTCAACACTTCCATATATTTAATTAAAGGATTATCCACTGTCCAAAATCGTGAACATATCACCTTTAATAAACTATAATAATTAACTTATCAAATTCAATTGATTTTGGAATTATAAAACAATGTTTATAAATTCCATTTACATTATAAAAACTTCCATTTAAAAAATCAAATTCCATTTATTATTTTATAAGAATTTCAACTTATAAAATCCCTTAATTAACAACTTCTATTTATATCTCATTCAAATGCCAAAATCCAATTTATAAGTTAGTTACTTATAAATTGTTTACTTCACAAATTCATTTATTTTATAACTTCAAATTATAAATCTTATTCACTTATAAACTCCATTTATAACTTCATTTTAACACTTATAAAACTTCTTTAAAATCCCATTATTTCGATTTATAAAAATCTAATTTTATAAATCTTCTAATACCTTTTATAATAATTCAAAAATCTAAATTTAAATAAACCAATCCTTTTAATAATTTACAAATCGTTATTAAAACTTGTATCTCCAAAAATCATACATAAGTGTATTTCACCAAAAATCATAATTTTTATAACATAAAATTTATAACATTTATTTATTTAAAATAAATCCATTCCTTAACAATTTTAAAATTCAATAAAACGTATATTTTCAAAATCACTTTGAAAATCCTTTTTCAATTTAAAAATCCTCACTGTAATATTTTTAAATTATCAAAATAGGCCCAATGCTGCAACAGCGCTAAATAACTCAATCATGGCATCCAAAATATCATATATCATATGATAACAGAATATATCACAAATATCTGTAAATAAAATCAATATTATTGAGGAATCCAGTTGGATCCCTCCAACCTGTACCTGCAACAAATATACATTAGAATATGTGTACAATGTCTCCTTCAAGGCAGACACGCGTACAAAAGGTCATCCACCCATACATGGGAACGTATAGGGCCATCTGCTCCACTAGGCAGGTATATATCCAAATACGGATCAATATATCATATACCATCCAAAAAATCATCAGTCATCATAAATAATATTTATTCTTACTTATATAAAAATATCGGTGAGTTAGAAAGAGTGAGTTGTACTCACACTGCTTGTTGTCGTCGAGTTAGCGATTTATTCCGATTAAAATTAAACAAGCGTTTAATTTCAACTAAAATGTTCACTAGCTCAAATAAATCCCGATCCATCTCCATAGTGTAGTGCTCGTCAATACGAACCCAACGCAATTCGTTTCGTGCGAAACGGAGCTCGTATGAAAAAGTTGTTGAGTCAAGATTTTTATAGAGTTTGATTTCTGACAAAGGCATAAGCCGTGATCGACAAAAAGAAGTTATTTAGACACAAAGAGCTCCATATGATTAGAGGTTGATTATTTGGTATGTTAGTAATGATTATTTATGTTAAAATCTATCCTCAAATAATCTTATGCCTTTAATCTTCGAATATATATATAAATATATATGAGTGCACATTAACTGTGCAGTCTGGACAAAACCGGTCGACCGGTCAAAACCAGGTGGTCGACCGTTTTTGCCCAGAATGCACAGATAATGTGCACAAGTGAACATAACGTATATATATATTCAAATTCCTGTCTACTGGTCATTTTTTGACCCGTCGACCGTTTTTAAACAGAGAGCAACCTTTTCCAAAAGACACTTCTTTCTCCAATGGTTGCATCTCTTACCTTTCATCAAATAATCATATCTATTAATGACAACTGTTCACAAAGAGTTACAACTATTTTTCTCTATATATACTCATCTAAATCATTGATTCAAGATACATGAAAACATATTCTTTTTACTCTAATTTTTGATATTACTTTCTAAATACTCCTGCATTCTAAAAGCTCTCAATGATTTTAATTGCTTATGGAATCATTGAAATTATTTCATATCTTTTGATTCGATAAGTAATATACTTTCCTTAATCTTCACAAAACATCATTCGCATATTTTTGAGGATAAGATTATAGGAAATCTGTACTACAAGTGACAAAACTGTGTTAGCAAGAACACATACCGTCAACAAACAATTATATTCATCGTTGTTGAAGTCCTCTGTGTTGTAAGAGGCAAGTGTTGAAGTCCTCGGTGTTGTAAGAGGCAAGTGTTGAAGTCCTCAGTGTATTAGAGGCGTGAAATCCCGTTAGTTTGCTCGGGTGTTGTAAACCTGTTCCTCCGGGTGAAGCGAGGTTGTTAATAGTGAAAATCCAGATAGAAGTCTGGGACTGGACGTAGGACGGTGCTCCGAACCAGTATAAAAATCTCTGGTGTGATTTTTCTATTTTTTATTTACTATGCTATTATCATCTATTTCCGCATTTATATTGTAGTCCATATTACACGATCCGTGTGTACTATATTAGCACATATAATTGTATACACACCGCACTTTCATTTGGTATCAGAGCCTGGTTTTCTAGAGATCGTAACAACATCGAATAAATGACTACAAAGAGATCTAGTCAAGGCAATAAGAAGAGGAAGAGCAATAAAGAACAATCAAAGGAGAAAACAAACAAATGCTTCATGGCAAAAGATAACGAGGTTAGTGATCTAACTTTTGATGATATGATAGAAATAAATTCAGAACTTCTAGACACTTTAAAAAGTCTCAAAAGAAAATATAAGGAAGCTCTGGAAAATCAGAAGAAAGCAGAATTCGAAAGAGATATGCTTAAAGACGAGAAGAGAATATTAGAAGAAGAACTTGAGAAAATTCAAGATTCAGACAATTCTCAACTCGATCTATTAAGTCAAGAAATAGAAGCTCAAAAAGAAAAGAATAATGCTCTAGCTTCTGAAAATCATGAGTTAAAAACAAAAATTAAAATTGTTGAGTTAGATAACACTAGTCTCAAAACTAAGCTTGATGACATTACTAAAAATATTTCCAATTTTAATAAAGGGAGAGAAAATTTATGCAGGATTATTGAAAATTCTCAACCTGCTTCAAATAAGAAGGGATTAGGTTATGTTAAGAATTCAAAAGCTCACAATGATAGAAATGGTGTAGGCTACAAACAAGCTAAAAGTAAAAATAGTACTAGATATGCATTCATGTATACTAACTTTAGTGCTAGTACTAGTAATCAAGATAGTTTTAAAACCAGTTATAGTCATAATAGTACTTTGTTTAGAAATGATAGAAATTATTCTTCAAGTACTAAGCTAATGACTAATAGTATTAAGATATGGATTCCAGCTAATATGATTGATCATGATAAACAACTTTATATTAGCAACTATTATAAGAATGTAATTTGTAATGAAAATTATATTTATAAAGGTTCAACCACACCCAAATGGGTATGGTTTCCAAAGACCTAACCCCCCGGACCCTAACATAGTAAGTGGGTACCGAAAATTATTATTATTTTTTGCAGGTACTCAGAGAAACAAAAGGAAAATGATAGATTTTGGAATTTCAAAGAATGTTCCATATGTTTAATAGAATTACGTGCTTACAATAAAATATGGACTTCGGTAAATATGGTAAAATTTATTTTACTTTCCCTTCATAATTAATAATGAGTTTATCTCGTTATATACAAGATATTTTATATAATTTTATATATTTCCCCATTCTTTTTGATAATGACAAAGGGGGAGAAATTCATATGCATATAAATAGAGGGAGATATTATACTTAGGGGGAGATGTTATACTTAGGTGGAGCTTTAAAGATATTATCTGGCACTTGTACTAAATAGTGTCGTGTTTTAATTCGCACTAGACTTGTGTGTATTATCATCTTTTGTGAATGTTACTCTTGATCTATGGTAGTAGTTTTATGTTGCTTATAATCTCTTTTACATCCTCCATTTAAACAACTCCTTTTTGTCGATGAAAAAGGGGGAGAAAATTGTGCTAACAGTATATATGCAGGACACAATCTCAGGGGGATATCTTATACAGGGGGAGATTCATAAATATGTTGTCATCAATCAAAAAGGGGGAAATGTTGAGTCATGGATTTTATAAAGTTTTGATTTCTGACAAAGGGATAAGCCGTGATCGACAAAAAGAAGTTATTTAGACACAAAGAGCTCCATATGATTAGAGGTTGATTATTTGTTATGTTAGTAATGATTATTTATGTTAAAATCTATCCTCAAATAATCTTATGCCTTTAATCTTCGAATATATATATAAATATATATGAGTGCACATTAACTGTGCAGTCTGGACAAAACCGGTCGACCGGTCAAAACCAGGTGGTCGACCGTTTTTGCCCAGAATGCATAGATAATGTGCACAAGTGAACATAACGTATATATATATTCAAATTCCTGTCTACTGGTCATTTTTTGACCCGTCGACCGTTTTTAAACAGAGAGCAACCTTTTCCAAAAGACACTTCTTTCTCCAATGGTTGCATCTCTTACCTTTCATCAAATAATCATATCTATTAATGGCAACTGTTCACAAAGAGTTACAACTATTTTTCTCTATATATACTCATCTAAATCATTGATTCAAGATACATGAAAACATATTCTTTTTACTCTAATTTTTGATATTACTTTCTAAATACTCCTGCATTCTAAAAGCTCTCAATTATTTTAATTGCTTATGGAATCATTGAAATTATTTCATATCTTTTGATTCGATAAGTAATATACTTTCCTTAATCTTCACAAAACATCATTCGCATATTTTTGAGGATAAGATTATAGGAAATCTGTACTACAAGTGACAAAACTGTGTTAGCAAGAACACATACCGTCAACAAACAATTATATTCATCGTTGTTGAAGTCCTCTGTGTTGTAAGAGGCAAGTGTTGAAGTCCTCGGTGTTGTAAGAGGCAAGTGTTGAAGTCCTCAGTGTATTAGAGGCGTGAAATCCCGTTAGTTTGCTCGGGTGTTGTAAACCTGTTCCTCCGGGTGAAGCGAGGTTGTTAATAGTGAAAATCCAGATAGAAGTCTGGGACTGGACGTAGGACGGTGCTCCGAACCAGTATAAAAATCTCTGGTGTGATTTTTCTATTTTTTATTTACTATGCTATTATCATCTATTTCCGCATTTATATTGTAGTCCATATTACACGATCCGTGTGTACTATATTAGCACATATAATTGTATACACACCGCACTTTCATTTGGTATTAGAGCCTGGTTTTCTAGAGATCGTAACAACATCGAATAAATGGCTACAAAGAGATCTAGTCAAGGCAATAAGAAGAGGAAGAGCAATAAAGAACAATCAAAGGAGCAAACAAACAAATGCTTCATGGCAAAAGATAACGAGGTTAGTGATCTAACTTTTGATGATATGATAGAAATAAATTCAGAACTTCTAGACACTTTAAAAAGTCTCAAAAGAAAATATAAGGAAGCTCTGGAAAATCAGAAGAAAGCAGAATTCGAAAGAGATATGCTTAAAGACGAGAAGAGAATATTAGAAGAAGAACTTGAGAAAATTCAAGATTCAGACAATTCTCAACTCGCTCTATTAAGTCAAGAAATAGAAGCTCAAAAAGAAAAGAATAATGCTCTAGCTTCTGAAAATCATGAGTTAAAAGCAAAAATTAAAATTGTTGAGTTAGATAACACTAGTCTCAAAACTAAGCTTGATGACATTACTAAAAATATTTCCAATTTTAATAAAGGGAGAGAAAATTTATGCAAGATTATTGAAAATTCTCAACCTGCTTCAAATAAGAAGGGATTAGGTTATGTTAAGAATTCAAAAGCTCACAATGATAGAAGTGGTGTAGGCTATAAACAAGCTAAAAGTAAAAATAGTACTAGATATGCATTCATGTATACTAACTTTAGTGCTAGTACTAGTAATCAAGATAGTTTTAAAACCAGTTATAGTCATAATAGTACTTTGTTTAGAAATGATAGAAATTATTCTTCAAGTGCTAAGCTAATGACTAATAGTATTAAGATATGGATTCCAGCTAATATGATTGATCATGATAAACAACTTTATATTAGCAACTATTATAAGAATGTAATTTGTAATGAAAATTATATTTATAAAGGTTCAACCACACCCAAATGGGTATGGTTTCCAAAGACCTAACCCCCCGGACCCTAACATAGTAAGTGGGTACCGAAAATTATTATTATTTTTTGCAGGTTCTCAGAGAAACAAAAGGAAAATGATAGATTTTGGAATTTCAAAGAATGTTCCATATGTTTAATAGAATTACGTGCTTACAATAAAATATGGACTTCGGTAAATATGGTAAAATTTATTTTACTTTTCCTTTATAATTAATAATGATTTTATCTCGTTATATACAAGATATTTTATATAATTTTATATATTTCCCCATTCTTTTTGATAATGACAAAGGGGGAGAAATTCATATGCATATAAATAGAGGGAGATATTATACTTAGGGGGAGATGTTATACTTAGGTGGAGCTTTAAAGATATTATCTGGCACTTGTACTAAATAGTGTCGTGTTTTAATTCGCACTAGACTTGTGTGTATTATCATCTTGTGTGAATGTTACTCTTGATCTATGGTAGTAGTTTTATGTTGCTTATAATCTCTTTTACATCCTCCATTTAAACAACTCCTTTTTGTCGATGACAAAGGGGGAGAAAATTGTGCTAACAGTATATATGCAGGACACAATCTCAGGGGGATATCTTATACAGGGGGAGATTCATAAATATGTTGTCATCAATCAAAAAGGGGGAAATGTTGAGTCAAGGATTTTATAAAGTTTTGATTTCTGACAAAGGGATAAGCCGTGATCGACAAAAAGAAGTTATTTAGACACAAAGAGCTCCATATGATTAGAGGTTGATTATTTGGTATGTTAGTAATGATTATTTATGTTAAAATCTATCCTCAAATAATCTTATGCCTTTAATCTTCGAATATATATATAAATATATATGAGTGCACATTAACTGTGCAGTCTGGACAAAACCGGTCGACCGGTCAAAACCAGGTGGTCGACCGTTTTTGCCCAGAATGCACAGATAATGTGCACAAGTGAACATAACGTATATATATATTCAAATTCCTGTCTACTGGTCATTTTTTGACCCGTCGACCGTTTTTAAACAGAGAGCAACCTTTTCCAAAAGACACTTCTTTCTCCAATGGTTGCATCTCTTACCTTTCATCAAATAATCATATCTATTAATGGCAACTGTTCACAAAGAGTTACAACTATTTTTCTCTATATATACTCATCTAAATCATTTTTTCAAGATACATGAAAACATATTCTTTTTACTCTAATTTTTGATATTACTTTCTAAATACTCCTGCATTCTAAAAGCTCTCAATTATTTTAATTGCTTATGGAATCATTGAAATTATTTCATATCTTTTGATTCGATAAGTAATATACTTTCCTTAATCTTTACAAAACATCATTCGCATATTTTTGAGGATAAGATTATAGGAAATCTGTACTACAAGTGACAAAACTGTGTTAGCAAGAACACATACTGTCAACAAACAATTATATTCATCGTTGTTGAAGTCCTCTGTGTTGTAAGAGGCAAGTGTTGAAGTCCTCGGTGTTGTAAGAGGCAAGTGTTGAAGTCCTCAGTGTATTAGAGGCGTGAAATCCCGTTCGTTTGCTCGGGTGTTGTAAACCCGTTCCTCCGGGTGAAGCGAGGTAGTTAATAGTGAAAATCCAGATAGAAGTCTGGGACTGGACGTAGGACGGTGCTCCGAACCAGTATAAAAATCTCTGGTGTGATTTTTCTATTCTTATTTACTTTGCTACTATCATCTATTTCCGCATTTATATTATATTCCATATTACACGATCCGTGTGTACTATATTAGCACATATAATCGTATACACACCGCACTTTCAAAAGTTAGCAGTTTTAAAGTTTAAACGAATTATTATATATAAATTTACAATTTATTATTTTATTTCCAAACCCTACTTGCAAATCTGGCCGCTCGTTTTTGAATTGCAGATCACGGCCATTGCAACCAATACAGACATCGAGATGTTGATCAGGGACCACCATTGCAAAGCTTGCATTTGCCTCCACCATTGGCCGAAGAACGGTCGTACTTGGCTACCCCCATGCTGTGATTTTTGTGCGCGAACCCTTGGGGAATGCGGCCAATTTTCCTCCTCCACGTCGCACCATATTCGATCATCTTCGTATAGATTTGAAGAGCTCGTCACTCTCTACAATTTCTTAGTTAAAAGCATTTGATGACTGTTGATGGATTGAGAAATATTAAGGGGAAAAGAAGATGAAATTCTAGCCATTGGATTTTTAGGTGGCGGCTAGCCCTAGAAGGTTTAGGGTTTTTTGAAAAACAAGAAAAATGATGACCTTTTATAGAAAATTCGCATGCACTATTCACCCGAAATTCTTCCGAACTGGAAATGAAGCGTGCCGCCGAGCGTTTATAATGTTTTACCCCTACACCGAACGCAATGGAATATATATCGAAGCCAATTCGATCGTATTTGGAAGATAGGTTTTCGAATCGACTTATTTAAATTTAAAATTCACTTAAACCATTTCTACGCGTTTTAGCTTGCCCCGAACAAACGGTAAGTCTGATTGACACGAAATTTGAAATCTTACAATAATTTAACATTATGGATCTAATGAAACTGGTTTCATCAAAATCCGAGACTGTTTGAAAAATGACTATTTTTACTCGTCAATTAAATATTCAATTTTTACAATTCAACTTTTAATTCAATTTTAAAAGTTTACTAACATCGTACTAAATCAAATATAATTTAATATCACTTTACAAATCATTTTTATTTGCATTTAATTCAATTTCTAATTTTTTACACAATTTCAAATATTAAATTAACAATTTAATTATCCAATAGAATCCTTATATTCGAAATATTATTTATTCAACTTATAAACTTAAATTTCAAATATTTAAAATTAATTAAATATCTAAATTTCAAATGACAGAAATTCTGGGTCGTTACATTCTCACCTACTTAAAAGAATTTCGTCCTCGAAATTACAAAGTAAGATAAAGCCACAAAATCAATTAACTTTTCAAAACAATTTGTTCAAACTAGATATCAAATTCATTTAAACCTTTTAACTTTCTCCCAAAATCCATTAGTTAAACTCTTACAAAAACTTTTCTAAGTTTTAAAGTCTACTTAGTTATCTTTTAAAACCAACTAATATCATTTAACTTTTTAACTTAATATCAAAAATTTAGTTTTCACAAATTTTCCCAAAAAATTTTCTAACGCCTTTAATTTTCAAAAACATTCGCCATAGCGTCCTTTGCACGGTTCGATCCAAAAAAATAACAATGTATATATCACAAATATACATCTCATCTAGGATGAGGCATCCTGAAGGGAAAAAAGTGTAAAAGTACGATATGCAATCCGAGATATGTACCTTATATATTATTAGCGAGCATATACGGCTAATATAGCGCGAAAGCGAGCTCCAAATGCAAAGCAAGCGCCATCCGCACCTACTATGCACTCAACAAACAATGAGAAACATGTATACATGAAAATAATATCAATATACAATATATACTAATATACAACAACTATATATGCCAATATAGCAAATGCAATCAAATGCAACAAATCCAACCATCCAACAACTATCATCCAACAAACCAAAACTACATCCAATCAATCCATAACCATATCAATACACTTTCACTTCTCATTAATATTCAATAACATTGGATTTTATTAACATTCATTTTTTCATTTTCAATTAGTTTGCATTCACTAATTCATATTCAAATTTGTTCACTTTCAATTCAAATCAAATAGAAATTCATTTCTATTCATTCTTACTTCACTTTCAATTTCAATTCAATTATTTTACTTCCAATTTCATTAATTCAATTTCATTCACACATAATGAATTTCCATACCATCAACTAACAACCATCTAGCAATCAATGTATAACCAACATTACCAAATTAATTTAATTCACTTACATTCAATTTGGTTTTAACACTTTTAATTCCAATTGATTTAACATTCAATTGACTTTCATTCAATTATTCACTTCACAACTTCTTAACTTAAGTTTTATTCATTTCTTAACAACAACATTTTTAATGCTAATTCATTTTACCATTAATGTTGAATTTCTTTTATATAACTCAACTTCATTTTCATCTAACTACTTTTATCTCATTTATTCACTTTATTAATTTACTTCGATACCATAATCAACTTCATTTACTTTTACTTTCACTAAACAACTTAAGTTAACTTCTAATTTATTTCAAATTCTATTTTATTTAACTTTTATTTAAGTCAAATTTCATATCACTATCAAAATTCATATTTTGTTTTGCTTAACAAAATTGTTTAAACATTTTAACCATTGTTTTTACAACTTTTTCTCATTTTATAAGTCATACAACTTATTTATTCATAATTCCGTGAACATCTATCTAAGTTTATTTCCATTCACATTTTTATAATTTCAAATCATGGCTATATAATCACTTTACACTTAGGTTTAATTTCATTTCAATAGCATATCCAATCTAATTCAATCCAATTCAATTTATTTATCCTTCCTTCAGGTAAATTTCAAATCATATATTTTATTATGCTAACTCAAATTTTTTTCAACCTTACTAAAGTTAAATCTTTATCATTTCATATTATAAGTCCAAAACTCATTCTACTTATATTTATCAATTACACTTGGATTTTAAATAAAATTTGTTTATCACAACAAAACATCAATTTCAATTTACTATTGGTAGCAAATCCATCACACAAAAACTCAAAAATGATACTGATGATGCTGCAATCATCACACTTATTATTTTCCAGTAATAGTAGTGAATTCAGTGCTTTATATGCTTTCAAAAAAAAATCCTTTTTATATTTATAAATCACATTAAAAAAATCTTTCACTTATATAATTTCACTTATTTTCTATTTATAATAAAATGACCTCTTTAACTTTGAAAAACAACTTCCAAAATAAACGAGATTCAAATTTTCGATTTCTTAGTCTAAATTCATATTTATTTAAAACACATATTTATAAATATATTCAGATTGTTCCATTTCTTATATATAAGACTTTTTCACAGTTGTAAATCATATTAATTACAATTCCATACTTATAATTCTTTTCTTATATAATTTATTCTCTTACAATTGTTGTTTTTATTTAGATTATTTCAAACAACTTTATTTACTTATATATATTTACATTTTCAAACAACCAAACAATTCATTTATATACACTTTAATAATTCCTGAAAAATAGTTTCCTTTATATATAAAATATAATCGAGGTAAAATTATTTCATTTACCCAATTTAAAATAATACTATGTCGACTTGCCTCGTTTAAGTGTTTGGAAATCCCTCTCGATAATATGGCGTCCCACATACAGACCAGAATTCACAAACAGCTCAACGGATAAGTAAACACAATATAAACATTTTATATTCACTAACAAATACGCGCTCATATATATAACGCGCTCAAACTCAATCTAGGGTATTACTGTCCCGATCTATACTGAGTACACATCAAAGCTTTGGAATATACAAAATCTAAGCTCTGATACCAGATGTGACGACCCACAAATCTGTACCCTTTGAATCGACAATAATCCACACATGTACGATCCAAAAAGCACAAACTGACGAAAAGTCAAGAGAAAGAAAAGAAGGGAGAAGAAGAGAAGAGAAGAAAGGGAAAAGATAGAACCAAACAGAATAATACAGAATCTCACATCGCAGCGGAAAATATATAATATCATATCAATGATCTTTACGAAACAGAAACTGTATATATATACACATCAATCAGAGTTCAACAATCAATCAATAGTTATCAGCCTGAACAGTTATAATAACCTGTCCTCACAAATGCTGATAATAGAAAACTACAAACAAAGCAAAACATGTACGTGTATACGTAAATGAAGATCTTCAGCTCTCCTGCTGAAGCTCCAAAAGCACCAAAGCATAACTTGTAGATATGCTCGGTCTGACCCGAGCATTGAAAGGGAAGAACGCCCGGATCAGTCTGGTAAACCAGCATGAGAAACACACTCATCTGAATTTATTAAATTACCAAAACTTTTCATTAGTTTTCAAAACAAAAGTATCTCGTAAGACAAGTCTACACATAAACACAGACATGTTTTTACCTTACGATAACTAAAACATATCATATCAAATCCTCTTATATTATAGTAGTGTCTACTATATACAAATAATATTAATCATAGCCGAAATTGTTACATTGATTAAATTCTAGCATACAACCCAATTGGGTAATACAATCAAAATGGCAGGTACGTAGTGGAGTTTGGATTTCCATACAAATGACCAGGTGAAGGGACTATCTTCCGGTAGTATATCTCTAGAAGAATGTACCGAGAAACCATCACAAAGTTCCTCTACCAATAGAAGACTGACCCACCTCTATAACTAGATGGTACCGAATATGTCATCCTCCGGTCGTTCCGACTTTTACCCAGGGCCCTCTTGCATACAAACCACAATAATCAGATACACGACGCAATAGCATGCAAAGATATGTCTAGAAGAGGATAATCACATCCTACTTGGGAATGACCCACTTAGCCTTGCTGCATCTAACCCTGTTTTGGCCATTTCTGATTGATGAGGCCTGACGAGGTAACGATTACCTTTCACAATCACATATCACATCACTTTGAATGCCACACAGCCATTTCCGTTGACCATTAATTACCTTCCACAAAAATACAACCCTTAAGCTCATACGTCTCAAGGAGGGTGTTAAGCTAAGAGAAGTTTCCTTCTCCGTCACCACTGATGTACGTTTTTAAAAACCAATGTACGTAATCTATAGAAATGCAATGCCAGACAAACATCCATGCAAGTTGTCCAGGAATAGGACAAACCGGAGGTATTTTCCTACCACATCCTGTCGGAAAATCCCTAGGATTAGTAGCGAATAGTCCTTGCATTGGATATTTCATAATGAAGAGACCACTGCTACTGGATGTATATTGGGGTTTTAACCCCAAACGATCAACAAGCAGTCCCCCACTATGAAACTCCGGAATATCATCACAAGCAACCTGCACAATCGTCGCGTATACGTTGGTTCGAAGTGGTTTTCAGATAAATTTGATCCCGGTCTCTTTTCACCAACAACGCAAAAGTATTTCTCTACCTCACACAGAAACTAAGTCTTATAGACTTATCACGTCTCCAACTTTCAACTTGCTATCCTTCGGGCCAAGAAGGAAGCTCGATAGATTGGAGTAATACTCCACATTATACGAATCAACATCCTCCACACAAAGGATAATCAAGCCTACACAGAAGGCTACGTACTAAGTGTATGACTAAATAGTTCCCACATCAAGTCGAGGAACTAAAATTTGGCAAAGTTTGATAGTCGGTTACTTAACTATCAAAACAAACAAACAAATATTCAGCACCATAACAATCACTAGGCCCTTTTATTAATCTTTTGTTGATTAAATCACTTGCCAAATATTCATTTCAAATTATTTTTAAAAAGATATATTCTCAAAACCATTTCGATATTGGAAAACATTTCCATATACTTATTTAATAATAATTAATTCACAAATCAATTTATTTTCAACACTTTACTTAAATTATGAGTAAATATATATTTATTCTTTTAAGGAAAATATTCTTTTAAACATCTTTATTTGTGTCAAAATGAATGTTGCGTAAAACATCGTTACGACAACCCAAAATCAATAGTATAGGGATTCGAAAATAAGATAGATGTATAAATCCCAATACTATACAAAATATTTCCTTTCGGAAATCATCTACTATAACAACAGTGTTATAGTCCATTATTTCCTTATTTCTCGAAAACGTCTATTTCAACAATGAATGTTGAAATCTATGGTTTCGATCCTTAACACATTTTAAAACATCTTCAAATCGTTTTACTCCATTTAAAATATCACTTCCCAAATCATTTATTAAAAGATTATTCACTGTCCAAAATCGTGAATGTAAATCTCTAACCAAATTCAACACTTCTATATATTTAATTAAAAAATTATCCACTGTCCAAAATCGTGAATATATATCCTTTAATAAACTACAATAATTAACTTATCAAATTAAATTTCATTTCATAATTATAAAACAATGTTTATAAATTCCATTTATATTATAAAAACTTCCATTTATAAAATCAAATTCCATTTATTATTTTTTAAGAACTTCAACTTATAAAAGCCATTAATTAACAACTTCTATTTATATCTCATTCAAATGCCAAAGTCCAATTTATATGTTAGTTACTTATAAATTGTTTATTTCACAAATTCGTTTATTTTGCAACTTCATGATTATAATTCTTATTCACTTATAAACTCCATTTATAACTTCATTTTAACACTTATAAAACTTCTTTAAAATCCTATTTTTTCAATTTATAAAAATCCAATTTTATAAATCGTCTATATACAGTTTATAGTAATTCAAAAATATAAATTTAAATAGACCAATCCTTTTAATAATTTACAAATTGTTATTAAAACTTGTATAACTACAAAAATCATTCTTAAGTGTATTTCCCCCAAAACCATATTTTTATAAGATAAAAATTATAACATTTATTTATTTAAAATAAATCCGTTCCTTGACAATTTTAAAATTCAATAAAACGTATATTTTCAAAATCACTTTGAAAATCCTTTTTCAATTTAAAAATCATCAGTTTAATATTTTTAAATTATCAAAATAGGCCCAATGCTGCAACAGCACTAAATACATCAATCATGGCATCCAAAATATCATATATCATATGATAACAGAATATATCACAAATATCTGTGAATAAAATCCATATTGTTGAGGAATCCAGTTGGATCCCTTCAATCTGTCACCTGCAACAAATTTACATATTAGAATATGTGTACAATGTCCGCTTCAAGGCAGACGCACGTACAAAGGGTCATCCGCTCATACACGGGAACGTGTAGGGTCATCTGCTCCACTAGGTAGGTATATATCTAAATACCAATCAATATATCATATATAATCCAAACAATCATCAATCATCATAAATAATATTTATCCTCACTTATATAAAAATATCAGCGAGTCATAAAGAGTGATTTGTACTTACATTACTTGTAGTCGTCGCGTTAGCATTTTATTCCGATTAAAATTAAACAAGCGTTTAATTTCAACCAAAATTTTCACTAGCTCAAATAAATCCCAATCTAGCTCCATAGTGTAGTACTCGTCAGTACGAACCTAACGCAATTCGTTTCGTGTGAAATGGACCTCGTATGAAAAAGTTACGCATTTTTTAAGTTTAAACGAATTATTATATATAAATTTACAATTTATTATTTTATTTCCAAACCCTACTTGCAAATCTGGCCACTCATTTTTGAATTGCAGATCAGGGCTGTTGTTATCTTCTTCTCCTCCATCAGGTCATACACGTGAATAAAACCCATTAACCGCCATTTTTAATCGAATTAACGCGACCAATACAAACTTCGAGATGTTGATCAGGGACCGCTATTGCAAAGCTTGCACTCGCCTCCACCATTGGCAGAAGACCGGTCGTACTTGTCTGCCTCCTTGCGTTGATTTTCGTGCATGAACCCTAGGAGAACACTGTACCGACCCGTAAATTTTGTGGATTTAAAATTGGTTGAATTAATGAGTTTTGTAATTAAATTTAGTAGAAAAAAAATATAAAAAAAACTTTATAAACAAATATTGAAATGAATGCTAAAATAAAATATATAAATGATGATTAAAACCTAATTACTAGCAATTTGAATAAATTTCAATAAATGAAATGGGGTAAATATTATACCTGGATATAAAATTCATTAAAAGGAAATCAATTAATATGTTAATGTAAATTAAGATAATATTGGAATAAATGATGATTCCATTCATACTTGTAAGCAGTCATTATAAGTTGCATGTTGAAATGGTTGATTGAATTGGAAATTTAAAATTTAATTTAAATGAACAAATAAAGGTTTATAATAACGGAAATTTAGGTAATAAGTTTTGAACAAGTTGATAAATAATAACCAAATTAAGGGAATAGTATTAATGTAAATAAAGTTGAAATAAATTAGATATAGAGAAATAAATGTAAGCATTTAATAAAATTAATTAATGTGGATTTCAGTAGATGGTAATTGAATAAAAGTCAACGTTCTCTAAGTAATCATATTACTTGCTGGAAAGTAATACGTAATTGATTGAATATGATTATGAAATATAAAATTTGTGTATACAAGGGATTTTTAACGGTGATTGTTAAGTAATAAACCTATAAAGACATGTAAAGGAAATATGTAACAATCTATATGTTATTTATTTTATTTAGTATAATGAATAGATGTTGGAATTCAAATTTCAATTAAAGGAGAGTCAGTGGTACGTTATTAGGAAGTAAACTTAAAGGTAGGTAACAACTATTATAAATTTCCTAATAAATTGGTCAATAAATTTATTTGAAATAACGATCATTTAAATTATGAGTAATTACAATGTCGTTATTATAAGTGTTACTTTAATAGTTACGATTAACTGAGAAATTAATACGAGAAGTATGTAAATAACTATGAAAGTAACACGTTATAAATTGATTATGGCCTAAACTTAAGTACAAGTTAAATGTTGAAATTGAATCTAATCCGTTTAATTGGGAACTTATTAAAATAAATGGGATTCAATTTATAATAAAGGGGTTATTTTAAGAAATTGAAATAAATTCTATAATGGATGAATTAAGTTACTTTAAATTGGGATGAGAATTTGGTTTAAAGAGTTATAAATTCATAAGTAAATCAAGACGTTAAAATTTATGAATTATAGAATTTGAATTTTAGTAGTGGGTTAATTTATTTAATTTATAATAGTTGGTTTTGTTGCCAATAAGTGAAATCAAATATTTAATCATTACGTTAAATTAAAAATTAAGTTGAAAATTGGGAAATATTTATGTAATAATTTTAAATCCAATGGTAAACCCTTCTATTTGAAATTATGAATGGAATAATTATGGGTAAATTCAATTTAATGGAAATTTGGAAATTTATCTATAATTTTGAATTTTATGAAATTGAAGATTTATATTGATTAATCTTTAATAAATTGACATTTAAATTTTTTATCATTGTAAATGTTTGAGAATATAAAGTGATAAAGATTGCAAATTTCAAAATTTTCAAGCGAAAGTTGATTTAATTAATTTATTTTAAATTTATTTAATTAATATAAAAATAGCCATTTTGGCCACTGACTCGGATATCGACGAAACCAGTTTCATCAGATCCATATCGGTAAATTATTGTAGGGTTTCAAGTTTCGTAGCGATCGGACTTGTCATTTGATCGTACGAACGCGAAACGTCTTGAAATCGATTTAATTGAAATCAATTTGAAAATATTGTTTTCAGCATAACTTCTTAATACGATGAAATTTGGACGTGAAACTTTTTCCAACGCGTTCAAAATATTTTAAAACACATATTTTGATATATGAGTTTACCCAATTTCGTTACGGGGTCAAAACGGCTTTTTGGGTCACGTGAACATTAGCACGTATATCTATCAACCCGATCCATCTATTTTTCAACTTTATCTATAAATACCCTACTAAACCCTAGCCTCTGCCTATTCTCATTGTCTACGTGTAAATTTCATCAGTTCTTCCTCTTCCTCAATGGGTGCAAACCCTAGATCCAATTACAATTCAAAATCAAAAGTCAGAAATTCAAAGTCCTTAGAAAATTCCAAAAAAATATATCGAAGATTGCATTGATGCAAATCTGCGGCAACTGTTTGTTTTTCGATCCGAATTATCGTTTGTTCTGAAACTTAAGATGAATTTCTAACCGTCGAAACTAGGGTTTTGGTTTTAACGATGGATCGTCGATTTGGGGACGATCGGTTGGTACGGTTGCATAGGGGGAGTCATATGCTTTCGATCCATGGGTTCGTGTGGTTTGCAGTGCGGTGGAGTTCGCCAGAAATAGGGGGAAACCCAGCGGCGGCGGAGGTGGTTCCGGCCAAGTGGGGGCACGCACGAGGCACCGTGTAACGACCCGTATAAATTCGATGCTTAAAATGAACTAAATTAATAAGATTTTAATTTTAATTTAGAAAGAAATAAAAAAGCTTATTAATTTATATGAAAGCGAATGTTGAAATTTTATGTATCAAGGGTAGTTAAAATTTACAAATTAAATTTATATTGCAATTAAATTGTAATAGTGAAAATTGTTGCATTTGAATATAAAGTTAAAAATAAGTAAAAAGGGGCAAGTATTGAATTCATCAATGGAATTAAATATTGATTTATGGAAAGTTGAATAGAAAATTCTAATGAATGATAATAAGGGAAAACGTATACAATCAATGTAGGTAATTAGTAATTACAATGTTGTTGAAAGTAATAAACGTTTCTTTGTTGATAACTAATAGCATAACGGAAAGAGTGAATGTACTCATTAGAATATAAATTGCAATTAGATATAGATTTTAAGTAACAATGTTAATGCAATGTAAGTAATGCTAATTTAAGTCAATAATAAGGAATTGGGATGAATTCAAAATTTGTAACATATGGCTTGTAAACATATATTATAAATTACCAGCTTATTTGTTAATGGAATTAGAATTTGTAATAAGTGATAATAAATTAAATGAATGTTACACTAATGGGAAATGAAATAACGTTCTTTAAAATGTTGAGTAATTATAGGGTCGTATTTATTATTAGCGTTACTTTAAAAATTATGGTTAATTGTAAAATTAATACGGGAAATATGTAAAGAAATAACTAGGGAAGTAATACGTTATAAATTAAATATGACCTAAACTTAAGTGTAAGTAAAAGGTTAAAATTGAATCTAATTCGATTAATTTGAAACTTATTGGAATAAATTTGATTCAGAGTGTAATAAAGGGATTATTTTTAGAAAGCGAAATAAATACTATAATTGGTAAGATAATTTACATTTAAAAAGGAAATGGGAATTGGTTTAAGGAATTATAGATTAATAAGTAAATCAAGATGATAAATTTGATGAATTATAGGATTTTAATTTTCAATGGTGAGTAAATTTACTTAATTTATAATAGTTGGATTTATTGCCCATAAATGAAATCAAATATTTAATTATTACGCTAAATTAAAAATTAAGTTGAAAATTGGGAAATATTTATGTAATAATTTTAAATCCTATGGTAAACCCTTCTATTTGAAATTTTGAATAGAATAATTATGGGTAAATTCAATTTAATAAAAAATTTGGAAATTTATCTATAATTTTTGAAATTTGTGAAATTGAAGATTTATATTTAATAAAGTGACATTTAAAAGCTTGTTAAATCATTTTAAATGTTTGAGAATTATAAAGTGGAAAAGATTGCAAATTTTAGAATTTTTAACGCGAAATTTGATTTAATTAATTTATTTTAAATTAATTTAATTTATTTATTTTAAATTTATTTAATTAATATAAAATAGCCATTTTGGCCACTGACACGGATTTTGATGAAACCAGTTTCATCGGATCCGTAATGGTGAATTATGATAGTGTTTCAAGTTTCGTAGCGATCAGACTTGTCGTTTGATCGTACGGACTCGAAACGCCTTGAAAATTATGCAATTGAAATCAATTAAAATCAATTTGAAAATATTGATTTTAGCATAACTTCTTCATACGATACAATTTGAACCTGAAACCTTTTCCATCGCGTTTAAAATATTTTAAAACACCTATTTCGATATATGGGTTTACCAAATTTCGTTTCGGGGTTAGAACGGGCTTTTTCGGGCCACGTTAGCGTTAGCACATATGGCCAACCCGACCCATCTATACAAATTTCTAACCTACGTATATAAACCAAGTTGTAAACCATAGCCTTCATCTATTCTTATTTTTTTGTGCGTTCTTTTCCTCAAACTCTTTCCCTTCCTCAATGGACGCAAATCTTAGATCCAAACACAATTGCAAATCAAATCAAAAGCTAAAAATTCAAAGTCCTCAGAAAAATCTCAAAAAATATATGTTGATGCTCTCGACAAGAGAAATTCAATGTTGTAATTCGTTTTTCGATTCGGGATGTGGTTTGACCAGAAGTTGGACGTTTAGTTTCGGTCGTTCATCATCGCCGCGATAAATTTCGTCGGATCGGGAAACGGTTTCTAGGTTTTGGAGAGGAAGCCGAGGGGATCACATCTATATATTTGGTTCGTCGATTCAACGGTCGGATTTCTTGCTATAGTTTGACCTAGTGCTAAATAGCAACGGCGGCCGGTGGTTTTTGGCGATCGGGCTGATGTAGATAGGGGGCGCTGAGGTCAGGAAGGCGTGTGGGGATCATTCCAGAAGCGGCGACGTGTGGATGTGGCGGGTTACGGCAGTCAACAGCAGGTCAAAGGGTGGATTGCGTCTTCGTGCTGAGGGTTTTTGCGTGCGTTGTTTTGTCGCCTGTAGCTTGAGTTGGAGATGCTGACGTGGCTTAATTGTTGAGAGGTGAGTTTGTTTTGTGTTCTTTTTTCTTTATTTTAATTGAATTCAATCGCAATTTTTGCAATATCTCTCGCATACGAACTCCGTTTAACGCACGGTTTATTTTGTTAGGATCGTATTGAAATTCCAGACTTGATGACTTTGATTTGGACGAATTCTGAGACGGTCAAATTTTTGGGTTTAAATTGGATTTAAATTCAATTTAAATTCAAAAGGTGAGTGTTTTAACCCACTCACAACTTCTAAAATTTCTTACGTTCGTTAAATTGATTTAGGATATGAGTAGAAATTTATTTATGACTGTTTGGCATGTTTTATTCATCATCACAGTTAAATCGCATTTATTTGGTTTAACTGTTAATAAATTTTATTTTTGCATATAAATTGACAGTTGTAATTTATTTGTTTGCATATAAATTGCTAGTTAAACAGTTATTAAATTTATTATTGAATATAAACTGTTGGTTAATGCCTTTTATTTATTACCTGTTATATTTTATATGCTCGTATTGATGTTTGTTTAGATTAGATGATGATTGAAAAATTGGTTGATGATTGATATTTGGATGAATGGATGCTATTTTTCTTATTTTGTATAAACTGCAAGTTATTATGCACTTTCATCTCATTCGGGATTGCGGTTTGAAATGATATACAACCACATTTTTATTTTTTTAAATTGCGGATTGAAATGTTAAATATCCATATCACTTGACCATAGGATAGAAAATTATATACAGGCACCGCGGTATATATATATATATATATATATATATATATATATATAATTATTTTTGAAATGATTTTATGGTTTGGAAAGGGTACGATTTAATAAATATTAAATTTTGATCTTATATAAAATCTTATTTTATATACATACATAGTTAAATTTTTGAATTTAAGCTATGAAATTGTTAAATAAAATAAATAAGTTGAATAATGGAGTTTAATGATTTAAATCAATTAAGATTGGAAGGTAAAATTTAAAATCTATTTGAATGGAACTTATTCAAAAAAAATTACTCCATAAGTTGATGTAAAACTTATCAAAGTTTAGAAATAAAAAAAAGGTATGATATTTATAACTGGATTTTTATTTAAGATAAATTAAATGAATATTTCTGGTATAATTAAATTGAAGGAAATATTAAATCGTTAGAAATTTGAGTTTTATTTTACGTATTTATTTTGTGACTGTTCAAAACTAAATAATAGGATAATAAATTGTTGAATATAAATTCCAACCTTAGTTTTGAAATTATTAAATACTCGAAGTTTGACTATATCGAAATCGAAGTGTTTTATTGAAACTAAAGGTGAATCTAAATTTATGGGGTTTAGACCTAAAATTTTAAATGGATAAATTGTGAAGTTGCAAAAATTATTTTGTAAAGTAATATAAAATCAACTATTTTATTCTATATATTGTTGAATGTCCAAACCATTCAAGTTTCAGAAGTCATGGTTTTAAAGCTATGAATTTCGCAGTATTATGTTTTGAAAGTTATAATTCAAATGTCCAGTTTCCAGATATTAATTTTTTTTAAAAGTAGTATGATTTTGGAAAGGAAATATATTTGAAATAAAATGATATTATTGATTTGGGTTTTATAAAAATAATATCAAAATGAATTGTTTTGGAAATGGAAATGATATCGTATTTATGGGTTTTGAAATGGATAATTATATTCTGGTTTTAAAGTATAAACTATTTTTTAGACCGCGGTGTTATAATGACGTTTGGTTGTTGAAGAGACCGGGATCGGAAGTTGACACACTCTCTGCCAACTCCGAAAACCACTTTAACAACCGTGTATGCGGTGTAGATTCCAGAATGAAGTAGGATGGCGGCTGCGTTTCCTTTGAGGTCAATACGTGGACCCGACTCCCGTGAGTTCGCATAAGGTGGCTAAAACAAGAGCGATTCTCGGGCCATGAGGTCATTCCTCTGATCGGACACTCCTCTTAGATACTATACTTTGACTTTGGATTGATTCGGTGGCCACCTTTATTTTTGATTTTGGGGGAGTTTGTTCGAGGTGGGCGGTAGCTGCGCGCTGTGCGTTTCCACCAGCCCGGATGCGTAATTGGTATATCTACCCTGACATTTCCTAGTTGTGCTGTGTCACCTACCATACCGAGCCTTGTATGAGTTTCTATTTGTGTCGTACCTATGGAGTATCCTCTGGTAGCCTCCCGATCAGGAGGTATTACGGTACTGTATAGACTATTGGCATTATTTGTGTTAAGGGCTATATGGGTAACCCCTTAACACTATTAAAAAGTAAGTTTATTTTACAATTAGACACTATTATAATAGCGAAATATTCTACATAGTAAATAGTTTAACGGATCCTTAAGAGATGTGAATTCCGAGCATCTTTTGAGTTACTGCACTCATATTTATTTCTGTCAATTTAACTTACATAAGATCTTTTGGTTCTAACTCGAGTGTTTTGTCCTTTCAATTCGCTCGGGTCAGTCCAAGCGTTTCAGGATCGAAGACTTTAGTTCTGGAGAACGAAGACGAAGATTTGTAGTATTGCTATCTACTATATTATTCCACTACACTATTTAATTCCGTCCATTGATATTTATGGGTATGTGAACTATGATATTTATTGTATAAAAAAAGGAATCAAATGTTTGTAAACAGTTTTATGAACTGTATATTTATTATTATATTTTATCCTTCCGCTGTGAGATTCTGTTTAGTTTTTTTCTCTCTTCTCTGTCTTTCTTATTTACCCCATAACAATCCGCCCTTCCGTATGGTTTTGAATTGGCATGTGTGTCGATTTAAAGCATGCGAAAAGGCGGGACGTTACATCTGGTATCAGAGCTTTGGTTTAGCGATAAACCTTAGCTTTGTGGGGTCTGACTCTTTATTAATAGGGTTGTAATACCCTATGGGAGTCGCTGAGTGTATATATATGAGAGAGCGTATTTGTTAGTGTTATAAAAAGGTTTTAATATTGTGTTAATCTGTCCCGTTTTGTATTTATAAATTCCGGTTGGTGCATGGGACGCTGTGACATCAATAGGAAATTCTAAACACTTAATAGGACAGACCGACACAATATTTGTTTTGGATATAGGTGAATGAAATAATTTTGCCTATTATATTTTCTATATATAAAATAAAATTTTAAATGATATATATATTTGGTTGCAATATATTGGTTGTTAGGTGATGAAATTTATAAATAACAGTGAAATAAGATTGGAAATAAAATAAATCAAATTGGAAATTTTAGAATATAAGTTCCGGGGTTTTAAAAAATTTCTTTCAAATGATTTTGGAATATAATAGTAATATTTAAGAAGTATTTTCTGATATAAATATTTTGATATAATTTGAAAGAAATGTTTTAAAAAGAAATTTGGAAAAAATAAGTTCTATACTCCCCTCTCTGTCGCTGGAAAATAATTTCGGTGAGGAGTGCACCCATCATCGACATTCATTTTCGAGTTTCAAAGTGGGAAGACCATTGTAGCAGTTCGACTACAGAAATTTTCAAACAAATATAAATTTGAGTTGTTTAAATATAAATGGATATATAAGTTGTAAGTATATATTTATCTATTATTTTAAAATGATTTGAAATAAAACCCGGCATTAAATTCTTAAGTTTCCATTAATTAATAGTTTCAATTACTATAGTGAATTGGAACGTAGGTAATTAATAAATCGAAACCTCTAAAGGAAATAAGAGATATAATGCTAGGTTATAAATGGTATTAAATGAAATTTGAAATTTGTAACCTATGAAATAAAGGATATAATTATTGTACATTAAATTAATTAAAAGAAATGAGAAAACTTGTATAACCTTCAATTTCATTCTTTAAAAGCATATATATACATATAACTTACCAAATACTAAAAGTTGAAATGTTTAATAAGAAATGTAATGGAGATTGTACAAGTAAAAATATGAAATGAAAATGTTCAATCGATTGCTTTTATTTATAAGAACTGATGTTATAGAGTTATAAACTTAAGTTATAATGGAATTCTTACTATAATAAGAATTTGGGGTTAGAGGCGTTATGAACTTAAGCACTAATTGAAAGGCTATTAATTAAAATAGAAAGGAAAGCATTATAAATGGAATTTAGTAATAAATAAAATTAAGCAGTATATATGAAAGATAATAAACTTAGGTAAATGATTGAAGCTATGCATTAATAAAATAAGCAGAAAGATGAATACTGTAAATAAATGAAAAAAAAAGAGATAAACCATTATATGTATAAAAAGAAGTCAAACAATAATAGTATGAAATGAAATTGACAAGAATAAACTTAGTTTATTATTGAAATTGTTGTTTGTTGGTTTATGGTTGTTTGGGTAAGGAACACTTAGTAGTTATTCTTCATTCTGTACAATTTAAAGTGTCTAAACCTAAACAATTATTTGTCGTGTTTGATATGAATGAATGATTGTTTTTATGGTCGTATGCCTTGTTGCAAGTGTTTGATGTTGTATTGATTTTGTTTATTGATGGTTGTTTGTATTGAATTAGATGTTGTGGTTGAAACCATTTTAATATTTCATTTTATATAATCCAATTAAAATTACGATTATATATAATGATTTACCTAATAGATATTAATTTATAAGTTCCTCTTTCCCTCCTTTTCCTTTTCGGGGACGAAATGCTTTGAGTGGGGGAGAGCGTAACGACCCGTATAAATTTGATGCTTAAAATGAATTAAACTAATAAGATTTTAATTTAAATTTAGAAAGAAATAAAAAATCTTATTAATTTATATGAAAGCGAATGTTGAAATTTGATGTATCAAGGGTAGTTAAAATTTACAAATTAAATTTATATTGCAATTAAATTGTAATAGTGAAAATTGTTGCATTTGAATATAAAGTTAAAAATAAGCAAAAAGGGGCAAGTATTGAATTCATCAATGGAATTAAATATTGATTTATGGAAAGCTGAATAGAATTCTAATGAATGATAATAAGGGAAAACGTATACAATCAATGTAGGTAATTAGTAATTACAATGTTGTTGAAATTAATAAACGTTTCTTTGTTGATAAATAATAGCATAACGGAAAGAGTGAATGTACTCATTAGAATATAAATTGCAATTAGATAGAGATTTTAAGTAACAATGTTAATGCAATGTAAGTAATGCTAATTTAAGTCAACAATAAGGAATTGGGATGAATTCAAAATTTGTAACATATGGCTTGTAAACATATATTATAAATTACCTGCTTATTTGTTAATGAATTAGAATTTGTAATAAGTGATAATAAATTAAATGAATGTTACACTAATGGGAAATGAAATAACGCTCATTTAAAATGTTGAGTAATTATAGGGTGGTATTTATTATTAGCGTTACTTTAAAAATTATGGTTAATTGTAAAATTAATATGGGAAGTATGTAAAGAAATAACTAGGGAAGTAATACGTTATAAATTAAATATGACCTAAACTTAAGTGTAAGTAAAAGGTTAAAATTGAATCTAATTCGATTAGTTTGAAACTTATTGGAATAAATTTGATTCAGAGTGTAATAAAGGGATTATTTTAAGAAAGTGAAATAAATACTATAATTAGTAAAATAATTTACATTTAAAATTGAGATGGGAATTGGTTTAAAGAATTATAGATTAATAAGTAAATCAAGATGATAAATTTGATGAATTATAGGATTTGAATTTTCAATGGTGAGTAAATTTACTTAATTTATAATAGTTGGATTTATTGCCAATAAATTAAATCAAATATTTAATTATTATGTTAAATTAAAAATTAAGTTGAAAATTGGAAAATATTTATGTAATAATTTTAAATCCAACGGTAAGCCCTTCTATTTGAAATTTTGAATAGAATAATTATGGGTAAATTCAATCTAATGAAAATTTTGGAAATTTATCTATAATTTTTGAAATTTGTGAAATTGAAGATTTATATTTAATAAAGTGACATTTAAAAATTTGTTAAATCATTTTAAATGTTCGAGAATTATGAAGTGGAAAAGATTGCAAATTTCAGAATTTTTAACGCGAAATTTGATTTAATTAATTTATTTTAAATTTATTTAATTAATTTATTTTAAATTTATTTAATTAATATAAAATAGCCATTTTGGCCAATGGCACGGATTTGGATGAAACCAGTTTCATCGGATCCGTAACGGTGAATTATGATAGTGTTTCAAGTTTCGTAGCGATCGGACTTGTCGTTTGATCGTACAGACTCGAAACGCCTTGAAAATTATGCAATTGAAATCAATTAAAATCAATTTGAAAATATTGATTTTAGCATAACTTCTTCATACGATACAATTTGAACCTGAAACCTTTTCCATCGCGTTCAAAATATTTTAAAACACCTATTTCGATATATGGGTTTACCAAATTTCGTTCCGGGGTCAGAACGGGGTTTTTCGGGTCACGTTAGCGTTAGCACGTATAGCCAACCCGACCCATCTATTCAAATTTCTAACCTATGTATATAAACCCTGTCATGAACCCTAGCCTTCATCTATTCTCATTTGTTTGTGCGTTCTTTTCCTCAAACTCTTTCTCTTCCTCAATGGATGCAAATCTTAGATCCAAACATAATTGCAAATCAAATCAAAAGCTAAAAATTCAAAGTCCTCAGAAAAATCTCAAAAAAATATATGTTGATGCTCTCTACAAGAGAAATTCAATGGTGTAATTCGTTTTTCGATTTGGGATGTGGTTTGACCAGAAGATGGGCGTTTAGTTTCGGCCGTTCATCATCGCCACGATAAATTTCGTCGGATCGGGAAACGGTTTCTGGGTTTTGGAGAGAAAGCCGAGGGGATCACATCTATATAATTGGTTCGTCGATTCAACGGTCGGATTGCATGCTATAATTCGACCTAGGGCTAAATAGCAACAGCGGCCGGTGGTGTTTGGCGATCGGGCTGATGTGGATAGGGGGTGCTGAGGTCAGGAAGGCATGTAGGGATCATTCCAGAAGGGGCGACATAAGGATGTGGCGGGTTACGGCAGTCAACGGCAGGTCAAAGGGTGGATTGCGTCTTCGTGTTGAGGGTTTTTGCGTGCGTTGTTTTCTCGCCTGCAGCTTGAGTTGGAGATGCTGACGTGGCTTAATTGTTGAGAGGTGAGTTTGTTTTGTGTTCTTTTTTCTTTATTTTATTTTAATTGAATTCAATCGCAATTTTTGCAATATCTCTCGCATACGAACTCCGTTTCACGCGCATTTTCTTTTGTTAGGATCGTATTGATATTCCAGACTTGATGATGTTGGTTTGGACGAATTCTAAGACGGTCAAATTTTTGGGTTTAAATTGGATTAAATTCAATTTAAATTCAAAAGGTGAGTGTTTTAACCCACTCACAACTTCTAAAATTTCTTACGTTCGTTAAATTGATTTAGGATATGAGTAGAAAATTATTTATGACTGTTTGGCATGTTTTATTCATCATCACGGTTAAATCGCATTTATTTAGTTTAACTGTTAATAAATTTTATTTTTACATATAAATTGACAGTTATAATTTATTTATTTGCATATAAACTGCTAGTTAAACAGTTATTAAATTTATTATTGAATATAAACTGTTGGTTAATGCCTTTTATTTATTACCTGTTATATTTTATATGCTCGATATTGATGTTTGTTTAAATTAGATGATGATTGGAAAAATGGTTGATGATTGATATTTGGATGAATGGATGCTATTTTTCTTATTTTGTATAAACTGCAAGTTATTATGCATTTTCATCTTATTCGGGATTGTGGTTTGAAATGATATACACCCGCATTTTTATTTTTTTTTTAAATTGCAGATTGAAATGATAAATATCCATATAACTTGACCATAGGATAGAAAATTATATACGGGCACCGCGCTGTGTGTGTGTGTGTGTATAATTATTTTTGAAATGATTTTATGGTTTGGATAGGATACGGTTTAATAAATATTAAATTTTGATCTTATATAAAATCTTATTTTATATACATACATAGTTAAATTTTTGAATTTAAGCTATGAAATTGTTAAATAAAATAAATAAGTTGAATAATGGAGTTTAATGATTTAAATCAATTAAGATTGGAAGGTAAAATTTGAAATTTATTTGAATGGAACTTATTTAAAAAAATTCACTCCATAAGTTGATGTAAAACTTATCAAAGCTTGGAAATAAAAAAAAAGGTATGATATTTATAACTGGATTTTTATTTAAGGTAAAGTAAATGAATATTTCTGGTATAATTAAATTGAAGGAAATATTAATTGTTAGAAATTTGAGTTTTATTTTATGGATTTATTTTGTGACTGTTCAAAACTAAATAATAGGATAATAAATTGTTGAATATAAATTCCAACCTTAGTTTTGAAATTATTAAATACTCGAAGTTTGAATATATTGAAATCGAAGTGTTTTATTGAAACTAAAGGTGAATCTAAATTTATGGGGTTTAGACCTAAAATTTTAAATGGATAAATTATGAAGTTGCAGAAATTATTTTATAAAGTAATATAAAATCAACTATTTTATTCTATATACTATTGAATATCCAAACCATTCAGGTTTCAAAAGTTATGGTTTTAAAGCTATGAATTTCGTAGTATTATGTTTTGAAAGTTATAATTCAAATGTCCAGTTCCATATATTAATTTTTCTAAAAGTAGTATGATTTTGGAAAGGAAATATATTTGAAATAAAATGATATTATTGATTTGGGTTTTATAAAAATAATATCAAAATGGATTGTTTTGGAAATGGAAATGATATCGTATTTATGGGTTTTGAAATGGATAATTATATTCTGGTTTTAAAGTATAAACTATTTTTTAGACCGCGGTGTTATAATGACGTTTGGTTGTTGAAGAGACCGGGATCGGAAGTTGACATACTCTCTGCCAACTCCGAAAACCACTTTAACAACCGTGTATGCGGTGTAGATTCCAGAATGAAGTAGGATGGCGGCGGCGTTTCCTTTGAGGTAAATACGTGGACCCGACTCCCGTGAGTTCGCATAAGGTGGCTAAAACAAGAGCGATTCTCGGGCCAATGAGGTCATTCCTCTGATTGGACACTCCACTTAGATACTATACTTTGACTTTAGATTGATTCGATGGCCACCTTTATTTTTGATTTTGGGGGAGTTTGTTCGAGGTGGGCGGTAGCTGCGCTCTGCGCGTTTCCACCAGCCCGGATGCGTAATTGGTATTTCTACCTTGGCATTGCCTAGTTGTGCCGTGTTACCTACCAAACCGAGCCTTGTACGAGTTTCTATTTGTGTCGTACCTATGGAGTATCCTCTAGTAGCGTCCCGATCAGGAGGTATTACGGTACTGTATTGACTATTGGCATTATTTGTGTTAAGGGTTATATGGGTAACCTCTTAACGCTATTAAAAAGTAAGTTTATTTTACAGTTAGACACTATTATAATAGCGAAATATACTACATAGTAAATAGTTTAATGTATCCTTAAGAGACGTGAATCCCGAGCATCTTTTGAGTTACTGCACTCCTATTTATTTCTGTTAATTTAACTTACATAAGATCTTTTAGTTCTAACTCGAGTGTTTTGTCCTTTCAATTCGCTCGGGTCAATCCGAGCGTTTCAGGATCGAAGAATTTAATTCTGGACGATGAAGACGAAGATTTGTAGTGTTGCTATCTACTATATTATTCCACTACACTATTTAATTCCGCTCCATTGATATTTATGGGTATGTGAACTCTGATATTTATTGTATAAAAAAAAGAATCAAATGTTTGTAAACAGTTTGATGAACTGTATATTTATTGTTATATTTTATCCTTCCGCTGTGAGATTCTGTTTAGTTTTTTTTCTCTTCTCTGTCTTTCTTATTTACCCCATAACAATCCACCCTTCCGTATGGTTTTGAATTGGCATGTGTGTCGATTTAAAGCATGCGAAAAGGCGGGACGTTACATCTGGTATCAGAGCTTTGGTTTAGCGATAAACCTTAGCTTTGTGGGGTCTGACTCTTTATTAATAGGGTTGTAATACCCTATGGGAGTCGCTGAGTGTATATATATGAGAGAGCGTATTTGTTAGTGTTATAAAAAGGTTTTAGTATTGTGTTAATCTGTTCCATTTTGTATTTATAAATTCCGGTTGGTGCATGGGACGCTATGACATCAATAGGAAATTCTAAACACTTAATAGGACAGAACGACACGATATTTGTTTTCAATATAGGTGAATGAAATAATTTTGCCTATTATATTTTCTATGTATAAAATAAATTTTTAAATGATATATATATTTGGTTGCAATATATTGGTTGTTAGGTGATGAAATTTATAAATAACAGTGAAATAAGATTGGAAATAAAATAAATCAAATTGGAAATATTAGAACTTAAGTTCCGGGGTTTTGAAAAATTTCTTTAAAATGATTTTTAAATATAACAATAATATTTAAGAAGAATTTTCTGATATAAATATTTCGATATAATTTGAAAGAAATGTTTTAAAAAGAAAGTTGGAAAAAATAAGTTCTGTACTCCCCTCTCTGTCGCTGGAAAATAATTTCGGTGATGAGTGCACGTATCGTCGACATTCATTTTCGAGTTTCAAAGTGGAAAGGCCATTGTAGCAGTTCGACTACAGAAATTTTCAAACAAATATAAATTTGAGTTGTTTAAATATAAATGGATATATAAGTTGTATGTATATATTTATCTATTATTTTAAAATGATTTAAAATAAAACCCGGCATTAAATTCTTAAGTTTCAATTAATTAATAGTTTCAATTACTATAGTGAATTGGAACATAGGTAATTAATAAATCGAAACCTCTAAAGGAAATAAGAGATTTAATGCTAGGTTATAATTGGTATTAAATGAAATTTGAAATTTGTAACCTAAGAAATAAAGGATATAATTATTGAACATTAAATTAATTAAAAGAAATGAGAAAACTTGTATAACCTTCAATTTCATTCTTTAAAAACATACATATATATATATATATATAACTTACCAAATACTAAACGTTGAAATGTTTAATAAGAAATGTAATGGAGATTGTACAAGTAAAAATATGAAATTAAAATGTTCAATCAATTGCTTTTATTTATAAGAATTGATGTTATAGAGTTATAAACTTAAGTTATAATGGAATTCTTACTATAATAAGAATTTGGGGTTAGAGGCGTTATGAACTTAAGCACTAATTGAAAGGCTATTAATTAAAATAGAAAGGAAAGCATTGTAAATGGAATTTAGTAATAAATATAATTAAGCAGTATATATGAAAGATAATAAACTTAAGTAAATGATTGAAGCTATGCATTAGTAAAATAAGCAGAAAGATGAATACTGCAAATAAATGAAAAAAAAAGAGATAAACCATTATATGTATAAAAAGAAGTCAAACAACAATAGTATGAAATGAAATTGACAAGAATAGACTTAGTTTGTTGTTAAAATTGTTGTTTGTTGGTTTATGGTTGTTTGGGTAAGGATACACTTAGTAGTTATTCTTCATTATGTACAATTTAAAGTGTCTAAACCTAAACAACTATTTGTCGTGTTTGATATGTATGAATGATTGTTTTTATGGTCGTATGCCTTGTTGCAAGTGTTTGATGTTGTATTGATTTTGTTTATTGATGGTTGTTTGTAATGAATTGGATGTTGTGGTTGAAACCATTTTAATATTTCGTTTTATATAATCCAATTAAAATTACGATTATATATAATGATTACCTAATAGATATTAATTTCTAAGTTCCTCTTCCCTCGTTTTCCTTTTCGAGGACGAAAAGTTTTGAGTGGGGGAGAGTGTAACGACCCGTATAAATTCGATGCTTAAAATGAATTAAATTAATAAGATTTTAATATAAATTTAGAAAGAAATAAAAAATCTTATTAATTTATATGAAAGCGAATGTTGAAATTTGATGTATCAAGGGTGGTTAAAATTTACAAATTAAATTTATATTGCAATTAAATTGTAATAGTGAAAATCGTTGCATTTGAATATAAAGTTAAAAATAAGTAAAAAAGGGCAAGTATTGAATTCAACAATGGAATTAAATATTGATTTATGGAAAGTTGAATAGAATTCTAATGAATGATAATAAGGGAAAACGTATACAATCAATGTAGGTAATTAGTAATTACAATGTTGTTGAAATTAATAAACGTTTCTTTGTTGATAATTAATAGCATAACGGAAAGTGTGAATGTACTCATTAGAATATAAATTGCAATTAGATAGAGATTTTAAGTAACAATGTTAATGCAATGTAAGTAATGCTAATTTAAGTCAATAATAAGGAATTGGGATGAATTCAAAATTTGTAACATATGGCTTGTAAACATATATTATAAATTACCTGCTTATTTGTTAATGGAATTAGAATTTGTAATATGTGATAATAAATTAAATGAATGTTACACTAATGGAAAATGAAATAACGTTCGTTTAAAATGTTGAGTAATTATAGGGTCGTATTTATTATTAGCGTTACTTTAAAAATTGTGGTTAATTATAAAATTAATACGGGAAGTATGTAAAGAAATAACTAGGGAAGTAATACATTATAAATTAAATATGACCTAAACTTAAGTGTAAGTAAAAGGTTAAAATTGAATCTAAGTCGATTAATTTGAAACTTATTGGAATAAATTTGATTCAGAGTGTAATAAAGGGATTATTTTAAGAAAGTGAATAAATACTATAATTGGTAAAATAATTTACATTTAAAATTGAGATGGGAATTGTTTTAAAGAATTATAGATTAATAAGTAAATCAAGATGATAAATTTGATTAATTATAGGATTTGAATTTTCAATGGTGAGTAAATTTACTTAATTTATAATAGTTGGATTTATTGCCAATAAATGAAATCAAATATTTAATTATTACGTTAAATTAAAAATTAAGTTGAAAATTGGGAAATATTTATGTAATAATTTTAAATCCAACGGTAAACCCTTCTATTTGAAATTTTGAATAGAATAATTATGGGTAAATTCAATTTAATGAAAATTTTGGAAATTTATCTATAATTTTTGAAATTTGTGAAATTGAAGATTTATATTTAATAAAGTGACATTTAAAAATTCGTTAAACCATTTTAAATGTTTGAGAATTATAAAGTGGAAAAGATTGCAAATTTTAGAATTTTTAAGGCGAAATTTGATTTAATTAATTTATTTTAAATTTATTTAATTAATTTATTTTAAATTTGTTTAATTAATTTATTTTAAATTTATTTAATTAATATAAAATAGCCATTTTGGCCACTAATACGGATTTCGATGAAACTAGTTTCATCGGATCCGTAACGGTGAATTATGATAGTGTTTCAAGTTTCGTAGCGATCGGACTTGTCGTTTGATCGTACAGACTCGAAACGCCTTGAAAATTATGCAATTGAAATCAATTTGAAAATATTGATTTTAGCATAACTTCTTAATACGATACAATTTGAACCTGAAACCTTTTCCATCGCGTTTAAAATATTTTAAAACACCTATTTCGATATATGGGTTTACCAAATTTCGTTCCGGTGTCAGAACGGGCTTTTTCGGACCACGTTAGCGTTAGCACGTATAGCCAACCCGACCCATCTATTCAAATTTCTAACCTACCTATATAAACCCAGTTATAAACCCTAGGCTTCATCTATTCTCATTTGTTTGTGCGTTCTTTTCCTCAAACTCTTTCTCTTTCTTAATGGATGCAAATCTTAGATGCAAACACAATTGCAAATCGAATCAAAAGCTAAAAATTCAATGTCCTCAGAAAAATCTCAAAAAATATATGTTGATGCTCTCGACAAGAGAAATTCAATGGTGTAATTCGTTTTTCGATTCGGGATGTGGTTTGACCAGAAGTTGGGCGTTTAGTTTCGGCCGTTCATCATCGCCGCGATAAATTTTGTCGGATCGGGAAACGGTTTCTGGGTTTTGGAGAGGAAGCCGTGGGGATCACATCTATATATTTGGTTCATCGATTCAATGGTCGGATTGCTTGCTATAATTCGACCTAGGGCTAAATAGCAACGACGGCCGGTGGTTTTTGGCGATCGGGCTGATGTGGATAGGGGGCGCTGAGGTCAGGAAGGCGTGTGGGGATCATTCCAGAAGGGGCGAAGTGAGGATGTGGCGGGTTACGGCAGTCAACGGCAGGTCAAAGGGTGGATTGCGTCTTCGTGTTGAGGGTTTTTGCGTGCGTTGTTTTCTCGCCTGTAGCTTGAGTTGGAGATGCTGACGTGGCTTAATTGTTGAGTGGTGAGTTTGTTTTGTGTTCTTTTTTCTTTATTTTATTTTATTTTAATTGAATTCAATCGCAATTTTTGCAATATCTCTTGCATACGAACTCTGTTTCATGCGCGGTTTCTTTTGTTAGGATCGCATTGAAATTCCAGACTTGATGACGTTGGTTTGGACGAATTTTGAGACGGTCAAATTTTTGGGTTTAAATTGGATTTAAATTCAATTTAAATTCAAAAGGTGAGTGTTTTAACCCACTCACAACTTCTAAAATTTCTTATGTTCGTTAAATTGATTTAGCATATGAGTAGAAATTTATTTATGACTGTTTGGCATGTTTTATTCATCATCATAGTTAAATCGCATTTATTTAGTTTAACTGTTAATTAATTTTATTTTTGCATATAAATTGACAGTTATAATTTATTTATTTGCATATAAACTGCTATTTAAACAGTTATTAAATTTATTGTTGAATATAAACTGTTGGTTAATGCCTTTTATTTATTACCTGTTATATTTTATATGCTCGATATTGATGTTTGTTTAAACTAGATGATGATTGGAAAAAATGGTTGATGATTGATATTTGGATGAATGGATGTTATTTTTGTTATTTTGTATAAACTGCAAGTTATTATGCATATTCTCTCATTCGGGATTGCGGTATGAAATAATATACAACCGCATTTTTAAATTTTTTAAATTGCGGATTGAAATGATAAATATCCGTATCACTTGACCATAGGATAGAAAATTATATACAGGCACCGCGGTGTGTGTGTATATATATATATATAATTATTTTTGAAATGATTTTATAGTTTGGATAGGATACGGTTTAATAAATATTAAATTTTAATCTTATATAAAATCTTATTTTATATACATACATAGTTAAATTTTTGAATTTAAGCTATGAAATTGTTAAATAAAATAAATAAGTTGAATAATGGAGTTTAATGATTTAAATCAATTAAGATTGGAAGGTAAAATTTGAAATTTATTTGAATGGAACTTATTTAAAAAAATTCACTCCATAAGTTGATGAAAAACTTATCAAAGCTTGGAAATAAAAAGAAAGGGTATGATATTTATAACTGGATTTTTATTTAAGATAGATTAAATGAATATTTCTGGTATAATTAAATTGAAGGAAATATTAAATTGTTAGAAATTTGAGTTTTATTTTATGGATTTATTTTGTGAGTGTTCAAAACTAAATTATGGGATAATAAATTGTTGAATATAAATTACAACCTTAGTTTTGAAATTATTAAATACTCGAAGTTTGAATATATTGAAATCGAAGTGTTTTATTGAAACTAAAGGTGAATCTAAATTTATGGGGTTTAGACCTAAAATTTTAAATGGATAAATTGTGAAGTTGCAGAAATTATTTTATAAAGTAATATAAAATCAACTATTTTATTCTATATACTGTTGAATATCCAAACCATTCAAGTTTCAGAAGTTATGGTTTTAAAGCTATGAATTTCGCAGTATTATGTTTTGAAAGTTAAAATTCAAATGTCCAGTTTCCAGATATTAATTTTTTTTAAAAGTAGTATGATTTTGGAAAGGAAATATATTTGAAATAAAATGATATTATTGATTTGGGTTTTATAAAAATAATATCAAAATTAATTGTTTTGGAAATGGAAATGATATCGTATTTATGGGTTTTGAAACGGATAATTATATTCTGGTTTTAAAGTATAAACTATTTTTTAGACTGCGGTGTTATAATAACGTTTGGTTGTTGAAGAGACCGGGATCGGAAGTTGTCATACTCTCTGCCAACTCCGAAAACCACTTTAACAACCTTGTACGCGGTGGAGATTCCAGAATGAAGTAGGATGGTGGCGGCGTTTCTTTTGAGGTAAATACGTGGACCCGACTCCCGTGAGTTGGCATAAGGTGGCTAAAACAAGAGCGATTCTCAGGCCAATGAGGTCATTCCTCTGATCGGACACTCCTCTTCGATGCTATACTTTGACTTTGGATTGATTCGGTGGCCACCTTTATTTTTGATTTTGGGGGAGTTTGTTCAAGGTGGACGGTAGCTGCGCGCTACGTGTTTCCACCAGCCCGGATGCATAATTGGTATATCTACCTTGGCATTGCCTAGTTGTGTCATGTCACCTACCATACCGAGCCTTGTACGAGTTTCTATTTGTGTCGTACCTATGGAGTATCCTCTGGTAGCCTCCCGATCAGGAGGTATTACGATACTGTATAGACTATTGGCATTATTTGTGTTAAGGGCTATATGGGTAACCCCTTAACGCTATTAAAAAGTAAGTTTATTTTACAATTAGACACTACTATAATAGCGAAATATACTACATAGTAAATAGTTTAACGGATCCTTAAGAGATGTGAATCCTGAGCATCTTTTGAGTTACTGCACTCATATTTATTTCTGTTAATTTAACTTACATAAGATCTTTTAGTTCTAACTCGAGTGTTTTGTCCTTTCAATTCGCTCGGGTCAGTCCGAGCGTTTCAGGATCGAAGTCTTTAGTTCTGAAGGACGAAGACAAAGATTTGTAGTATTGCTATCTACTATATTATTCCACTACACTTTTTAATTCCGCTGCATTGATATTTATAGGTATATGAACTCTGATAATTATTGTATAAAAAAAAGGAATCAAATGTTTGTAAACAGTTTTATGAACTGTATATTTATTATTATATTTTACCTTTCCACTGTGAGATTCTGTTTAGTTTTTTTTCTCTTCTCTGTTTTTCTTATTTACCCCATAACAATCCGTCCTTCCGTATGGTTTTGAATTCGCACATGTGTCGATTTAAAGCATGCGAAAAGGCGGGATGTTACACACAGGTCATGTCGGCCGAAGGGGAGCAAGGTAATGGCGATCCCTGATCGAGATGGAGGAGCTCGGGGTGAGGCGTTTTTCGGTCAAGAAGGTGGCGGCTTGTAGTGTGATTCATGTGAATAAGGGTCGTTTGTGTTCCTGTAGCCGAAACCGCATGAGGATGAGGAGTGGTCAACGACTGACGTGGAAACGCGTTAGGGCTATATTATTTTATTTCTGTTTTTAATTTAAATTTTGCTTTCAACTCGTTCAAATTGAATAACTTTTGCATACGTGATCCAATTCACGCGCGGTCTTCTCCGCTAGATTCGTATCGAAATTCCGGACTTGATGACGTTGGTTAGGACGAATTCGGAGACGGGCTAATTTTTGGGTTTAAATTGGATTTGAATTCATTTAAATTCCAAAGGTGAGTGTTTTAACCCACTCACAACTTCTAAAATTTCTTATGTTTGTTAAATTCATTTATGATATGCTTAGAAATTTAATTATAGCTGTTTGGCATACATTTCATCATGATCTCAGTTAATTTGGCAATTCATTTAATTTACTTGTTATTTAATTTAATATTGCATATTACTGCCAGTTAAATTTATTTATTTTTGAATATGAAACCATCAGTTAAATTGTTATCTATTTATCAATTGCATTTAAAACTACCAGTAAACAGTTATAGTTTATTTTCGAATATAAACTGATAGTTGATACCTGTTATTATCACTTGTTATATACTGATGTATTGTTTAGATTTGGATGATGTTTGTGATAAATGGTTGATGGTTGATATTGGATGAATGAATGCTGTATTTTATATTGTTATAAACTGCAAGTTATTATGCATTTTATTTCATTCGGAATTGCAGTTTGAAATGATATACAACCATATTTTATTTTTAAATCGCGGATTGAAATGATAAATATCCGTATCACTTGACCATTGGATAGAAAATTATATACAGGCACCGTGGTATATATATATATATATATAATTATTTTGAAACGATTTTCTACAGTTTGGATAGGATACGGTTTAATAAATATTAATTTTTGATCTTATATAAATCCTATTTTATATATACATATATAGTTAAATTTATGAATTTAAGCTATGCATGAATTTGTTAAATGAAAATAAATAAGTTGAATAAAGGAGTTTGATAATTTATATTATATGATCAAGTACAGGTTTAAGATATTGTGTATATAGAGAGTATTAAATGGTTCAAATCAATTAAGATTGGAAAATAAATTGGAAATTTATTTGGAATTGAGCTTATTAGAAAATTAAACTCCACAAGTTGGTGTAACTTATTAAACTTGGAAATTTTAATGGTATGATATTTATAACTGGATTTTATTCAAGATAAATTAAATGAATATTTCTAGTATAACTAAATTGAAGGAAATATTTAGTTGTTAGAAAATTTGAGTTTTATTTTATGGATTTATTTTGTGAATATTTCAAACTAAATAATAGGATAATAAATTTGTTGAATTAAGGTAGCTAAAATAGGAGCGATTTTCGGACCAATGAGGTCATTCCTCTGATCGGATACTCCTCTTCGATACTATACTCTGACTTCGGATTGTTTCGGTGGCCACTTTTGATTTCTTTGATTTTAGGGGCAGTCTGTCCGAGGTGGGCGGTAGTACCAGCTACGCGTTACCACCAGCCCGGATGCGTAATTGGTATATCTACCCTGGCATTACCTAGTTGTGCCGTGTCACCTACCTTATCGCGCCTTATACGAGTTTGGATTTCTCCCGTAGCCCGTGTGGTATCGTCTGGTGGCTTCCTGATCAGGAGGGACTATGATATTGGATGGACTACTGGGACTATTACGTGTTAAGGTGGAAAATGTAAAGCCTTATCGCTATTTAAAAGCATGTTTATTTTACTATAGACCCTATTATAATTGCGACATATACTACATAGTAAATAGTTTAACGGATCCTTAGGAGATCTAAATCTCGAGCATTTCTTGAGTTACTGCACTTATATTTATTTCTTTTGATTTAACTCACATAAGATCTTTTAGTTCTGATTTGAGTGTTTTGTCTTTTCAAATTCGCTCGGGTCAGTCCGAGCGTTTCAGGACCGAAAACTTTAGCTCTAGAGGATGAAAACGAAGATTTCTATTATTATTATTTATTATATTCCACTACACATCGTATTCCGCTGCATTGTTATTATTGGTATGTGTACTTTAATATATATTGTATAAGTATAATTAAATATTTTGTAAACAGCTTCATGAACTGTAAATTTGATTATTATATTTTACCCTTCTGCTGTGAGATTCTATTTTCTTTTATTTCTTCTCGGTTTTCTTATTTACCCCATAATAATCCGCCCTTTTGTATGATTTGAATTGGCACGTGTGTCGATTTAAAGCGTGCAAAAAGACAGGATGTTACAACGTGGTATCAGAGCTTTGGTTTAGCGATAAACCTTAGCTTTGTGGGGTTTGACTCTTTATTAATAGGGTAGTAATACCCTATGGGAGTCGCTGAGTGTATATATATGAGAGAGCGTATTTGTTAGTGTTATAAAAAGGTTTTAATATTGTGTTAATCTGTTCCGTTTTGTATTTATAAATTCTGGTTGATGCATGAGATGCTATGACATCAATAGGGATTTCTAAACACTTAATAGGACAGACCGACATAATATTGTTTATATAGGTGAATGAAATAATTTTGCCTATTATATTTTCTATATATAAAATAAAAAATTTCAAACGATATCTATATTTGGCTGCAATAGATTGGTTGTTAGGTAATAATGTGTATGAATAATAATAGAAACAAGATTTAAAAATAAAATAAAATAAAATTTGGAAATTTAGAACTTAAGATCTGGGGTTTTGAAAAAAAATTCGAATAAATTTTGGAATATAATAATATTGTTTATAAGTATTTTCTGATATAAATATTTAATATAATTTGTAAGAATTGTTTTAAGAAGACTTTGGAGAAAATAAGTTTTGTACTTTCCTCTCTGTCGCTGGAAAATAATTTCGGTGATGGCGGCCGCATCATCGACTTTCATTTTCGAGTTTCGAAGGGGAAGGCCACTGTAGTAGTTTTACTGCAGATTCATTTTCGAAAAATATATAAAAATTTTGAATTTTTTTAAATATAATTAGAGATATATGAGTTATAAGAATATATTTGTCTATTAGTTTAAATAAATTGAAATTTAACCCGGTATTAAATTCTTAAATTTCTGCTAATTAATTGGTTCAATTATTGTAGTGAAATGAAAGGTAAGTAATTAATAAATGGAAACCTCTAATTTAGGTAAGAGATTTAATGCCAAGTTATAAAGGAAATAAAAAGGAAGTTGAAATGTTTAATAAGAAATGTAATGGAAATTGTAAAGTAAAAGTATGTAATGAAAGGGTTCAATAAATTGCTTTTATTTATTAGAATTGGTGGCATAGAGTCATAAACTTAAGTTTAAATTGATAAATAAATGAAATGAAGTAGTGTAAATGAATGATAATGAACTTAAATAAACATTTGAAGCTATTTATAAATAAAATTAGTAGGAAAATGAATACTGTAACAAATGAAATTAAGCAATAAATAAATGAGAACATGCAATAATAAATGAATGAATAATTATAACGAAATAAAAGAAACTGGCATGACCTGAGTTAATGGAAATGAATAATAGTAAGTAGTAAGTGAAAATAAATGAATGTAATATAATAAAAAGAAATTGTAAACTTAAGAAAAAGGGTTGAAGTTATTTCTAAATAAAATTGAAAGAAATAAAATGAAAGTAAAATTGAAAGAAATAAATGAAAATAAAAAGATAAACCGTTATATGAATGAAAAGAATCAGACAACAAATGTATGAATGGAATAAATGAGAATAGACTAAATCTATTGCTGAAATTGTTGTTTGTCGTGGTTTGTGGTTGTTGGGTAAGGAAACTTTAATTTTGTTGGGATGGATGAATAATCCGTTGTGTTTAATCTAAGACTGCTGAGTAATTGATGCACTTGATGGTTTATTCTTCATTCCGTACAACTTAAAAAGTTTTGAACCCGAACAACTATTTGTTTGTTTGATTGAATGGTTGCTTTGTATTTGTTGTGTATGCTGTTTGTTGAAATTGATGGTTGTTGTATTGATTTGTGTTAGTGATTGAAACCACTTAAATATTTCACTTTACATAAATTGTTAATCCTTTGGATTTTATAAGTGAAATGCAGGGTATGGAAGCAATTGCTACTGCTTTTGGTTCCATAAATTAAGCGTAAAATTGCCCGACAAATAGGTACGTTTCCGGATACGGTTTATAGCGCTATTTTATATATTTTTCCGGGTTGGGAAATAATATTTTGGATAATATATGTAACATAATTGTTATATTTTGATATTACATTTTCTCCCGAGCCTCTCCGTACAAGGGAGACTCTGCCGAAATTTTTCGCAAGTTTTTGGACTTAGAAATTATTTTGAAAATGTTTTTCCAAACTTTATTTATTCAAGTATAAAAAGATATAATGGTTATAAAATGGGTATATTTTATTTAAATAATAAATTTTGTAAATTATTGTTTATAAGTTAATATTTTGAATAAGATGTATTGTTTATTTAATTCTTCCTTCTCTCTTCTTTTTCCTTTTCGAGGACGAAAATTTTTAAGTGGGGGAGATTGTAATGACCCGTAAATTTCATGGATTTGAAATTGGTTGAATTAATGAGTTTTGTAATTAAATTTAGTAGAAAAAAATATAAAAAAACTTTATAAACAAATATTGAAATGAACGCTAAAATAAAATATATAAATGATGATTAAAACCTAATTACTAGCAATTTGAATAAATTTCAATAAATGAAATGGGATAAATATTATACTTGGATATAAAATTCATTAAAAGGAAATCAATTAATATGTCAATGTAAATTAAGATAATATTGGAATAAATGATGATTCCATTCATACTTGTAACCAGTTATTATAAGTTGCATGTTGAAATGGTTGATTGAATTGGGAATTTAAAATTTAATTTAAATGAACAAATAAAGGTTTATAATAACGGAAATTTAGGTAATAAGTTTTAAACAAGTTGATAAATAATAACCAAATTAAGGGAATAGTATTAATGTAAATAAAGTTGAAACAAATTGGATATAGAGAAATAAACGTATGCATTTAATAAAATTAATTAATGTGGATTTCAGTAAATGGTAATTGAATAAAAGTCAACATTCTATAAGAAATCATATTACTTGCTGGAAAGTAATACGTAATTGATTGAATATGATTACGAAATATAAAATTTGTGTATACACGGGATTTTTAACGGTGATTGTTAAGTAATAAACTTATAAAGA
This sequence comes from Allium cepa, assembly GCA_030765085.1. Classification (NCBI taxonomy): domain Eukaryota; kingdom Viridiplantae; phylum Streptophyta; class Magnoliopsida; order Asparagales; family Amaryllidaceae; genus Allium; species Allium cepa. The sequence goes on along the minus strand of CM060940.1, from coordinate 140,181,181 downwards.
CATGTAAAGGAAATATGTAACAATCTATATGTTATTTATTTTATTTAGTATAATGAATAAAGGTTGGAATTCAAATTTCAATTAAAGGAGAGTAGGTAGTACGTTATTAGGAAGTAAATTTAAAGGTAGATAACAACTATTATAAATTTCCTAATAAATTGGTCAATAAATTTATTTGAAATAACGATCATTTAAAATATGAGTAATTACAATGTTGTTATTGATTATAAGCGTTACTTTAATAATTATGATTAATTGAGAAATTAATACGAGAAGTATGTAAATAACTATGAAAGTAACACGTCATAAATTGATTATGGCCTAAACTTAAGAATAAGTTAAAGGTTGAAATTGAATCTAATCCGTTTAATTGGGAACTTATTAAAATAAATGGGATTCAATTTATAATAAAGGGGTTATTTTAAGAAATTGAAATAAATTCTATAATGTATTAGTTAAGTTACTTTAAATTGCGATGGGAATTTGGTTTAAAGAATTATAAATTTATAATTAAATCAAGACGTTAAAATTTATGAATTATAGAATGTGAATTTTAATAGTGGGTTAATTTATTTAATTTATAATAGTTCGATTTATTGCCAATAAATGAAATCAAATATTTAATTATTAGTTAAATTAAAAATTAAGTTGAAAATTGGGAAATATTTATGTAATAATTTTAAATCCAATGGTAAACCCTTCTATTTGAAATTATGAATGGAATAATTATGGGTAAATTCAATTTAATGGAAATTTGGAAATTTATCTATAATTTTGAAATTTATGAAATTGAAGATTTATATTGATTAATCTTTAATAAATTGACATTTAAATTTTTTTATCATTGTAAATGTTTGAGAATTATAAAGTGATAAAGATTGCAAATTTAAGAATTTTAACGCGAAAGTTGATTTAATTAATTTATTTAATTAATATAGAAATAGACATTTTGGCCACTGACTCGGATATCGATGAAACCAGTTTCATCGGATCCGTATCGGTAAATTATTGTAGGGTTTAAAGTTTCATAGCGATCGGACTTATCGTTTGATCGTACGAACGCGAAACGCCTTGAAATTGATTTAATTGAAATCAATTTAAAAATATTGTTTTTAGCATAACTTCTTCATATGATGGAATTTGGACGTGAAACTTTATCCATCGCGTTCAGAATATTTTAAAACACCTATTTTGATATATGGGTTTACCCAATTTCGTTACGGAGTCAAAACGGGCTTTGTGGGCCACGTTAACGTTAGCACGTATATCTACCAACCCGATCCATCTATTTTTCAACTTTATCTATAAATACCCTACTAAACCCTAGCCTCCGCCTATTCTCATTGTCTGCGCGTATATTTCATCAGTTCCTCCTCTTTCTCAATGGGTGCAAACCCTAGATCCAATTACAATTCAAAATCAAAAGTCAGAAATTCAAAGTCCTCAGAAAATTCCGAAAAAAATATATATCGAAAATTGCATCGATGCAAATCTGCGGCAATTGTTCGTTTTTCGATCCGAATTATCGTTTGTTACGAAACTTAAGATGAATTTCTGGCCGTCGAAACTAGGGTTTTGGTTTTAACGGTGGATCGTTGATTTGGGACGATCGGTTGGTACGGTTGCGTAGGGGGAGTCATATGCTTTCGATCCATGGGTTCGTGCAGTTTGCAGTGCAACGGAGTTCGCCAGAAATAGGAGGAAACCCAGCGGCAGTGGAGGTGGTTCCGGCCACCTGGGGGCGCGCGCGAGGCACCGATCATGTCGGCCGAAGGGGAGCAAGGTAATGGCGATCCCTGATCGAGATGGAGGAGCTCGGGGTGAGGCGTTTTCTGGTCAAGAAGGGGGCGACCTATAGTGTGATTCGCGTGAATAAGGGTTGTTTGTGTTCCTGTAGCCGAAACCGCGTGAGGATGAGGAGTGGTCAACGGCTGACGTGGAAACGCATTAGGGTATATTATTTTATTTCTATTTTTAATTTAAATTTTGTTTTCAACTCGTTCAAATTGAATAACTTTTGCATACGTGATCCAATTCACGCACGGTCTTCTCCGCTAGGTTTGTATCGAAATTGCGGACTTGATGACATTAGTTAGGACGAATTCCGAGACGTGCTAATTTTTGGGTTTAAATTGGATTTGAATTCAATTTAAATTCCAAAGGTGAGTGTTTTAACCCACTCACAACTTCTAAAATTTCTTATGCTTGTTAAATTAATTTATGATATGCTTAGAAATTTAATTATAGCTGTTTGGCATACATTTCATCATGATCTCAGTTAATTTGGCAATTCATTTAATTTACTTGTTATTTAATTTAATATTGCATATTACTGCCAGTTAAATTTATTTATTTTTGAATATAAAACCGCCAGTTAAATTGTTATCTATTTATCTATTGCATTTAAAACTGCAAGTAAACAGTTATAATTTATTTTCGAATATAAACTGATAGTTGATACCTGTTATTATCACCTGTTATATATTGATGTATTGTTTGAATTTGGATGATGTTTGTGATAAATGGTTGATGGTTGATATTGGATGAATGAATGCTGTATTTTATATTGTTATAAACTACAAGTTATTATGCATTTTATTTCATTCGGGATTGCAGTTTGAAATGATATACAACCCCATTTTATTTTTAAATTGCGGATTGAAATGATAAATATCCGTATCACTTGACCATAGGATAGAAAATTATATACAGGCACCGCGGTACATACATACATATATATATATATATATATATATATATATATATATATATATAATTATTTTGAAATGATTTTCTATGGTTTGGATAGGATACAGTTTAATAAATATTAATTTTTGATCTTATATAAATCCTATTTTATATATACATATATAGTTAAATTTTTGAATTTAAGCTATGTATGAATTTGTTAAATGAAAATAAATAAGTTGAATAAAGGAGTTTGATAATTTATATTATATGATTAAGTACAGGTTTAAGATATTGTATATATATAGAGTTTTAAATTGTTCAAATCAATTAAGATCAGAAAATAAATTGGAAATTTATTTGGAATTGAGCTTGTTTAAAAATTAAACTCCACAAGTTGGTGTAACTTATTAAACTTGGAAATTTTAATGGTATGATATTTATAACTGGATTTTATTCAAGATAAATTAAATGAATATTTCTAGTATAACTAAATTGAAGGAAATATTTAACTGTTAGAAAATTTGAGTTTTATTTTATGGATTTATTTTGTGAATATTTCAAACTAAATAATAGGACAATAAATTTGTTGAATAGAATTTCCAACCTTAGTTTTGAAATTGCTAAATACTCAAAGTTCTAATATATTGAAATCGAAGTGTTTTATTGAAACTGAAAGTGAATCTAAATTTATGGGGTTTAGACCTAAAATTTTAAATGGATAAAATTGTGAAGTCGCTGAAATTATTTTATAAAGTAAATTTAATTCAGACTATTTTATTCTATCTATTGTTTGAATATCCAAACCATTCAAGTTTTAGAAGTTATGGTTTTAAAGCTATGTATTTCGAAGTATTATGTTTTGGAAGTTATAATTCAAATGTTTGGTTTCCAGATATTATAAATTTTAAAGCAATATGATTTTGGAAAAGAAATTTATTTGAAATAAAAGTGATATTATTGATTTGGGTTTTATAAAAATAATATCAAAATGAGTTGTTTTGGAAATGGAAATAATATCGTATTTATGGGTTTTGAAATGGATAATTATAATCTGGTTTTAAAGTACAAACTATTTTAAAAGACCGCGGGGTTATAATAATGTTTGGTTGTTGAAGAGACCGGGATCGGAAGTTGTCATGCTCTTTGCCAACTCCGAAAACCACTTGAACAACCGTATACGCGGTGGAGATTCCAGAATGAAGTAGGATGGTGGTGGCATTTTCATTTGAGGTAATTACGTGGACCCAACTCCCGTGAGTTGGCATAAGGTAGCTAAAATAGGAGCGATTCTCGGACCAATGAGGTCATTCCTCTGATCGGATACTCCTCTTCGATACTATACTCTGACTTTGGATTGTTTCGGTGGCCACTTTTGATTTCTTTGATTTTAGGGGGAGTTTGTCCGAGGTGGGCGGTAGTACCAGCTATGCGTTACCACCAGCCCAGATGCGTAATTGGTATATCTACCCTGGCATTGCCTAGTTGTGCCGTGTCACCTACACTATCGCGCCTTGTACGAGTTTGAATTTCTCCCGTAGCCCGTGTGGTATCGTCTGGTGGCTTCCCGATCAGGAGGGACTATGATATTGGATGGACTACTGGGACTATTACGTGTTAAGGTGGAAAATGTAAAGCCTTAACGCTATTTAAAAGTATGTTTATTTTACTATAGACCCTATTATAATAGCGAAATATACTACATAGTAAATATTTTAACGGATCCTTAGGAGATGTAAATTCCGAGCATCTCTTGAGTTACTGCACTTATATTTATTTCTGTTGATTTAACTTGCATAAGATCTTTTAGTTCTGACTTGATGTGTCTTTTCAAATTCGCTCAGGTCAGTCCGAGCGTTTCAGGACTGAAGACTTTAGCTCTAGAGGATGAAGACGGAGATTTCTATTATTATTATTTATTATATTCCACTACACACCGTATTCCGCTGCATTGTTATTATTGGTATGTGTACTCTGATATATATTGTATAAGTATAATTAAATATTTTGTAAACAGCTTCATGAACTGTATATTTGATTATTATATTTTATCCTTCCGCTCTGAGATTCTGTTTTCTTTTATTTCTTCTCGTTTTTCTTATTTACCCCATAACTATCCGCCCTTTTGTATGGTTTGAATTGGCACGTGTGTCGATTTAAAGCGTGTAAAAAGGAGGGATGTTACAAACACGGCCAATTTTCCTCCTCCACGTCGCACCATATTCGATCATCTCAGTATAGATTCGAAGAGCTCGTCACACTTTACAATTTCTTAGTTCAAAGCATTTGATGATTATTGATGGAATGAGAAATATTAAGGGGAAAAGAAGCTAAAATTCTGGCCATTTGTGTTTTAGGCGGCTAGCCCTAGAAGGTTTAGGGTTTTTTGAAAAACAAGAAAAATGATGGCCTTTTATAGAAAATTCGCATGCACTATTCACCCGAAATTTTTCCGAACTCGAAACGAAACGTGCCGCCTAGCGTTTATAGTGTTTTACCTCTATTCCGAATGTAATAGAATATATATCGGGAGCCAATTCGATCATATTTGGAAGATAGGTTTTCGAATCGACTTATTTAAATTTAAAATTCACTTAAACTGATTTCTACGCGTTTTAGCTTGCCTCGGTCAAACAGTAAGTCCGATTGACACGAAATTTGAAATATTATAGTAATTTAATATTAAGGATCCAATAAAACTAGTTTCGTCGAAATCCGAGACTGTTTGAAAAATGACTATTTTTAATCGTCAATTAAATATTAAAATATTCAATTTTTATAATTCAACTTTTAGTTCAATTTTAAAAGTTTACTCAATTGTACTAATTCAAATATAATTTAATATCACTTTACAAATCATTTTTATTCGCATTTAATTCAATTTCTAATTAATTACGCAATTTCAGATATTAAATTAACAATTTAATTATCCAATTAAATCCTTATATTCAAAATATTATTTATTCAGCTTATAAACTTAACTTTAAAATATTAAAAATTAATTAAATATTTTAATTTCAAATGACATGAATTTTGGATCGTTACAGTGAACCTTAATGTCTGAAAGTAATTTGATTATGAATTTGTATGATAAATAATTGATATTAGATGATGGTAATAGTTTATTAGTTGATTTGGATATAAAATTAAAACCCTTATTTAGAAAATTAGTTGATTATGGATTTGAAATTGATGACTATTATGTATTAGTTGATGATAATAGAATGTTAGTTGACAATCATTATTGTCCCAGTGGTTATGTGATTCGATTTTGGTGCGAGAGGTCATAAGTTCGAAACTTGCGTAGCATGATTCGAACATATATTGACATGCGAGTTGTGTTATATTGTCCCAATAACATGTTGTATCTAAGTGCCATTTTCAAAAAAAATGGTTTGTTAGTTGATTTGGGGATGTTAATAAGCGGTTTGATTGCTTAATTTGTATATAAAAATTAAGGTTGATTTAAAACTCAAAACTTAATATTTAATCATTGATTAATATGCTTATTGATAAGTGTACATAATATTTGATAAGTGTGTGTTAATTATAAGTTTTAGTGGTTAGTATAAAATAGTAAGTTAAAATTTTAGTTTGCAAAGTAGTTAAGTTAAAATTTTAAACTGTTAACTGAATTTTGAAATAAGATTCAAAATTTCATATTTATTACATAAAATAATTAAATAGCTGAATGAATTATTAAATTTTGAACGGAGCATAACAACAACAAATATTCTACTGAAATCGATTTTGTAAAAAAATTAAGCAATGAATGTAATAACAACAATTAATTCTTCTTAAATCGATTTTGTAACAAAATTAAGAAATGAATATAACAACAACAAATATTCTTCTAAAATCAATTTTATAAAATATTAAGAAATCAATATAACAACAAAAAATATTTTACTAAAATCGATTTTCCAAATAAATTTAGAAATGAATATAGGAACAAAAATATTCTGCTACATTCGATTTTGTAAAAAAATTAAGAAATGGGTATAACAACAAATATTGTACTAAAACTGATTTTCCAAAAAATTAAGAAATAAATATGACAATAATAAATTTTATACTCAAACCAATTATGTAAAAAAATTGAAATTAATAATGTTGATTTAAAAGTAAGCATTAAATATTATTTCAACAAATAATTGACGTTAAAAAATTAAATCCTTTAGTCCCAGGTTTTAATTTTGTTTAGAAAATACAACAAAAAAAATACACCTCTTGGATACTAAGTAATGCGTAGAAGAGAAGTGAAACCAAAAAATACACCTCTTGGATACTAAGTAATGCGTAGAAGAGAAGTGAAGTGAAATGCTGTCGAAATTAGACAGAAGTGTGGTGCGTGCAGCCTTTAGTCCTGAATACAACAATAATTATTCTAGTAAAATCGATGTAAAAAATGAAGAAATGAATATAATAACATTAAATATTTTGCTAAGATCGATTTTCTAATAAAAGTTAGGAAATGAATATAACAACAACTAATATTGTACTAAACGATTTTGTAAAAAAAATTAAGAAACAAATATAACAAGAACAAATGTTCTACTAAAATTGATTTTGTAAAAAAAATTAAGAAATGAACATAAGAACACTGAATATTCTGCTAAAATCAATTTATTGAGAAAAAAAATTAGAAAATGAATATAACAACAAAAAATATTGCACTAAAATCGATTTTGTAAAGAAATTTAGAAATGAATATAACAACAAATATTCTGGTAAAATCGATATTGTAAAAAAAAATTAAGAAATGAATATAAGAACAAATATTGTACTAAAACTGGTTTTCCAAAAAATTAAGATATAAATATAACAAGAATAAATATTATACCCAAATTGATTTTGATAAAAAAAATTGAAATGAATATAATGTTGACTTGGAAATAAGCATTAAATATTATTTCAACTAATAATTGATGCTAAAAAATTAAAGCCTCTAGTCCCAAAAGGTTTTAATTTAGTTTAGAAAATAAACAACAAAAATACACCCCTTAGATGTGAAGTTATGCATAGAAGAGAAGTGAAGTAATGTGCTGTGTGATATTCCAGAATTTCAAATCCAATTTAAGTATGATAATCTTTTTAATAAATTAATTAAAATTAATTAAATTGTTATTTTAAAACAATAATAATAAATGGGTTGTAAATATATGTTGATTTTAATTGAAATTATTATATACATATGGAAATGGATTTGTCAAAATTATATACATATCAAATTTGATTTTTAAATTGAATTTGAAATTTAATTTGAATTTGAATTGTTAAGTTGAAATTCAAAATAGAGTTATTTATATTTTAAATCATACTTTGATTTTGAAAGTGTATTTCTATGATTTTATTAAGAATATAAAATTTGATCTATATTTATTTCTTTTAAGAAGAATTGATTTATATAAATTAAAAATGTATTTTAAAATTTTGAAAATTAATTATAAAAACATTTTAAAATTTATTTTTGCATGAAGATTACATTTGTTAAAAACTGAATCACTCTAATAACATGTGTTAAGAGGATAACCATGTGTAATGACAAATGTTAGAAAGTATTACAAGTGTCACATTTTTAAATATATTTTCTTTAATTTTAATAAAACAAAATTATTTCTATAAAAGATTATTTCATCTTCTATATCTAAATTTTTCTCATTCTCATTTTCTTAAAAAAACAAGAAAATAATCACTCCTCTACTTACAAATCTGAAATTCATCAATCTTCACTCTTTTAACAAAAAATTAAACAACAATCCAAGTTTCTAATCTTCAAGCAAAATACAAAAATCTGCAAAATCAAGTTCCTGAAAAATCAAATTCCAGTAAAAGAAAATTCAAACTCTCCTCAGTTTCAAATCTAAGTTCTGATTAAATTGAAGTGGAAAGCAAACAAGAACATCTGAAGGCATTTCTTCTCTGGAATTTCCAGTTTAAAGATTTGCAGTCCATTTTTTCCAGGATTCAAATATTGGGTCCCTGCTCGAAAGAAAATCAGGTGAGTAAGCATAAATAAAAAAAGTTTAGGAAACTGAATAACTTGCATGTGACTACTCTGATAAATTTTTGCTTGCATGTTTATGTATAAGCTTCTATACACACACACACACACACACACACACACATATATATATGTTGACCCAGTATATGGTAACGAAGATTGATCTCTGTTCGGAATTTACAGAATCGGTACTTCAAAAATATATTTAAATATACAAATATGCTAATCCAGTTATTACTGGACATAATGATTCATAGCAAATATGATTATAGGATCATAATCTATATTTTAAAATTTAGTTTAGGAATTTTAAAATATGAAAATTTCTTTGGAACAAAGAAAACAGTAAGAATTTTTAAAATATGATAAATCCAAGTTCTCTGATTTCTGGACTCGAGTTTTGCAACTTGAATCAACATGGAAAAACGTGATTTTTAATAACAAAATCAAGAATTTAGGTGAGGTTTTTTGGAGCATTTCTGGGATGACCAGAAATGAACTTTTTATCAAAATTGAGTGACTGGGTAGATATTAGGGGTGGAGCTTTGGTTTGGAGTTGTAATGGTGATTGATGTATCTGAGAAAAATCATGGAAGTGGTGATCAATCGTTGTGGAGATGGAATTTGGGGGAAATAGCGTTTAACATAGTTTTTTTGGGTCGCGTTCGAATTATCGTGACTGGAAGTTGAAGGGTGGATCGAGTTGCGAATGATTTAGGGGATAGGAGCGTGGAGGCCGTGCGGTGGTGTGGCTGGAATTTCGAGGCGATCGATGCTCAGAATCGTGTGATTGAGGGAGTTTTCTGGCGAAGTGCTGTTTCAGGGTGGGCGCGAGCTTCTTCGATTTTGTTTGAGATCACAGAATGGCTAGTCAAGGATCGAAGTCGTGTCAGAGGTCGAGGGGATACTTGCGCGGGTGTCGCTGGTGGTGGCGACGGCGTTGGTGCGTCGTGCACGTGCACGGCGGTAATTGTTGTGTCAGCGAAGAAGCTTCGAAATAACTCGAAGTAATGTTCGAGTAGAATTGGTTTTTGGTTCGCGTTTTTTCTTGGGGTAATACTGTAGTGGCTCGTGCCTGGGTTCAAGTGTTTGCTTCTTCCAGATTATTTGTAATTTAAGTTTAGCATTAAACTAAAGAAAAAGGAAAGGAAGAAGAAAGGGGTATGGACCGGGTTGGTCTCGAGTTGGTCGGATTGAACCCATAGCTAGTATTGTTTAAAAAAGTTTTCAAACTTTTTTAAATTTTAAAATATAAAATTTATTTAAATTGCTTATGATAAATGTTAAACTATTTAATTTAAAGTATTTTAAACTTTGATAGTTAAATTTTGAGATGATTTTATATTCATTTAAATTTAACTTTAAAAAGTAATTAGTTTAAACCAAATGGAAATGTTTTAAATATGTAATAATTTTAAGTAATTAATGTAATTGATTTGTTTTGAGAGTTAATTAAGTTTTTATGGTTAAAGAATATTTTAATTAATAAAGTAATTTAAGTTAAATTAATTAATAATTTTAGATTAACTAATTTATTAAGGTCTAATTAATTAATTATGGATTAATTAATTGATAATTAAGAATTAAATTAAATTATAATTAATAGATAATTAATTAAATAATTGAAGATTAATTAATAAATGATTAGTCATCAGTTAATTAAGTGATTAGTGACTAATTAATTTATGATTAAGAATTAATTAAATAATTATAGTGAATTAATTAAATAATTAAACATTAATTAATTTACAATTAATAGTTAATTATTATGATTAAGAATTAATTAATTGAATAATTAAGGTTATTTAATTTATAATTAATTAAGTAATTAAGATGAATTAATTTATAATTTGTAATTAATTAAGCAATTAATTAAGATTAATTAATTGTAAATTAAGGGTTAATTAGTAATCAATTAAGGAATGATTTATTTTTAATCAAGTTTTAATAATGAATAATTAGAGTTATTAATTAATAATTAAAGGATAATTAATTAATTAATTAAAAATTAATTATTGATAATGAGAATAATTAAAAAGTGATTAATTAATTAAATGATTGTGATTAATTAATTAATGATTGGTTAAGCAAGGTAAAGTGATTAATTCTTATGTAATTAATTTAATTTGAATTGATTAAATTAATTATAATATGAATTAGAGATGTGCTTTCTTATGGATGGTTGTTTGAATTGAATGACTGAATTTGGTTGATAATTGTTGGATGATAATCTGAGATATTCTATGATGAGATATTGTATATATCTGTGATAGATGATTGTTATTATCTGTGAATAATGCTGTGTGAATTCAATATTAAAAATTGAATTAAATTGTTTAAATCTTTAAATAACTTGACCTTTAAGATGGCATTTGGATTTCGATGAGACCGGGATCGGGAATCAAGTTTGATTTTCCGAAAACCATATCGATCCAGATTAAACGTTAGGTCGTGACATCTCAAAGTGAAGATCGAGATGGAGTTTCAAGTGCAAGGGTTATTGTCGTTAACTCTGAAGGTGATTCCAAAATGAGTGTAACGAAGTAATGCCTTCGGTTTCATTCGAACCCGGAACGAACTTGTACGGATTGAATGCTTTCAGCACATCGTCAGGTGGACGATGAGCATTCTAAGAGATGTGTTCTATTAAGGTAATCGTAGCCTCAAGCCTCATCAACCAGGAATGGCTAAAACAGGGGAGGTGCAGCAAGGCTAAGTGGGTCATGCCCAAGTAGGACGAGATTTTCCCCTGTCTAGAAGTCCCTTATTATTTCGGCTGTGTGGGCAGTTGTTGGCCACAAATGCGGGGTTGTCTTGTTCGGAGATGTTCAGTAAGGGATGGTTCCGGCTTTGTGTTGTAGGGGATTGGAAATGGTCCTCGGTACGGTGATCTATACCCCGTACTGTGACGGGCGGTACCCCACTAGCCCTGCCATTGATGGAAACCCATTTTTCCTACGAGACCCTACGGTTTTGATTGTATTACCCACTTTTGTGCCTAGTAGCTGGAATTTAATAGATGTAATAATTTCGGCTATTTTCTATTTACTTGAAAACCCTAGACCCTATTATAATATCACTGGATTTCCTATCAAATGCTTTTGCTTGCGTAAGTTAAAAACTTACCGGTGTTTATTTGTGGGGAGTCTTACGTGATACCTTTTGTTTTCAAATGATTTTAAAGTTATACAACTTTAACCTTTTACTCACACCAGACCCTTGTCTGACCCGGAGTTTATTTTTTTTTCATAAACTCTTGGATACTCAAATTTTTATGAGTAGCCAAGTGATCAGGTTGGAATTGTCAAATGTTTTGGAAGCTGGAGCTGGAGTCCGGACGTACTTATCTATATCTATCCGCTGTAGTGACATTTTGATGTCGTATTTTGGGATGTATGGTTTGGCAGACTCTTATAAGTGTCTAATGTAATGAAGTCGTATTATTTTGTGTACTTTGATATGTAAAACTATGTAATGAATATGTGTAATATTATATTTTGTTCCGTTTCTGCTGTGTGATTCTGATGTTGTTGTTCTTTTATTTCTATCTTTCTATTTCTATCTCTTTCTTTTCTTATTAATGATACGTCTTTCTGTGAAATGAAAGCCGGGTCGTCACATTTGGTATCAGAGCATAGGTTGAGAAACACCTAGGCTCTGGAGTAGTATCTATCCTGAGAGTGCGTATTTGTAGTTTTATTATATAACTATATCCCTATCTAAATTGGTTGGGTTACCTATCCAGGTAGCCAGAATGAGTTCTAGAGGCATAAGGGGAAGGGTTGTTGGTAGTACATCAACCAATAATAGGAGAGAACAGGCTGATAATGAGGCTGTTAATCCAGTACTGTCTCCAGTCAGTTTTGCTGCTTTATGTAAGGACTTCGTCAACCTTGGAGGAAAACCATTTAAAGGACCAGAGACTATAAATGAGGTCCAAGCATGGCTACGCTCTTGTGAGAAAATCTTTAAGAGCATGAAATTATCGGATGAGCAGAAGAGGGTAATGGCTTCATGGCAATTACAAGGAGGTGCTGCAGCTTGGTGGGATGCAGTGAAAGCAAATGTCTCGGAGGACGATATGTCTTGGAAAGAGTTTAAGGAGTTGTTTGAGGAGAAATTCATGCCTACAACAGGGAAAACTCATCTTTATCAGGATTTTCTAAATTTAAAGCAAGGAAGCATGACTATAGCGGAGTACGAGACCAAATTCAACGGGTTATCTTGCTATGGTCCAGGACTTATAGACACTCCTCTCAAAAAGAACGAGATGTTTGTGCAAGGATTGAGGCCAGAGTTTCATGAAAGGATGAGAGCGCACTTGAAAGGATCTTTTATGGAGTTAATTGATATGGCATTAAGATATGAGGATTTGATGAATAAGAGATCAGTGGCATGAGTGGCTGCATCAGGAGGAAATTCTTCTAAGCCTGATAAGAAAAAATTCAATCCCAATTGGAAGAGGCAAAACAAGAAGAAGTCTAGAAGCAACAATGGACCCCGCAAGTGCTATATTTGTAAGCAAGAAGATCACCTGACGAATAAGTGTCCCAGAAGAGGGTCTCAGCAGCAGCAACAACATTATAGTGGACCAGGTTCAGCTTTAGTTCAGAAGTCTCCTTGCTTCAACTGCCATCAACCAGGACATATGATTAAAGACTGCCCGCTTCTTCATAAAGTCCAGCAGAATAAAATATTAGCTTTGGAAGGTGCACCATCAACCTCATCTAAGGGCAGAGGAGTATTGGAAGGTACATTACTTTTAGATGGCAAGATATTAATGTTTTGTTTGATTCCGGTGCTTCTTTGAGTTTTATTTCTCTGGAGTCTGTAGAGAAGTTCTTTCGTACCCCTAGTACTGTAGACAATCCCATCTGTGTGTCTAATCCTATAGGAGGGGTAACTAAATTAGATAGGATCTGTAAGGATTTGAGAATCTCCTATCTATCCCATAGTTTTTCCTGTGACCCTTATGTATTGGATTTTAAGGGTTTTGACCTTATATTGGGAATGGATTGGCTTGATAAATATAAGGCTGTCTTAAATTGTGATGAGAGAACAGTTTGGAAACTGATTTGGGTAGAATTGCTAGAGTAATGTATGATAACTCTGGAATTCACTTGAGTAGTCTTTTACATGGAGTTGAGACTTCTTAAGAGGGGGTTGAAGGTATTGAAGTGGTCCAGGATTACTCAGACGTATTCGAGGAAGTTAAGTGTTTGCCTCTGCACCGAGAAATAGAGTTTCGTATAGATTTGGTTCCAGGAGTAGTACCCGTAATTCAGCCTAGTAGGAGGATGGCTCCTAGGGAGAGGGAGGAACTAGTGAAGCAAACTTGAGATCTGTTGGAGAAGGGTTTGATTAGACCTAGTTTTTCTTGTTGGGGTTCGGCTGCGATGTTTGTCACCAAGTCGATGGGTCACTAAGGTTCTGTATAGATTATCGAGAGTTGAATAAAGTGACCATTCGAAATAAGTATCCTCTTCCTCGTATTGATGATCTCTTCGATCAGCTTCATAGAGCTTCAGCCTTTTCTCAGTTGGATTTAGCATCAGGTTTCCATCAGTTAAGGGTAGTTGAGGACAGTATTCCCTTAACTACATTTAGGGACCTAATTGTTTCATTGAGTGGTTGGTTATGCCTTTTGGGTTAACCAACGCTCCTGCCTACTTTGTCGACCTGATGAACCGAGTCTTTAGAGATGTTTTGAATAAGTTCGTTTTGGTGTTCATCGATGATATCTTGGTCTACTTTAAGTCGGAAGAAGAGCACAAGCAGCACTTGAGAATAGTATTAGAAACTCTAAGAAGGCATTCTGAAGGGGAAATTCTCTAAGTGTCATTTTTGGAGATCAGAAGTAAAATTTTTGGGGCACATTGTTTCTGGTGAGGGAATCTCGGTAGATCCAGCTAAAGTTGAGACTATTCTGGAGTGGAAGCAGCCTCGGACACCAAGTGAAGTTCGCAGCTTTCTGGGGTTGGCCGGTTACTACAGGAAGTTTATTAGGGATTATTCCAAGATCTCTTCACACCTAACAAAAATGACAAGGAAGGGAGCTAAATTCAAGTGGACACCGGAATGTGAGGAGACTTTTCAGAATCTAAAGGTAAGGTTGACATGTGCTCCTGTATTGGCTATTCCGGATGGGAAGAGCAAGTTTGAGGTTTATACTGATGTATGTATTGTTGGATTGGGAGTAGTGCTAATGCAAAATGGTAGGGTAATTGCGTATGCGAGCCGGCAATTATTGAAGCCACATGAAAGGAACTACGCTACGCACGATCTAGAGTTGTTGGCAATTGTTTTTGCATTAAAGATCTGGAGGCACTATCTTTTAGGAGAAAAGTTCGAGTTATTTACGGATCACAAACCGTTAAAATATCTTTTCTCTCAAAAAGATCTTAATTTAAGACAGTAGCGATGGGTCGAGTTCTTGGCATCGTATGATTTGGATATTCTATATACCCTGGGAAAGGTGAACATTGTGGTAGACGCTCTTAGCAGAAATGCTGTTCTGTCTCTTTTGGAAGTGGTTCCATCTCTTCTGGAAAGGATTTCAAGCAAGCAAGAATCTGATAAAATGTTGAAAAGAATTATCAGAAGAGTTAGGAAAGGTCAGTGTCCTAGTTTTGAGATTGATGGCAAAGAACATTGAGGATTAACGGGAGGATCTGTGTTCCGAATGATAGAGATATGCGACAGGAGGTGTTGTTAGAGAGTCATCGTTCTAGATTAAATATCCATCCAGGAATCTCAAAGATGTATAAAAATATGAGAAGAGTTTTCTGGTGGCCAAAAATGAAGAAAGATGTAGCTGCTTTCGTTAATAGTTGTGCTATCTGCCAGCAAGTTAAAGGAGATCAGCAGAAGTCAGCCGGTTTGTTACAACCTTTGGAAATCCTGATGTGGAAGTGGGAGATGATTTCAATGGATTTCATCGACGGTTTGCCTAGAACTAAGAAAGGAAATGAAGGAATATGGGTGATTGTTGATCGCCTAACTAAAAGTTCTCATTTTATACCCGTTAAGGCAACCTGTACTGCAGCTTCCCTGGCAGAAATTTTCTTGAGAGAGATAGTCAGATTGCATGGTGTTCCAGTCAGTATTGTAAGTGATCGAGATCCTATCTTTACCAACAAATTATGGGAGGCTTTGCAGTCGGCTATGGGAGCAAGTTCGAGTTTGAGTACAGTATATCATCCCCAGACAGATGGGCAGAAGGAAAGGCTTAATCGAATTCTAGAAGATATGCTGAGAGCCTGTGTATTAGATTTTGGTGGATCGTGGGAGGACCATCTACATCTAGTGGAATTCTCTTATAATAACAGCTACCAAGCAAGTATTAAGATGGCTTCTTATGAAGCTCTTTGTGGAAGACCGTGTAGATCCCCAACCTGTTGGATAGAGTCGAAAGACCGTCTTGTGCTTGGACCAGATCAGATCTGTGAAGCATCTGCTAAAGTTGAGCTTATCAAGAAAAGGATGAAAGATGCTCAGGATCGTCAAAAGAAATATGTAGATAAAAGACGAAGACAATTGGAGTTCGAGATTGGTGATTTTGTCTTTGTCAAAGTTTCCCCTATTAAAGGAGCAGTAAGATTTGGGAAGACAGGGAAACTCGCCCCGAGATATATTGGTCCATTCCGAGTGCTTGAGAGGATTGGTGCCGTAGCATACAGGATTGAACTGCCTATCCGGATGGCTGGAATTCACAATGTTTTCCACGTATCTCATCTACGGAAATATGGGCACGATCCATCTCTTATTGTGGAACCAGCTGTGCAGGAAGACTTAGAGGTTGAGCCGAACTTATCAGTTGTCAGACATCCCGTTCAGATTGTCGATCAAGGCGAGTGGCAACTCAGAAGCAAGATAGTGAATCTTGTTAAAGTCTAGTGGAGTGAGAATCCCAGAGATTGTACCTGGGAGACTCTGGATAGTTTTAGGAAGGCTTATCCGGATATGTGTCCGGATAGCTAATGATGTTTGTATTGGATGTACTGTTGTTTGGATGTTTTGTTTGATTGGTTGCTTATGTATGGATGATATGTATGCTTGAATTGTTGAAATGAAATGAAAATTTTGGATTATCTTTTGTTTAAATTTCGAGGACGAAATTCTTTTAAGGGGGGAGGAATGTGATATTCCGGAATTTCAAACCCAATTTAAAAGTGATAATCTTTTTAATAAATTAATTAAAATTAATTAAATTGTTATTTTAAAACAATAATAATAAATGGATTGTAAATATATGTTGATTTTAATTGAAATTAATATACACAAATGGAAATGGATTTGTTAAAATTGTATACATATCAAATTTGATTTTTAAATTGAATTTGAAATTTACTTTGAATTTGAATTGTTAAGTTGAAATTCAAAATAGAGTTATTTATATTTTAAATCATACTTTGATTTTAAAAGTGTATTTCTATGATTTTATTTAGAATATAAAATTTGATTTATATTTATTTCTTTTAAGAAGAATTGATTTATATAAATTAAAAATGTATTTTAAAATTTTGATAATTAATTATAAAAACATTTTAAAATTTATTTTTGCATAAAGATTACATTTGTTAAAATTTGAATCACTCTAATAACATGTGTTAAGAGGATAACCATGTGTAATGACAAATGTTAGAAAGTATTACAAGTGTCACATTTTTAAATTTATTTTCTTTAATTTTAATAAAACAAAATTATTTCTATAAAAGGTTATTTCATCTTCTATATCTAAATTTTTCTCATTCTCATTTTCTAAAAAAACAAGAAAAAAATCACTCCTCTCTTTACAAATCTGAAATTCATCAATCTTCACTCTTTTAACAAAAAAATACACAAGAATCCAAGTTTCTAATCTTCAAGCAAAATACAAAAATCTGCAAAATCAAGTTCCTGAAAAATCAAATTCCAGTAAAAGAAAATTCAAACCCTCCTCAGTTTCAAATCTAAGTTCTGATTTAATTCAAGTGGAAAGCAAACAAGAACATCTGAAGGCATTTCTTCTCGGGAATTTCCAGTTTAAAGATTTGCAGACTATTTTTCCAGAATTCAAACTTTGGGTCTCTGCTTGAAAGAAAATCAGGTGAGTAAGCATAAATAAAAAAAAGTTTAGGAAACTGAATAACTTGCATGTGACTACTCTGATAAATTTTTGCTTGCATGTTTATGTATAAGCTTCTATATATATATATATATATATATATATATATATATATATATATATATATATATATATATGTTGACCCTGATATGGTAATGAAGATTGATCTCTGTTTGGAATTTACAGAATCAGTATTTAAAAAAATATATAAATATACAAATATGCTAATCCAGTTATTACTGGACATAATGATTCATAGAAAATATGATTATAGGATCATAATCTATATTTTAAAATTTTGTTTAGGAATTTTAAATATGAAAATTTCTCTGGAACAAAGAAAACAGTAAGAATTTTTAAAATATGATAAATCCAAGTTCTCTGATTTCTGAATTCGAGTTTTGCAACTTGAATCAACATGGAAAAACTTGATTTTTAATAACAAAATCAAGAATTTTAGGTGAGGATTTTTGGAGCATTTCCGGGATGACTAGAAATGAACTTTTTATCAAAATTGAGCGGCTGGTTTTATTTTAGGGGTGGAGCTTTGGGTCGGAGTTGTAATGATGATTGATGTATTTGAGAAAAATCATGGAAGTTGTGATCAATCATTGTGGAGATGGAATTTGGGGGAAATAGGGTTTAACACAGGGATTTGGGTCGCGTTCGAATTGTCGTGACTGGAAGTTGAAGGATGGATCGAGTTGCGAATGATTTAGGGGATAGGAGCGTGGAGGCCGTGCGGTGGTGTGGCCGAAATTTCGCGGCGATCGATGCTCAGAATCGTGTGATTGATGGAGTTTTCTGGCGAAGTGCTGTTCCAGGGTGGGCGCGAGCTTCTTCGATTTTGTTTGAGATTGCGTAATGGCTAGTCAAGGATCGGAGTCGTGTCAGAGGTCGAGGGGAAACTTGCGCGCGGTGTCGCTGGTGGTGGCAGCGGCGTTGGTGCGTCGTGCACGTGCAGGGTTGTAATTGTTGTGTCAGTGAGGAAGCTTCGAAATAACTCGAAGTAATGTTCAAGTAGAATTGGTTTTTGGCTCGCGTTTTTGCTCGGGGTAAGACTGTAGTGGCTCGTGCCTGGGTTCAAGTGTTTGCTTCTTCCTGATTATTTGTAATTTAAGTTTAAAATTAAACTAAAGAAAAAGGAGAGGAAGAAGAAGGGGGTATGGACCAAGTTGGTCTCGAGTTGGACGGATTGAACCCATAGCTAGTATTGTTTAAAAAAGTTTTCAAACTTGTTTTAAATTTTAAAATATAAAATTTATTTAAATTTCTTATGATAAATGTTAAACTATTTAATTTAAAGTATTTTAAACTTTGATAGTTAAATTTTGAGATGATTTTATATTCATTTAAATTTAGCTTTTAAAAAGTAATTAGTTTAAACCAAATGGAAATGTTTTAAATATGTAATAATTTAAAGTAATTAATGTAATTGATTTGTTTTGAGAGTTAATTAAGTTTTTATGGTTAAAGAATATTTTAATTAATAAGTAATTTAAGTTAAATTAATTAATAATTTTAGATTAATTAATTTATTAAGGTCTAATTAATTAATTATGGATTAATTAATTGATAATTAAGAATTAAATTAAATTATAATTAATAGATAATTAATTAAATAATTAAAGATTAATTAATAAATGATTAGTAATTAATTAATTAAGTGATTAGTGATTAATTAATTTATGATCAAGAATTATTTAAATAATTAGTGTTAATTAATTAAATAATTAAACATTAATTAATTTATAATTAATACTTAATTAATTTATGATTAATAGTTAATTAATTAAATAATTAAGGTTAATTAATTTATAATTAATTAAGTAATTAAGATGAATTAATTTATAATTTGTAATTGATTAAGCAATTAATTAAGATTAATTAATTGTAAATTAAGGGTTAAATAGTAATCAATTAAGGAATGATTTATTTTTAATCAAGTTTTAATAATGAATAATTAGAGTTATTAATTAATAATTAAAGGATAATTAATTAATTAATTAAAAATTAATTAATTGATAATGAGAATAATTAAGAAGTGATTAATTAATTAATTGATTGTGATTAATTAATTAATGATTGGTTAAGCAAGGTAAAGTGATTAATTCTTATGTAATTAATTTAATTTGAATTCATTAAATTAATTATAGTATGAATTAGAGATGTGCTTGCTTATGGAATGTTGTTTGAATTGAATGATTGAATTTGGTTGATATTTGTTGGATGATAATCATAGATATTCTATGATGAGATATTGTATATATCTGTGATAGATGATTGTTATTATCTATGAATAATGTTGTGTGTATTCAATATTAAAAATTGGATTAAATTGTTCAAATCTTTAAACAACTTGACCTTTAAGATGGCGTTTGGATTTCGATGAGACCGGGATCGAAAATCAAGTTTGATTTTTCGAAAACCACATCGATCCAAGTTAAACGTTAGGTCGTGACATCTCAAAGTGAAGATCGAGATGGAGTTTCAAGTGCAAGGGTTATTATCATTAACTCTGAAGGTGATTCCAAAATGAGTGTAGCAAAGTAACGCCTTCGGTTTCGTTCGAACCCGGAATGAACTTGTATGGATTGAATGCTTTCAGCACATCGTCAGGTGGACGATGAGCATTCTAAGAGATGTGTTCTATAAAGGTAATCGTAGCCTCAAGCCTCATCAACCGGGAATGGCTAAAACAGGGGAGGTGCAGCAAGGCTAAGTGGGTCATGCCCAAGTAGGACGAGATTTTCCCCTATCTAGAGGTCCTTTATTATTTCGGCTGTGTGGGCAGTTGTTGGCCACAACTGCGGGGTTGTCTTGTTCGGAGTTGTCCAGTAAGGGATGGTTCCGGCTTTGTGTTGCAGGGGATCGGAAGTGGTCCTCGGTACGGTGATCTTGGCCCGGTATTGTGATGGGCGGTACCCTAGTAGCCCTGCCATTGATGAAAACCTATTTTTCCTACGAGACCCTACAGTTTTGATTGTATTACCCACTTTTGTGGCTAGTAGCTGGAATTTAATAGATGTAACAATTTCGGCTATTTTATATTTACTTGAAAACCCTAGAACCTATTATAATATCACTGGACTTCCTATCAAATGCTTTGGTTAGCGTAAGGTAAAAACTTGCCCGTGTTTATTTGTGGGGAGTCTTACGTGATACCTCTTACGTGATACCTTTTGTTTTCAAATGATTTTAAAGTTAAACAACTTTTACCGGTTTATTCACACCAGACCCATGTCTGACCCGTAGTTTATTTTGTTTTTCATAAACTCTTGGGTACTCAATTTTTTATGAGTAGCCAAGTGATCGGGTTGGAATTGTCAAATGCTTTGGAAGCTGGAGCTGGAGTCAGGATGTACTTATCTATATCTATCCGTTGTAGTGACGTTTTGATGTCGTATTTTGGGATGTATGGTTTGGCAGACTCTTATAAATGTCTAATGTAATGAAGTCCTATTATTTTGTGTACTCTGATATGTAAAACTATGTAATGAATAAGTGTAATATTATATTTTGTTCCGTTTCCGCTGTGAGATTCTGATGTTGTTGTTCTTTTCTTTCTATCTTTCTATTTCTATCTCTTTCTTTTCTTATTGATGATACGTCCTTCTGTGGAATGAAAGCCGGGTCGTCACATGTTGCCAAAATTAGACAGGATTGTGGTGTATGAAGAATTTAGTCCTAATTGGCTTCACTTTACTTTAGAAAATACAAAAACAATATACCATTTGAGTGTAAGTTATGCGTAGAAGAGAAGTGAGCTGAAGTAATGTCGAAATTACTAAAATTAGGAACAATGTTCGATTATTTTCTCGACCGTACTTTGATGTATGAAGTCAGAACAGGTATGAAAGGTTCGGTGAATCAATATTTCTATAATGGTGTACATGAATTTATTAGATTCGCTACATCTAATAATCGAAATAACGAAGAACTTCGATGCCCTTGTAGTAAGTGCCAACATTTGAAGCATTGGAAACCAGACGCAGTTAAAGTACATTTGTATAAATTGGGTTTTGTGCCAAATTATTGTTTGTGGGATCGTTATGGAGAACATACTGCACCTGCACCTAATTCTGTAGCATCAGAAGACGATCATGTTATGACGAACCTAATAGAAGATATGATGGAAGATGCAACATGATCAATGTTCCATACTGTTCAAATTAACGATCAAGACGTAAACATCGAAGAAGAACCGAATATGGGGACGAAATTTTTTTATGATTTTCTGGATGCTGCTGGGAGGCCATTGTGGGATGGTTGTAAAAGTGGAACCGAATTATCAGTAACTGCCAAATACATCATTATGAAATCAAAATTCAACCTTACAGAAGCTGGATTTACAGTAGTTGTACAAGCTGCAAAACGACTTATACCACCTAATAATCTGATGTGCGATAGTCATTATAAAGTGAAAACAGTTATATCGGCTTTCGGTCTGCCGTACCCAAAGATAGACACATATATAAAAGGTTGTATGTAGTATTGGAAAGATGACATTAACCTTAGAAACTACAAAATATGCAATGAGGAAAGATACAAACCAAGAAAAAAAAGTTCCATATAAGAGATTGCATTATGTATCCATCACTCCAAGACTTCAAAGGTTATATACATCTTCAGCTACGGCATGTCAAGTGCGATGGCACAGTTTGAGAACATAGAAAGAGGGAACTTTTACACATCCATATGATGGATAAGCATGGAAAATTTTCGATAAAACATACCCTATGTTTGCGGCAGAGACTCGTAACATGAGACTTGGTTTATATATGGATGGATTTTCACCATTCTATCAACTCGATAGTAAATATTCATCTTGGTCTATTATTGTTGCTCCATATAATTTATCTCCATGGATGTGTATGAAAACTCCATATATGTTTTTGACGATTGTCATCCATGGCCCTGATGACCCAACATAAGGAATCGATGTTTATTTACAACCATTGATAGAGGATTTGAAAACACTATGGCATGAAGGAGTTTAAACATATGACATTTCGAGAAAAAAGAATTTTCGTATGTTCACTTCTTTGTTATGGACTATTAGTGATTCCCTACATATGGGATGCTTTCAGGCTGGAATACAACCGATCGTCTAGCTTGTCCTTATTGCATGAAAGAAACAGAGCATTTTCTTTATGTATGGAAAGAAATTTAATTATTTGATTGTCATCGGTGTTTTCTCCATCCCAATATTACTTTAGAAGTGATAACAAAAAAAATTAAAGCTAACAGAGAAGAGAATATGCAACCCCCAAAGGTTTGGTCAAGCGAAAAAATATATGAGATTGTGAAGGACTATCCAAAAATACATGAAACTGGAGTACAGACTGAAATTCCATGTAAATCGAACATTCATAATTAGTGTAAACAAAGTATATTTTTTAGAGTTGCCCTATTGGAAAGGTTTCTTACTCCAACATAATATTGACGTGATGCACAATGAAAAAAAATTATTTGGCAACATGTTAGTAATGTTATGAATATAAAAGGCAAAACTAAGGACGATTTAAATTCGAGACTTGATATAGCACACTTTGTAAACGTCCCAAACTTCATATGAAGCTCGATGACAGTAAAAAACCCAAAGCCTGTTATGAACAGACAGCAAGCAAGTGAAACTCATGCTAAAGTGGGTGGAAGGGCTAAGATGTCCTGATGGGATTTCTTCTAATCTTCGTCGATGTGTTGACTTTAAAAACAATAAACTTAGTGAGATGAAAAGTCACGATTTCCATATCATGATGGAATATTTATTACCCATGGTTTTTAAAGAACTGTTGCCTGTAAAAGTATGGAATGTTATAACAGAATTAAATATGTTTTATTAACAGCTTTGTTCGACGACGTTAAAAGTCGACCGTACATGAAAACTTAAAGTAGAAATCCCTATACTGCTCTACAAACCAGAGAAAATATTTTCGCCAAAATGTAATGGAGAATTTACTTATTCATCTTCCATCTGAAGCACTTCTTCGAGATCTTGTGCAATATGGATGGATGTATCTATTTGAGAAGCAATACCTACTATCCGTAATATTTATGTTATTCTAAATTGAACTGAATTAATTTTCTAATGAGTCTTCGTTTGAGAGGTAATTCAGATTTACATAAGAAAATTTGAAATGAAATAATTTTCTAATAGGTACTCGAATCATCTGAAGAAAAATGTTAGACAAAAAGCATGAATAGAAGGGTCGATTCGCAACTCATATCTTGAAGTAGAGATTCATTCTTTTTCTCTTATTACTTCAGTGACCATGTGAATTTATCATTTGTAAGTGTTCCTCATAATGATGAAGCTGTTGAACAAGATTCCTCTCAAACAATGTTATCTATTTTTAGACATCATGGCAGACCTGTTGGAAAATGTGTATGGTTAGACAATAGAGATTATCATATAGCACACTCATATGTTCTTCCTAATTTTGCTGAAGTTACACCATTTGTTAGCTAATAATAAATTCATACTTATTTCAATTCTACTCACATGTTTCTTATAATGCAACATATTGCATATATGTTCGCAGTATATACGAATCACAACATCCATTTAGAGATCTCAATAAAGACTTTGCTAAATGGTTTCGAACTATTTTTATGATCCAAGAAACAGTGTCATTCATGAAGAATTACAACATCTTGCACTCGGACCAAAAAGAAATGTCAAGACTTATCCAATATTCTTTATTAATGGATTTAAATTCAACACCATAGATTATTATGCCGACCAATTAACATATAACAACAATGTATTTGTCAAGGGTAGTAATGATCCAGATGAGCATATAAAAGGTTTTTATGGCAACTTAACACGGGTTTTTAATTGACATATTTTATGCAACCCGTAGAAAAAGTTTTTTATTCAAATGCAATTGGTTCAGCAATGTTCCTGGTTCTGGAATCAACGTGCACAAAGATTATAAGCTTATTGAAATAAAGCATACCTCGCATTATTATAAGTATGATCCTTTCATATTAGCCAAGCAAGCATTACTAGTTTATTTTGCTCCATATCCATCCTTAAAATGAGATAAAGCGGATTGGTCGACTGTTTTTAAAACAAAGGCAAGATTTACATTTGATGGAATTAATATTTCAGATGAAGAAGTGTATCAAGTGGATCTTGAGCCAAAGATGAAATAGTAATAACTGATGATATTAATGTAAGGTTGTTGAATGATGAATCGAATGAATTAATAGAAGCCTTTGAGAGCACAGAAGAAAATGACATAGAGTACGAGGCCGAGTATGAATCAAGAAATGATGAAGACTGATAATTCTAAATGATGACTATGTTGTGAGCTATGTATCGGTTGTTGTATATTTGTATTCTGAGTTTCCGATGATATATGTTGACAATGATGACTATGTTATGAGCTATATATCGGTTGTTGTATATCATATATTCTGAGCTGTTGATGTTATATGTTAATAATGATGAATATGATGTGAGCTATGAATTGTTCTGTTTTTTAAATTTTATGAAATGATATATTTTATCACCATATGAAATGATTTGTTTGTTGCATATATGCCTTTAAGGAGACATGGCAGTCGATATCAGCCTTCGCAACCTTCACCTTCTCCTTCTCCTGGGGCTGATGCCAGCGACAAAACGCCAGATGTACGTCCATTGGTAGAGGTTGTTCCTAAGAGTGCGGGGTAAGTATCAAATTTATTTCTTTTTTTAATATTTAAAATTATACTAATTAAACTCCTACATTAAAATTTATATAGGGTTTTTGAAGTTGAGCCTTCGGACTAGATCTTATAGGTATCCAGGAAGGCCTATATGTGTCAGATGTCCGGATGCTGGCCTCATTGGGATGACATCCCAAACTAGGTTAAGAACGCTATATGGGCCGTCTTGATGGTAAGTATAAATTTATAATTCATTTGGAAAATAATATAATGTACATAATTCTAATTAATTTCAATATACAGGCCGACACCCGTGTCGATCTATAGGATATGGATGTATTTTCAAATCACTGGAACCGGAGGATGCGGAAAAATTATAGGAGCACCCTTTCCAAAGCAAAGAATGCAAGAAAGAAACCGTCATGGATGAGCGCTGATGTTTGGGTCGAATTTTTCCAACTGTGGGAAACCCCTAAAATGAAAGTAAGTTATTTAATTTCATAACTATAATTTATTTAAATTTCATATATCAGTTGCATTAAATTAGTTAAACATATCTTTAAATTTATAGGAACTATCAGCACGAAACCATGCAAACAGAAATAAAAATCCTACTTTGCACCGTGGTGGATCTAAATCCTTTCAGCAACATTGCGCGGAGTTGGTAAGTTTAGCAATTGCGTTTATTAATAGATGTAACATTATTTAATCATATTTGTAACATTGTTCATTAATCATATTTGTAACATTATTTAATCATATTTATAACAGCATAGGATGTTAAATCGTGAGCATAAAATGACTAAGGTCTTCACAATGACGCACGCCTTCGAGCGGAGAGATGAGGAAGGAAATGTTTCATATACTTGGACATATGATAAATCTCAATCAATAATGGTAAACATGCTTAATTTTTTTTACTTCAAACTTCAAAATTTCTAAATAAGATATTTATTATGGAAAATTTTTGTTCTTGATTGCATGAAAGATATGACATAGAGCATGCTCGAGTGGCGCAATCCACTGGCCGTTAGTTGACCTTGGAGGAGTCAAACAGGGGATGCTTTGGTTGACCCTCCTTCGCAAAATAGGCGCTACGGTTTCAAAAATTAGGAGGTAAAATTCTTTATTAACTAATACATACGCAATATTTAATATTGAGCATAAATTATAACCTGCTATCAATAATTTATAGGCCATGATGATCAGTCATCCTATAGGAGATCTCAGGCTGAAGAGGAGATAGCTCGGTTGAAACGACAGCTAGTGGAGATCAATGATTGGCGAAAGAGTGGGGCTCTGGCATAGCAGTTGGATGAGCACATTGTGGCATACTTAGCTGAGCATGGGACAATGCTGGGGGATGACGATGACAATGAGGATGATGAGTAAGTATGGCTGTGTTTCTGATGGATTTTGATCATTTTGTTTTGTACATATGTGACATGTGTTATGTTTATGGATTTGATACTTGTTTGTTGGTTAGGTTGTTTGATGGATTAGTGGATGTTTTGTTTGATGTACATAAGTTGGTTGGGATGTTTTGTTTGATGAACTTGTTTGTAGGTATGATTTTGTAGTTTGATGAGATATTGGTGTTGGTTGATGAAATGGTTGTGTAAATATTGATATTTGCATAATATATTTGATTATGTGTGATATGTATGAGACTATACGATTCTTTCATTGGTAGGAGGTGTGAAATTGAGTATATATGTGTTGTAAATGAGGTGGATGGAGATTCGTGCGTTTGGAGGCCTAAGGAGGAGGTTTGGGTAGAAAATTGTATGCAGTTTAGCGACGGCCTTCTATTCACTGTTTAGCGTCGGCTGGCGATGACTATTTGGTTATAGGTTAGTGACAGCTGGTTTCGGTTTGCTGCAGCACTTCAACATCTAGGATGTTGTCATGTGTCCACTTAGCCATCACTAACCGTCGCTAATATGACGACGGAGTCATCGCTAAAGCCGTCGCTTTCTTTGTTGGTAACGAGGTAAATAGCGACAGCATTAACGATGGATAGTGCTTGCCGTTGATACCTTTTAGCCATCGCTAAATGAAGCCGCTCTTGTAGTGCGATTACCAAGTAATTACAAGTTCTATGGCCATACCAATTTTGTTTTTAAAAGTTAATATTTTTAACGTAAAAATTTTGATTGACGCCACGTGCACCTCGTAAGAACTAATTTCACAACACTTGTTCTTCATTTTTTATCTAACTTGATATATGCAACACAATTTTTTGTAGAATTAAATCCAAAGAAAATGATTACATTAAGCACATCATGGTCTTATAAAATGCAAGTAAACTAAACACCAAACCTTATCAATGTAGCTATGAGAATGACCTTTCACCAAAAGCCATTATGGATGACCAAAGAGCTGAAATATACAAAAGCATGCTTTGCCAATAGTAGTTTATGCCTGCTAATTCACTAGAAGTTTCATTTAAATATCAAAACATTTTCAGTGCTTAAACTGGAATGGTACACAATTCAACTTCCCTCCTTTTTTTCTTTAAATATTTGATTGGCTTTTCCCCAGATTTTGACTGATAAAATCGCTACTTTTTAATTACGGCCAACAGAACTACTGCCTTACATAAGAGCTTTTTACTTTGCATATTGCATAAACATACACACAGTACCCATTTTGAATATTTATCAAATAAGATTTTAAACAAAAAGAAATAAAAATATGAAATTAAAGGTAAACAAAACTGAAGAAGACGGCGATTGCAACAAAATAACAAGACGGAATATATAGAGAATCTCATTACTTCCTTTGAAGAAGCTGACCAAATTGATGAACAAATTGGCTCCTGCACAATTTGTACATTCGTACATTCATTAGCTTTCGCAAAACATATTCAGATAATTTGGTCGCAATTGATAAGCAAGTCAAGCGATGGACACGATTTTGTTTAGAAAAAGAATTTAAAAAACTTGATCAAATGGATATTATCCAAAATGCATGTCGAAATAGCCACAATCCACTACAAGGGAATACTGTATATAGCGACCAAAAATGGTCATTGGGGGCCGTTGCTAGCCATCGCAAGACGACAATGAATGTCGTAACATTTTGTGTCGTCGAAAGAAGAAAATACGGCGGTTTTAGCGACGACTTCGCTATTAATTTTTTGACGATTAGGGACGGCTTATTGGGCATGTGGCATGAAATGTAGAAATATTTTTGGTATTGCTAACGTGTACCAATAGGTCGTCGCTAGCCGTTTCTAGTCTATATCAATAAATCGTAGTTAACCGACGCTAACATGGGTAATTTTTTACAAATCAGCTACTATTTAGATCATCCAACCGCACATATATATTCATCTCTCTATCCACCTCATATACAATACATATAAACTCAATTTCACAATTACAACCATCACATAATCTCATACATATTACACATAAGCAAGTTTATATCGCAAAAACGAATATTTACATTAAAATTCCATTGAACAAGACAATCATACCAACAAATCCTCATATCCACCAAACAAAACAATCATCAAACATCCATAAATCCATCAACATCCACAAACAACACAACTATCAAACAAGTATCAAATCCATCAACGTGTAGGTACAAAACAAAACAGTCAAAATCCATCACAAACACAACCATACGTACTCATCATAATTATATCCCGACCTACCCTTAGGAAATGACTTGTGCTCTGCAAAATATGTCGCGATCTGCTGATCTACCAGCATAATCAGTGCTTCGGCAGGAATCCGATCATTCAACTCTGCTATCTGATATCTGAGCTGAGCTATCCCCTCTTGAGCCTATGATTTCCTATGATTAGCTCGGGACATCCTCGCTTGTAACTTAGTTAATAGCTAGTTAAAATTTATACTTAATATTAAATAAAATTTATGTATTAGTTAATGAAGCAGTTGAGCTCAATTAACATTTCCTCCTGATTGTCGTAACTGTATCGTCTATTTCGCGTGGGCGGGTCGGTCATGGCCTCGAAAATTCTATCTTCCTCCTCAGTGGTCAACTCCTCTTGGCTGGTGGACTACATCACTCGAGCTTGCTACATTTTAAATCTTTCATGCGATTAGGAATAGAATTATAACACAATAGACATTCCGTTTACAACTTATGTAATGTGAAATAAAAGAAAAAATTCAAGCATGTTTACCATTAGGCTTAAGATTTAGGGCCCATCAAAGTATACAAAACCAAGCCATCATTATTTGTATGCTCAACAACATGAATCCATGTGCAGGCCTCCATATATGTAGGCTCACGTTACTTTTCCTTAGCCTGAAATTATATATGAATAAACAATATGTATATATATGATTAAATAATGTTATAAATATTTTATAATTGCAATTTATAAGTTTACTAACTCCTTCCAATATTGTAGAAAGGATTTTGAGCCGTAGCGGTGTACAACAGGGTTTTTATTCCTATTTATCGAGTTTTGCACGGCAATTTCCTATAAATTTAATATATGAATGACCGAATTAATGCAATTATTATATGAACTGTAAACAAATTATAATAACAATATGAAATTAGATAATTTACTTTCACGGTAGGAGTATCCCCGTGCTGTAAAAATCTGCTCAATCATCATCACACATCCAATTGGGTTTTATTTTACTTTTTCCGCCAGAGAGGGGTCCTTGTAATTCGCCTGTTTTATATAATAAGTGCTAAACAATTCTCGATGAAATGACATGTTTTGATTTTGAATCTTTTTTCACCATTTTTATACGAATCCAAACGTAGGGATTAGATTAACATGTTACCAAGCATCAGTGGTTTGAATTTAGTCTCGTTCCAAGGTCCCCTAGCCTTCGAATGAAGGTTTTATGTCTGAATATCGACAAATGGATATGAATTTAAAATTTAAGATCGACAGCCTATAGTTGTTTATTTCTACACCACTTTTTGAAAATAGGTTAGTTATACTTTAAATCGACATAAGATCAAATAAATTTGACTTTTTGTTGATTATTTTATTTTATATAAATTTATCATGTTAACTGCAGTTAAAAATTCACGATAGTTAACCAACTGTTTAAAAAATAATAATTCGTAAAATTGTTATTCTAAATCCACTTTATCGAAGTTACTAAATGAACCAACTAAAAGTCACACAGAATAGTCGTGTAAGTTAGATTTTCAATAAAGTTAAATTTTCGAATTATGCGATGACGGATCATCGAAAATACTAATTTACCCAATCAAACCAGTCGTTGCGTCGAATGGTTGTGCTAAAATATCTTTTTATTTTTTAGGAATTAAATTAGTATTTTTAAACATTTTTTTAAAATGTAATACGAATTAAATAAATTAATTATTTAATATGGTAAAAAAAATGGCTAGCCATCGCTAAGCGTCGCGACATATTCGACGGGCCGTCGATGGCCATCGCCCCCTTCGGCTGCTAAATACAGTATATTATATAGTGAGCTGAGAGTACCCATATGATTTGGTGAACCGCTCCAATATTTCATTTTTGTCTAAATTTGGGTTTTTCTTCTTCAAATCTTCAAGGAGGTTAAAAAAGTACATAATCTTTTAACTTGAAAGGAGTAAAAAAAAAAAAGAAATGAAAAGTAGATTAGAGTGGAGTAAAAGAGATAATATGGTACATCATAGATTGAAATGAGAGCACCGTATTTAATGTAGAGATTATCATAAATCATTTGCTGAAATTATGGATTTAGAATATTGGATTTTTGGGTAAATAAATTGGGTATGCCATTTCTGCTTCCCGGCTTGCATCCCTTTCTTTATCAAGGCTAGCAGAAAATGGAAAATCTGATACTTCCATCTCCCTCCCCCCCTCCCCAATATTCCAAAAAGGCCATCATGTTCGAATATGTTACCTATATTACTTATACTTGTTAAATAATATGACAAATGTGCAAAATTAACATTGTAGAGGTAATTTTAGATAATATCTTAGTCTCAACTATATTAATCTTTTTTCTTCAAAAAAACCATATTAACCTTTGAACTACAACTAACAATAAAATCTTCTGCGTTTTCTAAAATAATTTTTTCAGAGAAACAACATATAATTTCCGATATAGATTCTCAATGAAACACCACTTAGATTTATCCTATATGTATCAATTATTTCTTAAACATTGTAAAAAATGCATGATTTTGTATATTCTTGTTAAAACAAAACTCTAAACACATTTTAACGAGACTATGACCAAGCCACTTCTTTCATAATAACATGTTTCATTCCTACTAAGGAAACATTAATTACATATGCTCCTTCTCTTAGTTAGTCAACATCGCAATTTCACAAATGTTAATCTGCGGTTCGAGTTCTAAGCTGGAGTACTTTTGTCCCAAATTATTGAATGGGCTTGCTGTATGAGCTAAACGATCATTTTAATTCTTTTTTGTAGAGATTAATTAAATTACTTAATTGAATACATCTCTCTTAAAAATTTAGTTGAGCTATAAGGTTCGACCTTCGCAAGCTAGATTAAATCTATAGAAATGTATATCATTAACTATATTAAAATAATCACCTATTTCGACTTCAGTTGCAGGGTTCGACTTCGAGGATTGCAAAAACAATCACTTCAGCACCTCCAGCTTGAACGGCGATTGCAGACTTCAGATTGAATTTTTTTGGTTGTCGGTGAGTGCTGTATTATCGAAGTTAAAGAAAAAAAATAATTTAGGAAGAGTAGGAGAAGTTTCAATGGAGGTAGATGAATGAACACAAAAAAATTCTATAGTTTAGGGAGCATAAATTTAAGGTTAACTCATCTACATGGTAAATAAATTTTAAAGGAAAGCGGGAATGAAACTGTGAGCGTGAAAAATCTCAACCCATATTGAAATTGAAAGCAACAACATTTTAATTAGATTTATTTACTTTCTAAATTATTTAAAAGAAAATTTTATATTAAAATGCTATATTTTATAATTGTTAAAAGTGACTTTTCTTGTGGTGCTTGGCCATGGTCACGTCGCTATCTACGTGTGTAGTTTTTAATTGATTGTTGAGAGTGGTATATTTAGCCATGTAAGTGATGGCCTCATCTGCTAGTTTTTCTTGGCCTTTTCAAAGGCCTTATCTTTTGCTTATATCTCCTTTTGGAGTCTGGCCAACTCCTTTTTATAATCTTCACAGATTCTATAGCGGTCGACCCTTTTGGTGTCGAAGCTTTAGATGATTGATTGATTCAATCGATTGACATCCAATGGGCTTTGGGTCAATTTTCTTCATTAAACGTCCTGTTCCATAACCTTATTGGTTTTTGAAATGCCTTCCATTAGATAGCTTCTAGGAATGCCTTTGACATCACACTCAAATTTAGACCCCTCTAGTTAGAATTATGGAAGTGCGGCATGCATTTTATGGTAGGTGCAAGGGATAAGCCTTGAGGGGTGATGTGGAGAAGTTTGGCTTGTGGATTTATCTTTCCTAGGTCTATCTGATTGGTGAGAAGTCAAAAAGTCGTTATGTTTGAATTTGGGGGAAGGGTGAGCATGAGCCATGGAGATCGTTAGGGCTTGAGAGCAGGAAAAATGTAATGACGAGAAGGCTGCCGACTTTGAGAATGTTGAGAAGGGGAACACATATGGTATGAAGAGCCCAAATCACTCTTGGACCAAGAGCAGTCACAAGAGTTCCTATGATCATCAGAATGTTGGCATCTCATAGACCTCACCCATTCTTTTTCTTTTCTCCTAGCCCTTTCACCATTAGAGTCATAATAAGGGTTGCGTTGTAAATGCGAACTCCCCTGTGGTTGGAAGCGAGGGTAGACAACACCTTGGTAAACTCTACCAAATCAGCTTTGTTAACAATAGTACCTGAAAATAAAGAAAAAGTTAGATTAGAATCGGTTAACTAGAATAAGAATAATGTGAATTGATTGTGTTTATGATCCCAACAGTGTATGAATCGTTGGCGTGTCCTAAGTAACCTATGAATTATGTCTATGGGGTTGTAGGGACAAAGTTTCCTCTCCCTCGGAAGATTAGGGCAAGTCGACTGGAGTGAAGTTGAGTCGAAAGGGTTTTTAATCATGGAGATCGATCGGATGAAATTTGGAAAGGTCCAAATATCACTTAAAGAGCTGAAGATAGTATCATCTTTGCCAAAGTGGGCGATTCTCTAATGGATCCTAATTTCGCTGTGTAGGATTGAGGACTTGATAATAAGTCATTTAGAATTAGAGACAACAGTGACTATAGTTCCTTTAGGAAATGTCTCCCCAAGTGATTCGTCTTCATCAGTATCATCGTCATCTTCTTCTTTCTCTTCCTCGTCTTCCTTATATTCCTCTTCTTCTTCTTGAATATTCTCTTCTTTTACCTCACCCTTTTTCCCCTGATGTTCTCTTCATCAAAGCTAGGCATTTTGTCGTCTTCCATGAAGACTCTTTTCTTAAGCCAAATTGTAGCATATTTTCTATCTGACATTTAAACAAAGTGACATTAATAAATATGGACATCAAGATGAAGAAATGATTTCAAAAAGCTTAAGACATGTCAATAATGATGAAGAGAAGAAGTATAAGAAGTTGATGAAGATTTACCTAATGTAACTCATGTTGGTACCAAGTTGTTTTATGAAGGTGGGCCTAAATCGAACTATAGATGAAGTTGCTATGTACTTTAAGGGAAAAGACAAAGATTTATATTGGACAAAATATGTTGGTGCTGATATAATTTGGAGGGGAAATTTTGTCTACGAAAATTCAAAGCTTGAAGAATTGAAAAAAATATAAAGAGGAGTTGAGGAAACAAGGTGACAAAATATGTCGATATCGAGTTGCTTTGACTTAAGAGTTTACTAGTTCTTCATGCCTGAAAGTATGGATCTAGCTTTCTACTTATTCTTCCATTAACTCAAGTCTAGGCCTAATAAGCTTCAAGAAAAAGAAAAAGAAATATGCACCCTAAAGTAAATAAAATGAAATTTTACTAATAGGTAGATATGCGGACAACAGAAATCAAATCCAGATGTCCACGATGAAGCCAGGCATTTAACCAATAAGCCATTGCACTTATGTAAATATAGAAGAAACTATAGTATAGATGTGTGTGTGTAACATAGAAAATTTTTGAGGCCCCCAAGAAATTTGAGGCCCGAGGCCACTCCCTAGGTAGCCTAGTGGCTTGGTCGGGCCTGCATGAACTTGCGACTTTATGGGGGTGGATTCGACTATAAATTTTCATTCTTGAGCAATGAATGAGCACTTTTCGATCTCCTTGATCCCGAGAAGGAAATTTACCATTTTTTGCTATTAACTAATGTTAGAATTGTACTTGTTGTTCATAAGTTGTTGTAATTGTAAGGATGTTCTAAAATAAACAAGTAATGAATGTAGACAATCGATTTGAGGTTGAATCAATCAAAAATTTTAATATGTTCCACATTTTCTGTCGCTTTTTATTGGTTTCATCTAATTGTTGTTTGATCTAGGGTGTTGCGTCAATTTTTAACGCAACATTTTTGGTGCTTTCACCGAGAGAGAAGATTCTTAGGAGTAGATCTATGCTTTAACTTTGGATCTGAAGAATCTAAAAGGTAGACCTAAATCTTGCGTTGAAGATCTTACAGGGAATGGCTCCAAGGAACGCTGCATCAAAGTCCAAAGTTGTTTATAAAGGAGATCACGAATGCACATAGCATAAAGAAGAAATTTCGACCCTTAAATGCTTTAATACAAACTTCATCCCAATAGGAGATGGTGGTAAAGGCTAAACTTGATAGGATGATGTTGTGACGAACAAAAAGATGATTGGGAGTAAGAATGCCATCATGGAAAGGACAGAGAATTTTTTTTGCTATGATGTCCCAATTACCTCAAAGGTGTAGAAGAAGACGCAATGATTCATCATATTCAAATTTTAAGGAGGAAAGCTCATCTTCGTCAAAATACAATCGAAAATGGTAAACAAAAAATGAAGAGGAAGGATGCTGGGGCATTAAGGATGCAGACAGAGAAAATCAGGAAAACGCCAATCAAGTCAGCGGCGAGTGAAATTGAGTCAGTGCTGATGTAACGACCCGAAATTTTCGAACCTGAAAATTTCAGATAGTTATGAAAAAGAAGAAAGAGATAGAAGAAGAAGATCAGAAACATCAACAAATCACATTCGCAGCGGATAAAATATAATAATAAATAATAACAATTTACAGATGAATACTATGTCTGTCAATTACATTTATAATACATCAGAGTTACACATATAATAGACAATGAATATTCACAATTATCATGTCACGGATATACAATAATATAATACAACGGAAACACTCCATACGTTCTTTCCATCCAGCACACCTCCTGAGCTCGAGAACGTCCTAACCTGAAAATCTGTAATACTCGGTCTGACCCGAGCATTACACCAAAGTAACACCCGGGTCAGGCTGGAAACCAGTGTGAGTAAACCCATCTAACATAAATACAAAGCTTACAACTTATATAGAACCCGGGGGTAACTCGAAGCAATTCTCAATGCCACAATTTATTATAAACACAACTTATTTCACATATAAGTTTTCTAAATACCAAGATTTAGATTTAAAATAGTCCAATTCCTTTAAAACATTTCATTCCATCCTATAGATTTCATATGTCAATCTATAAAAATTCGAAGTGATTTCGGGTATTTCCCAATACCCGACCCCGGTCTCTTCGAACCCAATGTCATCTAAACGCAAGTTATTCAAATGAAATACATAACATTTCATATCAGAGATAACAACTCATTCAAAGCATTCAATACCAGTCAAAATCCATAAGCAAAGCTTAATTGCATACAAATTAATTAAGTTGATACTAATTGAATTTCAAACCTCAATCACTTAGATTTCTTTACTTGTCAATTAATTAATTTCAAATCAAATAATTCAATCATCCCTTCAACATTCATCAGAATTAATCAACCTGGATTAATTATCCTTCAATTTCATTTAAGCCTCTATCTTTAATTAACTTCACCATGTTAATTATTCTTAACTGAAACGATAAGAAATCTTAATTTCTTCATGAACTAGTTAACTGTTTTAGTTACATTAATCCTTAATTACTTATATATTAACTTATCATAAGTTACTTATTATGGATTAATCAATTTTAATTGTCAGTCTTTAGTTACATCATAACTTATATAAGCTTATGATTTCCAATTACATTTCAATTTAACCTAAGCTAAATTAACTTTTATATTAAATAATTAATCATTAATTAAACCGCAAACATTAATCATTCTTAATTTATATCAACCTGTGATTATCTACCTTTCCATTTACTTTATTAAATAAATAAATTATCCTTAATTTAATTATCTTTATTTTATGTCTTGATCAATTCCATAAAGTAATTATATTTTATTAATCACATTAGGTAATTACTTATTAAACCACCCAATGATCATTCCAATTTAATATAAACTTAATCAATTAACCCAAATCATTAATTAATTTAATAAATTAATTTTCCATTTAAATTATCCTACCTATTTAACAAATCACCGATCATTAAACCCTATTTGATTTTAAAAAGAACCATTTTCTTATTTATGATTTAAGTTTAAAACCTAAATACCTCGATTCAAACCACAATTAACTCGAGAAACAACCAAATCCAAAATCACTATATCATCAGTATACATCTAAACAATTCAATCATTCATCCAATTATTTAAATTTGACCATTGAAATTTAAATAAAAATCCAACAGAGTGAGATTTACTCACTTTGATTTTTTTTGTTTGGCAGTCCAATCTCATCTCGACCATTACCTTCCAAAATTTGAACCTTGTATATACATTATATAATTTATGATATCGAAAATGAATTTCCATTTACATTTTAAATTTTAACTTATAATCAAATTTTTAAACCAATTTCCTTTAATAAGTTATTATTAATTATATCGTGACCAAAATAATTAAACGAATCGATTAAACAAATAAATTAGCTTAACACTTGGTATTAAAAAAAGTTAGTCAATTTAAAATGCGTGCATGTAAATCTATTTCCCTTTTAAAACTAAAAATAGCCTATAAACATTTTAAAAATCAAATTTGTAACTCTTCAAGATTTTAAAATTCCTGCTATAGATAAATTCCAAAATTTCCCTGTATAAAAGTTTTCTGTTTATCTTCAATTGAAACCGGCATGCGTGTATATATACATATTTATTTTTTTATTAAATCAAGCATAATCGAAGAAGAAGGAAAAAACGAATAACTCACCGCCACGGCTCGAAACCCATCATCACCGACTACACTCATCACTAACTCGCGAACCACCAATCGCTGAAAACCATAGCTTATCCCTCAGATTTGAGCCGCCGCTCCCCTACCGCCCACTGCCCCGCCTCTCCCTCGCGACCTTCACTACATCGCCACCCCTCGCGACCTTCGCGACATCGCCACCACAATCCATCGCACGCGAGCTACATAAGTCGTGCGTCGTCGCCAATTTACGCGACCTCTTCCTTTTTTTTCAAATTAGATTTGGCTTTAACTGAAGATGGATACGAAACATTGAGGAATAGGAGAAGGGAGGAAGTTCGACCATTAACAAAGTCAAACTATATTTGATTTTGATTGCTTTTTTTTCCTTTTAAACGGCTTCGGCCATTATTTTCTGAAGATTTTTTTTTTGCGATGCAAATGAATTGAAGAACAGAGAAAGATAACGTGATTTAAACGAGAAAGGGGAAAATATCTCTGCGCGTCCAGAAGGTAGGGTGGCTGATGTACGATATAGGGTGGCTGGTTTGATTTTTATATGTCTAGTATTATTAAAATTTCCAAAATATCTCATTGCACATAACGCAAAATCTCAAACCCCGAATCAGACATGTCGACAGGCGTTAAAAGGTTTTACTCGCGTTCCGATCACAATGGAACGTGTTTCGGAAGCTAATTCGATCATATGCGCGAGTTACGGAAGTAAACGATCAATTTTCAATTAAATTGATTAAAATAGTTTCTAAGCGTTTTGAGCTGTTAGGGTCAAACGACAACTCCGATTGCTACGAAAATTGAAATCCATAATAACTAACTATTACGGATCCAGTGGAACTGGATTCGTTGAATTCCGAGACTGTGCCTCCGAACGCTATTTTTAAATATCGATTTAAACGATATATTATTAAAATTGAACAAATCGCCTTTAAATTAAATTTCAACCATTCTATTATCTTCATTATCATCATTATCGATTTTATAAGCCTTCAAATTATTTTAAATAGGCTTAAAACTGAAGATTCAATAACTCACCCAATTTCAGTTCATTAAATCTAATAATTTAATTGCTATTAATAATCATATTTGAATTCAATTTAAAAATTAACTTTTTAAATATTTACAATCCATTAAATATTGCAATTTAAATTGTTAAAAATTCCGGATCGTCACATTCCTCCCCCCTGAAAAGAATTTCATCCTCGAAATTACTATTTAGGGAGAATGGACCAATACCCGTTTACTTTTCTTAAAACCAAATAGTTTTATCAACTTGCCAAACATATCTTTTATTAAAGATTCACTATTACCTCAACCAACTTCCAAAACCTTTCGTAGTTTCCAACAACATTATTTATTCCACTTATTCAAATTTAAATTTAAATTTAAAATTTAAATTTAGATAGTCACATCTCAAAAAAATTCTAACTCTCTAAATTTCCGAAATTTTTTGCCAGCGTCTCCTTTGCGCGGCTAGCCCAGTACAGATACAAAAGGCCTCTACGGGCTTCCAAATTCCAAAAGAAAACAAAAGTCAAGTGGTTAGATCAAAAACCCAATCCAATTTCATACAGAAATTAAATACATACCTTTTAGTCGGGCAATTCACATTATTTCCTGAAATTAGAATCAAGTTTCCCTTCCCTTTATAATACCTGCATATCCCACTTAGCAACAATATCCAATCGTAACCTTCCAAATCATTTTATACATTTCCTTACATATGTTTCATACCTACTTCGATTCAAATTAGTTTTCTCATTTCATATGAATTCAATTTATCTTCACTTCTGAGTATTAAATTTTATCTTTCGTTTATAACTGATTCATATTATTATTTTAAATTAGTTTCATCCACTAATTTATTTCAGTTTTATATTTAAAAATGTTTTGTCGTTAACAAAAAATTTCTAACTCCCAAAATTTTTGAAAATTTTTGGCAGAGTCTCCTTTGTATGGAGGAACTTTTGCAATTTGACAAGAGATATGATTATATATACATCGACCCACCCAGTCGGAAAAAGCAAAAACAGTTCATATTTCCTATTTTTATTGCGTAGGCGTACTTTATTTAGCATTTTAAGCAAGCGGCTTATTTATTCTAGCAAATAGCGCAACCAAATCCAGCCAAACGGCTTCCCGGTACCTGTACTTACTCAATTTAAATATGTAAGTGCCATATATAGCGAAATTTATTAGCATTTCACTTACTTTAATAGCAAAACACAAGCATTACAAAAGCATCAAACACCAAACGCTTACCATAAGCGATTTATGTGACTTAAAGCCAATCCTATTGCTTCCAACCAAATTTATATGCCATTTCATTCAATTTTAATGGTTTACAACTCTATTTCTTATGTTCAATTTATTTTTAATCCAAACAAGCTCACATTCACTTTAAATGATTCAAAAATCAATTTATTAAATCTCTATCAATTTATAGAATTTTAATTACTTTTGTTTACGTCAAACGACAACTGTTTATATGTAAATTCGGCGATATCCGCTTAATTGAGCATTCATTTTAGTTTATAAGTACTTTAAATAAATAACTCATTCTGAATTTAATTCCATTTCATTTCTAATTTATTTACCAACCATGCATTGCATTTCATTTCATCTCCGCATTGGATTCATTCAAAACAATTTATTAAGCTTGGCACATTCAACTTATAAATTAATAACCATTTCCAATTTAATTTAACCCAGACTTTTATAATCTTTTACTTTTGCTCGAATCCAAACTTTTATTAATTTTAAACTTAAGTTAATTTACTTTCTACAAATTATTTCAACTTCATAACTTGAGCTCACATCATTTGCAAATAAATTTTCTTTTCACGTTAACTTGATTTTATTTCATTCAAATCTCATTTCAATCTACAAATTCATTTGATTAGTCATAAAAAATTAAATTCCCAAATTCAATTCATTCACGACTCATATAACTAATTACAAGGCCATTTTCAATTTATTTCTACTTACTTGGGTTTTGTTTGCAACTCAAACTCTGTTTATTATAATTCATTTTCATTTCATACGACAACACATCTCTTCTTATTTAATTCATTATTAAATCCAAGTCGAATTCTATTTACAATTCGACTCCATCTCCAAATTCCTTTATTAACTTACAATCCATTTATTTAACCAAGTTAAATTTTATGTATAATTCCAGTTTGGATTTTCTTTCATCTTTCAAAATTTCAATACCTTTATTTAAAAGATTTAGGAATGCTTTTAAATTCAGATAATACTATTAAAATAGCTTTTAATAAAAATATTTTTTATAACTCGATGTCTCAACTAGTCCATCCTTGTTCTCACTGAAATTCAGTCATACGTTGATCAGACGTAGGACCGAAAATCTATAAGTACTTGGTAAACCGGTTTTCAACACCCAGTGAGAATATTTGGAAAATAATTTTATGGAAAATATAGAAAACACTTTTTGAAAACAGAGGAAATATCTTTGGTGAGAATGTTCTGGGAATCATCACCCCCATCCATGGTCGCAGTTAACCCGATGGTTACGTTGTCATCCCGAAAAAATCCATAGATAACAGTAGGCCTCCGCGCCCCTCAATTACGCCATGGAACGAGCTATAGATCGCAGCTACAACCGGGGTTACGTAGCTATCACAGCAAAAACCCATATAACTATAGGCATCAGCGCTCTCGAATTTCGTTGCCAAAAGAATGAAACTTCTCCGCTCCACTCGACCATTGATCGCAGTCTACCGATGTTCCGTTGCCATCCCGGCAAAATCAAGTGTAGACTGTAGGCACTCATCCTTCACACAGCTATGGTCCCCACAGTATCGCAGTGACATCGAGTTAGACTGTCGTCACAGCATAACCCAAATGCCCATGTAGGCATCAGTGCCCTCGACTTTCGCTACCCCATATTCCTCAGGAACTAGTTTTGTCCGGATTCCTCATAGGATCAACTTTAGAACCCCCTTTGGGACTCAAGGCAGCACCACCCGGTGGCACTCCTGAGAAGTTCATTTCAAGGGAGCGCCTTTTTCCCAAGAGCCTTCATCAAAACACTTTATACTATACATATAGTATCTTTTAAATCATACACATAGTATGATCTCATACAAAGCTCCTTTACACAAAATCGATTATCCCAAAAATCGATAATTCTCAAACTATGCTTTCCAAATTTCCATATTGATTTTACCCGAAAATCAAAAGCCTTTCCAAATTCAAAGGTTCCCAAAACCTTTTTCCAAAATCC
The DNA here is from genome assembly GCA_030765085.1 of Allium cepa. Classification (NCBI taxonomy): domain Eukaryota; kingdom Viridiplantae; phylum Streptophyta; class Magnoliopsida; order Asparagales; family Amaryllidaceae; genus Allium; species Allium cepa. Next base: position 140,139,247 of record CM060940.1, on the reverse strand, counting down.
TCATAAGATCCTTTATATATATTCAGATATATATAATTTTTAAAAACTTTGGATCCTTTCAAACTTGTATAAAACTTCCTTTATACTTCAAACACCTTTAAAAATCCTTTTCTTCTGGCAACAGATTTAACAAGGAGAGATGTATCTTATATAATAAAGATATATAGCTTCATTTAAGAAAAAACAAATATTCCAATTTGATTACTCTTTTAAACAGCATTTTCATTCAAATTCGTACGATGTACACATATCATCCATACGCTATACCAATCTGATCGCTCGCTCGATCACATAATTTCACTTCCGAACTAGTATCGTCCACCCGACTTCCTAGTGCGGACACAGATCTGATTTCTTGATTAGAAACTGTCATTCTCCTTGCATAGTCATAACTATGATAGAGAATATCCAGAACCAATCAACAATCCATATCCAGGTTCGCCGTCGAAAATCGAGTGAAAAATCCTACTCGGATCGATATAGCTATCTCGAAATTCTGTACTCGAATCTGGATCAAATCACTATGCGAATAGAATAGTATACGTACATCGTACGTATTTAACTTCATTGATTATTAACCAAATCAATTTCTCTTTCTATTCACATTCACTTAAATCTTCATTCACTTATTTACAATTGCCTTGATCCTCATTTGGATTATCACTTTAATTCTTATCTCAGTTGGGTATTTTAATCAATAACAGTTTGAACTCCGACCAGTTTATTTAGAAAATAGCTTGAAAAAATTAAAAATAGATAAATATTTGAAAAATAGTTATTAGTTTGCAAAATAGCTGTAAAATAGTTACGTAATTGTAAAATGGTTGAGAAATAGCTAAATAGTTTCAGAAATTTTAGAAAATTGCAAAATAGTTGTAAAATAGAACTAGTTTGTGAAATAGTTAAAAAATAGTAGTTAGTTTAGAATACAGATGAAAAATGTTTAAATAGCTCCAAAATAATTGTAAAACAAGTATAAAATAATTTGGCTTTAAGAAAGAAAGGTTGTATATATTTAATAGCTTAGAAAAATAAGTTTATATCAAAACAAATTCATATTGAAAATAGTCAAGAGTCAACTGTTCACTTCCCCAACAATTCAACTTAAATTTCCACTCCCATTTAATTGACTCAATTCTAACTTTAATAACTTCAATTTCTATTGAAATTTATTTAAACCCAATTCAAGTTGAATAAATCTTAACAAATTCCATTTGATTTTAATCCTGCTCAACTTTAATTATAATTCCAAATTATTCCAATCAATTTGAATTATTATCAATTGAACCCATTTCAAATTCAAATCATTTCAATATAACCCAATTCAATTTCCCTTTTAAATTTTTAAACTTATACATCTTCAATCACCAATCCAATTAATACAAACCAAATTCAATTTTGAACTAATTCAATTTCAATCTTGAATTTAAACTACCTCGAATTATATAAATTCGAGTTAAATTCTCAAAGGTTGGTTTAACTTTTTAAACCAAATTAACTTTTATTCAAAGTTTTTAATCAATTTAATTTCTGAGTCAAATTCTCAAAATTCCATTTTAAATTTTCTTTACTTATGTATTTCGAGATTCAAATAAGAGTTCGATACAATTTTATTTTAAAATTTTAATTTATTATTAAATTTTATCTTCCAGTTTGAAGCCAGTTCTTAAACAATTTTAATTTTACAAACTCAATTATTCAAATTTTCAGTTTAAAGTGATTCCATGTGCTTAATTCCAAATTAAAGTTAGATTTCCCTTTTATCTCAATATTGGATATATTACCACACTTCATTTCTCATTCATTTAAACAAATCCAATTCGCAATTTAAGGATTTTTTTTAGCAAAGCCAGCGGGGTTGGAATGGGCCCCTACCATTTATTGATATACCAAGAGTTAAGATTACAAGGAAAACAACCCACCATAAGTAGGCAAGGAAAACTGAGCAACAAGAGAACAAAGAAAAATAGGCACATCAACAAGAAAAAACAAGGAAAAACACACACAACAATAACTACAGACAGTTAAAGAGTAGGGAGGGCCTGCAAAAATCCAGGATCAAACTGATGACTAGAGGCAGCTATCCCGACTTTCAATTTCCCAATGATACCAATTTTCATTTGCAAATCTGTTTTCCTTCTATCATTGAATATGACAGCGTTTCTCTCCTCCCATATTATCGTGATGAATGTCTTCAGAGAAAATAGCAATACGTACGTTGATTCACTTCTCCATCTAGTTCCAAAGTTAATAACAATACGTCTTCTGTCATTCACTTCTCCAGAGAAAATAGCAATACGTACGTTGCAATTTAAAGATTTTTAATAACCATAGGATGATATTATCCAATTTATTTTAAAACGTCCGTCTATTTCCAATTCCAGATCTCAAACCCATTTTGAGATCACACAAACTACCAATTCAAATTAACCATTTAACTTTCCAAGTTAAATTCCAATTTCATCTTGAAATTTCCAATTCAGGTTGCTTTTTCTATACTTATTTAACTTTCCCAAAGTTAAATTCCAATTTCCTTAATCCAACCAACCTTACTCAATTTGAATTCTCGCTTCAGACTTTAAAATTCTTTCCCTCTTATAAGTTCAAAACTTATATCACTTTGGGATTTTACATCACACCTTAGGGAAAATCAAAACTCGGCCTCTTAGAGTTTATTCAAACTGTTTTTGATTTATGTATATTCCTTATTCATACATATTATTTCCTTTACATACGAGGTCATCCTTAAATTTTAGACCACTTTTGGTTTTTAATTCAAATCAAATTTTCAAACAACCCATTGTTCGCAACAAGTCCCAGTTATCCAAATAATACTTATTTATTATTTTTCATTACTTTGAAACAAAACTTTCAAATTCTGGGACCAAATTTAGAGTTCCATTTTTAATTAATTAAATTTTAATTTGGTTGTATTTCTATTTCGACTTAATTTAATTCCAATTCAAGACTTCAATTTGGATGTATTATATTACTTCTTAATTTTAAATCCAATAATTTAACAACCAATCACTTTAATATTTATTAGAAGGAAATATTGCTTTATATATCAAAATATATTTTTATATAAAATCATTTAAAACCTTTATATAAGAAAATAACAAGTACGCGCTCATGTGTGTGTGTCTATATATACACACACACACACACACACTCAACTCATTCTAGAATACTTTAGACTCTATTTAATGAGTAATCCCCACCAGAGCCAAGGTTCTCGCTTAACCTTTCAGCTCTGATACCAACTGTAACGACCCGAAATTTTCAAATCCAAAAATTTCAGATAGTTATGAAAAAGAAAAAAGAGATAGAAGAAGAAGAAGAAGATCAGAAACATCAACAACTCACATTCGCAGCGGATAAAATATAATAATAAATAATAACAGTTACAGAAGAATACTATATCTGTCAATTACATCTATAATACATCAGAGTTACACATATAAAAGACATTGAATATTCACAATTATCATGTCACAGATATACAACAATATAATACAACGGAAACACTCCATATGTTCTTGCCATCCAGCACGCCTCTTGAGCTCCAGAACGTCCTAACCTGAAAATCTGTAATACTCGGTCTGACCCGAGCATTACACCAAAGTAACACCCGGGTCAGGCTGGAAACCAGCGTGAGTAAACCCATCTAACATGGAATACAAAGCATACAACTTATATAGAACCCGGGGGTAACTCGAAGCAATTCTCAATGCCACAATTTATTATACACACCACTTATTTCACATATAAGTTTTCTAAATACCCAGATTTAGATTTAAAATTGTCCAATTCCTTTAAAATATTTAATTCCAACCTATAGATTTCATATATCAATCTATAAAAATTCGAAGTGGTTTCGGGTATTTCCCAATACCCGACCCCGGTCCCTTCGAACCCAATGTCATCTAAACCCAAGTTATTCAAATGAAATACATAACATTTCATATCATAGATAACAACCCATTCAAAGCATTCAATATCATTCAAACATCCATAAGCAAAGCTTAAATGCATACAATTAATTCAATCGATTCTAATTGAATTTCAAACCTCAATCACTTAGATTTCTTTACTTGTCAATTAATTAATTTCAAATGAAATAATTCAATCATCACTTCAACATTCATCAGAATTAATCAACCTGGATTAATTATCCTTCAATTTCATTTAAGCCTCTATCATTAATTAACTTCACCATGTTAATTATTCTTAACCAAAACGATAAGAAATCTTAATTTCTTCATGAACTAGTTAACTGTTTTAGTTACACTAATCCTTAATTACTTATATATTAACTTCTCATAAGTTACTTATTATGGATTAATCAATTTTAATTTGTCAGTCTTTAATTACATCATAACTTATATAAGCTTATGATTTCCAATTACATTTCAATTTATCCTAAGCTAAATTAACTGTATATTAAATAATTAATCATTAATTAAACCGCAAACATTAATCATTCTTGATTTATCTAAACCTGTGATTATCTACTTTTCCATTTACTTCATTAAATAAATAAATTCTCCTTAATTTAATTATCTTAATTTTATGTCTTGATCAATTCCACAAAGTAATTATATTTTATTAATCGCATTAGGTAATTACTTAAACCACCCAATGATCATTCCAATTTAATATAAACTTAATCAATTAACCCAAATCATTAATTAATTTAATTAATTAATTTTCCATTTAAATTATCCTACCTATTTAATGAATCACCGATCATTAAACCCTATTTGATTTTAAACAGAACCATTTTCTTATTTATGATTTAAGTTTAAAACCATTTAAACCCAAATACCTCGAGTCAAACCACAATTAACTCGGGAAACAACCAAATCCAAAATCACTAAATCATCAGTACACATCCAAACAATTCAATCATTCATCCACTTATTTAAATTTAACCATTTAAATTTAAATAAAAATCCAACAGAGCGAGATTTACTCACTTTGATTTTTTTTTATTTGGCAATCCAATCCCATCTCGACCATTACCTTCCAAAATTTAAAACTTGTATAAACATTATACAATTTATGAATATTCGAACTTACCGAAAATGAATTTCCATTTAAATTTTAACTTATAATTAAAATTTTAAACCAGTTTCCTCTAATAAGTTATTATTAATTATATCGTGACCACAGTAATTAAACGAATCGGTTAAACAAATAAATTACCTTAACACTTGGTATTAAAATAAGTTAGTCAATTTAAAATGTGTGCATGTAAATCTATTTCCCTTTTTAAAACTAAAAATAGCCTATAAACATTTTAAAAATCAAATTTGTAACTCTTTAACATTTTAAAATTCCTGCTATAGATGAATTCCAAAATTTCCCTGTACAAAAGTTTTCTATTTATCTTCAATTGAAATCGGCATGCGTGTATATATACATATTTATTTTTTTATTAAATCAAGCATAATCGAAGAAGAAGGAAAAAACGAATAACTCACCGCCACTGCTCGAAACCCATCATTACCGACTACACTCATCACTAACTCGCGAACCACCAATCGCTGAAAACCATAGCTCATCCCTCAGATTTGAACCACCGCACCCCTGCCGCCCACTGCCCCGCCTCTCCCTCGCCGCCTTCGCGACATCGCCACCCCTCGCGACCTTCGCGACATCGCCACTACAATACATCGCACACGAGCTACATCTGTCACGCGTCGTCACCAATTTACGCAACCTCTTCCATTTTTTGAATTAGATTTGGCTTTAATTGAAGATGGATTCGAAACATTGAGGAATAGGAGAAGGGAGGAAGTTCGGCCATTAACAAATTCGAACTATATTCGACTTTGATTGCTTTTTTTCCTTTTAAAAGGCTTCGGCCATTATTTATTGAAGATTTTTTTTCGATGCAAATGAATTGAAGAACAGAGAAAGATAACGTGATTTAAACGAGAAAGGGGAAAATATCTCTGTGCGTTCAAAAGGTAGGGTGGCTGATGTACGATATAGGGTGGCTGGTTTGATTTTTATATATTTAATATTATTAAAACAAAATATCTCATTGCACATAATGCAAAATCTCAAACCCCAAATCAGACATGTCGACAGGCGTTAAAAGGTTTTACCCGCGTTTCGAACACAATGGAACATGCTTCGGAAGCTAATTCGATCATATGTGTGAGTTACGAAAGTAAACGATCAATTTTAAATTAAATTGATTAAAATAGTTTCTAAGCGTTTTGAGCTGTCAAGGTCGAACGACAACTTCGATTGCTACGAAAATTGAAATCCGACAATAACTAACTATTACGGATCCAATGGAACTGGTTTCGTCGAATTAAGAGACTGTGCCTCGGAAGGCTAATTTTAAATATCGATTTAAACGATATATTATTAAAATTGAACAAATCACCTTTAAATTAAATTTCAACCATTCTATTACCTTCAGCATCATCATTATCGATTTTATAAGCCTTCAAATTATTTTAAACAGGCTTAAAACTGAAGATTTAATAATTCACCCAATTTCAGTTCATTAAATCTAATAACTTAATTGCTATTAATAATAATATTTGAAATCAATTTAAAAATTAACTTTTTAAATATTTACAATCCATTAAATATTCCAATTTAAATTATTAAAAATTCCGGGTCGTCACATTCCTCCCCCCTTAAAAGAATTTCATCCCCGAAATTACTATTTAGGGAGAATAGACCGATACCCATTTACTTTTCTTAAAACCAAACAGTTTTATCAACTTGCCATAACATATCTTTTATTAACGATTCACTATTACCTCAACCAACTTCCAAAACCTTCCACAGTTTCCAACAACACTATTTACTCCACTTATTCAAATTTAAAATTCAAATTTAGATTGTCACATCTCAAAAAAATTCTAACTCTCTAAATTTTCAGAAGATTTTGCCAACGTCTCCTTTGCGCAGCTAGCTCGGTACAACTACAAAAGGCCTCTACGGGCTTCCAAATTCCAAAAGAAAACAAAAGCCAAGTGGCTAGATCAAAAACCCAGTCCAATTTCATACGGAAATTAAATACATACCTTTTAATCGGGCAATTCACATTATTTCCTGAAATCAGAATCAAGTTTCCCTTCCCTTTATAATACGTGCATATCCCTTAGCAACAATATCTAATCGTAACCTTCCAAATCATTTTATACATTTCCTTACATATGTTTCATACCTACTTCGATTCAAATTAGTTTTCTCATTTCATATGAATTCAATTTATCTTCACTTCTGAGTATTAAATTTTATCTTTCGTTTATAACTGATTCATATTATTATTTTAAATTAGTTTCATCCACTAATTTATTTCGGTTTTATATTTAAAAACGTTTTGTCGTTAACAAAAAATTTCCCGAAAATTTTCAAACTCCCAAAAATTTTTGAATTTTTTTGGCAGAGTATCCTTTGTACGGAGGAGCTTTTGCAATTTGACAAGAGATATAAATATATATACATCGACCCACTCGGTCGGAAAAAGCAAAAACTGTTCATATTTCCTATTTTTATTGCGTACGCGTACCTTATTTAGCATTTTAAGCAAGCGGCTTATTTATTCTAGCAAATAGCGCAACCAAATCCAGCCAAACGGCTTCCCGGTACCTGTACTTACTCAATTTAAATATGTAAATGCCATATATAGAGAATTTATTAGCATTTCACTTACTTTAATGGAAAAACAGAAGCATTACAAAAGCATCAAACACCAAACGCTTACTATAAGCGATTTATATGATTGAAAGCCAATCCAATTGCTTCCAATCAAATTTATATGTCATTTCATTCAATTTTAATGGTTTACAACTCAATTTCTTATGTTCAATTTATTTTTAATCCAAAAAAGCTCATATTCACTTTAAATGATTGAAAAATCAATTTATTAAATCTCTATCAATTTATAGAATTTTAATTACTTTTGTTTACGTCAAACGACAACTGTTTATATGTAAATTCGGCGATATCCGCTTAATTGAGTATTCATTTTAGCTTATAACTACTTTAAATAAATTTTAACTCATTCTGAATTTAATTCCATTTCATTTCTAATTTATTTACCAACCATACATTGCATTTCATTTCATCTCCGCATTGGATTCATTCAAAACAATTTATTAAGCTTGACACATTCAACTTATAAATTAATAACCATTTCCAATTTAATTTAACCCAGACTTTTATAATCTTTTACTTTTGCTCAAAGCCAAACTTTTATTAGTTTTAAACTTAAGTTAATTTACTTTCTTCAAATTATTTCAACTTCATAACTTGAGCTCACATCATTTGCAAATAAATTTTCTTTTCACCTCAACTTGATTTTATTTCATTCAAATCTCATTTCAATCTACAAATTCATTTTATTAGTCATAAAAAATTAAATTCCCAAATTCAATTCATTCACGACTCATTTAACTAATTACAAGGCCATTTTCAATTTATTTCTACTTACCTGGGTTATGTTTGCAACTCAAACTCTGTTTATTATAATTCATTTTCATTTCATACGACAACACATCTCTTCTTATTTAATTCATTATTAAATCAAAGTCGAATTCTATTTACAATTCGAATCCATCTTCGAATTCCTTTATTAACTTACAATCCATTTATTTAACCAAGTTAAATTTTATTTATAATTCCAGTTTGGATTTTCTTTCATCTTTCAAAATTTCAACACCTTTATTTAAAAAATTTAGGAATGCTTTTAAATTTAGATAATACTATTAAAATAGCTTTTAATAAAAAATATTTCTTATAACTCGATGTCTCAACCAGTCCATCCTTGTTCTCACAGAAATTCAGTCATATGTTGATCAGGCATAGGACTGAAAATCTGTAAGTACTTGGTAAACCCGTTTTCAACACCCAGTGAGAATATTTGGAAAATAATTTTATTGAAAATATAGAAAACAGTTTTTGGAAATAGAAGAAATATCTTTGGTGAGAATGCTCTGGGAATCATCACCCCCATCCATGGTCACAGTTAACCCGATGGTTACGTTGCCATCCCAAAAAAATCCATAGATAACTGTAGGCCTCCACGCCCCTCAATTACGCCATGGAACCCACTACATATCGCGGCTACAACCGGGGTTACGTAGCCATCACAACAAAAATTCATATAACTGTAGGCATCAGCGCCCTCGAATTTCGCCGCCAAAAGAAAGAAACTACTCCACTCCACTCGACCATATATCGCAGTCTACCGATGTTGCGTTGCCTTCCCGGCAAAATCAAGTGTAGACTGTTAGCACTCATCCTCCACACGATTTTCGCTATGGTCTCCACAGTAGATCACAGTGACATCGAGTTACACTGTCGTCACAGCATAACCCAAATGCCCCTGTAGGCATCAGTGCCCTCGACTTTCGCTACCCAATATTCCTCAAGAACTAGTTTTGTCCGGACTCCTCATAGGATCAACTTTAGAACCCCCCTTGGGGCTCAAGGCAGCACCACCCAGTGGCACTCCTGAGAAGTTCATTTCAAGGGAGCGCCTTTTTCCCAAGAGCCATCATCAAAACACTTTATACTATACATATAGTATCTTTTAAATCATACACATAGTATGATCTCATACAAAGCTCCTTTACACAAAATCGACTATCCCAAAAATCGATAATTCTCAAACTAGGCTTCCAAATTTCCATATTGATTTTACCCGAAAATCAAAAGCCTTTCCAAATTCAAAGGTTCCCAAAACCTTTTTTCAAAATCCTCATAAGATCCTTTATATATATTCAGATATATATAATTTTTAAAAACTTTGGATCCTTTCAAACTTGTATAAAACTTCTTTTATACTTCAAGCACCTTCAAAAATCCTTTTCTTCTGGCAACAGATTTAACAAGGAGAGGTTATATAACAAAGATATATAGCTTCATTTATTCAAAATCAAATATTCCAATTTTATTACTCTTTTAAACAGCATTTACATTCAAATTCGTACGATGTACACATATCATCCGTACACTATACCAATCTGATCGCTCACTCGATCACACAATTTCACTTTCGAACTAGTATCGTCCACTCGACTTCCTAGTGCGGACACATATCTGATTTCTTGATTAGAAACCGTCATTCTCCTTGCATATTCATAACTATGATAGAGAATATCCAGAACCAATCAACAATCCACATCCAGGTTCGCCGTCAAAAATCGAGTGAAAAATCCTACTCGGATCGATATAACTATCTCAAAATTCTGTACTCGAATCTAGATCAAACCACAATGCGAATAGAATAGTATACGTACATCCTACGTATTTAACTTCATTGATTATTAACCAAATCAATTTCTCTTTCTATTCACATTCACTTAAATCTTCATTCACTTATTTACAATTGTTTCATCCTCATTTGGATTATCACTTTAATTCTTATCTCAGTTGGGTATTTTAATGAAAAACAGTTTGAACTCCGATCAGTTTATATTTAGAAAATAGCTTGAAAATTTTAAAAATAGATAAATAGTTGAAAAATAATAATTAGTTTGTAAAATAGCTGTAAAATAGTTACGTAATTGTAAAATGGTTGAGAAATAGCTAAATAGTTTCAAAAATTTTATAAAATTGCAAAATAGTTGTAAAATAGAAATTAGTTTGTGAAATAGATGAAAAATAGTAATTAGTTTAGAATACAGTTGAAAAATGGTTAAATAGCTCCAAATAATTGTAAAACAAGTATAAAATAATTTGGCTTTAAGAAAGAAAGGTTGTATATATTTAATAGCTTAGAAAAATAAGTTTATATCAAAACAATTTATATTGAAAATGGTCAAGAGTCAACTGTTCACTTCCCCAACAATTCAACTTAAATTTCCATTCCCATTTAATTGACTCAATTCTAACTTGAATAACTTCAATTTCTACTGAAATTTATTTAAACCCAATTCAAGTTGAATAAATCTTGATTCCCTTCCCAATTTAAATCAAATTCCATTTGATTTTAATCCTGCTCAACTTTAATTACAATTCCAAATTATTCCAATTAATTTGAATTATTATCAATTAAACCCATTTCAAATTCAAATCATTTCAATATAATCCAATTCAATTTCCCTTTTAAATTTTTAAACTTATACATCTTCAATCACCAATCCAATTAATTCAAACCAAAGTCAATTTTGAACTAATTCAATTTCAATCTTGAATTTAAACTACCTCGAATTATATAAATCCGAGTAAAATTCTCAAAGGTTGGTTTAACTTTTTAAACCAAATTAACTTTAGTCAAAGTTTTTAATCAATTTAATTTCTGATTCAAATTCTCAAAATTCCATTTTAAATTTTCTTTACTTATGTATTTCGAGATTCAAATAAGAGTTCAATACAATTTTATTTTAAAATTTAATTTATTATTAAATTTTATATTCCAGCTTGAAGCCAGTTCTTAAAAAATTTTAATTTTACAAACTCAATCATTCAAATTTTCTATTTAAAGTGATTCCATATCCTTAATTCCAAATTAAAGTTAGATTTCCCTTTTATCACAATATTGGATATATTACCACACTTCATTTCTCATTCATTTAAACAAATCCAATTTGCAATTTAAGGATTTTTAATAACAATAGGATGATATTATCCAATTTATTTTAAAACGTCCATCCATTTCCAATTTCCAGATCTCAAACCCATTTTGAGATCACACAAACTACCAATTCTAATTAACCATTTAACTTTCCAAGTTAAATTCCATTTTCATCTTGAAATTTCCAATTCAGGTTTCTTTTTCTACACTTATTTAACTTTCCCAAAGTTAAATTTCAATTTCCTTAATCCAACCAACCTTGCTCAATTTGAATTCCCGCTTCAGATTTCAAAATTCTTTCCCTCTTATAAGTTCAAAACTTATATCACTTTGGGTTTTTACATCACACTTCAGGGAAAATCAAAACTCAACCTCTTAGAGTTTATTCAAACTATTTTTGATTTATGTATATTCCTTATTCATACATATTATTTCCTTTACACACGAGGTCATCCTTAAATTTTAGACCACTTTTGGTTTTTAATTCAAATCAAATTTTCAAACAACCCATTGTTCGCAATAAGTCCCAGTTATCCAAATAATACTTATTTATTATTTTTCATTACTTTGAAACAAAATTTTCAAATTCTAGTACCAAATTTAGAGTTTCATTTTCAATTAATTAAATTTTAATTTGTTAGTATTGCTATTTCTACTTAATTTAACTCCAATTCAAGACTTCGATTTGGTTGTATTATATTACTTCTTAATTTTAAATCCAATAATTTAACAACCAATCACCTTAATATTTATTAGAAGGAAATATTGCTTTATATATCAAAATATATTTTTATGTGCAATCATTAAAAACCTTTATATAAGAAAATAACAAGTACGCGCTCATGTATATATATATACTCAACTCATTCTAGAATACTTTAGACTCTATTTAATGAGTAATCCCCACCAGAGCCAAGGTTCTCGCTTAACCTTTCAGCTCTGATACCAACTGTAACGACCCGAAATTTTCGAACCCGAAAATTTCAGATAGTTATGAAAAAGAAGAAAGAGATAGAAGAATAAGAAGATCAGAAACATCAACAACTCACATTCGCAGCGGATAAAATATAATAATAAATAATAACAGTTTGCAGAAGAATACTATATCTGTCAATTACATCTATAATACATCAGAGTTACACATATAACAGACATTGAATATTCACAATTATCATGTCACAGATATACAACAATATAATACAACGGAAACACTCCATACGTTCTTGCCATCCAGCACGCCTCTTGAGCTCCAGAATGTCCTAACCTATAAATCTATAATATTCGGTCTGACCCGAGCATTACACCAAAGTAACACCCGCGTCAGGCTGGAAACCAGCGTGGGTAAACCCGTCTAACATGGAATACAAAGCATACAACTTATATAGAACCCGGGGGTAACTCGAAGCAATTCTCAAAGCCACAATTTATTATACACACCACTTATTTCACATTTAAGTTTTCTAAATACCAAGATTTAGATTTAAAAAAGTCCAATTCCTTTAAAACTTTTCATTCCAGCCTATAGATTTCATATATCAATCTATAAAAATTCGAAGTGGTTTCGGGTATTTCCCAATACCCGACTCCGGTCTCTTCGAACCCAATGTCATCTAAACCCAAGTTATTCAAATGAAATGCATAACATTTCATATCAGAGATAACAACTCACTCAAAGCATTCAATACTATTCAAACATCCATAAGCAAAGCTTAATTGCATACAAATCAATTCAATTGATTTTAATTGAATTTCAAACCTCAATCACTTAGATCTCTTTACTTGTCAATTAATTAATTGCAAATCAAATAATTCAATCATCCCTTCAACATTCATCAGAATTAATCAACCTGGATTAACTATCCTTCAATTTCATTTAAGCCTCTATCTTTAATTAACTTCACCATGTCAATTATTCTTAACCAAAACGTTAAGAAATCTTAATTTCTTCATGAACTAGTTAACTGTTTTAGTTATATTAATCCTTAATTACTTATATATTAACTTCTCATAAGTTACTTATTATGGACTAATCAATTTTAATTTGTCAGTCTTATATAAGCTTATGATTTCCAATTACATTTCAATTTATCCTAAGCTAAAATAACTTTTATATTAAATAATTAATCATCAATTAAACCGCAAACATTAATCATTCTTGATTTATCTCAACCTGTGATTATCTACCTTTCCATTTACTTCATTAAATAAATAAATTCTCCTTAATTTAATTATCTTAATTTTATGTCTTGATCAATTCCATAAAGTAATTATATTTTATTAATCGCATTAGATAATTACTTATTAAACCACCCAATGATCATTCCAATTTAATATAAACTTAATCAATTAACCCAAACCATTAATTAATTTAATTAATTAATTTTCCATTTAAATTATCCTACCTATTTAATGAATCGCCGATCATTAAACCCTATTTGATTTTAAATAGAACCATTTTGTTATTTATTATTTAAGTTTAAAACCATTTAAAACCCAAATACCTCGAGTCAAACCACAATTAACTCGAGAAACAACCAAATCCAAAATCACTAGATCATCAGTACACATCCAAACAATTCAATCATTCATCCAATTATTTAAATTTAACCATTTAAATTTAAATAAAAACCCAACAGAGTGAGATTTACTCACTTTGATTATTTTTTTGGCAGTCCAATCCCATCTCGACCATTACCTTCCAAAATTTGAACCTTGTATAAACATTATATAATTTATGAATATTCGAACTTATCGAAAATGAATTTCCATTTACATTTTAAATTTTAACTTATAATTAAATTTTTAAACCAAATTCCTTTAATAAGTTATTATTAATTATATCGTGACCAAAATAATTAAACGAATCGGTTAAACAAATAAATTACCTTAACACTTGGTATTAAAATAAGTTAGTCAATTTAAAATGTGTGCATGTAAATCTATTTCCCTTTTTAAAACTAAAAATAGCCTATAAACATTTTAAAAATCAAATTTGTAACTCTTCAACATTTAAAATTCCTGCTATAGATAAATTCCAAAATTTCCCTGTATAAAAGTTTTCTGTTTATCTTCAATTGAAACCGGCATGCGTGTATATATACATATTTATTTTTTATCAAATCAAGCATAATCGAAGAAGAAGGAAAAAACGAATAAGTCACCGCTACTGCTCGAAACCCATCATCACCAACTACACTCATCACTAACTCGCGAACCACCAATCGCTGAAAACCTTAGCTCATCCCTCAAATTTGAGCCGCCGCTCCCCTGCCGCCCACTGCCCCGCATCTCCCTCGCAACCTTAGCGACATCACCACCCCTCGCGACCTTCGCGGCATCGCCACCACAATCCATCGCACGCGAGCTACATCTGTCGCGCGTCGTCACCAATTTACGCGACCTCTTCCTTTTTTTTAAATTAGATTTGGCTTTAACTGAAGATAGATTCGAAACATTGAGGAATAGGAGAAGGGAGGAAGTTCGGCCATTAACAAATTCGAACTATATTTGATTTCGATTGCGTTTTTTTCCTTTTAAACGGCTTTGGCCATTATTTTCTAAAGATTTTTTTTGATGCAAATGAATTGAAGAACAGAGAAAGATAACGTGATTTAAACGAGAAAGGGGAAAATATCTCTGCGCGTTCAGAAGGAGGGTGGATGATGTACGATATAGGGTGGTTGGTTTGATTTTTATATATCTAATATTATTAAAATTTCAAAAATATCTCATTGCACAAAACGCAAAATCTCAAACCCCGAATCAGACATGTCGACAGGCGTTAAAAGGTTTTACCCGCATTCCGAACACAATGGAATGTGTTTCGGAAGCTAATTCGATCATATGCGTGAGTTACAGAAGTAAATGATTAATTTTAAATTAAATTGATTAAAATAGTTTCTGAGCATTTTGAGCTGTCAGGGGCAAATGACAATTCCGATTGCTACGAAAATTGAAATCCGACAATAACTAACTATTACGGATCCAATGGAACTGGTTTCGTCGAATTTCAAGATTATGCCTCGGAAGGCTATTTTTAAATATCAATTTAAATGATATATTATTAAAATTAAACAAATCACCTTTGAATTAAATTTCAATCATTCTATTATCTTCAGTATCATCATTATCGATTTTATAACCCTTTAAATTATTTTAAGCAGGCTTAAAACTGAAGATTCAGTAATTCATCCAATTTTAGTTCATTAATCTAATAACTTAATTGCTATTAATAATAATATTTGAATTCAATTTAAAAATTAACTTTTGAAATATTTATAATCCATTAAATATTCCAATTTAAATTGTTAAAAATTCTAGGCGTCACAGATAAGTTGCTCAATCATGTTATTACTAAGAGATCCAGGGGGCATTGCCTGATAGTGAAGCAAAGTTTCATGACATTGATGATGAAGGAAAAACTACCAGCATTCAGACTAGTGGTGTTTAGATGAACGCTACGGTACCAAAATGGCATCGACGAAGAGGGTTGGGATGAGTGGCTTCCTTAGAGACAAGCGTGCCTAGACGTCATGCAAGGAACTGAGGCTGTTTGTAGAGTCAAACAATCAGGGTTATTCCTGATGATAGTCTCTAGCTATCCAAAAAAACAAGGAGTATATCGTTGAAATAATTTAGAGGTTGTTGAATGAAATCAACATAGAAACAATTATTAATGGGGTCCATCGCTAGATTGGACCCCATTCAATGAAAATATATTGGAAGCTAAATATTCATAGAAGTTTGTGATGTCGACTATGTCATCCTATTACGGGCGACTAATATAAGATAACGTCTACTGAAATATAAGTGGCATATGGACAACACTCATGCAACAGACACCGTTAGATGTACATATGTACTGATATTCCTGAATTGAGTCACGAAAACATGGTTCACTTGGATTCTCTTGAGGTTCATATCGTCATTTGACCAACCGGCTAAGAAGTTTATGAAGTAATTTCAGGTCCACACCATACGACCAAAAGACATGATGTCATTGAATAACATTCATCAAAACTCTAGAGAGACTACGAAGAACTTTTTAAAAGGGTTCTATGTCGCGGTTATCGAAGTAAGCAATCCCAGAGAGGAGATCGTATTGATGGCATTAATCAATGGGGTTCACCCACAAACGGATTTCAGTAGATGGTCGTAGCACCCTACAATTCTAACGGTCAAATATCTAAATAACTAATTTAAATATTTAATCGTTAAACAACGGAACGTCTTTTGTACTCGACTTTTACAAATGAGCAAATTAGAACTTGATACACCCATAGATGCGTTCTCTTTTCTAACTCGAATAAGATGAACATAATCTTGACTATGTTTGGAGTCAATGATTTTCAAGGATGAATAATGCTGGATGAAGAGAATTGGGCTAAGCATTAGCCTGCCCTAACTAGCTTACATGTAGCTAAGCTCTTCATTATTTTCATTCTCATTTCACGTTATATTTCATCCATCTCCTTTATTTATTTTCATCTCTTCCAATTCTATACAAACCCACGAAGGGATTGGCTAGATTCGGAGTCTAAGTGTTTATTTCGAAATTTAAAGAAAACTAAAGTTAGGTTGTTGGTGATTAGAACTTGGTTTAGGTAAGAGCAAGATGAGTGGAATGATTCTCCTCACTAATTTATATGTTATACTTCATATTTTCGTTTATTGATGAATATAGAATTATATGAAGTAATTTGAAGATTCTTCGAGTTGATTTGGATTTATGTTTGTGTTATAAACATAATTATACTAACTCGTTATTTGTTTAAGACCTTAAGATCTATTTTTGAAAATAGAGATCTATTTTTGAAAATAGTTGTAACCTAATAATTGATTTTTATGTTAATTGAATGATTATATGTGATGTTATGATAGATTAGAGATATTACATGTGATAATTAAATGCATGTCATTAGTTAGTAATAATGAAACTAATTCAAATGGTTTTGGAAAAGGTAGTAAGCTGATTAAGTGAGTTTTGAACTCTACATATTTTAATGATTAGAGGATTAGTGAAGCTAATTAGCACTTGTGAACATTATTTAAAAATAAAGAAATGATATGTACTAATGAATAGTTTACTTATAAATATTGTTTAAAGGATAAAATGATTTTTATAAACAAAAGAGGTATTTTATAAAATGTTACTTTATAAAATGGTATAAATGAAGCTTAATTGGTATTTATAAAATGTTTGTATGATTTTATAAATGAAATATAGATTTTATATAGTAGAAATGAGATTTTATAAAATAGTAATATGATGTATACTTAATTTTAATGATGCAATTAAGCAATTAGAGACTTATAATTGATTTATAAGCTAATAATATATTTAATAAAATAGATGTGAGATTTTATAAATTTATAAAATAGGATGAAACCATATTAGACTTTTATTGGAAATATTTAGTGAATTGAAGTTAATTTTGATTAAGTAATAAATGAATGACTCATTAAAATATATGTGCACATATATGAGTATAAGCAAGTATACATGTATTTGAAGATATATAACAATCAAAAACGATGTGTGAATTATAGTTAGAATTGTTATGTGTTTGCTTGTTTATATAGATATGTAATTGTTTGATTATATAGATGTGTCATTTAAAATAAGTTTGTTACTGGCATTTCACGTAGCCATAGCAACTATCGTGTGTGCTAAGTAGCGTTGGAAGTACACCGGGTCGAGTACTTGCTCCATTGAAGTTCGAAATGCGACCGGTGAAGTTAATGTGTGTTTGCGTGAACATGTATGCATAAGCATGCACAAATGAGTGTATCGACACATGTTTAAGCTACGCACAAGGCAAAGAGGCCGGGTATGTTATTTTGACATGTTAGAGGAGGCTAGGTCGCTATAATCCGTTGTTGTACTCTACTTTGCAAAAAGTGGATTTCAAATTCGATTTTCGAATACATATGGAAGCACTTCAAAAATGTCAACAAATGAACCCGGTAGAGGTTATAGGGTAGAGTAGGCTTTGGAAGCAAGGAAACTCATCGGGCAAAGCGTCGAAGGAAACGGTACACGAATTGCGAGCCTTTAGGAGATTCCTTCCTACCCCAGGCTCCTTGCCTGGAACCTAGCAATTTTAGTCGATTAACAATGAAATTCAGTCTAAGAATGTGTCTAAAAATTAGTCCTGAGGGCGAAGCCCCAAAATAGAAGACTGGGGAATTCGCTACAGTCTACTGGACTTAATCGACTAAATGACAACCCCAATCGACTAAACCCTTGGGAAGCAACTGCCTTTGGAAGATTTTTTTTCCTTGTTCAATTACAATTCTTTGTAGGGTCTTGGCACGACTTCGGAGAGGCTCTGGGCTACTAGGGAAGGTAGAACGCAAGACGAAGATCAAGATTCGGATGCGAATGTTAAGCGATTCCTACGGAATCAACAACGATCAAGCATGGATTTGGTATAGAAATTAGTCACATGATCACTTCCGACAAGTGTGTATAATCGAATAGAGTGAATCCATACCTTCGGTGTCGACCTCGGGGTACGTATAATTTGATAAATTGTATCGATCATGATCGTACATAGCATTGATCTTATATTAATGATCATACATCATATTGACCTTTTATCAACGTCATGCACATTATTGGTCTTCCAGTAGTGACCATCCATATAGACAAATGGTGGCGAGATATCGGTCTTCGTCTATGATAGGCATACTTGATTATGTGATGTTATATTTTGATGTATACACACTCACACACATAGAGTATCGGTGTTACTTTCTGGTCCCGCTAGCGTATTATACGGGATGACCGTTGTTCTCTTTTGTTAAGATGTTACATTAAATTTTTGAGAAATCAATGATGTCCTAGAGAGGGATGATGACAATCATCTACTGTAGGGTCATATAACAATTATGCTTGCTTTAGAGAGTACGTTGTGATCCATAAAGGTCTTGGGTATTTAGAGTAGATTGAAAATCACCAATATTTGCTTCAAAGGGTACGATGGCTCAACTTACTATTGGAACAATGTTTTCAAGTATATAGAGTGGGTCGAATATTACATATGCTTGCTTCAGAGGGTATGGTGGACCTACATGAGATTACGTATCTTGAACTCTCGAGGGGAATATTGGATTACAATTTATATTCATAGTTGGCTTAATCCATCAGTAATAATAGGTGTTGATTTGTATTCCTTAGTTATCTTACATTGTTATGTTGTGTGTGTTACTAGCCGTTTGTTGCTTTAATTGCTGCATTTACTATCATTACGTACTTCATGATAGACATATTTTATAATCGCCTTACTTTTGGATATTGGGTTACCTTTATCATAGTATGTTGCTACGCTTCGGTCACATTATATTAGTTGCGATAACTCGTTGATTACCAGAAAAGAACAAGTATGATTTCACATCGTTTGGATAGGTTACTTTACTTGTTTATGGACAGTCCGGATTACCCTGAGCCATGTTTGTGGAGAGGGCCGGTTGTGATTTAGTTGTCTCTTGTTTATTTGTATATAATTTTGATGTACAGTATTTTAAGATAGTTCACCTCACACCTGGCTTTAAGTATGACCTACATTTTTTCTATGCCAGTTTATGTCATGACAACTCTCGGGTACTCGATTGAGTAGTTTGGAAGTCAGGTACTTTTAGAGATACGCTACCGAGATGTACATCTGGAGCACCATGGAGGATGGCATTGATTTTGGATATGTATACTTGATATTTTAATAGTACATGACGGAAATGTTATTTGTATATGGGACAATTGTATCAGATACTTATTTAGAAATCCGTATTTTTGGGAATTGATGTATTCTCCTTCTCTGTATTGATATTTATTTATCAGTTGCTTCTGTTGATGCAATCTTTTATATATTTTTACCCTCTTATGTTCACATATATTCAGTATATTATATGTTATCATTCCGTTGTGAGATCTTATCGATGTCTTGATTTAGTGTTTTGTTCTAATTTTACAAATTATATGTCCTATAGGTATTCCTCAAAGGGCTAGTTGTTACAGTGGCTCAAGAGAAGCAACCATCTACCATGAAAAAGTTTTACTAAAGGCATCCTAATTGTTATGCTTAGACGAGGCAGATTTGGTTTTTTGTTGGGATGTTGATAGTTAAAAGGGACCAATTGGTACGATATAAAGCAGTATTGTTATCAAACAGACTAGCAATAATGGTGGGAATGTTGTAGTAAATATTAGGAACAACAATAGTAATGATAAGAGAAAGAACCAAGACATTGATGGCAAAAAACAAGATACCAAGAAGCGAATGAGGCATATCAAACTAATAGATTATACTCCCTTGAATGATACGGTTGAAAATAGTTAACTTGCTATGCAAGGTACTAACCGCTATAAGAAACCGCCTCCGACGAAGGCGACTAAGGGAGAAAGACGTTTGGAAAAATATTTCTGCTTCCATAATACCAATGGACATAATACGAACAAGTACATAAACCTGACGGATGTTGTTGAGGATTTAATCCGTAAGAAGTCACTGCAGCAGTACATAAGAAACCCAGAGGCCGGCGGGTAAAACAATAATCGGTCCCAAAGGCAGCATACCCAAGGGAATCTTGCTGATTTTAGTGGAGAAAAACCTAGACAACGGATGACAGGTATTATGGTTAATACTATATCTGGGGGCCCACATCTAGCGAAGAAAAATTGGAATGAAATGTGGTGCCATGGCAGCTATTGAGGCATGACCCTTAATAAACATGTTTTCCATAGATAATGAGACTGACAAAGTAACAGAAAACAATAACTGATGATATTGTGTTTCAAAATAGAGATGTAGATGGGATCAAAGCACCAACACTTGACCTGATGGTGATAACACTATGATTGAGCCAGCCGCAGTGCATCGAGTCCTTATTGATTATAGGAGCTGGGTAGGCATCTTGTTCAAACAAACCTTTGACAAGGTGTGCCTTGGAGAAAAGGATCTAAAGCCTTGTAAATCCTACATTTAATATTTACCGAAAAGGCTAAGGAGCTAGTGGGGTGTACAGATTTTTGAGTTGGGATAGGTGACCGCAAGGTTGTGCAGATATAGATGTTTGTTATAGTTGTTTTTCAGCTCGCAACATTTTTTTTTTGGCCGACCGACCCTTTCTAGTTTCTAAATAGTGCTTTCTTTGTATTTTTTGATGATGAAGCTTCTGACTGGGAATAGAGTAGGGACTACTCAAGAAGGCCAGAGCACATGTCAAGAGTGATATGTTGCCGATCTCAAAGAGGCAAAGCAATATGACAAAGAGAAGGATTTAGAGAAGCCCTCTGTATTAAGTCTTCAATGCATAACAACTACTTCATAAGCCCTGTCTTAGGTCCAATAGCAAGTTTCATAAACCGATAAATCCATGTAAAAAGCCAGGTGATGCGAGGGTGGCACCAGTAGAGTTCATGATCAGCATTCTAATTGATGATGATGATCCCTCCACTCAGGTCTCGGCTCGTTCTAAAGATGAGAAAGGAGTTGGTAGGGTTTTTTGAGGCAAAAACAGATGTGTTTGCTTGGACGCATTCTAATATTTGTCGAATTTCATCAAAGATAGCGTGTCATGCATTAAATTCAGACGCAAGATATCCTCTTGTGAAGCAAAAGAGGCACGGTATGGAACCGGAGTGATCGGCTGTGCTGAAAGAAGATGTAAATAAGCTGAAGGAAAATGACTTCATTCGTGATACGCTATATCCAGAGGGGGTATCAAATCCTATGATGGTCAAAAAGGTGAACAAGAAATTGCAGACATGCACTGATTATTCAGACCTGAATAAAGCATGCCCGAAGGACCACTTTCTCTTATCGTGAATTGATCAACTTATAGATGGAACAGTCGGACATGAACTGCTATTCATTACGGATGGGTAATACGGCTATATTAAAATAGTTTTGTAGGTCCCATATCAAGAGCATATGAGCTTCATTGGTGATTTGGGGCTATATTGTTATAAATACCAGTATCAATCTCAGTTCAATAAATTTTACTTTTGTTCCTTTTAATTTCCATTTTCTTAGTGACTTCATGTATAGATAACAATATTCTCTCTTAGGGGTTCAATTCCTCTTTTCCAATTTTTTATGTCCACTTGTTCCAAGCTCATCTCAGCCACAAATTTGTGTATCCTCAAATGAGGACGAAAAATGGGGATAGAGAAGTTAAGCTACTCTATTAGTAGACTATTGTCATACTTGCACTTTCATTGGTTGAAATCAATGGATACTAGAAAGCAATCACGAAATAATTAATGATTGTACCGTGCGATCCACTAATTTCCAGTAATGGAAGATTATATATATCAATACTTTCTCTATCTTCGTTCGATTTCCACGCTTTCACATATTTATATTCCGCCTTTCATCAATTTATCCCAGTGAAAATATAGTGATTACAAGAAATATGAACACCCTATTTGGAAATGTGTTTGATGATGATGTGCTAATATTTATGAGGAGCTATGACCCATTTGAGATTATGGGTTTGAAGTGTTTTCTAGAGGAAAATGGGCTTCTTTTAGTGGAGTTGAATATCTCAAAACCAAAGATTTATTCGGCTTGTTTAGTTTTGATGAAGCCTCATTATCCAAAACCTTTTTCGGATTAAAGGCTAAAATGTTATAAGTAAATGTGATGTTTGTAGAGGATGATAAGTAATTACATATAACTAGTGAACCCTAGAAAAAAACATGTATACAGACCTTCGAAGAATGTACATGTTGTCAAGGCAAGTCATGACAACAAATATTGTTAGAATTACTCGTTAACATCGCTTGTGGATTACTGAACTCCGTGTACTCATTGGACAATTCTTGTGATAATATGCCCATGGGAAGACAAACTGTGCTAAAAACTTTGTGGCCTGATTCAATATATCACGTTGTGACTTATAAGTAGGAGTGATCACCAATCATCAGAGTTTGACAATCTAATGATGAATCATATGATGTTTCTCATAATTCACGCGCAAAGCACATATACACACACAGATACAAGAATTTATCGACTAAATCTCATTTTAACTACTATTACGTTCCTCTTGATTTTCACCCACATTCTCATTTAAATAATAGTATGAGGTGACAAGACAAAGAAATAATAATTAATTAAATGAGAAGGTGTGATGGAAATAAGGAGATTTAAGATGTAAGAGGTTTAAGATATAGCCAAAATGAAGTTTAGTTGATCATTGCCATAAGTAAAGCTCTATACGATTGGTATTTTTTTCCTTTTTTTCTTTTCCTACCTTTTTCTTTTTACCATAATAACTAGAGGAATCATAAATATGTCGAAAAGCAATTTGCACAGATGTGCAAAAAGGGTTTGCTCCAAGACATGAATATATCATATAAGTTATTCCATTAGATAAATGCATAACCTGTTTGCTCTGCTAAATAAAATATAATTACTTTACCGATGTATATTATTTTCAAAGATTCATGTCCCATGTTGCATTCAACCACAGTCATCAAATAATTAATTTAATACAAAAAAGGTGAAACGAATTGCTTTGAGGGTATGGAGAATGGGGATTTGCATATGCAAGGGAGAGAGGAACCAGTTCGCCAGTTATGTGTTTTGAAATTTCTAGTGTGTGCGTATCTATGTATATATCTACGTAAGTATGTATGTGTATCTACATATATATATACACACACACACACATACATACATATATATATATATATATATATATATATATATATCTACGTATGTATGTGTGTGTATCTATATATATCTACATATGTATGTATGTTGATTTAAAAGAAGTAACTGGCGGCCAAACTGATTTCCCTCTCCTTGCATATTCGAATCCCCATTCTCCGTACCTTCAAAGCAATTCATTCACCTTTTTTGTATTAATTTAGTTAATTGATGATTGTGGTTGAATGCATCATGAGACATGAATCTTTGAAAATAATATACATCACTAAAGTAATAACATTTTATTCAGCAGAGAAAACAGGTTATGCATTTATCTAATGGAATAACTTATGTGATATATTAGTGTCTTGTATCAAAACTTCATTGCACATCTCTAGAAATTTCTTTTCGACATATGTGTGACTCCTCCGGTAATTACCTTAGTAATAATCGGTTGTATAAGGTGATGAATATACATATACATTTACATATACATGTACATATATATACACACACATACACAAAACATGCATACATACATACACACACAGCGTTTCATTAAAGAAAAGGGAGAAAAATACCCATGAAATAGAGAGTCACCACAAAGTTTTGTTGCGTGGAAGTTTGATTTATTTGCACTAATTCCAAAACTGCAGCGGAATGTTAAAGCGCAGAAACAATCAAAAAGAAGGATCTAACTTGTCGACTAATTATCAACCACTAATTCAATGGAAAATAATCACCAATTAAAAAAACAGAAGAGTAGAAAACGCAAAGATTTAACGCGATTCGGCTAGGTCGCGTACGTCCATGGACCCAACTATTATTCTTTATTTTAATGAACAAAAGAGAATACAAAAGAGAGAGGTTACAAAATTATAGGTAATAGTGGGGAGACTAACCTATAATTACAAATTGAATAATCAATTTATCCAACGATTTGTTTACGCTGAAAATCCCTAATTGATTGACGGCAGAAATTAAGATTTACTAAAGAAGAGGATAATGGTGGATGTTATTTCACACTCACATGAGTTCTTCATTTAAATAGGCATGAAAATGAAGGATGCTTAGAGATGAAGAAAATTAATTTTCAGATTATGTGACAATCTTTCCAAGTTATTTGTTTTGATTCCAATGCAAATAAATGACAAAAAATCTATGTTTTCATAAATTTTCATTGCTTAAATCAATCTCCATATATAAACTTGTCTATCTTTATATAACAGATCTGACTAATTAATTAATTAATTTTCTTTCTTTAAAAGATATCACACATATTTCTACTCTTTAGCTTTTCATATATAGCCTAACTAATTGATTGAATGAATCAATTAAATATTTTTGTTTCTTTGAAAAATATTTGAATCACATAAATTCAACAAGTTTCCTTGGGGTTACAGTACCACAGGACAGTACGAAAACTCATGATAAAGACAACAATTACAATGCATGCATAAACGCAATGATGAAATTCAAAGCCCAAGATAAAACTGAACCAAATGCATAAGCACTAAGGATTTGAGCTCACTAAATACTAGCACCGACACAGACTGAAACATAGATTCCATAATATAATAAACCATCATCTTCAATTAATAACCTTCAATTAGTTAAAAGGGCCGAAATGGTTTGGATAGATCCATTGATTTGCAATCCCCATACTAAAGTTTTGAGGAAACATCATCTGTTTGTTAAATGAGGTATTGGCAGCATCTGAAAAATCATTAGTTGTTGAACTGGCTACATTTTGATGTTATAGCCACGTTTGACAGGACATTAGGATATGAAAATTGTGACGTTGTAGCTAGTTTTGGGAAAAGATTATGATGTTCAGTGTGTGGAAGCTCCACTAATGCATATGAAGCATTTCCAAAACTTCCTTCTTTACCCATTTCGACGACTAACTTATTATATATTGTCTTCTCCCTCCTATCCATGTAATTAAACATAGTCATGACATCCTGTAAAATAATAGCAAATTTTGGAAAACAATTATACATATCCATACACCTGCTGAAAATATAAAATTGTACGTTTCAACCATACATTATAGTTGAGTTCATTCATGTCACGACCACGCACATAGTAGTACAGCAATACACAAAGCTCGAGATCATGGATATTCATTTCTAACCTCCGATATTGATTAGTCGGTTTATTTGCTCTTACTTGAAGAAAACTCTGTTGATTTGTCATTTCCTTGCACTGATCTATTACAGGCAACTTTAGAAAAGATTGAACCATTCTTTTAGTTTCAGGAACAAAAAAGACATACTTCTGTTTCATTGGGCTCATAAACAATCCTACAAGCTTGAACATCACAAAGAGTCGCAACCTCACTTAGTTTCTTAAACAAACCAAGAAGAAGTTTTCTAAAGGTCTTGTGTCTTAGTGCACCATTTTCTATCCATGCTAGCTTAACCTTCTTCCTTGCCATGGTCGTTATTTCTTTTTTGAAAAATGAATTGTGATTCAATATGTATGATGAGGTTTATATGCATAAACAATATATGGAAAACGACTTTATATAATATAATTAAAATTAAAATTGAGCAGGAAATGTATTTTGAATAAACATGTTGGTCTTTTATGGTAAGAACATTTTCTTAGATTGGACGTTCAAGAAGTTGTAACCAGGAGCATCCAAATATCATTAATTAGGCTTTTATGAAAACATAATGAATTAAGAAATTCAAGCAATAAATTTTCAATCAATCATGAATTAAGATTTCCAATAAAACCTACGCTATTAGCATGGGTCCTTTGCATCTGATATCATTCCACTTACATTCTATGACATATATCTGTCTTTACTATTAATAATGAAAATTCAGTGAATAAGATTTCAACTGTGTTTTTGATTTGAAATTTTGAAAATACACTGCTGCATCCATTAATGAAATTTCATCATAGGTTCGCAGCCTCCACCGTCATTCCCTTCCCTATCACCTCTCGGTGGAACTTCATTAGCAATTTGCAACCGACCCCGCCAATAAAACCGTGAGACATAAAAGTTTGTGTGACCATTAAAAATTATGCTCACATCCTCTATCATTTTTTATTAAATAAAAAGTAATTATTTATAGCTATTAGATGCGCATTCGTGTGATTTATGCTCGTAATAATAATAAAAAGACTTCTCGAATTAAAACATTGTAAAATTACCTGCACAAGTATAAATTCCTTGTCATTTTCATATCCATTTTTTTGCACTGTCTGCCATAAAAAATTTCTTCGTCTATGCGCTTTTTGTCATTAAAAGCTCATTTGGTTGAAATATTCTTGTTTGTTAGTGTGTCTGTTTCGGATATGTCTTCCATTTAGCCTATAACAACCATTGTAGAGTAGTACTTTATAACAAATTGATTTTAAATTATACTTGATCAAGCCTGTGTTAAACAAAATTTAAAGACTTTCATCAATGTTGAGCGAAGTATGAAATTATGTAGATAGTAAAGCTGTTGTGGAAGTTTATCGCTTGGCCTTCTCATTTTTGTCAAGTTTTTTCTGTCATATCTATATAGTATGGACTTGTGCTACTTACACGGAATCCTCTATTACCTTTTTATTATAAAATGGCAATCAATCAAATAATTGGAACGTGGGTTTGCAGAACAATGATGGAACGTAAGAAGAAACTTAATTTTAAGTGCAGCAGGAAGTGTACTTTTAGTGCAATTAGAATACTTCAACATAAAGAGAAGAGAAAGTAATATAGCAGCTTGTAATACTATGGTAAAAAATTGTTCTTGTAAACGTTACTTAAAAGGCAAAATTGGTTCAACATGAATGTTTATAGGTTGTTTCGTTTCACAAATCTTAAGTAGCAATTCTCAAAGACACAGGAAAAGATCTCACAGAGAATTTGGATATTGTCTTCATTGCATTTATAAAAACAGTGAAAAACTGTAACTCTTTAAAATTGGTACTGTCTCATTTGCTATATAGATTATGATTGAATGAAATGACATTCAGCACTTGAGAAACGGTTTTCTGCATTTGTATTTATTTTTAAAAGCTGGTTAACTTGATAGGAGCATCAGCTAAAGCCTTAACTTTTTCCGGCATGTATAGTAAACCTTGAATTAAGAATTTTAATTTAAAATAACAGTGTAAAGGCACATAAGAATTACCTTTGCACATTTCACACTCATATTTATCTAACTGCACTTATATTTACTTTAACCGGTACTCCAGATATGTTAATAATTAAGTAGTTTGTTTGACAGCATATCAGTTTGACACTTATGTTGTTTTTATATTACTCAGTAATTTTTCTTTATTTGAATTAATTTAACACCTGTGTCTTTGTAATAACAAAGAAACTTATAGGTGAAGTATTTAAATTCATTGACTGTAGCAAAGGTATTTTAAAGAGTTTCACATGAACAATTGTTTGATGCATATGCCTTTGGGTTGTCAATAGATAAAAATTTGAAATCCGTCCGCATCGGTATCTAAAAACGGATAAATATCTGATATCCCACAAAAACGGATGTGATGTGAATACGAAGATATCCGCATTCGAAAATTATATGTTTGATTTTTTTCAAAATTATAGTTTAAAGTATGTATATTTTAGTACAATAAAATATATTTATTTATTGTATTATTAAATAAGAAGTTTATATTATATGCATTAAATGCATGATAACCGTTAGAAACTATTTATTATCATCATACTTGTTTATTTTTAACGCTCTAATAATAATCGATAGGATTGAAAAAAAGTTAACGTTAAACTAAAATATTTCATTTATGTTTCATGATTTATCGGTCGTTAGCAGATAGGATAATTATCTGATAACTGTCCATATCCGCAGATGCGGGTATCTGATATCCAAAATTAATTTCGAATACGGATATGGCACTATCCACATCCGAAAGTATTCATTGACAAGTCTAATTTAGCTATTAATGAATAGTCAGCTTTTAAAGCTTGCATATTTTACTAGACGTACTTTTGTACAAAATTGTCGTATTTATCTTATAGTATAGGAAATAATGTTCATACTTATGGCGAAAGCTTTGATGTTAAAATTAGATATCTAATAAATATTGGATGTATGCATATTATTGCTGTTCTATAATTGAAAATCTCCTAGTAATTTGTTAACCACTATATATATACATATGCCACTTATGCTTGGTAAAGAAGTTGTTTGCTATTATGTATTAGATAACCACTCCAACAAACCAAAGAATCCAAATAATTTTTTTAGATGCTTTTAAAGATTTGACCATTTGAACATGCAAATTGTTTCCACCTAAAATGGAACAAACACCCAATCGATTAATCAAAGATAACTATTGAAATGAGTAAATTAAAAAGAGAAAATAACACACAGATTTTACGGTGGTTCGGCCAAATTCGATAGCCTATGTCCGCGATCAAGTTTGTTATTAATTTCTACTTTATTTTATAACCGTGATTTAACAACTCGGTTGCTACCAGCTCGGGTAAAAATCCAAAAGAATCTCGGAGTAAAATCTATTAATTCACAAAGCAAGAAAAAAGTCTCGTTTTTGTGCACTTCTTATTCTATTTATAAACGAAAATCAACGAATTTGACTCTAATATTTGCAATCCACGTCCGACATGAGACTCCAGAAGAAGAGCATGGCCAAATCAGCATATTGATAGCCAACTCAGTATCGAGTTGTGCTCCACAACTGGGTGCAGAGTTATGGTTTTTCTTTACTTCATATTTTTGGCTTTGTATTTAATTTTTCATGCTTGTTTTGCCGAGTGAAGTGAACGTCTAACTATGCGACTCGGTACCGAGTCATAGGCTTCAACTTGGTGTGAGTTATGAACTTGGATTGCATTTCTATTTCTAGCTATTTGATTTGTTTGAAGAATGGTTAAGTGTTCTCTCGTGACAAGCAAGATTCAGCACCGATTCTTTGGACTTTACCTCAATTCCAGTTTCAGATTTATACTTCTAGACTTTTAGTTTATTTCATGACTATTCATTGGTTCTGATCCATCAAGATATTGCTTAATTCGAAAGCAAGATAATACTTATCCCTCAAAATATGTCTTGTGTTAATAATGCATGCTTTGAATTAAGACAAGCCATCGACTTCAAACCCTAATCTACAAAGATGTCCTTATCCCCTGAACTCTTTCAAAAAAAGCAACGTGTCTTCTCTGGATTGTCACGTCTCTTTGAACTTTTCTTTCAATCAGTCGGGTAGGATTTCACCTTTCTATTTCGTTTTTTTTTCCATTGCTTGCTATTCTTTTTTCTTTTCTACTTTTTTATTCTTACTTCTTTTTAAAAAAAAATAAAAATCAACTCGATACTGAGTTGTGGGCTACAACTTGTTACGTAATATTTAGTTTAGTTTTTCACTCAAGTAACTCTGAGTTACTTTTCTCTTCACTTTTATTTTACTCGGTTAACTTCACTTGCGAACCTCGACTTCCTGCCATCGCCAAGCTTAATCTAAACTCTTGCAATGTTGCTGCCTATCGCCAATTATTCTTTTCATCGCCGACGCCGACTTAGGCAATTCAATCCCGAGTTATTTGAGTTTGACTCTGATTCAATCGAGCTCCAGTTTGAATCTCCAACTTCGACACCACCTCTAGTGTTTTTTTTTTAAATTAAGGGAGATGGCCGCTACCAATTTTGGGGGTTGCTGGCGTTTGGGGCTCACCATAATCACACTCAGCCGTGGTTTTACATTTCATCTTCCTTAACTTGGATTCAGCTATAGCATGCAAAGCACTTGAACCCAAAATTGGTCTTGAAATCTCAACACTGACCTGACTTCTCTCGACAAGTTCCATAGGCCTGACTTGGGTTTCCTTCTCCATTCAAATGTTTGGGGATAGCTTCGAGATTTCCAAGGCCTTTCTTCGGTTTTTTTTTTTTTTTTTTTTTGCATGGCGAAGGATTTTCAAAATCTTAGCTGGTTTTTTAAGTGCAAGGAGGAAGATAGATAGCTTTAACAATTTATAGTCGAATGTGAATTGTTGGTTGAGTTCTATTTCAGATAATGGTCGCATCAAACATGCTCCGGTGCCCAATGTAATCATTTATTAGTCAAACACTTCACTCTGGTATCTTTGAAAAGAAAAGTTCCATGTTGGTTTAGACGATGATTTTGTTATCGTAAATAGTATGATAATTTGTAAAATCCCATATATAGTTTAATACTGGGGTGGAGCTAGTTTGCCAGCATAAACGAGCTATCTACATAGAATGTTTGCATTCACAGTGTTCTGGACATAGGACATATACTACATAGACTGAATTGTATATCACTACCCCCGTTAGTGCATGAGATTTGGTTGGTCAATACACAGTAACAATCCACTGTATCTTATACATTGACTACACACGGCTTAATTTCAGCACAAAGATCAGAGTTACGTTTCACCTGAGCTTGATCATCTATCTATTTTTTCAGTAGTTATAAACAGTAGATGTTCCTCGCATCTCTCTGCCAAGGGTGAATATACATCTACTTAAGAGTTCATCTCACCCATAATAGCTTTGAGTTCTACTTTAATGTCTACTTCACAATCCACTTCATTGTTTGCTTTCTCTTCTTTTCTGCTTCGACCATCCCAACGTCAAGCTAGAACGGTCTTTACAAAAGTTTCCTTTATGATGGAAGGCGAAGCCAATTTAGGGGTTGCCCTCAATATTAATCTTGAGGGCACTTTAATCCTTGATAACCCTTCTGATTCTCCAGCATCTACATTGAATGAAGTGAGCATCAGTAGAATTTTTGAAAGGAAGGGTATTCCTTTTGAGGCATTCTAGTTCAAGAACCCTTTCAGTGGCCCGTGACCCACTCAAGGCTTATACCGATTGCAATCATTGCATGTGTCTTTCTGCAGGCGTCCTCCATTCAATCATTCTGTTCGGCTCATCCTTCAGTTCATGAAGCTTTCCTGGTTCAGCTTCACCCGAATGGCTGGGCTTCTTTAAACAACATTAACATGATTTATCTTCAATACACTAAAGGAAATTAGATAGGTATTCGGTTTCAAAAAGTGAGGAGTTGGCCTTTTCTGACCTATATAGAATCATCCAAAGGTTGTCGTGTGATTATCGGTCTTTGGAACAAGCTTAGCGATTTTAAAAATGAACATTTGAAGAAGCTACATAGAATCAACACTTTAACGAATCAATGAGAATGGAAAATCTTGGCAATTGAAGAAGCTAATGACATTTAAACCATAAAACCAGAAGAGTTGATATGAAATCTATTATCGTATGAAGTAAATTTGAAGGGAAAAAGAGATCAAGTACAAGAAAGAAAGACCATAGCATTCCAAGATGAACAAGAAGATTCAAAAGAAGATTAAGATGACATGGCTTTTATTGATAAGAACTTTAAAAAAAATTTAAAATTTTGAAAGAACAAGAAATTCAAAAACAACAGGAGAGACAACAATAATAAACCATCAGCTTCAAATCTTGAATGCTATGGATGTCACAAAAAGGGTCACATGAAGGAATGTCTTGATCGTAAGAAATACAGGTACAAAACTAAAAGGGACAAATATAAGAAGAAGAAAGCATTCTCTGTTACATGGGATGATTTAGAATCATCTTCCTCATCAGATAGTGACACTGACAGTGACTCCAAACAAGCCAACGTGTGCTTTATGGCTTCATCTGACGAAGTAAGTGATCTAACCTTTGATGATTTAGTTGATATAAACTCAAAGTTATTGAATAATCTAAAAGATATTAAAAGAAAATATAAAGATGCTTTAGAAAAACTAAAGAAGAGGGAAATAGAAATTGATATGCTTAGAAAAGAAAAGAAAATCTTAGTAGAAGAACTTGTCGAAACATAAGAATCTTTGTATAATGTATCTTCTCAACTAACTATGTTATCAAATGAGATTGAAGTTCTAAAAGAAAAGAATATTACATTAACTACAGAAAGCCACGCTCTAAAATCCAATGTCAAAATTCATGAATTAGGCAATGCCAGTCTTAAAACAAAATTAGAAAACATTACCAAAAATATTTCTAATATTAATAAAAGAAGAGAAAATCTATCTAGAATTATTGAAAATTCACAAGCCACTTCAAACAAAAAGGGATTAGGATATAATAAGACGACAAAAAGTCCTAAAAATTTATAGTTCTTTATATGCAAACTTTAAAAAGAAAGATAATACTTTTGTAAAACCTGTTTTAAAAGAATTTAATCATTCAAAATCTATTAAGATTTGGGTTCTAAAGACAATTAATTGTTTAATTAGAAATAAGTATATTAAGGCTTTTATAGATACAATTCATATAAATAGAAATTAACTTATAAAGGGAGTTCTGAATCTTCTTGGGTTTGGTTTACTAATACCTAAGTCTTAGGACCCTATCAAAAATTAGGTACCAACGTCATCTCTTTATTTTTTACAGGTGCCAACTAAGAAAAGAGCAAAGTGGATACTTTATAGTGATTTCTCAAAACACATGACAGGAAACAAAGATATGCTGACTAACATTATCTACTCAGATGGAGAAAATATTACATTTGAAGATAGTTCCAAAGGATATATCATCGACAAAGGTGATGTGAGCAATGACGGTACATCTAACTTACCTCTTATTACAAATGTTTTACTAGTTAAAAAATTAAAATATAATTTGCTTAATATAAGCCAACTATGCGATACCTTTCGAAAAATAAATGTAATATATTTAATCACATAAGAATCTTATTTTTGAAGGAACTAGAAAACGTAATGTATACATTTTAAATATGAAAATTAATCGTAACACAAATATGTGTGTAACAGTCAAAGAAAATAATCCTTGGTTATGGCACAAAAGGTTATGTCATATAAACTTTAAAGCCATAGCAAATTATCTAAAAATAATTTAGTAAAAGGTTTACCAAAAATGAATTATAAGGTAAATAACATTTGTGGTGCATGTTAACTAGGGAAATTATCAAATTCTTATTTCAAAGCTAAGAAATTAATTTCTACATTACAACCATTAGAATTGTTACATTTAGATCCTATTGAACCAGCTCAAGTTCAATCTATAAACCGTAATAAATATGTTTTTATAATTATGAATGATTTTTTGAGATGTATTTGGACAATTTTTATGAAAAATAAAAGTGATACATTTGAAAATTTTAAAAATTTTGCTAAGAGAATTCAAAATATTAAAAATATAAAAATTAAAAACATTAGAAGCAATCATGGTGGTGAATTCGATAGTGATATTTTTGAAAAATATTGTAATAAGAAAGGAATTTTTCAAAAATTTTCATTCCTTAGAACTCCACAACAAAATGGAGTTGTAAAAAGGAAAAATAGAACACTTCAAGAATGTGCTAGAACCTTATTAAATGGAAGCACTCTGCCTAAACATTTTTGGGTAGAAGCTATAACTACTACTTGTTATATTTTAAACCAAGTCTCGATTAGACCATTAACAAAACATGCCCCATATGAACTTTTTAATGGAAGAAAACCAAATATATTATATTTTAAAATTTCTGGTTCAAAATGTTTTTATTAAATACGAATGACCAAATTGGTAGATTCAATTTAAAATCCGATGAAGGTATATTTATTGGATATTCAGAACAAAGCAAGGCATATAGAATTTATAATAAAAAAACCAAAATGATTAAAGAAACACTTCATGTGTCATTTGATGAAAATTTCAAACTTAATGATAAAAATGAAGATGAAGATATAGGTTCAAAATCAAGTATCATAGAAGACGATATTGAAATATCTAAAGTAATACTGAACTTAAAAACAATAATTTACCTAATGAAAATGAGATTCAATCTCCACCGTGACTACTAAGAAAGCAGCCAATTGAAAATGTTATTGGAGAAATAAATCTAACGCAAGAACATGAAATCAATTAAACCAAATGGGTCATGTAGCTTTCCTATCGAACATTGAACCTAAAAATGCTAAGGAAGATTCAACTGATGATTACTGGATTATAACTATACAAGAAGAGTTAAATAAATTTGAACGAAACAAAGTGTGGGACTTAGGTCCTAGACCTAGTAGTCAAAGAGTCATCGGTACTAAGTGGGTTTAAAAACATAAAGCCAATGAATAAGGGAATTCGAAACAAAGCTAGATTAGTCGCTCAAGGCTACAATCAAGAAGAAGGAATAGATTACGAAGAAACATTTGTTCCTGTAGCACGACTAGAAGCAATACGTATTTTATTAGCTTTTGTATGTTTTCATAACCTTAAATTATATCAAATGGATGTAAAAAGTGCTTTTCTAAACAAATTTATAAAAGAAAATGTGTATATAGTACAACCACTTCTATTTACACATGAAAAATTCCCAAACCATGTCTATAAATTAAAGAATGCTTTATATGGTTTAAAATAAGCACCTCGTGCTTGGTATGATCATCTTAAAAAATATCTTATAAATTCTGGTTTTAAATTGGTAAAGTAGATCAAACTTTGTTTATAAATCAAGATAAAAAAGATATCTTTATTAATAGTTAGCTTGGAAGCGCAAACTTTTGGTCCAACCACAAACTTTCAAAATTGCCCCTATGTGTATTTCTTTATTAAATATTGTAATACATTTGGTGTCATGATTTTTTGATGTCAACGTGAAATATCAAAAATTTCTCTCTATGGATATTATCAAGACTTAGTATAACTCAAAAATAAGATCTGACAATCAAGCTTCCTTTACATATTCAAATTTTCCTCTATAAGTATTACCAAGTCTTCATATTACTTAAAAATAGGATCTAACAAATAAATTAATTTACAAATTTGTTTTTTATAAGTTAATATAAACAAAAATTTGAACTAATAAAAAATTAGATATTGCAACTTGGAAATAAAAATAAAAATTAACTACGATGATTCAACACAAATATATAGTTAAATATTTATGGAAAATATTTTCTTTTAAACATATTAAACAAATACAATTTGTATGAAAATAATTCAGGTTTCTTCATCACGCGTGAAGCGCGTGCTGTAATGCTCGTTTTAATAATGCAAGGTAGATGACATCATTTTTGGTTCTATAAACGAAAAATTATGTCAAGAATTTTCTAATACTATGACAAGAGAATTTGAAATGTCACATATGGGAGAACTTTCATATTTTCTTGGATTACAAATCAAATAATTAAATAATGGAATTTTTATCAATCAAGAAAAGTATTGTAATAATCTAATATATCGTTTTGGTATGGAAAATACTTTTTCAAAATCAACACCTATGAGTACTACGGTACATCCCGGTCGAGATGAAAATGGAAAAAGTATTGATCAAAAACTATATTGATGATTGGATCTTTACTTTACTTAACTGTTGTTCGTCCTGATATAATGATAGGTGTATGCTTATGTGCATGATTTTAAGCAAATCCCAAAGAATCGCATTTGCGAGCAGTAAAATGAATTTTCTGCTGCTTAAGCAAAGCTAAAGACTACGGCCTCTTTTACCCGAAAGAATGTCCTTTTGAGTTAGTATCATATAGTGATGCTGACTTTGGAGTATGTCGAACGGATCGAAAGAGTACAAGTGGTACATATCATTTCATTGGACAATCTATAGTGTCGTGGTTTAGTAAGAAATAAAATTGTGTTTCACTTTCGACGTGTGAAGCAGAGTACACTTCTACTGCTTTGGCATGTGCTCAATTAATATACATGCAACAAATACTTCAAGATTTTGATATAAGTTTATCTAAATCAACAATTTATTGTGATAATACAAGTGCTATAAATTTATCGAAAAATCCAACAAACCAATCAAGAACTAAACATATTGACATCTGACATCATTTTCTTCGTGACAACACAGTAAAAGGTAATATCTCTCTCGATTTTATATCATCAGAAAATCAAGTTGCAGACATATTTACTAAACCTTTAAATGATAATATATTTCTTAAATTAAGACGTGAACTAGGAATTATGTCATTACATGATTTATAATTTGATAGTAAAGTGTAAATAAGATAAAATAAATAAAAATATGATTAGACAAAAATTGCAGATGATGACATTGAAACTCTCTTCTCATGGGAGATAGTCATATAACTTTCCAATGTTCCATTTTATTAAATGCATTAAGACCTTTCCTTCTTTCTGTTTTATATATGGTAATAATCGTTTTATACCTTTTCACGTTATAAACTTTTAACTATTTATAACATATATATATAAAATAAAACGATTGGCTGAAGATTGAAGATTAATGTCAACCAGAAAATTTCAACTTCAGAAATAGCAAATGATATTAATATATATACATGAAGAGAATATTTTAAAATTAATATAAAATTAACATCCATCCACTTATAAAATGTCGTCTCAAGAAGATTCTGACCTCTCATTAATTGTTTTCAGCACTCCAACTTTGGATTCATCAAATAAATCTACTCTAGTGTATGTTCCAGTTAAGAATACTCCATCTCCTAATCACCATACCGGATATACACCAAATGACAAACGAGCTAAAAGGAACTTAGAATTTGGTACACCTTCTACCAAGTAGAAAAATCGATGTATTCATCACTACCAATGTGAAACTTTAAGTATACAACCTGAGACGTATTATAAGCAAAAACATCATGGTAGACGTTTAAATTGTCTTGAACAATTTGCTCTCAAATTCTGTGGAACGACTCCTAAACAAGGTATGCATAATCCATCTCCTCAACGACCTCACGTACCTCTAAATTCTTGGGATCAAGGTGCTTAATATAATACTTAGTCTCCTATAAATACATTACAAGATGACATCAAAGTTGAACCAAGCTCGTTCGAAATTTCTTCTTTAGATTAATCTAAGAATTCTGAAAAATAAAGTCTACGCTTTCACAAATCTATGATCGTAAAATTGATGTTGTAATTTGGATATATAATATGTTTGTTGAAATAAATTTATATTTTAACATGAAAATAAAGCTCCAATATATATATATATATATATATGCCATTGTTTACC
Source organism: Allium cepa (assembly GCA_030765085.1). Lineage (NCBI taxonomy): Eukaryota > Viridiplantae > Streptophyta > Magnoliopsida > Asparagales > Amaryllidaceae > Allium > Allium cepa. The sequence continues at coordinate 140,101,075 of CM060940.1, read as the reverse complement.
AAAATAAAAATAACTTAAAACAGGCTGACTGCGAAAAATCAATAGATTCAGCCTACTGAATCTATGGATTCAGTCGACTGAATATTTAAACATCTAAATTTTTTTTTGAATTCAGCCGACTGAACCTACCCATTCAGCCAACTGAATTATGCCTATTTTGAACTATTTTCTTGTGGGTTGAAATTTTTGCAACTCAGCCGGCTAATAAAGCCCATTCAATTAGCTGACTTGAAGGGTTTTTATTTTTAAAATAGTCTAGCACGTTCCCTAACACACCAATTCAAATTCAAAATTCTCTTATTAATAAAAGTTACCTACTGACTCCCCTTCTAACCTACCTCTACTCAGAAAAACAAAAAGAAACCTTACCTTCTTCCAAAAATTCAATCTTTCTCCATTTTCCAAAAAACAACATGCCTCCAAGATCAAAAAGAGCGAGGGAATCAACAACTGGACCATCTGAAAGTCAAATTTGAGCCTGGATACATAATGATACAGTGGTGAATTGCTTCAATAACATGAAAAATTCCAATCTTTTTAAGGGAGCCTTTATGAAATTTCATGAATTCAATGGCTATGTAATTAAAGAGTTAACCGAAGCTCATGGTTTTGATTCTCTAATTGGGTATGATTCTAATAATGTTAAAATCTACCCTCTCCAGATTAAACTCTTCTATACCAACGTGAATCTTGATCATCAAAATCCATAGAATAAAAATGATTATATATGGACATTAGTTTATGGAGTAAAAATTTACTTACCCCTTCAAAGATTAGGGCATATTCTAAGATGTCCATTCAAGGGGTTGGATATTGATGGTATTGATGTCGATATGGACCATTGCGATGAAGTATCACATCGATTCTTGTCGGACGATTTAACCGTCTTAAAATCTTGTGCCTTAGTCCGAAGGGAAGAATTATCCACCATGCTCTTATTTGTTCAACCCCGGACAGGAAGTTATGAAAAGTTTGCAAGATAGATTTTCAAGATTTATACGCTATTTATTCCTCTCAACGAGTAAATTAGGGTAAAATAATTTTAGATGAATTTTTGAGTGTAAACAATAGAAGACATTATTGAACCATTCATTATGGAGCATATATCATAAGAATCTTGCAAAACTTTGGTGTTGCTTTACCGGATGCAGAGTTCACAAAAATAAATGAACTCAACTCTAAGACACTTAGTCTCATAGGACTTCCCTGACAACCTATAAATCAACAAATAATAAGTTATCAAGAATGGGTTGCAAATCGAAACCAAGTTATTCCGCAACCACGTGACACTAACATAGCTTCATCCTCTCAACCACCTCAAGAAGAAGAAAAAGATAAGGATGAGATTACTGAATTAAATGTCGATGTTGGCCCTAAGTAAGCTCTTCTAACACTCTCTTAAAATCAAAGAAAATTAAATCATCGATTGGCTAGAGTTGAGAAAAATGTTACAAAGAAAAATATAAAATTTAATTCGATCAGAGGATTTTTGAATAAAATTTTGGAGAAAGTATCATGTTCAACTTCCATCTCAACGGCAATCATTGAGAATCCGGAGCCATTCACATGAACATCTTCCGATGAAGAAGATGCTTATAAAGAAGAAGAGAGGGAGGAATAATTTCGTAAGTTCTTATTTTTGTTAACTCTTTCTATCGTAAACTATTTTATTTGGAAAATAATTGTGTATTGTGTGTGTCTTGTGGGATTGTCTTCTGACTTTCAAGTTTCTTTACTTATTTTTTGATGTGACAATTTAAAATTACTTATTTTGTTGTTTGATAATGTGTTATCTAAGTTTGTGTTTACATTCTTGTTTTAATTGTTTATGTGTAAATATATGATATGCAAATTTGCCGTTGTAAGTTACTTCCAAGTAATATATGTAATGCATATGTTGTGCAATTCATGTGTTGTTCGATTAAATATGTTGATTATATGTAAATTTGTCTTTGTAAATGTAATTTACCAAGACTTATGCTTGTTTTTGTTTCCATTTTCATATTTGTTGTTTCAGCTTCAAATAATCTTTCATAAGCTAAAGTACGATTTTTAAACCATACTATTACTATTTCCAAAGTTGTCCATTTTTAGTTTTTTAACAAATTTTCTTCATGGTCGATAAATTTGACCTTTATAATCATATCAATATTGCGTATAGTTTTAATATTTTCTCCTACCTATTAAGTTTTCTTTTTTATCGATGGCAAACGGGAAGAAAGAGGTACGTCATAAGGATAGAGGGAGTATAAATCTGTTTTTTATTTATATAACTTACATAGCTGTCATAATCAAAAACGGGAGAATATTAGGAGCTCAAATTTTGATTGTGGCAACTATACAAGTAAATATTATATGAACTAAACAAGATTGCAGGAGAAGATACTCAAAGAGAAATTAAGACCAAATCCAGATTCCAGAATTTTGCCACAATATTTATGTTAGGCATAGTCTGAGTCTAGATGTAGATAGCTGTTAAAACCTCTTTGAAGTGGTGTATACATGAACTCAAAATAAAATATTAGAAAATTAAAGAAGGTACATGAAAACACAACATTCAACCGGCTGAATGATTCTTGTCAGCCGACTGAATGTTGTGCATGTTCAACAATTAATAAGCACATTCAGTCAGCTGACTTGGAAAACTCAAACGGCCGTACTATACCATTTTTACTAATTCCTTGCTATTTTGATTTTCAATCAATTCAACTGGATGAAACGTTTAGTTCAGACGGCCGAATCTTCATAACGGCTAGTTTTTAAAGAGACACTTCATTTCAATGAACAGAAACAACTCTTGATTCAAGAGTTGCTTCCATATCTTTTCATGGCTACCACATGAATGAATACAACTGTTAATCTCTATAAATAGCCATGAATTCCATTGTTTTAATCATCAACTCTCATTCTTATTTCTAAACTATCTTCCTATTTGAACTCTAAGCATTCAATAACTTATAAACTTCATTCTGATCACTTGTTCAGTGAAGAATACTTCATTGGCGATCTAATAAACTTCTTGTCTTCACGAATTACACGATATACCACAAAGGAGAAGACTATAGGAAGGGTGTACTCTAAATATTTGTCCGGGCTATTAAAAGAGCACATTCAGTTAGATAATTTTTTTATTATTGAAGTCATATTCGGTTGCTCAGGTGGTTGAAGTCCTATTCTTTTGTTTAGGTGGTTGAAGTCCTGTTCGATTGCCCAAGCAGTGTAATACATGTTCCTCTGAGTTAAGTGAGGGTTGATAGTTAAATTCTAGAAGGAGTTTGGAAGTAGATGTAGAACGAGAAGTTCGAACCAGTATAAAAATATCTGGTGTCATTTACTTTAGTATAAAAACAACCGTGTTTTCTTTTCAGGTATAATGGGACGTCCAAATCTTTTTGATGAACTCCAAGGCCATTCTTCAAGTTATAGCAAGCATAATCGTTTATGCCGACATATGAGTCATCCTATGAATCTGACTCGGCAAGGCATTAAGGAAAGAACAAGAAAGGAAGGGTAAAGAAGAATGAAAATATCACGATGAGCGTGAATGATGTGAAATATGCGCTTTGCATCTATATGATTTTTGTTTGATGATAATAAACACATATATATATTTCGTTTAAATGTATTTGCTAATGTACTATTTTAATTTTCATATATTAAATAAATATTTGTTGAATAAAATAAATTATACAGAATTTGAATTTGAATTCAAATAGAACAAGTTACACAGATTTTGAATTCAAACATAAATTTTATTCAAACAAATATTTATTACAATCTTGAATAGTACAAATTCATGCTCTCACTATATACAATTTTGAATTACATCACATTTCATATTTACATTATTATCCTCACTACATATCACTCACACTCGTATTTGGTCTTCAACTGCATTTCAGTTTGTATCTAGCATCTGAGCAAATCTGCAAAAATATTCACTAACGCAGTAAAATTGATCGAGAAATATTTTTGAAGTTTAAAATAAACGATATTTTTGAAAATAATGTTTGCCTCAGATATATGGGTTGTTCGTCATCATTCACACTTGAATTTATCACAAAGTCGTGCACATAGATATTACAGGGACAGGTAATCACAAGTGGCTGCAATACACACGTGTACATTCATACACGTGTGCACTGCCTCGCCAACTCGTGTGCGCAGCCAACAAGAGCAAGTGTGAAAATGCAAAGGTCAAGCCATCAATGCAAATTCGACTCAAAGCAATTCAAACTGCAAGTCCAAAACAGATGCACTATGCATTGTACAACAAATTCAGGCAGCAAGCAGTGGAAATAGTGGAATGAATGCAAACATGTCAACGGCTACATGAAACAGTGGGACAAATGCAACAAGTCTCAAGTGTCTAGTTACAATATCAACAAGACAGTGATAGGGTTAAGAAAATGCAGACCGTGAATGTGCAAATGTTCAAGTTAAAATCATTAGAGAATGCAGACCAACCACTACAATAATACGAGACAAGTTCATGTTTGAACCAATACAAGTGCAAATGGTCTCGACCAAAATTCAATGGTCACTGTAACATTGAAATATGCATGTACACAGTAAAGACACTCAAGTGACAAACATTTTAAAGTTGAATGCAACATGGTGAACAACATCAAAGTGCAACAGAATAGGTGCAAAGATTCAAAATGAAACAATGAACAGTGAATAACATGGCAATGTTGAATACATGAATGAAGATTACAAGTACAGTGATACAAAACAAGCACTACCAAGACCACATGCACGTAGTCATCAAGCAATTAGGCCGAAACAAATTGCAACAACACCAATGCAAATGAATATATGTATCAAGTGATGCATTTGTGTCAAAGGCATAGCAACTACAGAACACATGCAACAAGACAAGTTCAGGTCAGACACACTTCAATAACGCAGTCACAATGAAGACAACGAATGATCAGAGAACATGCTCGAAGACTACACAAATGACCAAGCTACAGCCAGAGACAGTGAAGTTCAGGTAAAGGTTATGGAGACCAGAGCATAGAAATGTGCAGACCCAACCAACAAACTCAAGTCAGAGAGACAGCAAAGGTCAGTGATAAAGTGCAGACAGATGAACACATATGGCCTAAATATGATCATGATCAAGTACAACTGCAATGTCAACAGAGACAATGCCAATGCCAATAACAAAGTCCACAAGTGCAGACACAAGAAAAATGATCAAGTGTAACACAGCATAAATGACAAGCCCAACTTGTTTCAAGTCCATGAAGCACAAAAAAAAATTCCAAGGCTTCAACAAAAACAATGACTGCAACAATTAATTATATGTAGAGAACAGGCTACAGCAAGCATGCAACAAGGTGCATGGTCCAATGCCATTATCAAATGCATGTACCAAGACAGTACAACTTCACAAGAAAACAAAGTCTCTGCAACAATACATGAAATCATACAAATGCAACACAAGAATTGATGCAAATATGCTCAAGGTAAAGGGACTGGAACAAACATGTACAACAAATCCAAATACACAAATGTGCAGTAGCAAGATCAACACAGTAGCAAGCTACAGGTGATGCAATGCTCAAATGAACAACAAGCTCCACTGACCACAAAGCAGAGATCATCATCAAATGAAATTACAAAAATGCAATGGTGAAGCTACTGTATGCAACATGATGAATACAGATGCAAAGTACAACAGTGAAGCATGCACATAGGCCACCAGTGAATTACATCAGTATGCAAATGAACAAAAACAGCAGCTGTAATCAAGTGTAGCATCTATAAAAAATACATACCAAAAGAGGCATGTGTTCAAATATGGGCCGAAGTCAAAAATTGCTTCAATTCAGGAATTTATTTTTAGAAAGATATCTCGGCATCAAATATCTCAAAATTCATATATGGTATGTGTTAATTCATAAAGGGGCCGAACCAACAAGTATGGAAAGAGATTTTCGAATTAATTAATTCGAATACAAATATGGATAGCAGTAATACAAAATTGATTTCAAGAAAAAATCAACGACATGGAAAAATCAAGTATGACAGTGATTAGGAGGGTTTCAACCCTATAAATAAACCCAAAAGAAATCATCATCGGCATCGAGTTATGAAGAGAAAAAGGCAAATAATCAAACCAGCATACGAAAATCACATACCACAATTCAACGAACTCGGTCAGCTGCAAGTACAATCAATCATCAGAGAACGAACGAAGCAGTGAGCAAGAGCAACGTGAATCAAGCAATTGATCATCAGAGAACGAACACAAGAGCATCACAAACCAGCCGAAAACCCAATTTGGATCGCAAGAGACGAACCCTAGTTTCAGAAAGAAGGAGATCGGTCGCCATTATTTTTCACAAAGCAAAAGAACGAAGTGGGTCGGGTTAAAGGAAAACAAGGGGCCGGCTTTGTTAATGATAAAAGGGGTTTAAGTTTTAAAAGGGGTTTGCTTTATTTTATTTCAAGCAAAAATTAGGGGTTCAAATTCATATTTTAATTTTTGCATCGGGTTTTATTTTTGAAGTTGTTCTTGTTTTTATTTTCGAGTCAACAAATTTGTAAATCACCACCTAGGGTTTAGGTAGTGTCAGATTGTCTAGTTAGAATTAGTTCAGTGAGCAGGGTGTGCGAGTTTGCGAAGCTCTAGAGGCGGAGCAGAGTTTGCGAGTAAACAAAGCTCTATAGGCGGAGCAGGGTGTGCGAGTCTGTGAGAGTGTTTGTGAGCGGGAGCAAGGGTTTGCGAGTCTGGTAGAGTGTTTGTAAGCGAGATACTGTTTAATTCTAATAGAAATCTGGGAATGCAGCAGTAGGCAGGGGTTGCCGAAGCTGGGTAAATTTTGTGTGTGATTTACTTTTCAGCATATTTATTTCTGCAGTTTGTTTCTTTGTTTTAAATCGAGAAAATTTGTTATTAACCCTATTCACCCCCCCTCTAGGGTTAATCTAGATCCTACAAGTGGTATCAGAACCTGGTATTTTTTATTTAACTCTAGAGTCATGAGTCTACCAAATAATGCTTTTTCTGAGGGGCAATCTATCGTTAGGCCACCCATGTTTAACGGGAATGATTATGCTTATTGGAAGGTTAGGATGAGTATTTACCTTAGTTCTGTTGATTATGACGTTTGGGATATTATTGAAACTGGTTATAAATTCCCCACTATAACTATTGGTGATACTGAAATTCCTAAACCTAAGGATAGGTGGGATGCTAACGATAAGAGATTAAAAACGACAAATGCTAAAGCCATGAATGCGCTAATCTGTGCTCTTGATAAAAATGAATTTAATAGAATTTCTCATTGTACAACAGCACAGGAAATTTGGCACACTTTGGAGGTGACACACGAAGGAACTTCTCAGGTCAAGGAGTCTCGTCTAGCCCTATTCAGCAACGAATACGAGAACTTTGTGATGGACAAAGGCGAGAGCATAAAGGATATGTTTGGACGCTTTTCAACCTTGGTATACAACGCTAGAGCACTTGGGAAGGTCTTCACGGAGGTAGAGCTTGTGCGGAAGATTCTACGAGTCTTACCGATGAACTTTGAGGCAAAAGTCACAGCAATACAAGAATCGAAAGATCTGAGTAAGCTAAGCATGGAGGAGTTGATTGGCAACTTGATGACATATGAGCTTGAGCTAAAAGAAAAGGAAGAACGCAACAACTCCGAACCAAAGAAGAAGACGATTGCCTTAAAAATCAAACAAGAGAGCAATGAAGGAGAAGATCCAATTGAAGAACTTGCAATGGCTGTAAATAATCTTAGAAGATGGTCAAGATTCAAGCCACGCAAGAAGAAAACAAAGGGCAATTCGTCAAAAGATTCTGAAAATTTCGATAATGAGCTGACGTGTTATAATTGCAACAAGCCTGGCCACATCAAACCAGAATGCCCACTTCTCAAATATAACAAAGGAAAGAAAAAGGAAAAGAAGGTGTTCGCAGCAACTTGGGATGATGAAGAAGGAGAGGAAGTTTCGGATAGCAGCTCAGAGGAGGCTGACTTGTGTCTTGTGGCAAAATCAGATTCAGAAGCAAGCTCGGAGGAATCAAGTGAGGAAGGTGATTATTCCTATAGAGATCTTGTTTTTATGTGTTCTGATCTTACTAAAGAAGTTGATGCTCTTGAATCAAAAATTGAAAAACTAGAATTTGATAAGAGAGAACTTGCTCGTGAAAATTTTAGGTTAGAAACCGAACTTGAAAATATTCATAACCTAGAATATGAAAAACATAGAAGTTTAGATTCGGAATTGTCAAGACTCAAGAATAGCTTTGAGAGTCTTGAAAAAGAAAACTTGAGTCTTATGGAAACCATTGACACTAGGAAAAAGGATTTCATAAATAGATGCGCCTCACTTGTAACTGAAAACTCAACACTAAAAACCAAAGTCCAAAATCTTGAAAAATCTCTGAATAACTTTTCAATAGGAGAAAAATCATTCAACATGTTATTGGGAAATCAAATTTTTGCTAACAACAGAAAAGGACTAGGTTTTGGGAAAACACAAGTTGAGGATAGTGCAAAAGGAAGGAGTGTCTTTGGTAGATGTGAAATAATTGGACATCATGTTGAAAATTGTAGACATAGGAACAAGAACACAAAATTTATACAAGTTTGGGTTCCTAAAAATTCTACAAACAGATTTCATGTCTATTGGAACAAGAATGAAAGGACAAAACAAGTTTGGGTTCCAAAGGGTTTGTTTATTCATAATACTTCTGCCACTAACAACCATGGACCTATAAATAGGTCACATAAATCTTTTCTCGTGTAGGTATGGTGGCAGGCTAAGGAACATCAACGGTGTTTTCTGGATTTTGGCTGTTCCAGAAACACAATGAGTGTCAAAGCAAAGTTCCTTAGCCTAGTATAAAGGTGACAGAATCACAATGGGTAATCACGTAAAATCATCGTAAAGGTAAAACAGGTGAAGATATTCTTATGTGATAATCTGTACCATTTTCTGAATGAAATCAGCCAAGATTGAGATGATGATTTATTCTGACTTGTTCACTATTCAAAATTGAGTGTAAGTTTCTTATGCATATTTTCATGGTCTTGTTTATCAAGTTAGTGATATTTTGAAGTGAAAAAGAAATTCAGATGCAGTTCATTCTGGTAATCTAGTTGATAGAAAATTTACGAGTTGAACGTGATTTATGGTGAAACATACATTTGCTGCATCGTTTTTTCAAAGAAAATATCTGCATATTTTTCACTTGAAATAATTTTCATTTAGCAGATTTTTTTTCTCTCATATAACCCCTTCGTAAAAATAATTGTTTGACCATACTTTCAGATTAGTCATGTTTATTTGATTTTAAATGACAAATTTTGACTAATCCGACTCCCTGCTGATTATCGAAGAGATAAATTGTGATTCAAAAAGTGATTAGTGTTGATAATTAACATACATTACTCAAAAGAGTATATTTGAAAATTTTCTTTAGGAATTTAATCAAGAGTTATAAAACTTTTTGTTGGGTAAAAATTCCATGACCATTTCTATATCTACCATTATTTCTATGGACCATGATTTATCAAATATTCAAGATAGTTTGTCAATAGGTGGTACTATAATCAGGGATCATTTGCTTTTCATTTCGCATTTTTTTTGTAAAAATAAATAAATATCCAAAGTATCCACTCTCATTTAAAAGTCCTCACGGTTATGCATGGGTGAATTACTTGGATTTTTGATTATGTGCTTCCATGCTCATTTAAAAGTCCTTATGGTTATGCATGTATGAAACGCATATCAAAATTAATTGATTTAATAGACAAGTTGATTTTAATCCCATTTAAAAGTCCTCACGGTCATGCGTGGTTAGAAGATACTTGATTTCATTTTTTTTAAAAAAAAAAATTATTAAATTGGAATACTACTAATCTCATTTAAAAGTCCTAACGGTTATGCATGATTAGTAGATATTCAAATTCCTGATATAAATGTACCACAAGAAGATTTAACTGTATGATATTGTATGAGAATTTTATTTCCGTCATTTCTAAAAGTGGAATATGCGCCTAACAAGGGTCGTTATGATTTTTGTTTGATTCTTATTTGAGTTTAATATTTATATTCAATTTGAGTTTAATGTTGGATTAATATTGATCACTTCATCTCTATTTTCTCTCACACTGTTATTCTTTTGCTGATAACAAAAGGGGGAGAGAAAAGTTAAGATTTTGTCAAATAGAATCAAGCAAAGGTCAAATAATTTTCCATATGCATCTAAGCTCATTTGTATATAATTTTATTTGTATGCATATATGTAGGGGGAGCATCATGTAGAGAGAAAGCATTTAAATAGGGGGAGCAAATTAGAGTATACCATGGATCAAATACATTTAACACGGTCAAAATCTTAAATATATGTTTGTTATCATCAAAAGGGGGAGATTGTGAAATATGCGCTTTGCATCTATATGATTTTTGTTTGATGATAATAAACACATATATATATTTCGTTTAAATGTATTTGCTAATGTACTATTTTAATTTTCATATATTAAATAAATATTTGTTGAATAAAATAAATTATACAGAATTTGAATTTGAATTCAAATAGAACAAGTTACACAGATTTTGAATTCAAACATAAATTTTATTCAAACAAATATTTATTACAATCTTGAATAGTACAAATTCATGCTCTCACTATATACAATTTTGAATTACATCACATTTCATATTTACATTATTATCCTCACTACATATCACTCACACTCGTATTTGGTCTTCAACTGCATTTCAGTTTGTATCTAGCATCTGAGCAAATCTGCAAAAATATTCACTAACGCAGTAAAATTGATCGAGAAATATTTTTGAAGTTTAAAATAAACGATATTTTTGAAAATAATGTTTGCCTCAGATATATGGGTTGTTCGTCATCATTCACACTTGAATTTATCACAAAGTCGTGCACATAGATATTACAGGGACAGGTAATCACAAGTGGCTGCAATACACACGTGTACATTCATACACGTGTGCACTGCCTCGCCAACTCGTGTGCGCAGCCAACAAGAGCAAGTGTGAAAATGCAAAGGTCAAGCCATCAATGCAAATTCGACTCAAAGCAATTCAAACTGCAAGTCCAAAACAGATGCACTATGCATTGTACAACAAATTCAGGCAGCAAGCAGTGGAAATAGTGGAATGAATGCAAACATGTCAACGGCTACATGAAACAGTGGGACAAATGCAACAAGTCTCAAGTGTCTAGTTACAATATCAACAAGACAGTGATAGGGTTAAGAAAATGCAGACCGTGAATGTGCAAATGTTCAAGTTAAAATCATTAGAGAATGCAGACCAACCACTACAATAATACGAGACAAGTTCATGTTTGAACCAATACAAGTGCAAATGGTCTCGACCAAAATTCAATGGTCACTGTAACATTGAAATATGCATGTACACAGTAAAGACACTCAAGTGACAAACATTTTAAAGTTGAATGCAACATGGTGAACAACATCAAAGTGCAACAGAATAGGTGCAAAGATTCAAAATGAAACAATGAACAGTGAATAACATGGCAATGTTGAATACATGAATGAAGATTACAAGTACAGTGATACAAAACAAGCACTACCAAGACCACATGCACGTAGTCATCAAGCAATTAGGCCGAAACAAATTGCAACAGCACCAATGCAAATGAATATATGTATCAAGTGATGCATTTGTGTCAAAGGCATAGCAACTACAGAACACATGCAACAAGACAAGTTCAGGTCAGACACACTTCAATAACGCAGTCACAATGAAGACAACGAATGATCAGAGAACATGCTCGAAGACTACACAAATGACCAAGCTACAGCCAGAGACAGTGAAGTTCAGGTAAAGGTTATGGAGACCAGAGCATAGAAATGTGCAGACCCAACCAACAAACTCAAGTCAGAGAGACAGCAAAGGTCAGTGATAAAGTGCAGACAGATGAACACATATGGCCTAAATATGATCATGATCAAGTACAACTGCAATGTCAACAGAGACAATGCCAATGCCAATAACAAAGTCCACAAGTGCAGACACAAGAAAAATGATCAAGTGTAACACAGCATAAATGACAAGCCCAACTTGTTTCAAGTCCATGAAGCACAAAAAAAAATTCCAAGGCTTCAACAAAAACAATGACTGCAACAATTAATTATATGTAGAGAACAGGCTACAGCAAGCATGCAACAAGGTGCATGGTCCAATGCCATTATCAAATGCATGTACCAAGACAGTACAACTTCACAAGAAAACAAAGTCTCTGCAACAATACATGAAATCATACAAATGCAACACAAGAATTGATGCAAATATGCTCAAGGTAAAGGGACTGGAACAAACATGTACAACAAATCCAAATACACAAATGTGCAGTAGCAAGATCAACACAGTAGCAAGCTACAGGTGATGCAATGCTCAAATGAACAACAAGCTCCACTGACCACAAAGCAGAGATCATCATTAAATGAAATTACAAAAATGCAATGGTGAAGCTACTGTATGCAACATGATGAATACAGATGCAAAGTACAACAGTGAAGCATGCACATAGGCCACCAGTGAATTACATCAGTATGCAAATGAACAAAAACAGCAGCTGTAATCAAGTGTAGCATCTATAAAAAATACATACCAAAAGAGGCATGTGTTCAAATATGGGCCGAAGTCAAAAATTGCTTCAATTCAGGAATTTATTTTTAGAAAGATATCTCAGCATCAAATATCTCAAAATTCATATATGGTATGTGTTAATTCATAAAGGGGCCGAACCAACAAGTATGGAAAGAGATTTTCGAATTAATTAATTCGAATACAAATATGGATAGCAGTAATTCAAAATTGATTTCAAGAAAAAATCAACGACATGGAAAAATCAAGTATGACAGTGATTAGGAGGGTTTCAACCCTATAAATAAACCCAAAAGAAATCATCATCGGCATCGAGTTATGAAGAGAAAAAGGCAAATAATCAAACCAGCATACGAAAATCACATACCACAATTCAACGAACTCGGTCAGCTGCAAGTACAATCAATCATCAGAGAACGAACGAAGCAGTGAGCAAGAGCAACGTGAATCAAGCAATTGATCATCAGAGAACGAACACAAGAGCATCACAAACCAGCCGAAAACCCAATTTGGATCGCAAGAGACGAACCCTAGTTTCAGAAAGAAGGAGATCGGTCGCCATTATTTTTCACAAAGCAAAAGAACGAAGTGGGTCGGGTTAAAGGAAAACAAGGGGCCGGCTTTGTTAATGATAAAAGGGGTTTAAGTTTTAAAAGGGGTTTGCTTTATTTTATTTCAAGCAAAAATTAGGGGTTCAAATTCATATTTTAATTTTTGCATCGGGTTTTATTTTTGAAGTTGTTCTTGTTTTTATTTTCGAGTCAACAAATTTGTAAATCACCACCTAGGGTTTAGGTAGTGTCAGATTGTCTAGTTAGAATTAGTTCAGTGAGCAGGGTGTGCGAGTTTGCGAAGCTCTAGAGGCGGAGCAGAGTTTGCGAGTAAACAAAGCTCTATAGGCGGAGCAGGGTGTGCGAGTCTGTGAGAGTGTTTGTGAGCGGGAGCAAGGGTTTGCGAGTCTGGTAGAGTGTTTGTAAGCGAGATACTGTTTAATTCTAATAGAAATCTGGGAATGCAGCAGTAGGCAGGGGTTGCCGAAGCTGGGTAAATTTTGTGTGTGATTTACTTTTCAGCATATTTATTTCTGCAGTTTGTTTCTTTGTTTTAAATCGAGAAAATTTGTTATTAACCCTATTCACCCCCCCTCTAGGGTTAATCTAGATCCTACAAATGAGAGTCATGTGACCGATCCGGATTAAGCAGGATGTTACCCACTTAACAACATAAACCTCGAATTTTGATTGTGACAACTGTATAAGTAAATATTACATGAACTAACCAAGATTGCATAAAGACATATAAAGACCAGTTCCAGATTGCAAAATGTTGCTACAATATTTATGTTAGGCATTGGGTCTGAGTCTAGATGTAGATGATGTTAAAATCTCTCCGAAGTGGTATATACATGCACTCAAAATAAAATACTGGAAAATCAAAGAAGGTACAAGAAAACACAACATTCAACCGGCTGAAAGATCTTGTCAACCGACTTAATGTTTTTCATGTTCAAAAATTAATAAGCACATTCAGCCGACTGACTTGGAATATTCAGACGGTTGAATTATACCTTTTTCACTAATTCCTACTGTTTTGATTTTCAATTTATTTAGCTGGTTGAAACGTTTAGTTCAGACATCTAAATGTTCATAATAGCTAGTTTTTTAAGAGACACTTCATTTCAATGAACAGGAACAACTCTTGATTCAAGAGTTGCTTCCATATCTTTTCATGGCTACCTTTCATGAACGAATACAACTCTTAATCTCCATAAATATCTATGAATTCCATTATTTTAATCATCAATTATCATTCTTATTTCTAAACTATCTTGCTATTTGAACTCTAAGCATTCAATACTTAAAACTTCATTCTGATCACTTGTTCATTCAAGAATACTTTCATTGGTGATCTAATAAACTTTCTACCTTTACGAAATTACACGATATACCACAAACGATAAGATTATAGGAAGGGTGTACCCTAACGAATTATCCACGCTATTAAAAGAGCTATCAGTCTGATAATTTTCTGTATTATTGAAGTCATGTCCGGCTGCTCAGGCGGTTGATGTCCTATTCCGTTGCTTATGTGGTTGAAGTCATGTTTGATTGCTAATACATGTTCCTCCAGGTTAAGTAAGGGTTGATAGTTAAATTCCAAAAGGAATCTGCAATTGGACGTAGAATAGGAAGTTCGTACTAGTATAAAAATCTCTAGTGTCATTTACTTTATTACTTTACTTTTACATATACATTCTGCGTAAGTAGATAGTTTATCTAATATTCCATATTGGACAATCCTTAGTCACTTCCAATGTTCTGATTTGCTAAAAAGTATGGATCTGTATTCTTCAAAACCGAACCATATTCCTTCTTCTAAAGGCCTGACGGTCCCTACTTTGGTATTGCCTTCCACACAATCAATGTTGTCCTTACTCAAATCTAAACAAGTTGGTTCACTATCTAGTTCGAAAATTTATGAGTCTGCTAAACAAAGGCCCGATAAAGAGCATTCTTCTGCTCATATGTCTATAGCGGTCCTAGAATCTTCTTCAAACCCATAGTTTGCTACACATCAGAAATCTTTCCCCACATTCTGCTTTGATGGGGTTAAGTTTGCATGTCCTTTAAAGGACATTCCCATCGAGGTGTCAAAAAAGGTCATGGGTTATGTATTTAATGCATATGATTAATATTATATATGGAGGAAATTCGCTCAAGCCTTGTCCGACGTTAGCAAAGCCAATCAAATATTCCTTCAGGAGAAAGAAATAGAGATGACAGATAATGGGCGAATCAACACTACTTTAGATAAAGAGTTAGAGGAGACTAAGGAGTCTCTCAAGGTAAAGGAGAAGAAGTTACTAGAAGAGAGAAAGGCTTTTGACGATAGTTTCAGATGCAGTAGAATCAATTCAAATCTATGTTCATAAACCCACACTCTTGCCAAGAAGAAAGAGGCTCTCTAGACTAAGGCTGATGAGAAAACTTTGAAGAATTTAGAGCTTGAGATAGCGTTGGAAGCGAAAAATAAAGAAAAAAGTGAATTTTTATCCATGGTCGAAGAATATATGGACAAAGTGCTCGATGTCGAAGCGACACAAAAGAATGTGGAAACCCTTGTAGCCACCATCAAAGAAAAGGTCAAGTTTGACATCGAGTTTGCTCTAGTTCACTTCTATGCAAACATTATCGAATTTGGAAATTTAACGTGACTTGGTAGAGCGCACCCTAGAGCACCTGCCATGGCTTGGGAAGAAATTTCCAGACAAGTGTAAGAACACTTGAGTGGGGTTGAGGTCAATGAAGATGTGCTAAAGGCCGACCTTTCAGACAGTGAGGTTTTGGATGAATTTGTCATAAGCTAGATAATGTTAGTTTCTAAAGCCTTTACCTACCCAAGTGCTTACTGAGGCCCTTTACAAATCTAGCTCTAAGGATTTGGGTAAAAGTTCAACTCCCATCTCTCAGGGACTCTCAGAAAAAGTGACCAACTTAGCTATGGCTACTTCTGATGTCATTACTTCTATCACATCTAGCCCTCTCTTCTTTAATCATGTTATGCCTTCCTCTAAAGCTTTTAGAACTTCAACCACTATGGTGACTTCTACGGTAGTGACTTCTTCAACATTCTTGGCTCATGTTCAATACAATCCTAAGGAGACTAGTCACATACTGCCTAAGTCCACTTTAAAGTTGCTAGGTTTATATCCTATTGTAGTGGAAAATCTGACTAGGACTCCTTCTCACACAACTTCTATTTCTCTTGGAGGTATATCACTTGCTTGTCGGATGTTTGAGAAGGCTCAGATGTTGTGTAGTTAAAGCACTTAGTCGTTCTTCAGCGATGGAAGTGCAGAAGGTTATAGTGTGAATAAAGCATGGATATAGATGAAAATAGCGGAGGTACATAAAGCATCATTAGATATAAACAAAATATTTGAAGTTAATTTATTTTCGTTCTCATGTCATTTTTGTAATAAAAAGAAATATTGTTTAATCTTATATAACAAAATCGAAGAATATCATGATTTATGCAGACTAGATTTGGTGACTACAATAGTTTTCTAACTTATATTAAGCACTTATACCTTAAATTTAGGTCTTTACCCTGAATTTGTTGATTTGGTTTAAAACAGAAGTAGTCGAATAAAACCTTTGAATATTAATATTGCTAAAGTGGGTGCTAAAAGGCCTTAATTTAATTGGTGTAGAAGAAAATAGAAGGGCATAAAATGAATCTATTATTTAATAGCGTGGGTTATGGAATAATGGATCGTATGACAAATTAAACACTAGAAGGAGGTGAATAGTGTTTTTTAAGTTCTGTAAATCTTTTTAAATTTCTTTAAAGTTTGATATTAAATCTCAAATTAATAACATAGAATTATACTATTAAACATTCATAGTTGCAATCATCGATAAAATAAAAGTGGTAAAGCAAAGTAAAGAATTAGAGAGATGACACCAGGGATTTACCAGGCTACGATACACACCCACCTAATTTACTAGTCTTAGGGTACGTCCACTTAATTTGGATGGGCTACAAGCACACCCACTCGAATTTCCGGGCTATTAAGCATGGCCACTTGATTTGGAAGGGCCACAAGAACATCCAAGAAAATACAAATAGAGTTTGACGTTTTTCTAAAAGACATCTTTATTTTTTGATAAAATGGACTTATAGCATTTTTAACAACACTTTGTTCTTTAATTTGAGAGAGAGATGATTTCGAAATAGTAAGAAAGTAACATTGAATCAATACAAAGAAGTTTGAATTTGTTCTATTTTATTTTGAAGAGAAAAGAGTATAATTTCAATGGAGCTTTCAAGGGAGTAAGAAGAGGGAAGAAAATAAGTTAATAACTGCTAAGAATATTAGTTTAAACTCCCATTATATAGTAAATGAAGAAACATGTCCGTTTGAGATAAGTTACGATGAATAGACACTTCATTTCAACATTTGAACAACAACTTTTTGACATGTATGTTGGCATACCATCTAGGTATATATCGACATATGCTTGTAAATTTTGAAAACTTAATTCTCTTTAAAAATGTTTTTAAAACCTTGTACTTTGAAAAATAGTTTGATAATTAGTAAAACACTTTAAATATAGTTTATAAATATTTTGATCTTTGAGAAACTTTATAAAATATTTTGAAATTTTATTTTGTTTTAAAAATATAAAAAGATAGAAAATAGGAGATAGAGATCAAAGATAGCTATCAAGGACTTTACAATATTCTATGACTATATACATTATATTATAGCTTTGAGATCTTCATAACTTAATCTTTGTATTGATGAGTCTTCACGTCCATTTCCTGAGTCTTTATATTGTACGGTCTTTAATTCAACACCCATGTAATATCATGCACTATATATACCATATAACTTAGCAAAACATTATTATCTATTTTTATATGAATTTATATTGTTGTTATCAAGGTTGTTATCATCAAAATCAATAACTGAGGTATTAATAATCTCCTCCTTTTTGATGATGAAACCATTTAATATTCATATATATAAAATATGATATAACTCCCCCTGAGTTAGATAACTCCTCTTGAATATATGCATATGTATATTTTATATATTTCTTCCCCTTTTTCATCAACAGAAATGGGTGAAAAGAATAAAAACTCCCACTGAATCAAATACTTAGAAATTATAGAGTCAAAAATCGATAACTAAGTACATAAATGATTGAGAATACTAAGCGTTATATACGATGATTAACAAATAAAATAACACAACCTATTTTTATTAATTAAAATTCAGTCTTATACAATTAACCCAAATATCTAAAACACACAAATCTAGATGTCAATCTAAGAACAATCCAGACCAATACAAACAAATCAAATTCAAATGTACACATCAAACCAAATCAAATCAAATTCTAAGAATGTGTGTATGTACATATCAAATCCAATCCTAATAATTAGATGTTTCGTGGAACTTCAACCCAACCAGCAGATCCAACGATCGTATCTTCTATGATGGCATTCCAATCTTCATTATCTTTGTTAATAGAGCATTCTAGGTTGTATTTTTTTATCGTCTTTGATTAAGTAAGAAATCATCCATCAAATGGAATCGAAATGCTTCACTTGTTCTTTGATCATCTGCATTTGACTTAACTCTAAATGCCTTTGTTTTTAAAAGGTAAAAGTATGAATATTCTTGAAGGATTAAAGTGTTTCTTCAAGATTTTCACATAATTTTCGATGTAGAGATAAAATTTTAAGAGAGAAGTTTGGGAATGAAAACGGAATGAAAGAATAAAATGAATGATAAATTTTTCAGGAAGAAATGGGCTAAAATAGAAGTGAAAATTCGTTTGGAATGATTTGAATGGGTGGCGGTTATTTTAATTTTGAACTAATTTTTTTTGCAAAATGGCGTTATATGTCGACATATAACATCCATGTATGTCGATATACATGTCAAAAATTGCAAAATTAATGTTTTTGCTATGGTTTTTGTTTCTAACTTATACCATTATATTTTTATAATTTTCAGAGATTAATAGAAACATATGTGATAGTAAGAAATAATTTTCATTATGTATATGGTTTTTGAAAGAAAAACAAAGAAAACACAAAAATAACATGAATTTAAACTAAAAACACACATTACAAAGCTAGATGTTACAAGTAAATAACTAGATATGCTTAGAAAGATGTAGACGATGATGATGAATTCCCACCAAACTTCAAATGATCTTTCCAAAGTATTTGTCCACTTTGTTGGAAAGAGAAGCAAACTATTTACTAAATGAATGCTTAAGATTATTTTGGTTTTTAAGAAGCTTTTCTTGGTTCCTTAAGGTGCCTTTGTTGGAGGGGTGAGCGGTTTAGTCAAAACTTTCCAAAGAAGTGATACTTCCTCCTTCTCATCTTTTTCTTCCATATAATCACATCCCGTTCCTCTTCTTGTTGTTGCTGAATTTCATGTTCCTCTGCATATGCCAACCTTTATTTCTTTTCGAGAAGTGTCTCATATGTTTGAAATAAGATGGAATGTGCATAAAAGAAATGTTGGTCTTGTTGGAAACTTTTGGAGGAAGTGTTTTTTCTCTTAAATCGACACTAAAATATATGAAAATTCCAGTGATATACACACCATGGTAGAGTGTATTCTTGTGTCTAGAAATGTTCTTTTGAACAAAGTCATCTAAAATGACTTGTGCCCAATTGATATTGTAGTTTCCATAAATTGAAAAAAGAGCTTTAAAAACTTTTTGAGTATGTTCATTATAATTACTCGTCCTCACGGTAATACTTTGTTGTACAATAAGGCTCATAAGTCTCGATATTGATCGAAGATTCTTGTGTTTAAAATCAAATTTTTCATCACTTTCGAGAATGTCGTGAAAAACTTCACGATTTTTTTCATCAATTTGAAAAGTAAAGAGGTCAATTCCACTAAATTTGTAACCACGTATACGACCAAAAGTTCACAATTTAAAACAATCCGAGTGTCATTTACACTATTCCAAAATTATCCCTCTTCTCCTTGAAATTTTTTTCCATTTAAATTAGCATAAAACACTTTGACAAATCAGGATAATAAACAAAATCATTTTGAGAAGAATTAATTAAGCTATAATTTTCATTTTCAAAACAAAGATCTTATAAACCATAAGAGGAAAAATCTTCGAATTTGGAAAATCTCCCAGGAATTTTTTTTTCCAAAAGTAGCATACTCTATATAGGTTTCAATTGCTTCTTTGTCATTGAAGAGAAAGCCTATGGTTCTCTTAAAGAGCCTTATAGTCTTAGGAATTGGACTTGCGGATGCCATTTTTCAGTTTTTGAGGAGATAAGGTAATGAAGAGAGGTTTTGAATTTTGAAATAAAGTGAGTGATTGAATAGATAAAGATAGGGTGAATTAATATTGAAGGAATTGACATTTTAAATTTGAAAAGTTTCTTTTTCAGTTTTTGAAATAAATGCAAAAGAGCAAGAAATTCAAAATTTGAATTTGAGAAGAAATTTCAGAGTTTTGGCATATATGTCGACATGTGGTCTGGAGGTATGTCGACATATAGTCTAAAAATTCGAATCTAAAACTAAGATAAAAAATTCCTATATAATTATACTTATATACTTTTATTCATTATTATTAATCTATGGGTTATTCCTAAAAACTAAAATCAAAAATGGAGAAAAAATTATTAAATAAAATGTATCGTGTTTTCCACTTTTTGTTGATCAGTTTTGACTAGTCTGTTATTGCCATAAGATATATATTCACATTCTCAGAATCTGGCTCATTATTGGTTGAGGAAGTATCTAAATCATATGATGTTGCTACATAAGCTCCTTCTCTTTTTCTGGATGAATTATTAACTGGTGAGATCTTTGATTCATTCATATGTGAGCGGTCTCTTTGAAAATGGTCGGGTTCATAACAGTTGAAGCATATAGTCGCAGTTCTAGTTTGAGGATTCTTTTTTAGGTTTTTGAAGCTATTCATATTTTTTTGCTTTGGTAAATTTTTTATATTTTGGATCATGAAATTAATTTCCTCGTCATTATTATTGTCTGAATCCTATTCGTCGATCATTGCATTGAAAGCGGTGGATTTATTTCTGTTGCCTTGTTTTTCCTTCTACTCTGCAATTGTGCTTTATAAGACTTAAATTTCCTATTAACTCTTCAATTTTTAAAGATTTAATATCATTAGCCTCTTCTATTGCTAGTGTCTTTTGATCCCATTCTAAATGGAGTGAATTGAGGATTTTTGTAACTTGGTCCTCTTAAGAAATGTTTTTACCTAACACTACAAATGAATGTATTATATCTTGAAATCTACAATACATATCAGAAACAGACTCATTTGGATTCATATTAAGCAATTGAGACTGATTAGGTAGCATGGAAATTTTGGTTTGTTCAACTTTGCTAGTGCCATCATGTGTAACTTCTAGTGTTCTTCAAATTTCATATGCAGACATACCAATAGAGACTCTATTCATTTCATTTTTATCTAGCGAGAAAAATAAAATATTCATGGCTTTAGAATTATTCTATGCAAGTGCCTTCTGGTCAGCAGTCCATTATGCAAAATTAGTCTTGGGTTCTATATACTTATTTGGTGTACCATTCCAAATATCTAATCTATTACTATAAATAATCTTCTTTATATGTGACAAATAAGTACAGCTACTGCTATTAAAAAGTGGGGATCTAGCAGTAAAGTGTCCTTTAACAAAAATGTTAACAAGTGTAATGACAGTGTTCCTAGCCATTTATACTTTTCAAAACTTAAATTATGAGTTTCTGAAAACCTAGTGCTCTATTACCAAATCTGGCTTGCGAAATTATAGATCTTAAGGCTAATTAAACACTAAAGAAGGGTGAATAATGTTTTTAACTTTTGTAAATCATTTTAATTTCTTTCAAGTATGATATTAAATCACATATTATCAATAATGAATTACACTATCAAATAATCACAGATAAAATAAAGGCAATAAAGCAAAGTAAAGAATTAAAGAGATGACACCGTGGATTTTATACGGGTTCGAATTTCTCCTACATTTGGTCTCGTACAATTGCTTGTATTGATTTCTTTTCAAATGCCAATCTTTAAATAGGCAGAAGGAAAACCCAATTACAATCTCGATTCCAAGGCTACAATACGCACCCACTTGATTTTTCTGGCTCAAGTTACACCCACTTGATTTGGATGGGTTACAAGCACACCCACTCGTAGTTTTAGGCTACCAAGCACACCCACTTGATTTGAACAGACTATAAGAACACCAAAGAAAATACAATTAGAGTTTGATGGTTCTTCCAAAGAAAATTTCTTGAACTTTAGATACAATGGATCCTATAGCCTCTTGAACAACATTTGATATTCGATTTGAGAGAGAGATGATACTGAAACGATGAGAAAGTAATATTGAATCAAAAAAGAAGAAGTTTGAATTAATTCTATTTGATTTTGAAAAGAAAAGAGTATAATTTCAATGAAGTTTTCAAGAGAGTAAGAGAAGGGAAGAAAATAAGTTAATAACTGCTAAAAAATTCGTTTAAACTCTCCTTTATATAGTAAATGAAGAGATGTGTCCGTTCATGAAGAGCTATGACTAATAAACACATCATTTCTAAATTTGAAAAACAACATTTCGACGTGTATATCGACGTACCATCTGGGTGTATGTTGACATATGCTTGTGAATTTTGAAAACTTATTTCTCTCTAAAAATGTTTTGAAAATCCTATACTTTGTAAAATAGTTTGATACTTTGTAAAACACTTTAAACATAGTTTATAAATATTTTGATCTTTGAAAAACTTCTAAAAAATATTTTAAAATTTATTTATTTTAAAAATGTAAAAGATAGAAAATAGGAGATATGGATCAAAGATTGCTACCAGGGACTTTAACAATATTATATGACTCTGTACACTATATTATAGTCATGAGATCTTCATATCTTGGTCTTTGTACTCATGAGTCCTCATGTCCATTCCTTGAGTCTTTATATTGTATAATCTTTGATTCAACACCTGTGTAATATCCTACACAATATACTATATAAATTGGCAGAACATTAGTATCAATATTTTATATGAATGTATATTATTGTTATCAAGGTTTTTATTATCAAAATCAATAAATGGGTATTGAAAAATAGCGCTAAATTTAAATAGCATAGTGGTTAAAGAGAGTTATGTGCTATAACGGGGATTTTACGAGGCTTTAGTAGGGTTTGACTTCGTAGCTCAAATAAAAACCGTCGATGTATTTAATCTTTATTTTTCACTTTCTCAAGTTTTAGGTTGACATGCACTTTCCGCCTTACCAAAAGTGAATTTTGCTTTGAGCACTCAAGCTTCAGTGATTGAATCAATCATTATATCTTCCCCACCTTCAACTCCAACCTCTTCAAGAGGGTCTACTTTGGATCCTGATGTTGAGAAGATTCATGAGTTGAATGAGGAGGTCATAGTCGATCTTCCTATGACATAAGGCGACAAAATTTAATCATCACAAGGGGTAAGGATATTGGCATTGGACCATCAATGTCGGAACTACAAAGTGCTTATTTGATTAAAATAAAGAACATCAAGAAGGAAAAGGTGTTTATGATATTCCGTATCCACTATTCGTAGCTTTTCCAATGCCACAACTCATTGTTCCAAATTCTGCTCTTATGATGGCTACTGATGTGCACATAAATGTGCATATTTTTACATCCATGTTTAATTTATTTTTATTTAAATAAATGTCATAATTGGGTATTTTTACATGTTCAAAGCCAAATTTCAAATATGCTTTCAAGTTAACATTCATACATCGATGTGGGGGTGAAATAGTAATTTTGTGCATGAATTAATATGAGAATATTTACTTGCACGTTTTCTTTTTAATTATAGGAAATTCAGATGGAAATATGAAGGAGTTTTCATGAAGATATGCACGCACAAGGAGGGAAACAAAGGAATGAAGATGGAAATAATTCAAACCATGCATCATGGAGGACACCACCTACCCACTTACCTTAATCTACAATTAGAAGCTAATGGACAAGTTAGAGGAGGTTAAAGTTTCATGTATACTTAATGATGGATTAATTAGAGACTAACAATTACTTGGTGCCCACACCTCCTAAAGTGTACTTTAGGAAGCCCCCTAAAATATGGATTAGAGTTATGTGCATGTATAAATAGTCCTCTTACGTACATGTAATGGATCTTCTCTTTTTTTAATTACTTAGGAGAATAGCAAGCAAGTTATAGCCTCAAAGTTATATGAAATAAAAATGCCTTCCTAAGCCCCTTATTCTTTTAGTTCTTCCGTATTCTTATTTTATTTTCTTGTTCATTTTAATTTACATGCTCTTTCATTTCATGTTAGTAGTGTAGTTTGACTTTTATGCAACTAGTTTATATCTTTTTATTCTCATTAGCTCTTACCTTCTTTGCTTTTGTTTAAATGTTGAATTTACATATGCTGATTTGATAACACAAATGAGTAGCTAAACCCCTTTAATTTGGGGGTAATGAAGCTCTCTAAAAATATGTAAATTTAACATATCTTGTCATTTATGATCTCTTTCTAATGTTTCATGAAAGTGAATGTTGGTGTAAATTTATATCATGGAATTTAATAGCCTATGTTGTTATTACAAATGGGTTATGCTTAGTCGACATAAACGCAATTTACATCTTCATTTTACTAATTAATTTTTGATCAGGGAATTAAAGTAGAAACAAAATTTGATGATCTATGTTGCTAAATACAATAGTAAATAGATTGTACTTAAAATATCTTTTCTTTGACTTCATTTTCATTGAAATTGATAAGTGATTTTAAGTGTAGTATTATAGTTTCATGGTTTAAGTTATGTTAATTAATAACAAAAATAAACCATACTTACACCGCTAATTTTAAGATCAAAATAAAGAGATCATGGATTATTTTTTTCTTGATTTACAAAAATATGAGAGTGGATTTGCCTCTAAATTATTTTCTAATATCATATTTTCAAACACTTTTATTCTGGGTTTCTGGTTTACATTTTTTTAGCTAATTGAAACTTCAACTCTTGATTTAATTTGATTAAATAGAAATTTTAAAATTTGCATAATTCCCTACGGATCGGCCCGTATTCGTCATGTACTATAATTGAACGCTATGCGCTTGCAGAATATTTTTATTTAAAATTTTTCGGCTATTTTCTAAACTGTTAGAAAATTAGCCATTAAATAGCTAGCATCCAAGTTGAGACCCCCAAGTCCCTAGAAAGTTATTATAGTTAGGACAAGGTTCTCAAGGGCTTTCTGTCTAGGGAGAAGGAGATAGACTCTATGAAAAGAAAGCTTTCGTCTTCTTCAAAAGTTAAATGTGAATATAATTTTTTTTTTCTTTAAGACATTCGTCTTGTTTTACTTTTACTTCTTTACATTTATCTTCCTATATACTTAGTTTGATTGAGTATATAATAACCGTACTTGAGTTGGTTTAATGTTATTATTCACCGTAACTTTGAATGTTTGAATAATTTTTCGTTATTTCTTAGTGATACTTTACTATCTTATCTTGTTTATCGCTTCCAAAGCATGTCTTTCTTGGCTCGCAAAACTATATTTGTTTGGCCAGCTTCATGGCTTATCTTTCTTGTCTTTGGTGGAGTTCCGTTTGACCATTAACAACATTGTGATCGCAATGGTCTCTAAACTCATATTGTTTCCTATCTCTGGGAAATAATGTCTCTGATGTCATGCTCGATCTTGCCTATCTCTAAGCATTAATCATAAGTACTCATTATACCTGCAAAGGAAGATTTAATTTCGTACTGGGTCCTTTCTCTGGATCTGAAATTTCAGATACTTGTCTCTGCACATTGACCTTAGACATCTCTATCATCGGGCATCGAACAAAGATCAAATGTATAGGATGAGATCTGATGACCCAAATATAACTATATCTTGATGACCCGATCATGGATCAAAGGAGTTCGTTGTTACTTATCTTCAAGCACCAATTTCAGATCAAGTCTATCTTTGGGCATTGGTCGAAGATTAGATGTATATGAGTGAACCATCTGATCGCATGTTCGGTTATACTCTAGTGGCCCAATCATGGATCAAAGAAGATTATCAGTACATATCTCGGAATACCTAGATATCAGTGTTCATAAAACCCAAAATTTTCAATATTGTCGCCATTCACATGGTGTGAAATCAAATTCTTAAGAATACGGTTCCATCAATCCCCAAAAGTAAATTCTATTTATAAATACAAGATTGGCGGACTCTGCCTTATTATATAAGAGTTTAATCAATTATTTAAAGAGATAACTCTAAGTGAAATATCATCTTAAGTGCTCCCTCTTCCACGCTCTTGGAATGGAAATTCCATCAACAATCACCAGCTTAAAAGTTCCACCTCCAAGCTTATGTTCAATCAGACAAGGACCTTCCTAATTTGGTCGAGTGCCACTGGACCTGGAAAGACTTATTTCAGAATGAGATCTCCTTTCTCAAAGCCCGGCTTCTAACCTTGGCATTAAATTGTCGTACAGCTCTTTTCTATTAAGCAACTACCCTCAAATTAGAATCTCTTGCTTTTCATCGACCAATTCAAGTGTAACACCGCATGAAAATTTAACCGAAGAATTAAATTAGTTATAATAAAAGGTAAAAATGGAATTTTAGCAAATATCTGAATTTAGCTATGAAACAAGCACCGTTGTGTTCGCGGCAATTTTTTAGATAATTTTCGTATATAAAGTTTTGTAATTGGAGCTCGTACAAAAAAGTTATTAAAGTTTAAATATTCAAAATTGAAAATAATTGATATATATACATGGTAAAAAAATGTAAAATAGGAAAATTTAACCGATCGACACCCATGTTAGAACCGGTCGAACCCTAGCACTTGACTACCCTGAACCTACTGGTCGCCTGGTCGTAGGTTATCGGTTAGGGTTTGCCAAGACCGAATGGTCTGGATATTTAATGATTAAATCTAATGGACTGTTCGATTTCTACCCTTATAAGTACAATGTTAATTTCACACCAAAAACCTTAATCTATTCTATTCGTACCAAAACTCTATTTCTTACAAAACTCTATTCTTATCTCCAAATTAGTCTGTTCTTCAAAAATAAAATTTTAAGAATTAAAATCAAAAATTGCAAAGAAGGAGAAGGTAGTTAATTCTAGGAAGTAGAGAGATCAGTGAATCAAGCGAAGGGATTTTAGGTGAATAAGAAGGAAATATCTTAATAGAGGTGAGTAGGTTCATTAATAATAATGTTGATTTATATGTGATTGAGTTTGTCTATACCTATTTGTTCTAGAATTGGTTTAATTTAATCCAACATATTGTTTACCTAGTGGTTGTAATAGATTGCAGATTTGACGGAAATTTAAACCATATGAATATGATCATTGTTTGACTTAAATTTGGTTAAAGTAAAATTTGTTTGGATATAAGTTGGTTTAGGTTGAAGTACTCTTTTTGTTAATTGAATATAGACTGAGATATTGATGCCCTATTGATTCTAAACTCAAATTAACTTGGTTTGATGACAAATACACTTATGAAATTATAAAATAGTTCGAAACTAAAATTTAAAATTTTGGGAACTATAGATTAACGAAATAGGGTTTACTAGAAAATAGAATTAATTTCTAATCAAATGAAAAGAAATTAAAAAAATTACTTAACGTAAACTAAATCGACTGGTCGTTAGGCTTACTATAGTCGATCAGCAACGAATGGTCGACCGCTACAATAGACGATGGTCGACCGATTAAAGAATTTCAGGCATGGGTTAAACCTTCGCCTAAGGCCAAGTTTATTGATTAATATTATATACATACATACATATGTGTGTGTATATATTTGTGTGTGTGTTAGTATTTTATTTGGGAAATTAGTTCCCTAATTCTTGACTTTTAGACGGCGCGGGACTAGTTATATGGTGTATGCCAACAATTTGGCTTACACAATATTCGTTCAACAAAGGTGATTCGATCGTTGATAGCACTCACAGTAGGTTACTCGATGGATGCCTAACACTGTTGGTGGGCCTGGGGAAATGTACGGCCCAGAACTAACGGAAGGTTCCATGGTACATATGGCAATTAGGATGTGACACTGTTGGTGGATGCTCGACGCGGTGCAATAAGTGGCATGACATTATCATTGATCTTGGACACAGATGCAGCGACCCTAAGATGTCTTCAGCATGAGTCGACATTACAAACTCCTCTAAATACGTATGTGTGATACATTGTAGTCATAGTTTGGGAAGTATAGTCCCAAGTGCAATATTGTATGCGACCTTATGTTAGGAGTGGTCCCAGAGGCTATTATTATAATCCGTAGCTGATTTGAGGTTCGATTAGTTATTCAGCCCTAAGTGTAAACCTTCATAAGATATTGAATGTGGTTATATTTAGAGCTGTGTTCCATAGGTTAACGTAACCGACACCAGTAAGAAATACACAAACAAGTAGGACACCCTAGGTTACATAGATTATAAATGAAGTCAATAGCATGTGATCACCATATATTGATGATGTAAGTCATTCACTAGAATTTTGTCTGGCTTGCTCCTTTCTGTTTCCCTCAACCACAGAAGGATATGCAGCATATGGTTGGCCCAGATCTAGTATGTGGAGGAGTGAGCTTGGCGTTGGTGCCGCTTATGACTCTTTATCACTCTCCATGTAACTGTTTATCATATTTAGTACTTTTCAAACTATAGGTTGTTACTTTGTAAAACTCCGAATTTCTGGACTACCTGTAATTTGAGAATGTGTTTTCTGAGATATTTTCAGAGATGATATTTTTTTGAATTTATATTTTACTACCTACCGTTGTGAGATCTGAAAGTGTAGAATGTATTACATTTTATCCTTTATAATCTTAGTCTTCGTAATGTTTCAAAAATCAACAACTCACATTTCTTTACATTGTAATGTTTCAAAAACCAACAACTCACATTTCTTTGCATGATGCATATTTGAAAGTCACCCTAGGCTTTGGATCACTGTTTCTGGAGGTATGGGTTATTAAATATGGTATCACAGCCTAGGTTTCGGATTCTATTGAAGCTAGGAACGTATTGAGAGAAAATACTCACAATGTTTTGAAGAAATTCCCAAAGTCTTTCAAAATGGATTTTTATAAAGTATAAACATACATACACGCATATATATATATATATATATATGAATGTATGTATGTATGTATGTATTGATAAAAAAATTCAAGGTTTTTATATAAGTGTAATATGAAAATTGCTACCACTTATTCTTGCAAAACTACCTGTGGAAAAGTTGCTAATAATACCTAAATCACAATAGAGAGAATAAAAAATCTACTGGTTGTGGCTCCGGTAAGGTAGTTGTGGTTTTGGGCCTGAGTGCCCCAAAATAGTTTCATTGGTATTTGCAAGCGAGAGGATAGGTTGAGCTTAACCCTAATATGAGACCCACATAGTAGGCGATAGGTGTAGTTCCTGCCCATCCACCTGCCGCCAATTTCACCAAGCTATATAAGGACTTTGTGAGTCTAGGAGGAAAGCCATATGTAGGGACCGAGTCGTATATGGACTTAAAAATATGGATTCGTACTTGTGAGAGAATTTTTGAATTGATGGGCTTGGATGATGTTGTTATGAGACAACTTGCCGCTTGGCATTTACAAGGAGAGGCTATGAATTGGTAGGACATGGTAGTGGCAGAGACCGATGAGGAAGAGATACCTTGAGGAGAGTTTATGAGGCACTTTGATATGAAATCTCTTTCCATGGCAGAGCAAGGAGTACAATTGGAGAATTTCATACATTTGAAGCAAGGAGAGAAGTCGGTGAAGGAGTATATAAATAATTCAATGAGATGGCTTGGTTTGGTATGGATCTGATAAATACCCCTTACAAGAAGGCTTTGAAGTGTGCAAAGGGGCTGGATCAACTTCTTTAAGGTTTGGCCTTTAGTCACAATCTCATGGGGGCACTTACGAGGGTTTGGTGGAGACGGCATTGCTAAATACTGTTTCCAAGGAAGAGGTAAAGGGCGAGCCTAATAAGTCAAAAGGAAAGACACCTCAGCAGAATCAACTCAAGGGTGGAATGTGGGTCTAAGGGAAGATTAAGAAGCAAGAGGTCAAGTGCATAAGATGTAGTAAGAAGGGGCATGTTGCATAGGAGTGCAGAACGGACACCTCAAAGACAAATGTATCAACTACAATCAACTCGAACATATGAGGAGGGAGTGTCCGGCACCACGAATGACCTCTACCCAAGTGGTTTTAGCTTACGCATTGGATGTTGTTCCCAGCTCGAGTGTGCCTCCGGTGGTGGAAAAAGGGAAGAAGGTCGTAATTGAAAGTGTATTAACTTTATCTAATTACTGTTCATACCTTATTTGACACTAGGGCATCACACTTTTTTTATTTCGAGTGGACTTATAGATGAGTTACGCTTAGACACTAACATAGTTACTAACCCAGTAATTGTATCAAGCCCTGTTAGAGGATTGCCATATTAATCTATGATTTGTAAAGGTTTGAAATTGGTTATTTTGGGGGTTGATTTCGATTGCAATGCTTTTGTATTAGAATTTTATAGGTTTGGTTTGATTTCGAGGATGAAGTGGATGACCATGTAGGTGCGGTCTTAGATTGTGATAGGAAGGTCGTTCATTTGGTTACTTGTAGTGGACACGGTCTAGAGGTTTATTACGATTATAAAGGTTCAGTTATGTTGAATTACCCATATTTTTTGGACCTATCACACGATGAGTTGGCTTCAATGCCTATAGTTTGAGGCTATCCTAATGTCTTTTCTGAGTTACCAGTCTCTCACCATGGAGAGAGATAAAGTTTCATGTTTATCTCGAGGAGAATGCCAAACCTATTGCCTTACCCTTGAGGAACATGGCTATTAAAGAAAGATGCAAGCTGAATAAGCAAGTGAATAAGCTGTTAGAGCATGGCTTCATTAAGAGGAGTATTTCAGAGTGGGGTGCATTTGTTGTCGTTGCCACCAAAGTAGATGGTTCTTTGAGGCTTTGCATCGATTATTGTATGCTAAATAAGCTGACAAAGAAAAATCGTTACCCGTTGCCCCTACACAAACGATCTATTTGATCAGTTAGTTGTAGTAAAGGCATTCTTTCAGCTTAATTTGGCTATCGAGTTCCACTAACTACGAGTAGATGAGAATGGTATTTAGAAGACTGCTTTTTCATACACCCAACAAACTTTATGAATGGTTAGTCTTGCCTTTCGGACTAACCAATGCACCCGTCAACTTTGTTGATTTGATGGGTAGAGTTTTCAAAGGGTTGATTAATAAGTTTGTAGTAGTATTTTTCAATGGCATATTAGTCTATTCGAATAGCGAGGAAGAACACAGGTTGCATTCAGAAGAAGCGCTCAACACTCTCTGTGGGTGTAAGTTGGAGGCAAAATTTTCCTAGTGCCACTTTGAGCGGAAGGAGGTTTACTTTTTTGGAATCACTATCTTTAAGCCTGGGCTATCGACCATCCTAATAAAGTCGATGTAGTACATGATTGGAATGTGCGAAAGAATGCCACAGAAATAAAAAGTTTACTTGGTTTAGTGGGCTATTATAGGAAGTTCATTAAGGAGCCCTACTGACCCGCTTTACCAAGAAAAATTTAGTTTTCTCATGGAACTCAAAGTGTGAGGATGCTTTTATCAAGTTAAAGGAGTCATGGGCTAGTGTACCTATGCTAGTATTAACCGATGGTTCGAAGACATTCATAGTTATACCAATGCTTGTGGTATGAGATTTGGCACAGTGTTCATGCAGGAGAGGAGAGCGGTGTGCTATGCTAGTCAACAATTGAAAGTCCATGAAATAAACTATCCCATCCACGCTCTTGAATTGGCAACCATTGTTTTCACCCTGGAGTCATGGAGGCATTATTTATTTGGAGAGCGGTTTGAGCTATATATGGATCATAAGTCTCTGAAGTATTTGTTCTCCTAAAAGGATTTGAATTTTAGGCAATAGACAAAGATGGAGTTCCTAGGGTCACATGATTTCGATATCTCCTACACTATAGAGAAAGGCAATGTTGTAGCCGATGCCTTAAGTAGAAAGTATATGATGTTGAGTCCTATGTTCTTAGAGTGGAAGCACTTGTAGTTCATCTCTACATTCAATTTTCGACCTTCATTGGACATCACACTGAGATTGTTAGGAGCTTTTGATGTGCAGCTACACTTATAAATCGCATTGGGTCAAGTCAGAAGCAAGATACGAAGTTACTAGATATTTTTTAGAAGCTTGGTAGATGACACCAGTCCAATCATTTGAGGTGCTACGCCATTGACTCAAAGGGGTGTTTATGGAGAGATGGTTGTGTACGTGTGCCTCTCATTATGGATTTGATTGATATGGTACTGTCTAAGTCCTATCGTTCTAAGATGACCATTCTTCCCCATGGAGACAAAATGTAATATGATATGAAGAGAGTCTTTTATTGGCTGGGATGAAGAAGCATGTGATGAAGTATGTGCCCAAGTTTATGACTTGCCAAAAGGTATAAGTGGTGCAAAACAAACTCGGAGGAATGTTGCAACCAATAGATATTCCACGATGGAAGTGGAGAATGTTTCTATGGATATCTTTAACGAACTACCTTAGAGTAGGAGAGGGAATGAGAGCATTTGGGTCATAATCGATTGATTGACCAATTGCACTCATTTTGTTCCGACTAGGAGTATGAGAACTGGTGCATTTTTGGTGAATTTATATGTGAGGGA
Source organism: Allium cepa (assembly GCA_030765085.1). Classification (NCBI taxonomy): domain Eukaryota; kingdom Viridiplantae; phylum Streptophyta; class Magnoliopsida; order Asparagales; family Amaryllidaceae; genus Allium; species Allium cepa. The sequence continues at coordinate 140,068,144 of CM060940.1, read as the reverse complement.
GATAGTTAGACTATATGTAGTTCCTCCTAGTATTGTTAGCGACCGAGATTCATCTTTCACCAGCGAGTTTTGGAGGAATGTTCGGGAGGCTTTAGGCATTGAGTTGAGCTTGAGTACATTTTATCATCCATAAGTGGATGAATAGATAGAGAGAGTGAATCCAGTGAAGGATTTACATCATATGTAAATCTTAGATTCCAAAGGCTCGTGGAAGGATCACTTGCCACCGGCAGAGTACACTTATAATAATAATCATCAGGCAAGTATTAGGAAGGCACTATTTCAGGCGTTATAAGGGAGGTCTAATAGATTATTGTCTTGTTAGTGGTACAATACAGATAGAATCATTCTTGAACCAAATATGGTAGGGGAGACCTCGTAAAACGTATACTTGATCCGTAGAAGGATGAAAACCACACAATATAGGCAGAAGTCTTATATTGACAGGAGATACACAGAGTTGGAGTTCAAGTGGATGACATGGTTTTTGTGAAGGTCTCACCGTTTAGGCATGTCACGAGGTTTGGTAGTTCAGGAAATTTAGCGTCATGGTTAGTAGGGCCTTTTTCAATCATAGGTAGAGTATGAAAGTTATCTTACAGAGTGAAGCTTCCTAAAAAGTTACCGAGAGTACACGACGTTTTCCATGTGTCACGCTTGCGGAAGTGTCTATATGATTCAGCAGCTGTAGTCGAGCTAAGTCAGCTAGAGGAGATGGTAGTAGAAAGAGAGTCACTTGTTCCTCATGCACCTACCCGCATACTTGAGCATGGAACAAAACAATGCTTCAATAAAATTATTAAGCTTGTTAAGTCTGGTAGGGAGACGACCCAGTGATGAGTACGTAGGAACCTGAAGAGATGATCCGAGCTACCCATTCAGAACTCTTTTCTGGTACGTTACCATATTAGTTAATATGTGTACAACTACTTAGGTGCTTCTGCTTTAGCTTAGTGTACCTCATATCTAAGGATGTTTGGATGTTAGGAGTGGATGTGGACGTGTTACTAGAACATGTTTTGGATGATGGTTGCTAATGGATGTATTTGATATCTCTACACGCACAAGCACGCACGCGCGCGCACGCGCGCGCACACAGACACACACATATATGTTAAGATGCACTCACACCATCATTTATGTTGCATCAAGTTTTATACATGTGGCTATTGCATATGGATTGAATGGTTGCACATACATAGAGAACTGCATGTATATTTACAAAGGATGTTGCATGCATTTTGGATACAAGGCATAAACAATCGATTTCAATAGGTCGACTAGATCAGGCAACTTCTAATTTTCGCATTAGTATAGGTTCATATGCATCACATGCCTCTATATAGATATTGCCTTAGAAAACCTGAACTAAGGACAATGGTTATAAGCGGTTGATGGTTGAGTAGAAGGTTGTAAGTACTAGTTTCAGTATGTGCGAGTTGCATTTTTTCGTTCTTGAAGATTTCGGGGATGAAATCATTTTAAGGGGGAGAATGTAAAACCACGCAAAAATTTAATCAAAAATTCAATGAAAGGAAATAAATTAATTATAATAAGAGTAAAGATGGATTTTCATAAACATCTGAATTTGGCAACGAAACTTGTACCATCGAATTTGTAGTAATTTTTTGGATAATTTTCATATATAAAATTTTATAATTGGAGTATGTATGAAAAAGTTATTGATATTTGAAGATTCAGAATCAAAAATAATTAAAATATAAATATATGGTAAGAAAATGTAAAGTAGGAAAGTTTAATTGGTCGACACCTAGGTTGACCCCGGTCAATCGCTATCGGCCAACTAGTCATGTGTTATCGGCTAGGGTCTGCATATGGTGAATGGCTCGAATTTTGTATAATTATATTTAATGGTGCAGACCGATTTCTACTCTTATAAATACAATGTTAATCTCACACCAGAAAGCCTAATATATTCTATTCATATCAAAACTCTATCTCTTCCAAAAAACTCTTATTGTCTCCAAATTAGTCTGTTCTTTAAAAATAAAACTTAAGAATTATAAATAAAGATTGCAAAGAAGAAGAATATAGTCAAATTGAGGAAGGAGAGAGATCAACGAACCAAGCAAAGGGACTTTAGGTGGATAAAAGAGGGAATGGCTTACTAGAGGTGAGTGGGTTCATTAATAATTATGTTGATTTATATGTAATTGAGTTTGTTTATACCCTATTTGATCTATTATCAGTTTAATTTAATTAGAAATACTGTTTATCTAGTGATTATAATAGATTGGAAATTTTATAGAAACTTAAACTATATGAATATGATCCCTATTTGACCAAAATTTGGTTAAATTAAAATTTGTTTGAATATAAGTTGATTTAGGTTGAACACACTGTTTTTATTATATTAAATATAGACTGAGATATCAATATCATGTTGATTCTAAACCTAATTTAACTTGATTTGATGAAAAATACACTTATGAATTATGAAATAGTTAGAAATTATAGTTGGGAATTTTGGGAATTATAGATCAATGAAATAGGGTTTACTGGAAAATGAAACTAATTCTTAAGCAAAGGAGAAATGAAAAAAATTAATTAACGTAAACTAAATCGACCGATCAACATCCTTACTGTAGTCGATCGACAGCGAGCCGTCGATTTCTATAGTAGCCGGCGGTGGACGGGTCAACGAATTTCAAGCATGGGATAAACTACGACCTACGGCCTAGGTTTATAGATTTAGATTATATATATATATATATATATATCTTTGTATGTGTATGTTAGTCTATAATTAGGAAAATTATTTACCTAATTCTCGACTTTTGTATGTCACAGGCTATTAGATAATATACGTAGGTAATTTGGCCTAGACACAGTTCTTTCGACAAAGGCGGTTAGGTCATCGGTAGCACTCCCAGGAAGTTCCTTAATGGATACACAACACTGCTAGTGGATGTCTAAGGAAGTGTGTAGCCTGACGCTCATGAAAGGTTCCTTGATGCATACTGCAATTTGGATGTGACATTGGTGGATAATGTTCAATGCGGTGCAATAAGTGGCATGGCATTACCATTGAGCTTGGACATGGATGCAGCAACCTTAAGACGTCTTCACTGCGAGTCGACATTACAGGCTTCTTGCAATGCATAAGTACGATACGTTGTAGTCATTGTTAATGTAGTCCCAAGGCCAATATTGCATGCAACCTCATGTTAAGAGTAATCCGAGAGGATATTAATCTGTTCCGTTGCTGATTCGAGGTTTGATTAGTTGTTCGGCCCTAATTATAAACCTTTATAAGATGTTGGGTGCGGGCATATTTAGAGCTATATTCCTTAGGTTAATGGGCCCAACACTAGTATGTAATACACAACACAAGTAAGATACCCTGTCATATATACTATTAATGAAGTCAATTGCATATGATCACCATATATTAATGATGTAACCCATTTACCGGACTTTTGTCTGATTCACTACTTTTTTTCCGTGCTATAGGAGGATATGGCAGCAAGTGATTGGCCTAAATCTAGTACATAGAGGAGTGAGTTTGGCGTTGGCACCACCTATTACTCTTTATCACTCTCCATATAACTATTTATCATATTTAGTGCTTTCCAAACTATATGCTGTTACTTTGTAAACCTCTGTATTTCTGGACTACGTGTAATTTGAGACTGTATTTTATCATATTTAGTGCTTTCCAAACTATATGCTGTTACTTTGTAAACCTCTGGATTTCTGGACTACGTGTAATTTGAGACTGTATTTTTTAGGATATTTTCTGAGATGATATTCCTGTATTTATATTTTATTGTCTTTCACTATGAGGTCTTAAAGTGTAGAATGTCTTTGATTTTATCCTTTACAACATTAGTCCCTGTAATGTTTCAAAACCAAAAACTTGCATTTCTTGGCACGACGCGACACCCTAAGCTTCGGATCGATGTATCCGAAGGCAAGGGACTCAAGCAAGCATTTCTCATTCATTTTGGGATCATACTAATTTCTTTGATGAGAAGGAACTTATAATTCAATTGGAATCATGGCCTCTAATCTGTAGACCAAAGAGAATGGAGTATGGCCAGTCGTGGACTTTTGAGTTGTCTGATAAGCCTACAGTGCTAGGGGTAATTCACCGACTCAATTTCCCTTAGCCTTCATTAATCACTTATTTATAATGGACATGATGATCTTGTTCACCGCCTTTGTCTATCCATTCGCTCAGGGGTGTGCTATATTCGCAATTTCATTTTCAAGTTGATACTTGTTGCAAAAATCTTCGAATTCGACGCTCTTGAATTGGATTCCAATGTCGGTTATAATTTTATAAGGAACTTCAAATTGACATACGATGTTTTCACCATAAAATTCATCACTTTCTTTATAACGATCGTTGCTAGCAGTTCCAATTCATCCCACTTTGTGAAATAGCCAATAGCAATGATGGCATACTTCATACCTCCTTTCGACATCAGTAGCATACCAATTATATCAAGTCCTCAACCTCAAACGGCTGTGAGGTGACCATTTACGTAAGCTCTGTGCATGGGGCTCTATGAATCTCCATACATCTTTGGCATCTATCAAATTTTCTAGTATAATTAGGTGCCTCCCGTTTGATTGTTGGCCAAAAGTATCCATAGCGAAGAATTTTCCTTACCAAATTCTACCCCCCAGTGCGATTATCGCAACTTCCCTCATGCACATTAACAAGTAACTTCTTGGCTTCTTTTTTGGTGGTACATTGTAGTAAGGAAGCAGCGAATCCTATCTTGTATAGCAGTTATTACTGAATAATAAATCATTGTGCGCAGGAGTTTGCTTCGTTTGTTTCATCTATTTGGGAGAGTTCCGTTCAGCAAATAATCCTTGATCAGAGTCATCCATGACTCCTTTCCACCCAAACCTCCAAGATCCAATCAACTTCCATCTAGTCGATGCTCAAAATCAATAAAACCTCCACTATAATAAGTCCCATAAGTTGCATACCCCTAAAGTTAGCTAGTTTGGCCAATGAATTAGCTTTCATATTCTTTTCTCTAAGAATGCGTGTTATCGTGTAATATTCAACATCATTTAAAAGTTCCAAAACATTCATCAATTAAGGGGAAAGTCTCGCTTACTTAGCCCAAAATTCCTTCTTTTCCTGGAAAACCACCAGTTAAGAGTCATTGAATATATGCAATGTTTAGGCTCTCAATTTTTTCGCTATCGTATGCTGAAAATCAATGCTTTATATCCATCTTCGTTATTTGTTTCTACGAACTCAAGCTTTAGGGTGTAGTATATGGTTCATTCCTTCAGGGTTACATAGATCACTCCTACCCTAGAACTATGTTCATTAGGTTCTCCATCTATACACAACTTTCATTGAGCAAGTGGGACCACATCTTCCTCGACTTATCCATCTTGGATGGTGAACTTGGTAATGAAATCAACCAATGTCTATCCACATATCGCCCTTCTAAGATGGTAGGTTATAACATTCATTCCGGATTAGTTCAATATTCACTTTAGCGCCTTCCTAAGGTCTTGGGTCGATGCAACACTTGCCTTAAGGGTTGATCAGTTAATACTTTTTTCGGATGAGCCTGGAAGTATGGTCACAACTTCCTCAAGGCGATCAATAAGAAGTACACTAGGTTCTCCAACTATGCATAATTTTTTTCCACTACAGTGAATCTCTTGCTGATATAATATATGGACCTTTGAATTCTGGACTCCTTACATACCAAAGCTGCACACGGTGCATGAGTAGATGCTGCCAGGTAAAAAACTGATCCTCTCATTCCAAAGGCTTTAACAAGACTAGTGGTCTCTCCATGTGATCAAGTAAATCTTGGAAAGCTTTCTGACATTCCTCCATCCAGAAAAACATCTTTTTCTTAAGGGCATCAAAAAATGACACTCATTTACCTATCGCTTTTGAAATGAATTGACTCAAAGCGACGACCTTCACATTCAAGCTTTTCATTTTCGTCCTTGTTCTTGGGATGTCAATGTCTTTCGAGGCTTTAGTATGCTCTATATGAGCCTCTATGCCCCATGAGTTTACCATAAACCCAAAGAACTTGCCCGAGCAACATCAAAAGAGTATTTTAGTTGGTTAAGCTTCATCTTATACTTTCGAAGTACATCAAATATTTCTAAGAGGTCGCATATGCGGTTCACCAATCATTGTGACTTCACTAGCATATCATCCACGTAAACCTCCATTGTCGGTCTAACCTAATCTTTAAACATCAAGTTTACCAATCGTTAGTAGGTGGATCCAGCATTGAACGACATCACATGATAAAAATACAGCCCCAGGTTGGTGATGAAACTAGTGTACTCCTGATTTGAATGTGTAATGCTATTGATCGTAACCAGAATATGTATCCATGAAGGATAGTAATTCATGTACAATGATTCCATCAATGAGCTGGTCAATTTTGTATAATGAAAATCTTTACTTTGGGCATGCTTTTTTCCAATCTAAATAGTGGATGCATGTCCTCCATTTTCCAATTGGATTTTTGGCCAACTCTAGATTTGATACCCATTTAGGGTAGATAGGATCACACACAAAGCCATTCACCTTAAGCTTATCCACTTCTTCATTTAACATAGTGGATCACTCCGGACCTAGGATGTGCCTCTTCTACTTCATATGAGGACATCATGGGTCCATATTTAATGTTTGGAAATATTCCCCATATATTGGAATGTGTCTAAACAAACACATCCAGGTTTTCTTGGATAAACCATACCAACTCCTACATTTTCACGCCAAGCTTAGAGTTGATCTTTAGGACCCGAATAGGGTCATTATCATTAATCGGGATCTTGATCGTCAGCTCTACTGGGCTGCCCTCACATCCTCTGGCTCTTTCCACCAATCCATAGATTCATGAAATTTACTATGCCATCGAAGACAAGGCTTAGGCGTTGATTACTATGTGCCAACTATCATGATATAGAGAACCTTCTCTACACCTTTTCCCTTATAACATTGCTTCACCTCTTTGAGGTCACATTGAGCATTCACAGCCAGTATTCTAGTCTCCCTGGGTAGTTCTTACCCCATTCTCCATAGGTAATTTCATTATTAAATTCCACGAAGCTAGGGCCATCCTGAAACTGGCAAGGATCAATCGTCCTAAGAAAGCATTGTAAGCAGACCACGTATCAATCATAATCAAGGTCTACACTCGCACCATCTTGCGATCTCCTTTACCAAGTTCCACCATTAAGTCAATTCAACCTATAGGCTCTATACCTCTCTAGTAAATCCCTCGATCTAGGAATTACATGGCTTCAGGTCATGTCCATTCATCCTCATCTGGTTATAGTTTTTCTAAACAGAATATTAATCGAGCTCCCACAATCAATAAGGACTTGGTGTATGTTCACTTACCCAATCACAACCGTAATCACCAAGATAAAGCGTCGATTCCTGCGTCTCATCTGCATGTTGATTACTAGATATAGTATCATCAGTCATCATTTCAAGTTGTTTTGTCGGATCTTTGTCTTATACACCAATGCAACTCTTTCACACCGCAAGCTTTAAAGAACTTCCATGTCTTTCCATCTCATCCGGCTTTTCTTGGGTGGATAAGGTCCTCCAATGACAAAATTGATTACAATTCTCTTTTCAGGCTACCTAGGTCCGTCACCACTTAGCCAAGTCTGATTCCATTAAGCCATTTTCCCTTACGATCTTTTGTTCATTTTCCCAACATCATATGGGACTTTCATATACTATTGTAGCATCTTTTTCCTGATCAATTCTTTCATTATATCGCTCAGATGTCGGCACTTATTAATATTGTGCCCATGAATCTCATGGAAGAAAAATACCACCTTGATAGTCATTCTCATTCAACTACCTCCCTCAGAGGCGTTCTATAATTTTCAATTCTATGTTTAGCAAGTTATATATTCTCAACAATTTCATTTAAAGGGGTATACTCTTCAGGTTTCAGATATCTCAGATGCTTCTTGAAGTCTGACTTCTTGCCACTAAAACATTGGTTTCTTATTTTTTGATTTTTTTATTATTCCCAATATTAACTGCAACATTCATGGCCCTCTCATCGGTTTTCTTTATAACAACGTTGCTATGCACAACCTCACTCAATGGTCTACCACTAGCTTTATCGACGACTAGTTCTTCCTTTTCCAAGCACAAAAACTAGTTGGCCTTTTGATAGAATTCCTTTATGGTGGATGGTTGTCTCATCCTTAGTCATTTACCCAAATCCATATCGGGGTGTATCCCCTAGATTAACGCCACCGCTATAATATCCTCCTTTGGATTTCTCTCCTTGGTCACAATAGTGTTTCTTACTACATCCATCGCTCTGCACCATCCATGTGCCAATCTTTTTCCAATATATGTTGTTTAGGATCTATAGTCTCGTTATATGACAGTGTCGTAGGCATAACAAATTTTTGTGGGTAACCATCCTACAAGATATCATCGGTGAATAAGGTTCTACTATGCTTCGAGCCTCATTTACCATTACTTATACACTGGCTTTCATTCACCAGCTTGCTTACCATTTCAACTCTATGCTCCCTATTGTTGGAACCGGGACTGTCCGCAGCGAAGGAATTGGATAAATTTCAAAAATCCATTATTGGATCTTTAATGAGCTTATGTAATCTAATTCATTTTGAACTTTTCTAAATTTTCTTTTAAATAAAATCAATACTTTATTTAATCTATAAATGAAATTTATTTTTATATAATTTGTATTATATTATATATGTGTATCATATACACATATGTGTGTCCGTGCATGTGGAACAGTATAATGTGTACATGGTTTGAGATGACCATATATAGATGTTGGATTTACGCTACCACGAACACGTTGGCCACTCATGTATACTAATGTATTATCTAAAAATACATATATGTGCATAAAATATTGTATGAATAAATATACATACATATCTTTGTATGTATGATTTAATTATATATATATATATATATATTATAAAATACTAGTTATAAATTATTTATATAAATCATTTATGAAACATATGTGAGTGTATAATATAATTATACTTCAAAATTATATTAAACACTAATTTGTAAAATAATTTAAAACCTTTATCAACTAATATGAAGACAAAATTAACCTTTTTAAATTTTTATGTATACATAGATATATATAAACATATAGCTATATAATTTATATATACACTTTTTATGTTAAATACATATATTTCCTATTGTTCACTACCTAAATTTTTAGTTTTTCTGGTATAACTGATTTTTATATAAAATATACTTTAAAAATTAAATCCATGCAGATTTAATAAAAAATTCTGAAGTCAAAATGCATATTTTATATTATATAAAATTATTACATATTATTTTATTATTTATAAATATATTATAAATATATATTGTTTGCTTAATAAATATTAAATCAAAAAAATTATTTAAGTATTTATATATTTATAAAATAAATAAAGTTTTTACTATCGAATGGTTTTTAGGTGTGTACAAAATTTAAAAAAATTAAACACATATGTCAGATGAATTAATATTTTATAATTAGATTTAATTGAAATCATCTAACAATAAATTTTAATATCAAAAAAATTAATTTTTATTTTATTATTAGGCTGAGATCAACAACCTGATACTTATATTTTTATGCACATATATGTATAACCATCGACATGTGACAATATAGTAATATATCAATTTGTTGTGTGATCTATCTAGGTAACATATGATCATTGATTAACTTAAGCGATTTAAAATATTAATAAATCTTAAGAATACCTCTCACCAAGGCCTAGATTCAAATTTCGAAATGTTGAGATAGCTCCTTGAATTGAATTTCAAGTTTTAGGGTTGGTGGCTTCCGAACTACCCTACCATCGACGATGGAATCGAAGAGTTTTGACGTGTGATTTGGACTTGGATATTTTAGGATTTGGAAGGGGATATTTATGGCCGAAATTTGCAGGTAGATAGAGGATTAAAAAGATCTCAAAAAGAATGAATAGAGAATGGCCTATTTAAAGGGGATAGGAAAGTGAAAAGTAGATCATAATTCCCAATATCTCTCTTACCATTTCCACACACTTTCCACTTAATCCACCATGCACACCATTATGGTCGGCCCTCTATGTAAGCATCATAGTCAAAACTCTCAAGCCCTCTTTGGGCTCATAAACAATTCCAAGCTCGAATGACGCTCGTTATATTTATTTCCAAATTTAAACGCGTACTGATATCGTATATCGATTAATAAATTTATGGCTATTATAAATACACTATTTAACATTTTTCAACGCATCAAATATAAAAAAATATAAAACTTTATTGTTAATATTTCATAAACATTAATTAATTTAATTAATTCATAACAGTTGACTAAATCAGGTTGTAAAAAGAAGTATTCATCGTTTAGTTTGTGTGACTCTTAATTGTAAATTTCGTCAGCGATTAATATCGAATAGTTCAAATATTAACGTTCACACGTCACTTCGCTAGTGGTGTGATGTTATGGCTAAATTTATCACTTACTCAGTTTTGTTAATCCAATTATATTTCATTAAATGTTACCAAGTAGTGGCAATTATTTACACCATCTCTCTTCGTCAAAATACCACTTTTAACTTATAGAATTTGGTAATGGTCAAAATTCCAATGTCGCCGATATTCAACTCTACAGTCCAAACACAAAATCCTTGATTCAATAATAAAAAATATTATCAACCAAAGTGCTCTAGTTAGAGATTTTGACTTTGAGTTTACTTCAGTTGACCGTGATACTAACCCCATATAATAGAGGAGACGAATCTTCTCTTGAATAGTGATTCACTTCCAATACTTCCACTCAACCCAACTATAGTCACTCGATGGGTGTCGTGCCATGATTTGACAATAATCACAGCGTATTTTCCATATTAAAGATGATAGTATACTCAAGTTAAGAAAACTATGTAAATTATTTATATCTATATTTTCTTTTTGACCTAGCTATATTAACCAGTAGAAAACTATCGCATAAGTCATTCCATAGTTATCCCAATAACTATCAGTACTTAGCCCCTTGGTGCCCCTCACAATCATAAGTAATACAATGCCCAACATTTGCAAAGTATTACATACTCTAGTCTAAATGGATGCATTGATATCCAGACTTGATCTATGTCATAAAAAAAAGCACGCTTAAGCGCTAAATGCATGCACTGCTTAATTTTATGAAAAAGCAATTGAATTAAGAAATGGGTGCTTAATTGCGCTTAGTTGGTGCTTATCTGCACTTCGCTTAAATTTAAGAGATGATTAAGCACTACTAAGCAAATATATTAATTTTTAAAATAAAATGTAATCAAATCATAGTAAAAAAGCCACATTCCTTGACAAAATTTCCTCATTTCTTCTTATGGGCCGTTGGACAGAAAGTAGCTATTTGCATTAAGATATGATTATATTTACTAGTCAATCTGCATTGTTTATAATAAAGTCAAATATGCTTATAATTAATGAGTAGCGAAAGTCAAATCAAACTTTTGCAACCTATCAATTTATGGGAAAATTTCAAAATTAAACTTAAATTATTTATGATAAATTTATGCATGCATAGATGATGCACTTAATATAATCTCTTTACATAAATTTATATTGATACAAATAATGTATGCTAAAAACTTAAGCACTACTTAGGTGATGCTTAAGCGACATTAAGCGAAGCGAGACTTCTATTGCATTGCCTCGCTTAGCGCTTAATATAACATAGGTTTCAATGCATCTTGACTAAAAATATTTAAAATGACGTATTTATTATATTATGATATTATACTCATGATTACAACTACTTGTAGTTACTATTACAAACGTAAAATTTTTTGATTTTCTGTTAAATATATTTTAATTGAACATTTAGTTATTTATAACAGATAATGACAAATATATAACAGAAAGAAAACACCTTTATTATGAACGAGAACTGACTACAGAGTTAATTAGTTTATAAATGCCCCTAAAGCATACCCCTAACTTTATCAATGATCATCCAGGACCACCTTGAGTGATTGGCTCTGGAATCCTCTTCGTTAGTTTTATAATGTCCGAGTTCCCCAGTCTCTAGGAAAACTGTTCATCCAGCTCTTCATTGTCTATGTTCTCTTTTTGATGGTTTAGTGAATTTGTTTGTATACCATCACTCTAACCACCACCAGCCTATTCAACACCAGCATTAACCCCCTCATGCAAATCAATCTGACCCATCACCACTTGGTGCTTCAACTTGGGACCGAGTCGTGATGGCTCGATGTCAACTTGTAACTTGTCACTTGGGGTTTTCCAAGTCCCATTTTCAATGTCCCAACTTCTCCCTTTTCATCTTTTTATTTCCATCTCTTCGATTTATTTTTGATGAAGAAGAACTATCTTCCTCCACGTTAGAAGTTGATGATTTTATTTGACTGATCTTTTGTCTTTGGGATAGTTAGGTCATCAAAGCAAGGCTACTCTCCATCTGCTTTTAGATAGCGTTTTAGATCTCGAACATTCTTCTGTTCGATTAGTCATTATTCAGTCCAAATCCACCCTAGTCTCCATCTCTAATGCACTTAGAATTTCGGTGGTAACGGGTTGACTTATTTTTTCTTCATTTTGTGAGCCTTCGTTTTCATCATCAATGGTGGGTCTTGTGGCGGTTGGTTTTTCTTTAGCACTTCTGGGTGCCATAAGTCTTCTAGGATTCAATGATAGGCTTCTTTTAAATCTAAGGAGTCAAGGATCTTATAGCTACAATGTTTTATATCTAGCTTTTGGATAGCTGTACTCCAAAGTTTTAAGATAGATTTATAGATGAGAACTTCAAATCCGTCTTAATGAAAGTACCAAAATGTTTGCACCAAGAATGGGATAAACACCCAATCAATTAATCAAAGATAACTATTAAAATGAAGAAACAACACACTGAATTCATAGTGGTTTGGTTAAAGTCAATAGCCTACGTCCACTGCCAACTTTATTGTTGATATCTACTTTCTTTTACTACGGTGATTTTATAATTCGGTTGCTTACAACTCGGGTAAGAATCCAATAAAGTCTCAGAGTAAAATCTATTAATTTAGAAATTAATAAAAGGTTCTCGCATGTATATACTTCCCCTCTTATTTATAGACGAAGATCAATGAATATGCCTCTTTCTCCACATCCGGCATGGCTCCAAAAGAAGATCGTGGCTTGATCAGCCTTTTGGTACTCGACCCACTACCGAGTTATGGTTTTTCTTGACTTCATATTTTTGGCTTTGTCCTTGGTCTTTCATTCACGTTTTCTAAGTCAACGTATAGTTATACGATTCTATACCGAGTCATAGGCTTCAAGTTAGTGTCGAATTATTGACTTGGGATTCATTTTCATTTCTAGCTATTTTACATGTCCAAAGAATGGTGAAGTGTTCTCTAGTGGCAAGCAAGGTTCGGCATCAATTCTTTGGATTTTACCTCAATTCTAGTTTACTTATTTGCACTTTTATACTTCCGGTTTATTTCAAACCATTCAATGGTTCGGACTTGACAATATATTGCTTGGTTCAAGAGTAGGATAATACAAATGGTGCCTACCATGTAAATGCCCAAATTCCCCCTTTTTATTTAAAATTTATTTTGTTATATAGTAAGTTTGAAAAAAGAGAAAACATCTTAATTCACCGAAATTCACTTTTTATTCTTAGGCTATCTATATGAGCTTATCATTATCTTCATGGATGATCCCTGATGATTACGGAATGGTACCTACAATCAGAAGTCATATGAAATTATTGCCGACCTGATGATTATGGAATGGAGAGCTTTGGAAAATTTAATAGAAATGAATGCTCGACCTAAGATAAGTAATCAAATAAATAGTGAAAGGAAGGCCCTTACATGTGATCATTCAACCTACTTTAGTTAGTAGAATTATATAAGCCTGAGGACAAAATGGGCAGACAAAGGTTTGATTCATCAAAATGAAAGACAATGGCCTAGTAGATTGAAAGGTAGGAAATGATGGAGGATATAAATATAGAAATAGATTTTGTGTGCCAAATCAAGTAGCGTTAAAAAATGAGATTACACTAAATCAAGTCCAAATCAAGAGGACATGTGTCATTACACCAAAGTTTGCATGCAAAAGGATGGACAAGTGTCCCAATTTGAAAAAACCGAAATATCCATGAAGAAAGACTATAAATAGGATGATAATTTCATTTGTTTTTCATTCTTCCATACATCCGAAAGCTAAACAAAAGTAAGAAAACAAGGAAGACCTTAGGAAAAGCCAAGGGGTAGGATCGATTTCACCCTAGAGGAGGGAGGATGAATAGGGTGATACTGTTAATTATAAATTTTTTGCGGAAGCTTATAAAATTATTTAAACATAGATATATCGAAATTATAGCAACACAAATAATAGCAGAATAATAAATGCAGAAATAGAACGACACAGAATTTACCCAGCTTCAGCAAAACCCTGCCTACGTGCTGCCCCCAAGGTTTTTACTAGAAATTAAGTAGTCACATGCTTACACACGTAAACTCGCGACACCCACTACAGACTAACCTAAATCTATACTCAAAACCCTACCACAACTCAGCCACTGAGTTGCGAATTATCAAACTACGCCACGTAGTTTGTCCCCTAGTCACAAGACTAGTAATTACAATGGTTTTTTTAAAAGTAAAATAAAAAAACAAAATAACTCTAAACCCTAATTTAAATAAACCAAAGCCTTTATAATAAAACATGGCCAGCCCAACACAATAAAATTAATTCCTTTTTCTTTCTATTATATGGCCGGCTTTGCTCTGTGAAAAACCGGCTCGTTCCTTCTTATTCTTTTACCTTTTTCTCTGTATAATGGCGGCTTATTCTCGTTTTCCTTTGCTTGCAAATTAGGGCTTGAGAAAATCGATGAATCCGATTGGTAGATGGTCGGTTACAATTGGTATTTCTCTGTCTTGCTTCGGCAATCGACTCCTTCTTCAATTCGAATATGGCTCCTCGATTTGATCGAGTTCGACGATTTGGTATGTGATTTATTCCTTTTGCTTTTCTGTTATGCTTGCTTGAACTCGATCGATTGAAAGCCGATGATGATTTGGTTTTTATATAGGCTTCATAATCCTTGATTTTCGTTCGTATTCATTTATTTGAATCTATCAATTTATTCATCTCGGCCATTCATTTTTGTTTTGATGTTGATGATTTCTCCGACTTTGTCAATTTCGTATAATTTTTGGTAGCTTGATTCACACGGCTTCGATTCTGACTCGTTTGATTTCTTGGTCATGACGTCATTGAATTGCATTGACGATGTTGATTTCGATCTTTGTTTACTTTGACTCTGGTCAGTTGCTCATGGCTTCAACTTGATTTTGCTTGATGTTGTGCAAATAGTATCTTTCAACAAAAGGCAATGCATTTTCTACTTCCACCCAGTCATTTCTATTATCGTCTTTTGAATTCTTCGTAAATGTAGAGTCAAAGTTTTCATCACCAACATTTCCTATTTCTGGCCCATGATCGTCAATGTCATTGTTAACCGTTACTATTTCTGTCTTGGCCTTTTTTTTACATGTACATAAAACATTGTCATTAATTTCATTGCTCCTTTTAGTTGTTGAGGAGTTCATTGAAGATGTAACATTGATGTTTGTAACTCCATTTGAAATATCCCTCAATACACATTTGTCGAACACTTGAGTAGTTGTTGGCTGCGTCACTGGCAAATGAATCATCTGGATATAGGATAGTTTGGGAGCTTGTATACTTCATGTGTACTTCCTGTTAGAGTTGTGCTTGCCTTTGAGTTTCATTTATTTCAGACCTGAATGTGCAATCTTTGGTTGTGAATTATGTTTGAAATGCTGGTATCACTGGTGCATGTGCTTATGCATTGACTTCCTGTAGCATTTGAGGTTGTTGTGCACTGTGTATTTGATAGCCTCGAGCCTGTTGATTCATTCGAACTTAGTTGTAGCCTTTGTGCATTGTTCATGTCATTAACTTGTATTGTCCAGTTGAGTTCTGTACTTGCATTATCCAGTTTCACAGTTGCGTACATGTTGTTGCCTTTTACTTGTGTACCATATGGAGCTTGCTGTATAAATTTTATATGCTGGCTTGAGTTGCATCACTGGTCTTTGAATTGAGTACAGAATTGCATTCACTTGCATATTCACTTGGTTGGAGCTTTACTTTTTTTTCACTTGTAGTCTGAGTATATTGCACACTCTGGCCTACATGTATACTTGCTGTGCTTTGAGGTTGCTCCCGACCATTATATTTCATTTGGATTTGTTTTCGAATTACACCTGAGTTGAATCCAGCTTGTAGCTCGGGTTTGGCCTTTCGCTGAATATTGTGACATTATTTTTATTACACTAGAGTTGAACCTGGCATTTTGGGTTTGACCTGTGCTCACCTGTCCCTGTAATTCTATCAAGTGTATATATCGGTGTGCACGGCCTTGTGGCATATACAGTGATACACTGTGTATGTCACAAGCTGTTCGTGTATGATGAATTCAAAATTAAATGATGACGAACAACCCAAATAACTGAGGCAAATATTATTTTCAAAATCTACATTTTATTTTATACTACAAAAATATTTCCTTTTCAATTTTACAACGTCAATATTTATTTTTGCAGGTTGCTCAGATGCTAGATTCAATTTGGAGTGAAGTTGAAGATAAAATACGAGTTGAGTGAATGAGTGATATGTAGTGAGGTCAAACGTAAATGTGAATCGTGATGTAATCAAAATTGTACTATAATTGAAATTGTATATATATAATGAGAGCTTGAAATTTGTACTATTCAAAATTTTAATAAACATTTGTTTGAATAAAATTTCTGTTTGAATTCAAATTCTGTGTTATTTATTTTATTCAACAAATATTTATTTAATCCATGAAAAATAAAATAGCACATTAACAAATACATTTAAATGAATATATATATATATATATATATGTTTATTATCATCAAATAAAAATCATATAATTGCATATTTAACCATCTCCCCCTTTTGATGATAAAAAACATATATTTAAGATTTTGAACATATTAAATGTATTTGATCATTAATATACTCTAATTGCTCCCCCTATTTAAACGCTTCCTCTCTACACAAAGCTTCCCCATCATATATGCATACAATTAAAAATATGCAAATGAGCCTAGATGAAAATAGAAAACATTTGACCTTTGCTTGATTTTATCTAACGAAATCTTAACTTTTCTCTCCCACTTTTGTTATCAGCAAAAGAGTAATAGTGTTAGAAAAAAATTAGAGATAGAGTGATCAATATTAATCCAACATTAAAAAACTCAATTGAATATAAATATTAAATTTCAATAAAAAATCAGACAAAAATGATAAATACTTTGTTAGGCGCATATTCCACTTTTAGAATGATGGGAATGATGTCATCATGTAAAACCATACAGTTGTGTCTATTTGTGGTATATTTAAATCAGGAATTTGAATATCTACCAACCATGCATAACCGTTAGGACTTTTAAATGAGATTAGTAGTATTCCAATTTATTTTAAAAAAAAGCGAATTCAAGTATCTTCTAACCATGCATAACCGTGAGGACTTTTAAATGGGATTAGAATCAACTTGTTTATTAAAAAAATCAATTTTGATATGCGTTCCATACATGCATAACCGTGAAGACTTTTAAATGAGCATGGAAGCACATAACAAATTCCAAGTAATTCACCCATGCATAACCGTGAGGACTTTTAAATGAGAGTGAATACTTTGGATTTTATTTTAATTTATTTTATTATTATTATTTTTTTAAATTTTATTAAAAAAATGTAAAATGAAAAACGAATAATTCCTGTTTAAAGTACCACATATTGACAAACTATATAGAATTTTGATGAGTGATTGTCGTTAGAAATATGATACAAATAGAGAAGGTCATCGAATTTTTACCAACAGAATGTTTTATAACTCTTGTTTAAATTTCTAAAGAAATTTACTAATTATACCGTCTCGAGTCATAATAAATGATAAATATCAATACTCATCACTTTTTCAATCACTATTTATCTTTTCGATAATTATTAGGAAGTCAAATTAGTCAAAATAGTCTGTTAAAATCAAATTATAAAATCAAATTTTCAAAATGACTGATCTGAAAGCATGGCCAAAAACGATTTTCTCGAAGGGGTTATATGAGAAATTTTTTTGCTATTTGAAAATTATTTGAAATGAAAAATATGCAAATATTTTCTTTGAAAAACGTTGCAGTTAATAAATGTCTCAACAAAAATTAAATTCAACTAGTAATTTTCTATCAACTAGATTACTAGTGTAATCTGCGTCTGAATTTCTCTTTCACTCAAAATTATCACTAATTGAATTTGATAGACCAGACCATGAAATGTGCAACAAAATATCTCAAAATCAATTTTAACAGCTTTTTAAATGACATTCTCTTGAACTTGAATAGAAATCGAGTAAATAATCAAAAACCGTGAATATAGAGTCAGCCGTAAGATAACCAAATGTATTATCATCCAATAAAATACTATTATTAATCCAAACTAATATATATGAAGTAACTCAAAGACTCTACAGATTTCTATAATGTTCTTGGCATAAGAATATAATTGGCCAACAATTTTGAATAAGTCTGAATCAAGACCATCATCATTTCATCATCACATTATTGGCTGATTTAACTCGGATTACGGTGCAGATTATCACATTTAATAAATCGTTCAAATAAATATATCATTACCTGTTTTACCTTTACGATATTTTACGTTGTTGTCCATTATGATTCTGTCACCTTTATACTAGGCTAAGAAACTTTGCTTTGTCGCCCGTTGTGTCCTTTAAACAGCCAGAATCCAAGTAACACTATTGTTGTTCCTTAGCCTGCCACCACACCTACACGTTGAAAGATTTTTGTGACCTATTTGTTTTTATAGGTCCATGATTGTTAGTGACAGAATATTTTGAAAAATAATTTTGTGAAGACCCAAAACTATTTATATATGTTCCTTTCGGCACCTAGATTTGTTTAACTTTGAGAGATTTTATATTTGTGCCTTTTGGAAACCAAATTGGTATCGTTTCCACATGTTTGGGTCTATATCAACAATTATTGTGATTGTGACCATATTTTCTACAAATTATGCACATAGAATTGCCTTGATTAATTTTGTTTTTAAATTTTTTAGATTGATTATATCCAAGTCCTTGTCTAACTGTACTAACAGTTTGCTTCCCTAATAGCATATTCAATGATTTTTCACTTTTTGAAAATTTATTTAAAGTCATTGACAATTGTTGTACCTGTGTTTTGAGAGATTCGTTTTCGTTTAATAATCATGTGCACTTTTTAATCGAATTCTCTCTCCTAGTATTTTCACTCTCTTTCAAAATCAGAATTTCATTTTCAAGTGATTTTATATTAATTTCTGATTTTTTAATTTCTTCTTCAAACAATGGACACTTGTCACACTTAAGGCACTTATTTTGATAGTTTTTAACTAATTGTTCAAGCTGTTCATTTAGTTCAATCAAACTATCTCTTTATGATTCAATTTTAGCATATTTTTCCCTAAGTCGTTCAGGACAGCCATTTACTTCGTGGAAATATATAAGTAGTTGTGAGTGAGTGAGTTTTGATACCTCGCATGGCTCGTCATCATCGCTATCAGTTATATTACCTTGAAGGAACATATCTGCTTTCTCACTCTCACTAATAGTACTTTGATTATCTTCATCACTTGTATTCCACTTGGCTGCAAAACTTCTCCATTTTTATTTCTTTTCAAAGCCGCGTCGATTTTGATGATAATTGGGCTTGATATGCCCGTGTTGGTTGCACTTATGACAGATGATCTTCTGTTCTTCTGAGTAGTCTAGTGCTTTGGCTATTCTGCTTTTCAATTTTTGATTTCGAGCTGGATTTCCGTATTTATAATTCCACCTTTTGAATTTCTTTATTATAAGCTCCAATTCTGCTGCTCCATTATCATCATCATCAGCATCACTTTCAGTTGTTTCTTTAAGAGCTATTGATTTCTTTTTAGTGTCACCTCCTTCACGCTCTTCCTTGAATTTCATCTTGCTCATAAGTGGTGTTCCGATGAGTACTTCAACTTTCATCTGTTTTAAATCTTTTGATTCTTGAATGGCGATCACTTTGGCTTCAAAACTTCGTGGAAGGACTCTGAGGATTTTTCGGACTATCTCTAACTATGTGTATGATTTTCCAAGAGCTTTTGATTTGTATACGATATTGGAAAGTCGTCCATACATCTCTTTGACATTTTCTTCCTTCGCCATTGTGAAGTTCTCGTATTCGTTGCTTAGCATGGCAAGGTGAGATTCTTTGACTTGTGATGTTCCTACGTGAGTCACTTCTAGTGTGTTCCATATTTCCTGCGCAGTTAGACAATGCGAGACACGATTAAATTCAAATTGATCCAATGAATAGATACTAGAATTCGTAGCTTTAGCATTAGCATTTTGTAATTTATTTTCTAATTCTGTCCATTGATCCTTTAATTTATCTATTTTCTGATTATCTACAATTATAGTTGGTGCTCTATAACCCGTCTCAACAATATTCCAAGCGTCAATGGTTTTCAGAAAAATTATCATTCTATTTTTCCAGTAAGCGTATTCACCATTGAACATTGATGGTCTAACTATGGACTGACCCTCCGCAAAAGCATTATTAAAAGAAGCCATTTTAAAAATTCAAAATTTTAAAACAAAAATTGGTTTTTGAAAAACGAATTTTTTAAAACAAAAGTTGACTTCTATTCCTAGCTCTGATACCACTTGTAGGATCGATTTCACCTTACGGGAGGGGGGGGGGTAAATAGGGTGATACTTAATTATAAAAATTGTTGCGGAAGCTTATAAAATTATTTCAACACAGATATATCAAAATTATAGCAGCACAAATAATAGCAGAATAATAAATGCAGAAATAGAACGACACAGAATTTACCCAGCTTCGACAAAACCCTACCTACGTGTTGCACCTAAGGTTTCGACTAGAAGTTAAGTAGTCACACCCTTACACACATAAACTCGCGACACCCGCTACTGACTAATCAAAATCTATGCTCAAAACCCTGCCACAACTCAGCCACTGAGTTGCGAATTCTCAAACTACGCCATGTAATTTGTCCCCTAGTCACACGACTAGTAATTACAATGGTTTTTTTAAAGTAAAATAAAGAACAAAATAACTCTAAACCCTAATTTAAATAAACCAAAGCCTTTATAATAAAACACGGCCGGCCTAACACAATAAAATTAATTCCTTTTTCTTTCTATTATACGGTCGGCTTTGCTCTGCGAAAAAATGGCTCGTTCCTTTTTATTCTTTTTCCTTTTTCTCTGTATAATGGTGGCTTGTTCTCGTTTTCCTTTGCTTGCAAATTAGGGCTTGAGAAAATCAATGAAGCCGAATGGTAGATGGTCGATTACAATTGGTATTTCTCTGTCTTGCTTCGACAATCGACTCCTTCTTCAATTCGAATATGGCTCATCGATTTGATCGAGTTCGACGATTTGGTATGTGTAACAACCCGCATATTTGGAAATTTTATATTTAAATATTTTATTTAAATATTTTATCGATACTCGGAATTTAGTCCGAAAAGCTACTTTTTGCATACGGTCGAATTAGGACTCGGGACCACTCCCATTGAGTTTAAAATGCCGTTTGCGACCTTTTTGAGTATAAACTTTGATATATTTGGAGTTAGTCAAAAATTTGACCTTTTTCACTTTGGGTTTGAGTTTGGGTTCAGCCCACTAGCCAACTTAAACTCAAAACTGAACCACTCTTCCCCATTCACCCTCACTTCTTCCTCTTTTCAGTTCTAAGGCAATAATGGTGGGAGAGATTGGAAATTAAAACTCCAAAACCCTAGTTCCTCTTGCAACCTCAAATTCCTAGCTCCAAATTCAAGAGAACTCATTGATAAGCATTCTCTTCTTCTTCTCCAACTTATTCTCTTACCAATTTCAGAAATTCCTAAACCTAATTTTGGGAATGTTCTTGTTTTGAGCACAGATTCAAGCTCATTTGGGTTGCGTTGAAGAGAGGTTGATTCTCCATTTGCTTTCAAGCTTCTTCTTGTTTGATTTTGTAAAAAGGTGAGATTTTTATCTCACATCTTTGTCTATAATTATCTTCGATTGTTAGGTATGAATTCCTAACGTTTATTCATGTGCAATTGGTTTTGGTTTGGATCGATTTCGTGTATATTCCAATTTTTGGTGTTTTGGTCTAATTTATGAAAATCCTATTATGGATATTTGGACACTGATATTTGAGGCGTATCGAAGAGCCGTTTAGGCTGGGTTGTCATTCGACGTAATTCCTTAGTCATCGCCATTTGCTCGTTCGATCGTTTTCGATATTCGTTTGGCCATTTTTGGCCTAGGTTCAGGGAATGCCCTGAACCCTTCATTCAGACGTCTGAAACGTAATATTCAGACGTCTGAATATTGTTCTGGGAAGATTTCTATTCCCAGATTCAGACGTCTGAATATATGGTTTCAGACGTCTGAATTGGTTCATTTGGAACTAGAAAGGAAATGGGCTAAAAAGTGTCTATTTCAGACGTCTGAAACACTTGATTCAGACGTCTGAATTGTGTTCTGGAAATCTTTATATTTCCAGATTCAGACGTCTGAACCACTTGTTTCAGACGTATGAAACTGCAGTGTTTTGCCTGCTTGCCTATTTTGTTTACGAATTCCAATTTTTATCGACTTGTGTTGGTTCCCTTCTATTGTTATCATTTAATTATCAACTTTGATGAAATTTTCTTGGGAACTTTTGGAAATATCCACTTTGATGGATTTAATATCGATTTCTTTGATTCACGTCTTCGTATGTGAATTTTAGTGATTGATTGTTCTTACAATCTTCTTTGTGATTTGTCACTTTAAAAATATAAAGGTTTTCTATACTAGTAGTAAATATAAAAACTCTTTCCTCAAACGATTTCAATACTATTTTAATACCAAATTCGTTTATAAAACCGTTTTCCAATCTATTAGTATATACAAACCTTTACCTCACTCGTATGAGAAATCTACTTAAACGAATTAGTAAAACAAGTGGTATGAAACGCTTGCGTTCACTTTGTTGGTTAATTCTTGGACTTGTTCGATTGAAACTCTTGTGACAATTTTCTAGTGGAGATCTACAATTTGTTCGTAAATATTTAAGTTAACTAGTGGTTATGGGACATGATGCTAAGCTCATATATTTACTAGCTTACTGTAATCGACACTTCTCGTTGATCATGACGATCATCTTTGTGATTTAGACTAGCAATGTGCGATGTCTCTTTGTCTACGAGGGAGACTAAACCCCGTTTTGTGGAGTTTCAACTCAATTTG
The DNA here is from genome assembly GCA_030765085.1 of Allium cepa. Taxonomy (NCBI): domain Eukaryota; kingdom Viridiplantae; phylum Streptophyta; class Magnoliopsida; order Asparagales; family Amaryllidaceae; genus Allium; species Allium cepa. Next base: position 140,044,733 of record CM060940.1, on the reverse strand, counting down.
GTGGGGTAGCAACCCATGGTCTTCGGGCCGTTTGTGGAGCTTCGGCTCAATTTGTGATGGTTAGCAACCATGCAATTAGCGTTCCGTTTGTGATACACGTGTTGGTGGGCTTTATGCTCCCGTTTGTTATAGGCCTTCCCCCTTTTGTGATTTCTGGATTTCTTGAGATGATTTCTAGAATTTTTGCTTCACCAATTTTCGTGATTTCCATTGATAAGTTTTATCAATATTTGTGCATTGGTGAATTTGTGTGTCACTGACTTTTGTGATTGGCATTGATATAATTGTCGATATTTATGGTTTGGTGAACGAAATGAGGAGTATGACATTTCTTTGATTCTTGTGTAGATTTGGTGATATTGATTAATCTCTCGTTGATTTTCAATTACTTATATATATCACAACTTGGCATTATGATTATTATGTGTTTAGTCATATCTCTTATTCTATATCGTTTCATCTGATATTTATAGTGAGACTGATCCGTTTATTATTTTCTTATTAAATAATACTCGGGTCAGACCGAGATGTTACAGGTGCTTCTGCTTGACTTCTCCCCTGGGATCCATTACTCTGACCTTTTGCTTACTACTTAGATTAGTAGTTTTTGTTGTATACTCTTGAGATATTGACTCATTGATGTATTCTTTTGTATAGCACATGTTGCTATTATTTTGTGTTATTGTGGATCTTTTTGACCACTACTCTGATATACACTTCCATGTGTTAATTATATATTCATATCTTCTTCCGCCTTTGTGATATGAATTATCTGTGACTGATTTATGTTATGTTTATTTCTGTATTTGTTTTCGAAGATATTATAGCCACTGTGTAGTAGCTTTGAGTTTGTGTCGGTATGTCGGATTTCCTCTTGATAAAGTATTGCATGTTATACCATCTGACATATCGATGCTCGCACAAAGCAATTACACGGATGGTCTCTCCTCAACAGCCTTATTCTCCTTGCTAGTTGACAGCATTCACCGTAATGTTCTTGGCTAGCGTGGGTATAGAGGTGGGGCGCCACAGCTTGGTATCAGAGCCAAACTTCGGAACAATGTAGAATAACTTAACAAGGATCATCGTCCTAAGTCCATCTTAGGAGTTATACCTTAGGATTAATTCGAGTCTTTGTACCTTTCAATCCTATTTTCTTTTATGATTCCTTGTTTTATTTATCAAGATTTCTTGATAATTGTTTGGTGAATAACCTTTTTCTTCTTGTTCTTTCTTTCTTTCTTTCTAAAGGAAGAGAAATGTCTAGACCAGGCCGCCCCAGAGCCGTGCCATCTAGTACTCCACCCCAGGATGGAGTTTTTATGACTGCTCAACAGCTTCTTGATTTGGTAACTAATGCTCAAGCAGCTGGAGCTAACCCGGAACCTACTCACCCAAAGTCGGGATTTGCACGCTTGCGCAGCGATTACACTAATTTGGGTGGGGAGCCATTCAAAGGTTCCGAAACTGTTATTGAAGTACAGGCTTGGCTAAGGTCATGCGATCGAATCTTTTCTCGCATGAATCTTATTGACCTTCACCGAGTTCAGGTGGCCTCTAGTATGCTCCGAGAAAGAGCATTGGACTGGTACGAGCTTCTTATTTCTGAGATTAATGAAGCGGATCTCACCTGGGGGCAATTCTGAGAACGCTTCGAGTTGAAATTTGCACCAGAAGCAGAGAAAGTGACATTGGCTCAACGATTTATAGACCTTGTTCAAGGTGAGTCCTCCGTGACTGATTACGTCGCCTCCTTCGAGTCGCTTTCCAAATATGGGGTTGAATACATCAACACCCCTTTAAAGAAGAACCAGAGGTTCGTCTATGGCTTAAACAAAAATCTCAAGAAGCCATTACTTCTAAAATTAGAAGTTTCTTTCGACCAACTTGTTGATATCGCTCTTCGCCTTGAAGAGGCAGATAGGGAGCATGATGTTGAAGTGGTGGATTCCAAACCAAGCTTCAACAACAACAAGAAGAGGCCAAACAAATTCAAAGGCCCTTATCCTAATAAGAAAGGGAAGCAAGCAACCTCCGTGGCAAAGACTTCTTCCTTTGGTCGTGGGGAATGCTATAATTGTGGTTCGAAGGACCATTACGCGAACAATTGTCCAAAGTCTCTCTCTTGTCGCTACTGCAAAGGTCCCGGTCATGTTATATCCTCATGCCCCAAGCTTCAGGGCAGGAAAGAGGGAAAGCTTAATGTTGCTCAAGCCCCTGGCAACACATCTCGTGGCTAAGGTATTTCTCATTCTATTCTGGATGGAATTATTTTATTTCGTGATCATCCTATTCGAGTTCTTTTTGATACGGGTGCGTCCCATTCTTTTATATCAAAGGAACTTGTTGATACTTTTTCTTTGGATGTTTTGTGTTTAATGACTTCTTTGAGAATTGCGAATCCGGTTGGTGGATCCGCGACAATCAGTTTATTGTGTAAAGATGTCGAGATTATTTTGTGTGATTTTTCTTTCCGAGTCGATTTGCATGTCATGCGTTATTTAGGCTTTGGAATGATTTTGGGAATGGATTGGCTTAACCGTTATGAAGCTCATATCCTATGTCCTGAGCGGACTATTCATCTTCGACATCCTCAATCTGTTAAGCAGATTTCTATTAATCTTAAAGATTAAGATTTCAGCTTGGTTGCATCTTTATATTCTTTAAATCCTCGAGATGACGATGATGATGATGAGGGTGATATTATTTCTCTTATTCACATCGTTTGTGAATTTTCCGACATATTCGAGCCCGTTTTAGGATTACCACCTAAGCGAGCAATTGAGTTCAGAATTAATCTTATTCCTGGAGCTCAACCTATCACTCGTCCTCCTTATCGTATGTCCAATAAAGAAAACGAGGAGATGCGTAAACAATTATCCGAATTGGAGACGAAGCAATTTATTCCCTCTAGCTCCTTGCCTTGGGGAGCTTCAGCTATTTTTGTGAAGAAATCCGATGGAACACTTAGGCTTTGCGTTGACTACCGCAAGCTTAATAATCTTACTATCAAAAATAAATATCCTTTACCTCGGATTGATGATCTATTCGATCAACTTAGTGGTGCTAGAGTCTTTTCACAATTAGACTTAGCTGTTGGATTTGATCAGCTTCGTATTGCAGAGGATAGTATTCCTTTGACATCGTTCCGTACTTGTTATGGATCTTATGAATGGCTTGTTATGCCATTTGGTCTAACGAATGCTCCGGCTTATTTCGTTAACCTTATGAATAGAGTTTTCAAAGACTTCCTCGACCGGTTTGTTCTCATCTTTATCGATGATATTCTTGTGTATTCTAAAATCGAGGAGGAGCATGAAAAACATCTTCGGATTGTGTTGGAAACTCTTAGGAGTAATCGTTTAAAGGCAAAATTTTCTAAATGCCATTTTTGGCAATCTCGTGTGAAGTTTCTCGGTCATATTATTTCCTAATCCGGAATTTCCGTGCATCCTTCAAAGATTGAAGCGATTCAAGATTGGAAGAGACCGGAGAGTGTGACGGAGATTCGTAGTTTTCTTGGATTGGCGGGTTATTACCGCCGTTTTATCAAAGACTTTTCTAAAATTGTCGTGCCTCTCACTGGCTTAACCAAGAAAGGTGTTAAATACATTTGATCGGACAAATGTTAAACTTCTTTTCAGAAACTAAAGGAACTTCTTTCTGATGCTCCTGTTCTTGATATTCCCGAGGGGAATCAGGATTTCGTTGTTTATACCGATGCTAGTCGCGTTGGTTTGGGTGTCGTTCTTATGCAAAGAGAACGTGTTATTGCTTATGCTTCTAGGCAATTGAAGCCTGCTGAGACCAGATATGCCACTCATGATTTAGAGCTTGCGGCTATTGTTTTCGCCCTTCGGATTTGGCGTCATTATCTCCTAGGAGAGAAATTTGTTCTTTATACCGATCATAAGTCTTTGAAGTATTTGTTCTCTCAGAAGGAACTTAATTTGCGTCAACAGCGTTGGCTCGAATTTCTTGCACCGTATGATCTCGACACCCTTTATACTCCCGGAAAGGGAAATCGTGTTGCCGATGCACTTAGTCGCAAGCAACAAGCGGTTGTTTCTATGATGATATCCGAATGGAATGATCTCGAGATATTATCCTCTTGTGAGATTCGAGACCGTGCCTCCGATTTATGTTCATCACATGTGTTATGTAGCCTTGAGGCTCATCCTTCTCTTTTAGACCGCATTCTTGAAGCTCAAAGGCTAGATTCCGAAATGGCTCTTCTTGGCCAAAATATTAAGGATAAAATTGATATTGAAGGATTGAAAGAATTTGATATTGATTCTCGTGGCGGCATTCGAAAATTTGATAGACTTATCGTACCAAATATTATTGATCTTCGTAAGGATATTTTAGAAGATTCTCATCGTTCTAAATTCACCATTCATCCCGGTAGTAGTAAAATGTACGCGGATATGAAGCGACTATATTATTGGGAGGGAATGAAATTTGATATTGCTAACTTTGTTAAGTGTTGCATGACTTTCCAGCTTGTTAAAGCCGAACATCAAAGGCCCGGTGGGTTATTACAACCTTTAGAAATTCCAATTTGGAAGTGGGACCAAATTTCCATGGATTTTATAGATGGCCTTCCCCGTTCTCGTTCGGGTCATGATAGCTTATGGGTGATCGTTGATAGACTTACTAAATCCGCCCATTTTATTCCCGTTCGGTCTAACCGAACCGTTCCTCTTTTGGACAAACTCTTTGTTAAAGAGATTGTTAAATTTCATGGAGTTCCTACTTCTATTGTTAGTGATCGTGATCCATTGTTTACTAGTGGGTTTTGGAAGAGTCCTTAAAAAGCTTTGGGAACGAAGCTCAATTTTAGCACCGCTTATCATCCTCAGTCCGATGGACAAACCGAGCGTGTGAATCAAACACTTGAAGATCTTCTTCGTGCTTGTGTGCTTGATTTTGGGGGAAGTTGGGAAGATCATATTTTCCTTGTTGAATTCTCCTATAATAATAGCTTCCATTCTAGTATTGGTATGGCACCTTTTGAGGCACTCTACGAAAGGCCATGCCGATCTCCTTCTTGTTGGCTTGAGACCGGTGAGAAGCTGGTTTTAGGTCCAGATTTTATTCGTGATTCCACAGAAAAGATTGATCTTATTTGTCATAGGATGAAAGAAGCCCAGAGTAGACAAAAATCCTATGCCGATAATCGAAGAAGGAAATTAGAATTTTCTGTTGGAGATTCTGTTTTTATTCGTGTTTCACCAATGAAAGGTGTTGTACGTTTCAGTCGATCGGGAAAATTAACGCCTCGATATATTGGGCCATTTCCTATCACTGAACGTATTGGTTCCATGACTTATCGCCTTTTATTACCGGCTCAATTTTCTGCTATCCATGATGTGTTTCACGTTTCTCAACTTCGGAAATGTCTTCGAGATTCCGATTCTATTCTTGAGCCCGTTGTTGTGGAAGAGATTGAAGTTTCGTCTAATTTAACTTATGAGCAGCATCCTATTCGAATTGTTGCTTCGGAGGTCAAACGCCTTCGAAATAAAGATGTCCCGCTTGTTAAAGTCCAATGGTCTTCAAATCCTAAGGATTGTTCTTGGGAATCTAAAGAGTTCATCGAGCGAACACATCCGGACTTGCATTCTCGTGCTCTTTGAGGTGAACCTTTTATTTCAAATTTCTTTTGTGTTGAATATGCTTTTATGGTTGTTACTATATATCTTCTTTTTAAATATTGCGAGGACGCAATTTCTTTAAGGAGGGGAGTCTGTAACAACCCGCATATTTGGAAATTTTATATTTAAATATTTTATCGATACTCGGAATTTAGTCCGAAAAGCTACTTTTTGCATACGGTCGAATTAGGACTTGGGACCACTTCCATTGAGTTTAAAATGCCGTTTGCGACCTTTTTGAGTATAAACTTTGATATATTTGGAGTTAGTCAAAAATTTGACCTTTTTCACTTTGGGTTTGAGTTTGGGTTCAGCCCACTAGCCAACTTAAACTCAAAACTAAACCACTCTTCCCCATTCACCCTCACTTCTTCCTCTTTTCAGTTCTAAGGCAATAATGGTGGGAGAGATTGGAAATTAAAACTCCAAAACCCTAGTTCCTCTTGCAACCTCAAATTCCTAGTTCCAAATTCAAGAGAACCCATTGGTAAGCATTCTCTTCTTCTTCTCCAGCTTATTCTCTTACCAATTTCAGAAATTCCTAAACCTAATTTTGGGAATGTTCTTGTTTTGAGCATAGATTCAAGCTCATTTGGGTTGTGTTGAAGAGAGGTTGATTCTCCATTTGCTTTCAAGCTTCTTCTTGTTTGATTTTGTAAAAGGTGAGATTTTTATCTCATATCTTTGTCTATAATTATCTTTGATTGTTAGGTATGAATTCCTAACGTTTATTCATGTGCAATTGGTTTTGGTTTGGATCGATTTCATGTATATTCCAATTTTTGGTGTTTTGGTCTAATTAATGAAAATCCTATTATGGATATTTGGACATTGATATTTGAGGCGTATCGAAGAGCCGTTTAGGCTGGGTTGTCGTTCGACGTAATTCCTTAGTCATCGCCATTTGCTCGTTCGATCGTTTCCGAGATTCGTTTGGCCATTTTTGGCCTAGGTTCAGAGAATGCCCTGAACCCTTCATTCAGACGTCTGAAACGTAATATTCAGACGTCTGAATATTGTTCTGGGAAGATTTCTATTTCCAGATTCAGACGTCTGAATATATGGTTTCAGACGTCTGAATTGGTTCATTTGGAACCAGAAAGGAAATAGGCTAAAAAGTGTCTATTTCAGACGTCTGAAACACTTGATTCAGACGTCTGAATTGTGTTATGGAAATCTTTATATTTCCAGATTCAGACGTCTGAACCACTTGTTTCAGACGTCTGAAACTGCAGTGTTTTGTCTGCTTGCCTATTTTGTTTACGAATTCCAATTTTTATCGACTTGTGTTGGTTCCCTTCTATTGTTATCATTTAATTATCAACTTTGATGACATTTTCTTGGGAACTTTTGGAAATATCCACCTTGATGGATTTAATATCGATTTCTTTGATTCACGTCTTCGTATGTGAATTTTAGTGATTGATTGTTCTTACAATCTTCTTTGTGATTTGTCACTTTAAAAATATAAAGGTTTTCTATACTAGTAGTAAATATCAAAACTCTTTCCTCAAACGATTTCAATACTATTTTAATACCAAATTCGTTTATAAAACTGTTTTCCAATCTATTAGTATATACAAACCTTTGCCTCACTCGTATGAGAAATCTACTTAAACGACTTAGTAAAACAAGTGGTATGAAACGCTTGCGTTCACTTTGTTGGTTAATTCTTGGACTTGTTCGATTGAAACTCTTGTGACAATTTTCTAGTGGAGATCTACAATTTGTTCGTAAATATTTAAGTTAACTAGTGGTTATGGGACATGATGCTAAGCTCATATATTTACTAGCTTATTGTAATCGACACTTCTCGTTGATCATGACGATCATCTTTGTGATTTAGACTAGCAATGTGCGATGTCTCTTTGTCTACGAGGGAGACTAAACCCCGTTTTGTGGAGTTTCGACTCAATTTGGTGGGGTAGCAACCCATGGTCTTCGGGCCGTTTGTAGAGCTTCGGCTCAATTTGTGATGGTTAGCAACCATGCAATTAGCGTTCCGTTTGTGATACACGTGTTGGTGGGCTTTATGCTCCCGTTTGTGATAGGCCTTCCCCCTTTTTATGATTTCTGGATTTCTTGAGATGATTTCTAGAATTTGTGCTTCACCAATTTTCGTGATTTCCATTGATAAGTTTTATCAATATTTGTGCATTGGTGAATTTGTGTGTCACTGACTTTTGTGATTGGCATTGATATAATTGTCAATATTTATGGTTTGGTGAACGAAATGAGGAGTATGACATTTCTTTGATTCTTGTGTAGATTTGGTGATATTGATTAATCTCTCGTTGATTTTCAATTACTTATATATATCACAGCTTGGCATTGTGATTATTATGTGTTTAGTCATATCTCTTATTCTATATCGTTTCATCTGATATTTATAGTGAGACTGATCCGTTTATTATTTTCTTATTAAATAATACTCGGGTCAGACCGAGATGTTACAGGTGCTTCTGCTTGACTTCTCCCCTGGGATCCATTACTCTGACCTTTTGCTTACTACTTAGATTAGTAGTTTTTGTTGTATACTCTTGAGATATTGACTCATTGATGTATTCTTTTGTATAGCACATGTTGCTATTATTTTGTGTTATTGTGGATCTTTTTGACCACTACTCTAATATACACTTCCATGTGTTAATTATATATTCATATCTTCTTCCGCCTTTGTGATATGAATTATTTGTGACTGATTTATGTTATGTTTATTTCTGTATTTTTTTTCGAAGATATTATAGCCACTATGTAGTAGCTTTGAGTTTGTGTCGGTATGTCGGATTTCCTCTTGATAAAGTATTGCATGTTATACCATCTGACATATCGATGCTCGCACAAAGCAATTACACGGATGGTCGCTCCTCAACAGCCTTATTCTCCTTGCTAGTTGACAGCATTCACCGTAATGTTCTTGGCTAGCGTGGGTATAGAGGTGGGGCGCCACGGTATGTGATTTATTCCTTTTGCTTTTCTGTTATGCTTGCTTGAACTCGATCGATTGAAAGCCGATGATGATTGGGTTTTTATATAGGGCTCGCAACCCTTGATTTTTGTTCGTATTCAATTATTTGAATTTGTCAATTTATTCATCTTGGCCATTCGATTTTGTTTTGATGTTGATGATTTCTATGACTTTGTCAATTTCGTATAATTTCTGGAAGCTTGATTCACACGTCTTCGATTCTGACTCGTTTGATTTCTTGGACATCATGGCAGTGAATTGCATTGACAATGTTGATTTAGACTTTGTTTACTTTGACTCTGGTCAGTTGCTCATGGCTTCAACTTGGTTTTGCTTGATGTTGTGCAAATAGTATCTTTCAACAAAAGGCAATGTATTTTCTACTTCCACCCAGTCATTTGTATTATCATCTTTTGAATTCTTCGTAACTGTAGAGTCAAAGTTTTCATCACCAACATTTCCTATTCTGGCCCATGATCGTCAATGTCATTGTTAACTGTTACTATTTCTGTCTTGGCTTTTTTTTACATGTATGTACAACATTGTCATTAATTTCATTGCTCCTTTTAGTTGTTGAGGAGTTCGTTGAAGATGTAACATTGATGTTTGTAACTCCATTTGAAATATCCCTCAATACACATTTGTCGAACACTTGAGTAGTTGTTGGTTGCATCACTGGCAAATGAATCATCTGGATATAGGATAGTGTGGGAGCTTGTATACTTCATGTGTACTTCCTGTTAGAGTTGTGCTTGCCTTTGAGTTTCATTTGTTCCAGACCTGAATGTGCAGTCTTTGGTTGTGAATTGTGTTTGAAATGCTGGTATCGCTGGTGCATGTGCTTATGCATTGACTTCTTGTAGCATTTGAGGTTGCTATAGCATTTGAGGTTGCTATGCACTGTGCATTTGATAGCCTCGAGCCTGTTGATTCATTAGAACTTAGTTGTAGCCTTTGTGCATTTTTTATGTCATTAACTTGTACTGTCTAGTTGAGTTCTGTACTTGCATTATCTAGTTTCACAGTTGCATACATGTTGTTGCCTTTTACTTGTGTACCATCTGGAGCTTGCCGTATAAATTTTGATATGCTGGCTTGAGTTGCATCACTGGTCTTTGCATTGAGTACAGAATTGCATTCACTTGGTTGGAGCTTTACTTTGTTTTGCACTTGTAGTCTGAGTATATTGCACACTCTGGCCTTCATGTATACTTGCTGTGCATTGAGGTTGCTCCCGACCATTTTATTGCATTTAGATTTGTTTTTCGAATTACACCTGAGTTGAATCCAGCTTGTAGCTCGGGTTTGATCTTGTGCTGAATATTGTGACATTATTTTTACTGCACTAGAGTTGAACCCGGCGTTTTGGGTTTGACCTGTGCTCACATGTCCCTGCAATTCTATCAAATGTATATATCGGTGTGCTCGGCCTTGTAGCATATACTGTGATACACTGTGTGTGTCACAAGATGTTCGTGTATGATGAATTCAAAATTAAATGATGACGAACAACCCAAATAACCGAGGCAAATATTATTTTCAAAATTCATGTTTTATTTTATACTGCAAAAATATTTCCTTTTCAATTTTACTGCGTCAATATTTATTTTTGTAGGTTGCTCAGATGCTGGATTCAGTTTGGAGTGAAGTTGAAGATAAATACGAGTTGAGTGAATGAGTGATATGTAGTAAGGTCAAATGTAAATGTGAATCGTGATGTAATCAAAATTGTGCTATAATTGAAATTGTATATATGTATAGTGAGAGCTTGAAATTTTTACTATTCAAAAATTGTAATAAACATTTGTTTGAAAAAAAATTCTGTTTGAATTCAAATTCTGTGTTATTTTTTTATTCAGCAAATATTTATTTAATCTATGAAAAATAAAATAGCACTTTAACAAATACATTTAAATGAATATATATATATACATGTTTATTATCATCAAACAAAAATCATATAATCGCATGTTCAACACTAGGAGCTAAACCATAGGCCGAAACTATAATTGTTTAGGTGCGGAAAACTATATATTTAAAAAACTTCATGTGATTTCATGGACTGGTGTGTGACTTATAGCATGTTTTATCTGTATATTACACTATTTTAACCTCTTTCGGTATTATAGCCATATCTTTTGTTGTGTTTAATACTTTTAAACTTAGCCAAGGGTATATGATTGACGCTTTAGTTATTTGAAAAAAAGAATAATCTATATTGGTTTATAATTATAAAGTATCTTGAAGAATACTTATATATATATACTTTCGATTTGTGATGGCTTTCGGATGAATGTAGTAAAAGTCAAAAGATCTAGGATAGTGCACTATTACTTTTTTTCTATACCATGTGTTAGGAGATAGAGTACACATATACTGTGTGTTAGGATTCCAACCACGATGCGATAAAAAGTTTGCAGGATCTAATTCCTTATTGCGTATTCGGCTTAGTTCCATGTGTAGTCAAATTGATTTTTTATGGATTTCATATTTTGTCACGCCCCTGGTTTATACAAGATATTTATATATGTCAAATGGGCTTGATAAATATGATTGTAGAAATTTTACCTATTTTTCTTACATAATACGCTAGTGTATTTTAAAATATGATCTGAACATCTTGGATAATTTCTATGACATGATATGTTAAAATATACATATTGATGAATGCTACCAATATTTGCTATAACCGGTAAAGATGTTTTCTATTAAAATTTTAAAATACACCCATACGACATGACATGGGATTTGGATTAAATAGCTACCTCATTCAGTCAGTGTTGCTCATGATACTACACATAAACATTTGATGTGCGGATAAGTAAAGTTCGATTTTGGGCATTTAATGGAGAACCCGAAGTGAAGCATTTTTAGCTTTTTTTTGTAGTATAGATCTTGATGTACATATATGTATGAAGTCAAAGGCAAGACCTTATGTAAACTAGATTGTATTGAAAGTATGAATGTATAATATTTCTCCTACTTGAAATCATCTCCTCTAGATGATTTAATGTTCTGGCATTTCTCCTTGCAAATTTGTGACACTATTATGATGACACCGTATTAAGATGGTAGCACTTCCGAGTCCGGCCAAGAGTGTCAGAGCGGGGTGTTATAGTTATGGTGTAAGGGGGCTTGTGGATAGCTTAGATTGTGGGAAAATTAGCATGAAATGAGATCCACTCTTTTCTTTCTTCTATCCACTATTTAAGCATCCCTAACCCTAATTAGACATTATCTTTGGATGCCTCCTATTTCCTTCATTACTGGCCAAATTCATACCCTAGTCTCTCCTTCAATACAAAGTCAAATCAAGTTAGGTTCGAACGATATTCGATAGCTAAAGGTCAAATGTTAAAGGACTAGCAATCAACTGAATTAAAAATGGTTTCAAAGAGGAGAGCATACCTTTTTTAAGTGTAGTTCATGGCTTGGGACTATGGTATGATTTTATAGTTAATAATTATTGGTATAATGTTTTATCATATATGTATATGTTTATGTATATTATGTTGTTAGTTAAGTGACGATTCTAATATGTAAGCAATGTTGTCATAAATCAGTTTGGCTATATGCATGTGTATATTTATGCTTAGTAAAAAACAGTTTTTTTAATCATATATGTCAGGTCATTGTGGCCATATAAAATAAAATAATTATTATATTTTACTATATTAATATACATGGTATTTAATTATATACATATATATATATATCTTATAATTAGTTGCAACATTATATCATTATTAAATTAGTCATATAATTTTATTTATAATGTATTATAGCGATATAATTTTTGAAAGCAAAATCTAATTTTTTTAATAAATATTTTATTATTATTTAATATTATTTTAATCGATTTACTTCGCTAATAAATTATATTAATTCAAAAATGTCTTAAAATCTTATTTTAAAATTTTCTAAAATTTTATTAGCACCATAAGTTTCTGGTCAAAAAATAAAATAAAAAATTCTATTTTTAATATTTAATTATTTAAAATGACTATAATAAATACATTAAGCCAAGAAAATGAGGAAAATTTATTCAAGCCATAAAATATAAGTTAAGATTTTCTAGAATTTTAAATTTTAAATAAAAATTACGAAAGTAATTTTTATTAATGTTTTGTTAATTTGAATGAATAATGAATCAAAAATGCACTTTACAACTAAAATCAAATTTTTTTGTGTTGTGTGTATGATTTGGAAATAATTTTTTAATTTATTTATATATATTATAAATATATATTTATGCATATATATATATATATTATTTTATTATTTTATATATGTACACACATATTATTCATGGATTACAAAGTATAAATGTATACTTTAATGTCTAAAATAAATTTTATATATTTAAATTAATATATTATAATAATATGTATATTCATAATATTTATACTTTATTTATATGATAATATATATATATATATATTAATATATTTTAATTATATTATATATATATATAGTTATTTGAATTAACTTGAAATATATATATATACACACACACATTTTATGATAGTTATATAAAATAATAGCTCACGTACACACATATATTTGGACAACATATACTTGGATGTTGGATAAGCTAACGTGTACGATGCGATGTAAATCCCAACATCTATACATGGGCATGTTATACCTTGCATGGGTTGATATGTCATATACACACGTACACATACACACACACACACACACACATACATACATACATTTATATATCTATGTGTGTGTGACACACGACACACACGCGCATACATATCATTATATAAATGAAAAAAAACTATATAGTTTATAAATTTTAAATAAAATAATAGATTTTATTTAGATGATATTTAGAAATGTTTTTGATGAATTAGACTTCATAGGCCCAATAAAGATCCAATAAGAGAATTTTTTGAAATTCACTCTTTAACTTCTGCTGTAGGCTGACCCAGTTCCAACAATGGTATCGGAGCCTAAGAGCCCATATGGTCTAAAGTTGTCATGTTAGAGTTGGCTATTAACCTTACAGCCCAAAAGTTGTCCCTAATAGTAAAGGCCCGATTTGAATTAGGCCTTAGGCTAATTTTCAAAATTGATTGAAAATTAAAAGTATAACATTTTATATTTAAAAGTCAAATTCAGAATAAGATATACATATATTATAAAAGTTATAATATAAATTTTTTTTGAAAACGTATGAAAATAATATAAATTAATTTTGAAAATTTAAATTTTATTAATAAGATTAATAAAATATATAAAAATTAATTAAATAAGTTAATTAACGAAAAATATATACATGCATTATATATTTTGATATATGTTATGATATTTTAAAATTTTTAAGATACCATATGTTTACATGTATGTATATAATATGAATTTTCGAAGTTAATATAATTTAACTAAAATTGTTTAATTGTTTAGTTAAATAGATTAATTAAAATTTAATTAATTAAATAAATGAATTAGATAAATTAACTAAAGGTTAACTAATTGAATAAAATATACACATGTATATGATAGATGCGTTATATTATAAAGGTTATAATATATAATAGAACATTAAATAAAAATGATATATATTAATATAAAATTAATTAAAATGTTAATTAATTAAAATTAATTAAATAATATTTAATTAATATAATTTTATACATAAGACTGTTATATAAGTGATATGAGATATAAAATTTATATATTAATAAAACTTATATAATATGAATGTATAAACTAAAGGTGGAACATTAAGAAACCCTAAATAGAATTAAAGAATAAATACATACATCAATGTATGTACATCATGATTTTTATGTGTTCGACATTTGAACCGTGAGGGTATCTCAAAAGAAGTACATTATTTCATAAGTAGATATCGCTCAATATACTAAAGATTACGAATCTTCAATATAATGTTGCCCTCTACTATATATATATATATATATATATATATATATATTAATAAATTACTTGCATACTCCTTAGTTGTTGAACAAACTCAAGCTAGGGATGTTACGTATAGTATTAGTAATATATTGAATAGACAAGGTAAGATAACTATATATGTTTGTTGAGAAAACTTAAGGTACATATACTATACTTAGGCCGTCGCAATACGTAGGTACGAGTGAATAATTTCATTTCAATTTATTGAGCAAAGTCAAAGTTGAAGTAAAATTAGGACAAGGAATAAAGGGTTAGGAGTTGTATACGATACAGCTAATAAGGAGTTATCCATCGTCCGTGGAGCTATGACTTATTGAGGAAACTCAATGTCAGAATTCCAAGACGGATGAGTCCTAACACCCACTAATGAAGTCAAAAGACTTCTATGTTTCGACTTAAAGTTTGGTGAAACATAAAAGACCGGTGGGAGCCTTATTAGAAAAATAAAATGATAACATTTAACTTTTCTGATATTGCACAAACATATGATATATAATGTTATAATAATCTACATTGATAAATTTATGCATTTAATACGATTGATAAAAAGTATATCAATTAAGATATACAAATGAACTGAATTGAAGGTTGACAAATAGACATATAATACACACACACACTTACTATTAAATACTTCTTGCATGCTATTATTTTCTATACCCATGCAAGTACCTAATTTTACAACTATTTAATACATTCCTAATTTGGTCGTTCACACGCTTTTTTGGTCAAGACCATGTATTGCATTCTACGGGATTCGAAATCTAAAAGCAATATAGGGTTATGAATATTTGATCAATTTATTATCGCATATGAGCATTATATGGGGAATGGTTACAATTCATAATGTACGATACTTCGATGAATTTAGTGCATTCTAAATAAATAAATGGTACTATGAGATCGAGTATCCAATTTGATTGATTATGTAAAGATCGCATTATGTTAAATGTAACACAAGACCAAAAAAATAGATCTAAGGAATCGATCGCTGATATCTCAGTTTGATAATTTTATGCAAAGTGTAACATATTTGATGTTCGTAAATGTTAAGGACATACAGATGCATTTTTTTAAAGAGTTCGTTATGATATTGTAGTAAGGATATACTTTTAAATGGTTTAAGCATTTAGAAAGAAAAAGAATGTAAAAGAGTAGATGTGATTTAAAGTACAGTTAGGATGAAGAGAGTGAATAGTCACTTTTTCTACATAAAAAACATTGGAAACGAGAATTATAATAATAATAATTGATACTTAACATTGGAATAAGAAATACGATTTCAATTCCAAAATGTATTTACATATAGAAAATTATTTTCTATGAGATTTATTTCTTTAAGTTCAAGATATTTGATTAAAGAACTCTGCTATAAATTAGCTGCAATTTATGAAGGTAATATTAAGTGAATGACATACCTCTAAAATTAGTAAGAGTAATGGCAGAAATGGTGGAAGAATGTCATATAACACTTATTGATTGCATCAAACTACGGAAATTGTTTTCGTAAAACGTACGGCACATTATTTATGAAAAAATGAGTATTTTTCAGTGTCGATTAAAAAGTCGACATAGTTATATTTCAATATGAATATTATGAATATTCATTTGGAAATAAAACTATAATGTGGTATATGTTTTCACAACAGAAGTGATGCAATTAAAAATATTAAAGTATCTAAAATTATTTACAATTATTTTGAAATTTTTTATAAGCCGTAATTTTGAGAAATAATTTTTATTATATGATTATGAATCATATTATACTGGTTAATTAAATCTCAAACAATTTAAGGGCAATGCATTCATTTATTGGAAGCATCATAAGTTCATGAACTCTTTGGAATGATACATACAGATGTATGCAATCATAAACCTGTTAATACCAAAATGGTTCCACGTACTTTATCTTATTCACCAATGAGTTATCTCATACATGGACATGTTATTTGATACACGTGTATAAGTCTTTGATAACCCCATAGAATATAAAATGGAAGTAAATAATGTAACATATGACAGAAATTATTCGATTTGATCAAATGAGTGAGTATATTAGAAGGTGTTCCATATGTACCTAACATGAATAAAGATTCTTATCTCAAAAGGTCACTCCTCCTTATAATACATAATGATGTATTGATAAAGAGTAATCAAACTTTGTATGAATAATGATGAGTTAAGTTAAATTCTTTCTATAAGGTGTGTACTTAAGAGTACTATGTAAGGTTAAAATTAATATTATCCAATGAATAGTTAATAAAACCATACAAGATAAAAGTTTTATAAGAAAGCCCTGCATATCCTAGGCCAAAGTATTGGCAAGTTGTACGAGTCGAAAGACTGCACGTAATAATTCTACATAAAAGATCTCGTACGAATCATTTCAAGAGAATTTTAGGAACGGCAGTCACTAGATGAATAATTTTTATTGTAAACATAAATATATTATGAATAAATGAAAGTTTAGTTATATAAGGCAATTCATAAAATGCTTATGAATGCCTGTTTCTTTGCGTTGTGAAACAACTGTTTTTTCAAGACAAAAACCTACTTCATAGAGAAGAAATTTCTTTAATTAAGAAATTATTTGTATAAAATGAATTTGGATGTGATCCAATAATAAAACTGATTACAAGGGATAAAATGAAATTGACCAAACCTAAATGAACACAAATACATTAGAACGTCTAATGAGTATTCTTGTACATTAAAGAGAAACTGTGAGTTTCATATCAATGTTTAGAATAAATAATCCTTGAATGTTTAATTAAACCATTAGAAGTATTAACTCTAGTATGACACGATGCACTAATCCAAAATAGATTCGAAGTACATTATCAGAATATGATTTTGATAGTTTTACCCAAAGGGATATGATCCTTTGGCCACAAATATGTCTTTATGAGGAAAACAAATGCAACTGGAATATAGAGGGTCACATTAATAAAACATTATCGTGAACTTCAATTGTTGAAATTCATAACAGGTTCGCCTTTCCATGCACTCAAGTTGGTTTGAATTTTACTTAGAAAATTATCACCTAGTATAACTTTATGCTTTCGTATATATGGGTTGAAGTGGAAAGTTTTTAATATAAATTTAGACTAGACTGTTTGCATATAACAATTAACGTGTCTCGAAGTCGGCGGGAGTGATATTGAGTTTGTGGGTTTTTCAGATACGATCCAAGAATGGTTATGAAAGTATCATTTAGAAAAGCATCAAAATTGAACAAATATTTTTGATGGAAATATCAAATAGTTTGATTATCAGTCAAAATACCGAGGAAGCATGTGCTCATAAGAAAGAATGTTAAAAGGTACATAGATATTTCTAAACCATAAGTAAACAACACACCGTTGATTGTTAACGATGTACTTGTGTTAAAATTATCTTTAGTTGTTTTAATACTCGATGTTGGATTTGTAAATGTTGTCTTTTATAATAAGTATAAAAACATACTGGTAATATCCCAAACGATATGCCATGCCACCTTATAAAAATGTTTAATACAGGACATGTGAGATGGATTTCTTATGCATTGGCAATAGGAATTTATCATATATGTTATGTTTTCTACGATGTCATGATTTATTTATGTGTTTGACACATAAAGAAAATGTCAAACCCGAATAGATACTAAATGGTTGTTTGAGGTGTTTATGTGTATTTACGAAATACTAAGGAATTATTTGTAGAAATAACAAACTTCTTATGAAAGAATGTTCGAACTTAAACTTTCTAGGTGATATTGAGTGTAATACGTCAATAATAAATTCAAGTTAAGAATTTTTTAGTTTGAAATGTTCCAAATGAAAGACTGTGGATGATTTAACGAAAAAGGCTAAGTACACCGCCCTTAATAATGCCTCAATAAAAGCAATGTATATGGATATAAATGCACAAATTTAAAACTAAGTTGAGAGTGATTCCAAATATTAAGAATCCCATAACATTGTTATATGATAACAATGCTGCGATATAGTTTGTAATAGAACTTAGAGCTCACCAGAACTCGAGAGACATACTCCGACCATATGATAAAGGTAGTTTATCAACGTCGGAGAGAGTTGATTGACATAGTAAATAATTGAAACATAATAGAATACTCATTCACTAATAGACTGACTCAATTGGTTTTGAGAAAACCAATTAGAAAAGTTGGAATGAGATTCCCTAATTGACCCGAAGTGCAAGTGGGAGATTGATAGAGTTAGCGGTATGCCCTAGGGGTAATTATATAATTTGATACATATATCTAACTCGTTAATTAATCATGTTCAAAATAAAAGGTGTTTTCTTTCTATTATATACTTGATATATTATGTTATGTTCACTAACTAATTAAAAGTATATTTAATAAAAAATCCGTAAATGTTATGTTTAGTGACAGTAGTTACAAAGTGTTCTAACGGCGAGTAATTTATCACAGTAAAAAAATATAATATTTTAAATGTTGCTTGTCAAGATGCATTGAGATTGGATATCGGCATATCCGTTGAGTCTAGAGTACATAACGCTCTTCAAATGTTGGACAATGTATTACTCATGACTGCTGGGGGCACCTTAAGGTCATGTATTGATAGTTATTGGATAACTATGGGACGACTAACTTGATATTTTTTTGGTTAATATAACTAAGGTCAAATAAAAATATCAGTGTGACTAATTTACATAGTTCTTCCGACTTGTGAATACTGTTAATCTTCAATATAAAAGCTCCACTTTGATTGTAGTCAAATCATGGCATGACGTCCATCAAGTGATTATAGTTAGATCGAGTGGAAATACTGGAAGTGAAGTACTATTCAAAGGACGATTTATCTCCTTAGTTATATGGAGTTACAGTCACAAGTCAACTCAAAGTCAAAGTCTCTGGCCGGAGGATTTCAATTAATAATGAATGTTATTATTAAACAAGGACTTTGTGTTTGGACTGTAAAGTTAAATATGAATGATATTGGAATTTTGACCATTACCAAATTCCATAAGTTCAAAGTGATATAGTTTTGACGAAGAGAATTGGTATAAATGAAAGTCACAACCGAGTAATGCTTAACAAAGTGAAATTGGATTTTACCAAAACCAAATAAGCAATAAATTTGGTCAAAGTGTCACACCACCTGCTAAGTGACGTGTAAACGTTAGTATTCGAATAGTTCGATATTAATCGTTGACCAAATTTATATCTGACGAGTCACACAACCAAAAAATGAATTCTTCTTTGACCAAACGATTTAATTAGTTTATAATTGTTATAAATTGATTAATATTTATGAAATTTTAATTATAAAATTTGATTATGATTTGAGAAATAAATATTACAACATATATTTATAATAATTATAAATATATCAATCGATATACGATATCGGCAATCGGTTAAATTGGTTTTAATTGTGTAATTTTTTTATATAGGCTTAAATGGGTTTAAGGCCCATTATAAGGCTTGTTGTTTTGGCAACACATACATGGTATAGGTGGCTTAGTTATGTGTAAGATAGCTTGATTTTGGATGGCTTAGATAGAGGAAAAATTAGTATGAGATGAGATCCACTCTTTTCTCTCCTTTATCCACAATTTAAGCATCCCTAACCCTAATTAGATATTATCTTTGGCTTCCTCAAATTTCCGTCTTTGCTAGTTGTATCATACCCTAGTTTCTCCACCAACACAAACTCAAATCAAGTCAAATTCAAACGTTATTTGATAGCTAAAGGCCAGCGGTTCAAGGACTAGCAATCTACTAAATTGGGAAAGGTCCCGAAGAGGAGAGTTTATATTTTAAAGGTATACTTCAAGGCTTTGGGATTATGGTATGATTTTATAGTTAATAATTATTAGTATAATTTTTTATCGTATATGTATATGAATATCATATTCTTATTTAGGTGATGATTCTAATATGCAAGCAATGTTGTCACAAAGTAATTTGGTTAAATATATATATGCTTAGTAAAAAACAATTTATTTAAGCATATATGTCAGGTTTAGTGCAGCCATATAAAATAATATAATTATTATATTTCATTAAGTTAATATACATATTATGTAATTACATATATATATATATATATATGTTATAATTAGTTGCAACATTATGTCATTGATAAAATTAGTCATATAATTTTATTTATTATGTATGATGGTGATATATCGAGTTACTTCATTAATAAATTGTATTTATTCGAAAATGTCATGAAAAATTATTTTTAAATTTTATAAAATTATATTGGCACCAGATAAGCTTTTGGCCAAAAATTAAAAATTATTTTTCCTAGTTTTAAAATTTAATTATTTAAAATGGCCATAAGTAAATAGATTTTTAAAAATAATTTTAAGCCAAAAAAATACGGAAAAACTCTTCAAGCCATAAAATATCTGTTACGGTTTTGTGGAATTTTCAAATTTGAAATAAAAATTTGGAATTAATTTTCTCATGTTTTATTAATTCTTAATGAATATTTAATTAAAAATGCATTCTAAAATAAAAATAAAAACAAATTTTTTCTGCTGTGCACATGACCTGGGAATAAAAAATTAACGTCATTAACTAATGTATATATATAATAAATAGGTATATTTGTATATATATAATTATTTTCTTATTATATAGGTGTATACACATATTATTCATGGCCTACAAAGTATAACGTATATTTAAATGTTTAAAATAATTTATGTATATTTAAATTAATTTATTATAGTAATATGTATACAAATAATATTAATATTTTATTTATAAGATTATATATACTAATATATCTAAAATATTATGTATATAATTATTTGAACTAACTTAACATATATATATATATATATACACACAATTTATAATGGTTATATACAAATAATAGCTTATATACATACATATATTTGGACAACATATACTTGCATTTTGGATGAGCTAACATGTCTATTATGATCTAAATCCGAACATCTATACACACGCATATTATACCTTGCATAGGTTTATATGTTACACATGCGTGCGCGCACACACACACACACACACACACACACACACATATATATATCTGTGTGTGTGTGTGTGTGTGTATAACACATACACATACATACATACATTCATATATATGTGTGTATGTCAATATATATAAGCTAAATAAAATTGTATAATTTATAAACTTAAATAAAACTAAAAGATATTATTTAAACAATATTTATAAATGTTCTAAATGAATTAGAATTCATAGCCCCAATAAAGATCCAATAAGGGAATTTTTTTTGAAATTAACCAATAACTTCTATTGCATGCTTCCCCAGTTCCAACACCCTCTCCCCTTAATTGTTGAGGTGACACTTTTTGCACTCCCTCTCCTCTATAATGTCCGCCATTTCAAGCCTTCTTAGGCCAAAAAATATATGCTCCAATCATCAAGGTTCTTTAAGTAGTAACAAAGCTGGGAGTTAGGATTACGATTAAATCAGGAAAGTCTGCCGACCAAGGTGTATATCTAAGGCAACAATTTTGAGGTAACATCCTATAATCTATGATTGATATGCCATCATGTTAATGTAGTTAATTAATATATATTTGAAAGAATTTATACGCATAATCGTTTTCGTGTTTAATTATATTGTTATACACATGGGTATACAAGTATAAATCTGCAAATTTGACTATCTATCAATTCTGTTTGTTTTAATTAATAAAATATATATTTTATGTATATATTATAGTAACAAAATTTATATATGAGTATTTATAATTCTTTAAGTACTAAAAACTATTTTAAATTAATTTTAACATTATCTTAACTACAAATACAAATAAACGAAGCAATATATGTATTTACATATCCAAAATTATTTTATTATGTAGCATAAAATAATGTTATAATGAAAATAGAAATGTAAATTCATTTTATTTTAAATATAAAATTTATATACGCGTATATTACACAGTGACGTTTAATGTAACATGTATTAACTAGCATTATATATATATATATATATTTGTTTTTATAAAATTATACTATATTTTATACTAAATTCAAAAAAAATACATTTATATTATTTTTTTAACTTTGACTATAAGCATTTTATTTAAATATATATATACATCGATTACTTTATTAATTATTTTGGTGTATTATTATTAAATATATAAATAAATATATATATATAATTATTTTTGGAAAATATACGATATAAATATATTTATGATATATTTTGTTTAATTTTATATGATGTATCCAAATTAATTTTAATTTATAGATTCAGGTATGTTTTCAAACTGTTTTACTAATTAAACAAATTAGATATTTTCAAAATGAATTTAGAATTTCAAAATTATTGGCATGTTTAAAGTTACTTAATTTATTATATTTTATTTAATTTTATAATATATATAATTTAAATCTATACATCTAGATCTTTTTTCAAACTGTTTTACTATTTAAATAAATTAGATGTTTTGAAAATGAATTTTGGATTTCAAAGTTATTAACTTATTCAAAAAATTATTTTATTGTATAAAAATCAAAATTTAATTATATATAATATAAAATTGGTTTGGATAGCAATGTGCATATAAAGGGCCAATATGTCTGTTGCTATATAAATCCCATTACTTATATACGGACACATTAAACCATGTACGCATTTATATGTTGCATGCACATTGACACGTATGTATGTATTTGATACATATGTACACTTTATATATTACATATATAAATAAAATCAAACCCTTTATGTAAATTAATTAAATAAAATAAAAGGTTTAGTTAACATTATTTAGATTAAATCTAAATCAATTAGTCTTCATAAGCCCAATAAGATCTAAATCAATTAGACTTCACTCATTTAACTCTCTACATGTTAGCCTAGTTCCATCAATGGTATAAGAGCCTAATAGCCCATACGGTCTAATAGGAATAACTTATTAAATCATACATATTTAGTAGGGTATCTAGAATAGTAATGTCTAAAACAGGGTCAGGATAATCAAGTATTTCACCCTACCTACTATTGGTTTGGCTGGAAAGGATGAGGTAAGCCAAAGGTTATCCCCAATATAAAGGCTCAAATTGATTTTGGGCCTTAGGCTAATTTTCAAAATCTGTTTTGAAATTATAAATAATATCCTACATTTAAAAAGTTAAGTTTAAAGTAAATAAGAAATTTAATAAGTGTTATAAACAAAAATTTCAAAGTTGTTTTGAAAAATAATTATTTTCAAAAATTATTGTGACGTCCCGCCTTTCTACTCACAGAAAGACGTATCATCAATTAAGAAAGAAAGGGATAGAAATAGAAGAGAATAGAAAGAAAGAATGACAACATCAGAGTCTCACAGCGGAATGGAACAAAATATAATACATCACATAACTATTAAATAATTTACATATATCAAAGTTACACAATATCATACACATGACAGTCATATATATACATTTGTCACTACATACATCCCAAAATACAGCATACACCAACTAACACAGCTGAACTAGATAGATAGATATATAGATACGTCTAGACTCTTGCTCCAAGCTCCTCTAGAAACCAAAATCCAGAACTTATCACTTGGCTACTCATAAAACTTGAGTACCCAAGAGTTTATGAAAAACAAAAATAAAATCCGGGTCAGACATGGGTCTGGTATGAGTAAATGGTTTAAAGTTGTTTAACTTTGACAACATTTGAAAATAAAGGTATCACGTAAGACTCCCCACATATAAACACGGATAAGTTTTTACCTTATGCCAACCAAAACATTTTATAGGAAATCCAGTGATATTATAATAGTGTCTAGGGTTTTCAAGTAAATAGAAAATAGCCAAAATTGTTACATCTATTAAATTCCAGCTACTAGCCACGAAAGTGGGTAATACAAATCAAAACCCTAGGGTCTCGTTGGGAAAATGGGTTTCCATCAATGGCAGGGCTATTGGGGTACCGCCCGTCATAGTACGGGGCCTAGATCACCGTACCGAGGATCACTCCCGACCCTCTAGAACACAAGCCCGGAACCATTCCTTACTGAACAGTCTCAAACAAGATAACCCCGTGGTTGTAGCTAGCAACCTCCCACAAAACCGAAATAAAAAGGGACATCTAGACATGGGTATATCTCGTCCTGCTTGGGTGCTACCCACCTAACCTTGCTGCACATCCCCTGTTTTAGCCATTCTCGGTTGATGAGGCTTGAGGTTACGATTACCTTTACAGAACATATCTCTTAGAATGCTCATCGTCCGTCTGACGATGTTCTGAAAGCATTCAATCCATACAAGTTCGTTCCAGGTTCGAACGAAACCGAAGGCATTATCTCGTTACACTCATTTTGGAATCACCCTCAGAGTCAACGACAATAATCCTTGCATTCTGAAAGCACCATCTCGATCTTCACTTGTGAATTTACGACCTATCGTTTAATTTGGATCGATGTGGTTTTCGGATAATCATAAATAACACCCGATCCCGGTCTCATCGAAATCCAAACGCCATTTTGAAGGTCAAGTTGTTTAATAGTTTAAACAGTTTAATTCAACACTTTGAATTCACATAACATTTATCACAGATAAATCATACACAATCATCATGGATATATCAAGGCATATCATAGAACATCACAGAATATCACCAAGTAATTATAACAAATCAAATATTCTACATATACAATATTCATAAGCAAAACATCTTAAATTCTTATTGTAATTAATTTAATTTAAATCAAATACTTGAGAGTTAATCACTTAATAAAATAATTATTTTATTTCACGCCATTTAATTAATTACTTCTTGATCAATTTATTTAAATCTTAATTACTTAATTAATTACCCCTTAATTATTAATTAATAAAACCATAATTATTAATTAATAAAACTTAACTACCCATTTATTAACCACTAATTACTTAATTAAACAATTATAAATTCTTAATTAAATTACTTAATTAATTAATTATTAATCATACATTAATTAACTTAAGTAGTTAATTACAAATTTATTTATCACTTAGTCATTAATTACCAATCTCTAATTACAATTATAATGTAATTATTCTTAATTACTTTCTAAAATAATTAATTAATTACTATTCATTTTAATTAACATTTAAAAGTTTTCTTTAAATTTTGAAAATCAAATTACTACTAACTGTAAACTTAAATGTTAATTAATTTTATACTTAACTTAAAGTAATTACTTAATTAAAATAATAATTAAGTGTTTAAAACATTGTTAAGCATTAACTAAGATAATTAAAACTTGTATTTAAGTTTTTAACTTACATTGTTAAACATTTACTAAATTTACAATGCTTAAAATTGGTTGAGAACAATTTGCTTAACTTCATTTTTATAACATTGCAGTTTGAGATATAAACCACCCGAGACTCTCCTGTGTTTACTCGAGTATCACTTCGAGTTCTTCACCATTACACCCGTACGCATCTTCTTCTTCTTTCTTCTTTTTTTCAGTAGTTAAGTTTAAGTTTAAACATAGATTATAGTATCAAGGATCCCTCTCACGCACTCGTCCAAAAACTCAAAGAAAACACCTAGACAACTCGAGCAACGACTCGAGATCGATCACCCATCAACGACGCTGACACCATCCTCATGCCGTACACGTGCACGGCGACGAGCCTTAGCCTCGGCAAACACCAACGCCTCAGGCAAATCACACAAAAACACGAAATCCAAACTCAATTTGCCTCCAAAAATTTCAAATCGAAATTTAAGCATTTCGCTCAAAAAAACTATAACCAACCCCTCAGCAAAAAGCCTCGCCACCGCCGGTCAAGCCACCTACGATGCCCAAACTTCGCCCACACGACGACAACACGCAAAGCTACCATTCTCTATAATCTTGTGAAACTCGATCACGTAGGTAAGACAAACTCGCTTCGTTCTGACATGACCAAAAACTTGAAACAAAACCCTAAAATGAATTCGACCAATCAATTCATGCATTTGAAAAATTATTCAACAATTTTCTCAACATCACAGATGTTTGTACTAGCTTCAAACTAAATTTCAACATTTTAAATTAATTCAATTGTATGAAAATGAGAAAAATGCAAATTTGGTTCAACTACAAACTGCTCTTCGAATATGAAACTAAAAATCTTCGTTTTTATTTAAAAAATCATAAATTGCGATAAGAATTCAAGATATAAACTTGAATTAGCTTTTAGTAACACTCGAATTTATCAATTTATTGCTTGATTGCCTGTAAACAAAGTTTCCAGAAGTATGTTTTACAAACATGGTTTAATCAACTTTTAAAAATCTTGATTTAGGTTTAACATCTTGTTTTGTTGAGAAATTAAAGCTTAACAATGATTTAATAAGAATAATTTGAGTTTTTGAACAAAATATGCAACCTGTAACAGTTTACAGAGTAGTACAAAACAACACAGAATCATATTCAAACTAAAGTATATACAAACCATATTATTAATGAATCATGAACTGTTTTTAATTAACTTAAAACTTCAAAAATTATGTTTACTCACTTGGAAATTCTTCTGAACACAGAGCACTTGATGTTTTGAAAACTTGTAGTTGGAAACTGCCTTTGAATCTGCTAGAGTTTTGTTCTGTTCTTGTTTGAATTAAATTTGAGTTTGCTTCTTTTTTCTTCTTTTTGTTTTTCACGGGTTAACTAAGTTTTTTACTGAACGAACTCAATAGCTTAGATGCATACATATATATAGAAGAAAATAGATTGTGTAAGGGAAGGTGTTATCTGGTCAAATGTCTTTTGTTATGAACAGATTTTCTAAATATTTTGAATTGATTTGTTTTTGGCTGAAATGATGGCATTTAATGCCAAGCTTTCTTAATATGTTTACATAATTATTATTATGTTTGTTGTGTATAAATATTTTTATGCGACTATACACTTTGCAGGTAGATATTTGGGTTTTGTGAATGAAGATAATTTGTTTCATTATTTTCTAGCTTGAAAATTTCATATACATGTTTGTGTCTGGTTTTACATTACATTTTGTCCTATTTTATTTTATACTTTGTTCTTACAATTTTTCAGCTTATGTTGTATGCATACCTTAACTACTTATTTCTTGTTTTCATTTTTATTTCTATTTTAACCATCAATATTTAAATTATATTCATAAGTTTACTCTCATTTACTTAAATTTTATATTGATAGAATTTGATTTTATTTTAAACATTATCATCCATATATTGCATATATATATATATTACCAAATGTTAATAAGATAAAGCATTTTAATTTAATTATACAGGATAGATTTTATTATAAATATTATTAAGAGATCTATTTAAAATTTTCAAAATCAAATTTCCCTTTCAAAATACAAATGTATATAAACAAATGGCAAATATTTACAAAAATCCTATTCATTTTAAAATGATAAGTTTACATTTTATTTATTTGGATTACATATTTATTAAAATAAATATGGCCAAAATCCTGGGTCATTACATTCCTCCCCCTTTAAAAGAATTTCGTCCCCAAAATTTAGAACAAAATATAATTCAAAAGCTTTTATATCAACCATTCAAACATACACATCATTCATACATTAGCAAACAACTAAACAATTCATCCTAACAAACATCACTAGCTATTTGGACACAAATCTGAATAGGCTTTCCTAAAACTATCCAAAGTTTCCCAGGTTCAATCTCTGTGATCCTCACTCCACTGCACTTTGACGAGCTTCACTACCTTGCTCCTGAGTTGCCTCTCGTCTTGATCAACAATCCGAACTGGATTCCTGACCACAGTCAAATTCGGCTCGACCTCCAAATCTTCCTGGACTACTGGTTCTACAACTAATGATGGATCATGAACAATTTTCCTTAGATGGAATACATGGAATACATTATGAATTCTAGACATCCGTTCTGGAAATTCAACTCTGTAAGCTACAACACCAACTCTTTCCAATACCCAAAATGGTCCAATATATCTCGAGGCAAGTTTTCGCGTCTTTTCGAATCTAATAGCTCCTTTAATCGGGGAAACTTTGACAAAAACTATATCACCAATCCGAAATTCCAATTGTCTCCTTCTCTTATCCGCGTACTTCCTTTGACGGTCCTGAGCAGCTTTCACCTTTTTCTTGATAACCTCAACTTTAGCAGATGCTTCACGAATCAAATCTGGTCCAAGCACAAGATGATCTTTCGATTCTATCCAACAGGATAGGGATCTACACGGTCTTCCATAAAGAACTTCATAAGGAGCCATCTTAATACTTGCTTGATAACTGTTATTATATGAGAATTTTACTAAATGAAGATAGTCTTCCCACGATCCACCAAAATCCAAAACACAAGCTCGCAGCATATCTTCAAGAATATGGTTCAGTCTCTCCGTCTGTCCATCTGTCTAAGGATGATGGGCTGTACTCAATCTCAAACTTGTTCCCATAGCTGATTGTAGAACCTCCTAGAATTTGCTGGTAAAGATAGGATCACGATCACTTACTATGCTAACCGAAACACCAAGCAATATGACTATCTCCCTCAAGAAAATCTCTGCTAGAGAAGCTGCAGTACAAGTTGCCTTAACTGGTATAAAATGGGCACTCTTAGTTAACCGATCCATAATAACCAATATTCCATCGTTTCCTTTCTTGGTTCTAGGAAAACCGTCGATGAAATCCATCGAAATCATCACCCATCATTCTGGGACTTCCAAAGCCTGCAACAAACCGGCTATCTTCTGTTGATCTCCTTTAACTTGCTGACAGATAGCACAACTATTAATGAAAACAGCAACATCCCTCTTCATGCTCGGCCACCAGAAAACTCTTCTCATATCTTTATACATCTTAGAGATTCCAGGGTGAATATTTAGCTTGGAGCGATGACACTCAGCTAAGACTTCTTGCCTCAATCCATCTATATTAGGCGCACACAAACGACCATTAATCCTCAAAACAGCATGATCGTCCACCTTGAAATTCGATATCGACCATCCTTGGTTCCAAGAATCAGTTCCTCAAAAGATCTATCCTCCATTTGCTTACTTGTGATTCTTTCTTGGAGAGATGGAACGACTTCCAAAAGAGACAAAACTGCATTCCTGCTAAGAGCATCAGCCGCAACATTCGCCTTTCCCGGGGTATACAGAACATCCAAATCATAAGATGCCAGAAACTCGACCCATCGCTGCTACCTCAGATTAAGATCCTTTTGAGAGAAAAGATATTTCAACGGCTTGTGATCCATGAATAACTCGAACTTCTCTCCCAAGAGATAGTTTCTCCAAATCTTCAAAGCAAAAATAATGGCTAAAAACTCAAGATCGTATGTAGCGTAATTCCTTTCATATGGCTTTAATTGCCGACTCGTATACGCAATTACTCTTCCATTCTGCATCAACACTGCTTCCAGACCAACTATATAAGCATCTGTATAAACTTTAAATTTGCTTTCCCCATCCGGAATAGCTAGCACTAGTAAGCCTTGTCTTCAACTCTTGGAAAGCTTCTTCACACTAGGGTGTCCATTTGAATTTAGCTCCTTTCCTTGTCAACTTAGTCAGATGCGAAGAAATCTTGGAATAGTCCTTGATAAACTTTCTGCAGTAGCCAGCTAATCCCAGAAAACTATGAATTTCCTTCGTTGTCTTCGGTTTCTTCCATTCCAGAATAGTCTTAACCTTCGCTGGATCTACAGAGATACCTTCACCAGAAACAATGTGCCCTAAAAATTTGACTTTCGATTTCCAAAAATGGCACTTAGAGAACTTCGCCTTCAAAACATGCCTCCTCAGAGCCTCCAACACTATTCTTAAATGCTGCTTGTGCTCTTCTTTAGACTTCGAATAGACCAGAAAATCCTCGATGAATACCAGAACAAACTTATTCAATACATCCCGAAAGACTCGATTCATCAGATCAACAAAGGGAGCAGGAGCGTTGGTTAACTCGAAAGGCATAACCAACCATTCATAGAAACAATTCGGTCCCCTAAATGCAGTCAAAGGGATACTGTCCTCAGCTACCCTCGACTGATGGAAACCTGAAGTTAAATCCAACTGAGAAAAGATAGAAGCTCCATGCAACTGGCCAAAGAGACCATCAATACGAGGAAGAGGATATTTATTTCGGATAGTCACTTTGTTCAATTCTCTATAATCCACACAGAACCTTAGCGATCCATCCGATTTAGTGACAAACACTGCCGCATAACTCTAACTAGAAAAACTTGGCCTAATCAACCCCTTCTCCAAAAAATCCTGAGTCCGCTTAACTAACTCTTCCCTTTCTCTAGGAGCCATCCTCCTACTAGGTTGAATCACCGGCACTGCTCCTGGAATCAATTCGATGCGAAACTCTATCTCTCGATGTGGAGGCAGAAACTTGACTTCCTCGAATACATCAGGGAAATCTTGGACCACATCAATATCTTCATCCTTCTCCTGAGAAGTCTCAACTTCATGCAAAAGACTACTCAAGTGAATTCCAGAATCATCACACGACACTCTCGCAATCCTACCCAAATCTGTTTCCAAAGAAACTGTCTCTCATCACAATTCAGAACAGCCTTATATTTGTCGAGCCAATCCATCGTAGAAATGGATCCACTCTGCTATTTCTGAAATTACCTGAAGGATGCCCAAAGACTTCCTATCCAAAGTTCTTCGAGAAACTCGGACCTCGAACCAAACAGAAACACCCTACTGAACTTAGCTACAACACCGAATTAGACATACTTCCTTAACTTGTTCCAAAGAAACATCTTCGGAGACATCCATAGTCACTGTGTCTCATCACACAGCTACTACATCCTGAGGTATCAAAATATCATGACTTACTTCCGTCTAACCGACAGATCCAACTCTAGCTCATCCAAACTTACACTTCTAACCTCAACCATTCAAACTCCAACCATTGGTAGTCGTGTTACACACACCACTAACCTATCTACCTTTATAAATTTTATTGGAAAACCAGAACAGGTAACCCAACAAATAGGTAGAAATATATATATATATATATATATATATATATATATGTATATATATATGTATATATATATGTATATATGTATATATATCAAAATTACAAATACACTCTCTCAAGAAAGAAATCACTCAAGAGCCTAGGTATTCACTCAACCTAGAGCTCTGATACCAACTGTGATGACCTGCCTTTCTACTCATAGAAAGACGTATCATCAATTAAGAAAGAAAGGGATAGAAATAGAAGAGAACAGAAATAAAGAATAACAACATATAATACACATGACAGTCATATATCAGAGTTACATCACATAACTATTACATAGTTTACATATATCAGAGTTACACAAGATCATACACATGACAGTCATATATATACATCTGTCACTATATACATCCCAAAATACAGCATATACCAACTAACACAGCGGAATTAGATAGATATATAGATACGTCTGGACTCCTGCTCCAAGCTCCTCCAGAAACCAAAATCCAAAGAAACCTATCACTTGGCTACTCATAAAAATTTGAGTATCCATGAGTTTATGAAAAACAAAAATAAACTTCAGGTCAGACATGGGTCTGGTATGAGTAAACGGTTTAAAGTTGTTTAATTTTGAAAACATTTGAAAATAAAGGTATCACGTAAGACTCCTCACACATAAGCACGGGAAAGTTTTTACCTTACGCTAACCAAAACATTTTATAGGAAATCCAGTGATATTATAATAGTGTCTAAGGTTTTCAAGTAGATAGAAAATAGCCAAAATTATTACAGCTATTAAATTCCAACTACTAGCCACGAAAGTGGGTAATGCAAATCAAAACCGTAGGGTCTTGTAGGGAAAATGGGTTTCCACTAATGGCAGGGCTACTGGGGTACCGCCCGTCACAATACGGGGCCTAGATCACTGTACCGAGGATCACTCCCGACCGTCTACAACACAAGGCCGGAACCATACCTTACTGAACAGTCCCGAACAAGATAACCCCGCGATTATAGCTAGCAACCGCCCACAAAATCGAAATAAAAAGGGACATCTAGACATGGGTATATCTCGTCCTGCTTGGGTAGCACCCAACCTTGCTGCACATCCCCTATTTTAGGCATTCTCGGTTGATGAGTCTTGAGGTTATGATTACCTTTACAGAACATATCTCTTAGAATGCTCATCGTCCGCCTAACGATGTTCTGAAAGCATTCAATCCATACAAGTTCGTTCCGAGTTCGAACGAAACCGAAGGCATTATCTCGTTACACTCATTTTGGAATCACCCTCAGAGTAATCGACAATAATCCTTGCATTCTGAAAACACCATCTCGATCTTCACTTGTGAATTTACGACCTAACGTTTAATTTGGATCGATGTGGTTTTCGGGTAATCACAAATGACATCTGATCCCGGTTTCATTGAAATCCAAACGTCATTTTAAAGGTCAAGTTGTTTAATAGTTTAAACAATTTAATTTAACACTTTGAATTCACATAACATTTATCACATATAAATCATACACAATCATCATGGATATATAAAGGCATATCATAGAACATAACAGAATATCACCAAGTAATTATCACAAATCAGATATTCTACATATACAATATTCATAAGCAAAACATCTTTAATTCTTATTGTAATTAATCTAATTTAAATCAATTACTTGAGAGTTAATCACATAATAAATTAATTATTTTATTTCACACCATTTAATCAATTACTTCTTAATCAATTTATTTAAATCTTAATTACTGAATTAATTACCCCTTAATTATTAATTAATAAAACCTTAATTACTAATTAATAAAACTTAACTACCCATTTATTAACCACTAATTACTTAATTAATCAATTATGAATTCTTAATTAAATTACTTAATTAATTAACTATTAATCATACATTAATTAAATTAAGCAGTTAATTACAAATTTATTTATCACTTAATCATTAATTACCAATCTCTAATTACAATTATAATGTAATTATTCTTAATTACTGAGACGACCCAACTTTCTCACCACAGAAAATCGTATCATCTTTAAGAAAGAAAGGGATATAAAAGAGAAAAGAAAGAGAAGAAAGAAGGAACAACACAGAATCTTAACAGCGAAACGAATAAATTATATTAATAACATAAATATTACATGGTTTACAAGCATTATCAGAGTTACACAGATTACACATCACATACTAGACAGTTATAAACATCTGTCTAGTTATACAACGCAATACAATACAAGGAAACTACTCAGAGAAACCAACACAGCGGAACACTATATATCTACACACACAAGCCTCCTGCTCCATTTATCCTTCAGAATGCGTCAAAGCTAACCTGAATCCCTTGGCTAATCGTAAAAATAGGAGTACCCAAGAGTTTAATAAAACAGAAGATAAACTCCGGGTCAGACATGGGACTGGTGTGAGTAACAGGTTAAAATTGCTTAACTTTCAAAAACCTTTTGAAAAGAAAGGTATCACGTAAGACTTTCCACACATAAACATGGAAAAGTTTTTACCTTACGCTAACCAAAACATTTGATAGGAAATCCAGTGATATTATAATAGGTCTAGGGTTTTCAAGTAAATAGAAAATAGCCCAAATTGTTACATCTATTAAATTCCAGCTACTAGCCACAAAAGTGGTAATACAATCAAAACCGAGGGCACTTATTAGATTTTGGATTCCATACAATGGCAGGGCTACTGGGGTACCGCCCGTCACAGTACGTGGCCTAGATCACCGTACCGAGGATTACTCCTAATCCTCTGCAACACAAGTCCGGAACCATCCCTTGCTGGACAGTCCCGAACAAGACAATCTCGATAGTTGGAGCTCACAACTGTCCACACAGCCGAAATAAAAGGGACCTCTAGATAGGGGAAAATCTCGTCCTACTTGGGCATGACCCACTTAGCCTTGCTGCACCTCCCCTGTTTTAGCCATTCCTGGTTGATGAGGCTTGAGGCTACGCTTACCTGCATAGAACACATCACTTAGAATGCTCATCGTCCACCTGACGATGTTCTAAAAGCATTCAATCCATACAAGTTAGTTCCGAGTTCGAACAAAACCGAAGGCATTATCTCGTTACACTCGTTTTGGAATCACCCTCAGAGTTAACGACGATAACCCTTGCACTCCGATTCTTCATCTTCACTTGAGATTCACGACCTACCGTTAATTTAGATCGATGTGGTTTTCGGATATCCAAATCTGGAAACCCTATCCCGATCTCATCGAAATCCAAAACGTGTCTTTTAAGGCCAAGTTGTTCTAAAGTTTAAAACAATTCAATTAATTATCTATATACACACACATAGATAATTCACAAATCACAATAAATAATCAACATTATCATCATAAACCGATGATCCACATTATCATTATAAACAGATAATCTATACTATCATCGAAATAGATAATCCATATTATCATCACAATGCAACCAAAGCATTCATATCACACAGCATCACTAATCTTATATCTGAGATCACAAACCATTCAACGCAATCAATATCATTCATCCATACATGAGCAAAGATTTACTCCATCTATAATTAATTTAAAGTGAATTAAATTAATTAATTCATCTTTAATTAATTTAAAATAAATTAAATTAATTACTTCATCATTTTAAATCTTGCTTAATTAACCATTTAATTAATTACAAGTTAATTAATTAAACATCCCCTAATTAATCACCTTAATTAATCACCCTTGATAAATTATCCTTTAATTACATTCAAGTAATTGTCCTTTAATTAATTCACAATTTCATTATTCATAACCCCTTACAGTAATTAACCTTTAATTACTTCAATTAATTAATTACCTATAATCAGTTTCATTAATCCTTAATTTATTACATGAATTAATTATCTTTAATAACTTATCATTGATTAATTAATCTTAATTAATCAACTTTAATTACATCATTAATTATATTAATTAATGATCCCTAATTATATTTTGATTAACTACTTTACTTAAATTAATCACATTAAGTAATTAATCTAAATTAAACCATAATTATTAATCCCTCTTGATTAACACATTCAG
Source organism: Allium cepa (assembly GCA_030765085.1). Taxonomy (NCBI): domain Eukaryota; kingdom Viridiplantae; phylum Streptophyta; class Magnoliopsida; order Asparagales; family Amaryllidaceae; genus Allium; species Allium cepa. Next base: position 140,009,165 of record CM060940.1, on the reverse strand, counting down.
TAATTAACTAACCTTAATTACTTCATTAAAATAAATTAATTACTCCTTAATAAATTTCTTAATTAATCCCTTGATTAATTTCAAATTAATTTAATCCAAATTACTTCCATTCTTAAGTCATCTTCAATTGATTACATCCTTTAATTATCAATCAATTACTTAACTAAGTAATTCCAATCCATTAATTACATTAAGTAATTAGTATCAAATCATCAAGTGATTTAAATAAATTAAATTTTAATTAATCAATTTAAACAATCACATTAAACTAAATTAATTACACTAAGTAATTAATTCCTTAATTACTTCCATTAAGTAATTACACTTAAACAATTCGCAACTGGTTATCATTAAATTAATTAATCCAATTAATTATTAAAAATTAACCACATTAATTAGTTGTTAAATAATCCTAGTTAAAGACCTTCATTAACCATTCTTTAATTACTTCCTTAAGTAATTAACTTAGATTAACCATTATTAATTACAAATTAATCTATCTCTAATAATCCATTAATTAATCTCTAATTATTTAATTAATTAAGTGTTAACTATAACTAAATTAATCCTTAATTACTTGATTAGTTAACCTTGATTATATCTTAATTTCTTAATTAATTAATCTTTAATCATTAATTAATAATCATTAATTTTCTAATTAATGATCTTAATTACCAATTGATTAACCCTTAATCAATTATTTATTAATCCCTAATCATTAATTAATTAAATTAACTAATTATTCCTTAATTACCTCATTAATTTAATTAATTTCAAATAATTAAATCTTAATTTAATTTTAAGATAAAAACATTTCTTAATTATGATTAAATTGTCATTAACAAAAACATTTAAAACAATTTACTTTTGAATTTACTTTAAAATTTCATTTCAAATATGAAATTTAAAATGAATACAATTTAACCTAACAAAGTTTAAACAATTTAAAAGCCTTTAAAAATTACATGGCAAAGAAATGCTTGTCTTATAAAAGAAAATTTATAAGAGTTTAAACCAAATTCATTTTAAGTTCAAATAATTTAAATATACACTTTAACGTACAAAGCTGTTCAAATCTTTCAAATTTAAAACTTCATTTATTTCAAACCGAAATACATATTTAAATCTTTAATTAAACTTACCTTTAAAACTTACTCACATAATTTTTTTTAAAACTACATTTTTAAAATTTCCAACTACGTAACCATTTAAAGTAGTTTAACAATTCAAATTTAAAATTTTGTTATTATTTTTTTATATTTAAAACTGAGATTTAACTTAAACTTGAATTCTAAATTTTCAAACTTTGATTTAAAACTTAGTTTAAACTCTAGCTTTATCTTTATAAACTTCTGTTTTTTTTTAAAAAGTTTTGAACAAACAATACAAGTTTTATTAAAACCTGTAACAACTGTTAAACCCGAGCCACCCCCACAATGCTTCGAGTACACAACCCAATCTCCCCGAGCAAACTACTCACAACTTCGAGTCAAACAAAGATTCACTCGAGTATAAACCATCAACACAGCAAACTTCATCAGATAACAGGGCCGTGCACATGCATGTTGCCGCCAGTCATCTCCGATCATCAGTGATGATCGTTCCACATCCAAAATCACTCAGTCACCCCAACGCGATCATCAGATCAGCTCCAACCCAACTCGAATTTGAATTCGAGTTTCCAACTAAACCTGGAACCCAACATCAGAGTTAATGCTTTAACTTGGAAATTTGCCTCGCCGGCACATCCCCGACCATCAGAGTTACTGAAACTCCGGCCAAACCTTCGCCTACTTCCAAACTTCCATCACCCAATAGCTTGAAGCACTCGATCCACCGAAGAACCCGTAGTGATCGATTCATCATTCCTAGTTAAAACTAGGGTTCCATAAGTGATTTCACTGCCGCCACTTCCACCATGAATTGCATCGCCTCCAAGTATTTTTCCAAGATTTACAGATCACTCCTCCATCATCTGGAAGAACCCCGATCCTTTCAACCTCTTGGATCACCAGAAAATTCTAATATCCCCATTCCAGTCAATACCCAAACTGCACCTTTATCTTATTTCTAAAAATCTTGATTCTTGTGTTAAAAATCATATTTTAGTTGATGTATTCGATTTATAATACTGGATTTACAAATTAAAAGGTTTGAGTTTTGATTTTATCTAACATGCACAGATATTTTTATGTTTCCAGAGACAACAAGCTTCATTTTTTGCTTACTTAAAAAATTTAAATATTAACCTAAGATAAATCATACTAATCAAAATATAAGGATAAAAATAAAAATTTGAGCCTGGAAATCAGAATAGAATAGAGTAATTATAAACAGCATGCACACAAATCCATTTTCACATCGGACATTTACTTATAAGCACATTCAATACTTATTCATTTCAGCATATAAGCATCCAACCAATTTTTAAATTTTTAAATTTAAAAGTTACTCACATATTTCTGAAGAAGACAGAGCCTCCATTTGAAAATCTTTTGAATTTGCTGAAGACTAAATGTCTTTACTTCTTTGATTTTAAAAGTTGAATTGCTAATCTATATGCAATCGAAATGCTTGCAAACAGATGCTACTTGATTCCAGGCTTGCCTTAGTTTTTAGGTTTGCATGTAGAGCTAAATTCCAGATTGCAGAGAAAAATAAAAATAAAAATTACGCAGGCTTGGTTTAAAACTGCAATTGTCTTGGTTTGCAGATGTGCAGATTTGCATTATGAAGTGAATTACAGGGAAATGGATTGCATGTTTGAACTGAGGATTTGAAGATGATTACTGATTTTGTTTTTAAAATAATTTTCAGGGAATTTATTTCTAGTTTGATTTTGAATCTGAAATGGTTTGTATGTTTTCAGATTTGATATGAGGAGTTTAATTTGAGTTTGTAAACTGATTTTGGAAATGGTATAAGTTATTCTCATATTTGTTTTGAGTTCAAGGTTTAAATTTCTTAGCTTTTGATTTTGAAAAGGAAAAACAAATTGAAGAGAAGAGGCATTTTTTATAAGATGAAAGTACGATTTAATAAAAATAAAAGAAAATACAAAATTGAAATTGACACTTGTATAAAATTTTAACATTTGTCAATTCCCTTAGTTTATTAAATAATGTTTGTTGTCATGTGTCTTATTATTCATACACTTGTCCCTTAAGTAATTTTATTTAATTTTGAAATGTTAATAAAGGGTTTTATACTTAATTTATTATTTATAAATGCTTATCTATATATGTATATGAATTTCCTTAGAGGAAATAAAATAAAATAAAACAAATTACATACATATTTTTAAATCCAAAATATTTTAAAACATAACTTTTGAATTGAAATTTTAAATCCAAATCCAAATTCAAATTAAATTCAAAAACCCAATTTAAAATTAACAATACATTAAATTTGAAAATAACAACTAAATTTTCTTTAAAATCTATTTATAAAAATAACACATATTTATTATTGTTTGAAAAAAATTAATTGCTAATTTTAAAAAAATTATAAAAGAAATTATTTCTTTACTTATAAATTACTTATTTTATTAAGCTATATTTAAGAACAAACCATTTTTTTATTTAATTTAAATTTAAACTTAAGCTAAAATCATTTTAAACATCTTTTTTAACAATTTTAAAATCATATACTTATTTATTAAATAGCTTTCAAAAAAAAATTAAATCAAAATTTCCAAATTATTAATATATATATTAAAATTTGAAATCAAGATTCATTTATTAAATTTTAAACTAAGATTATTTATTTAATAACTTTGAAAAGCTTTATATTAAATAAAAACAAATTCTCAAATTACTAAAAATATTAGAATTAGAAAATATGCTTTATTTATTAAATTTAAAACAAAGCTAATCTATTTACAATATAAACTATAGATCTATATTATAAATAGAAACTAATTTATTAGCTTTAAAAGATAAATTCTATCAATTAAATATTTATTAAAGAAGATTTTTAAATCAATTCAAATTTTATTAACAAAAATTATCAAATCAATTTCAATTTTTATTACAGATTATTAAATAGATATTATCGAAAATTCTGGGATATCATAATCCTCCTCCCTTAAAAGAATTTCGTCCCTGAAATTTAAAACAAATGTAATTTAATAATCTCATTAAAGATTTGATTTTTAAACACAAGCATATATCAAACATATGCTAATAATCATAGCAAACAATTCATCCAATCAAACAAATCTAATTATCCAGGCAAAATTCTAGATAGAATTTCCTCGAGTTTCCCAAGTATAAATACCGGGATACTCGCTCTACAGAATCCAAACAATCGAAACTACTAAGCTACGGAGCTCCTATTCATCTATATCTACAACAATGGGCAGGATATCAGACTACAGACAAGTCTGACTCAACAACCAAAACTCCCGAACTGCTGGTTCCAAAACCAGAGAAGATAAAACACGTACTCCCTTTGAAATACGTGAAATTCACCGAATCCCAGTTATCCAAACTTGCAATTCAATCCTGAAGATCAATCACTTATTCTTACAGAAAAGATCCAAAACACTTCCGAGCTAGCTTCCCAGCCTTACCCAGTCTTATAGCTCCCTTTTTGATCGGAGAAAACTTATCCAAAATCAAATCTCCGACTTCAGAATCCAAATTCCTCCATCTCTTATCCTTAAAAATCTTCGGACGATCATGAGCTGCTCACATCCTTACTGATCAGCTCAACCCTTGCTGATGTCTCTAGAAACAAACAAAACCAATCAACTCAACAAAATGTTCTTCTCACGATCAATCCCAAAAATCAGAACACAACTCAATTCCAAAATCAGCAGAAGACTGAACTTACTCCTCCTATCCGGAAGAGATAAACAGATGCACCTGCCAAAACTGGCCTTAAAATCATGAAAAATTTCCTGTAGAAACCTTCCAATCCAAACACTGCAAAATTCCAGTTGTTTCAAAACTAGAACAGCTGCCACCATGCTTCCACTACGCAACTCTGTCCAGAGCAGATGAAAATGCTGATGATGATTACAAGCACAAACTGGACAACACATCCCAGAACTATGGTTCCTCGGATCCACTAAAGAAACTCAGAAGTTCCTCCAAAACCCAAGCTGCTTCACCAAATCCTCTCTCTAGGAACTATCCTACTATTAAGCTCTTGCAGACAGAAAATTTAGATAACCAAAGAGAACACTCAAACAATCGCAAGTCACTTTTGCAATCTATCCAGCCTAATTCCAAAGAAAAATGGTTCTCTCTTCACCAAATAGAATAGCCTTCGCTTAATTAACCAATCCATCGAAGAAATGGAGCCACTCTTCCGCTCCTGAAATTACCTTAAGAAAAACTGCTAAGCAAGAAGATCTCCTTGACGGCACACAGAACACTCCGAGCTGCACTGCTGACTCAGATGCTAAAGACTTCCTATCTAAAGCTCTTCGAGAAACTCGGACCTTAAACCAAACAGAAACACCTACTGAACTCAGTCACAACATCGAAGCAGACACGCTTCCTTAACTTGTTCCAAAGAAACATCTTCAGAGACATTCATAGTCACTGTGTCTCGTCACACAGCTACTACATCTTGAGGTATCAAGATATCATGCCTTGCTTCTGTCCAACCAACAGATCCAAACTCTAGCTCATCCAAACTTACACTTCAAAGATGAACTCCGAACCTTAACAGGTTTCCTTCAAAGTTCGATGAAATCCTTACATTACTCAAAGCTCACTCGAGATGACATTAGGTCTGCAATCTCGATAGTTACACTTCCAACCTCAAACATCCAAACTCCAACCAATAGTAGTCGTGTTACACACACCACTACCCTATCTGTCTTTATAACTTATATTGGAAAACCCGAATAGGTAATCCAATAGATAGGTAGAAATAATAAATAAATATATATATATCAAAATTACAAAGACACTCTCTCAAGAAAGAAATCACTCCAAAGCCTAGGTATTCACTCAACCTAGCGCTCTGATACCAACTGAGACGACCCGACTTTCTCACCACAGAAAATCGTATCATCTTGAAGAAAGAAAGGGATAGAAAAAAGAAAAGAAAGAGAAGAAAGAAGGAACAACACAAAATCTTAACAGCGGAACAAATAAATTATATTAGTAACATAAATAATACATAGTTTACAACCATTATCAGAGTTACACAGATTACACATCACATACTAGACAGTTATAAACATCTGTCTAGTTATACAACTCAATACAACAAAAGGAAACTACTCAGAGAAACCAACAAAGTGGAACATTATATATCTACACGTAGAAGCCTCCTGCTCCATTTCTCCTCCAGAATGCGTCAAAGCTAACCTGAATCCCTTGGCTACTCGTAAAAATTTGAGTACCCAAGAGTTTAAGAAAACAGAAGATAAACTCTGGGTCAGACATGGGTCTGGTGTGAGTAACAGGTTAAATTGCTTAACTTTCAAAAACCTTTTGAAAAGAAAGGTATCACGTAAGACTTCCCACACATAAACATGGAATTTTTTTTACCTTACACTAACCAAAATATTTGATAGGAAATCCAGTGATATTATAATAGGTCTAGGGTTTTCAAGTAAATAGAAAATAGCCAAAACTGTTACATCTATTAAATTCCAGCTACTAGCCACAAAAGTGGTAATACAATCAAAACCGAGGGCACATATTGAATTTTGGATTCCATACAATGGCAGGGATACTGGGGTACCATCCGTCACAGTATGTGGCCTATATCACCGCACCGAGGATTACTCCCAATCCTCTGCAACACAACTTCAGAACCATCCCTTACTGGACAGTCCCGAACAAGACAACCCTGACAATTGGAGCACACAGCTGTCCACACAGCCGAAATAAAAGGGACCTCTAGACAGGGGGAAATCTCGTCCTACTTGGGCATGACCCACTTAGCCTTGCAGCACCTCCCCTGTTTTAGCCATCCGGTTGATGAGGCTTGAGGCTACGATTATCTTTATAGAACACATCACTTAGAATGCTCATCGTCCACCTAACGATGTTCTGAAAGCATTCAATCCGTACAAGTTCGTTCCGAGTTCGAACGAAACCGAAGGCATTATCTCGTTACACTCATTTTGGAATCACCCTCAGAGTTAACGACGATAACCCTTGCACTCTGAATCTTCATCTTCACTTGAGATTCACGACCTACCGTTAATTTGGATCGATGTGGTTTTCAGATATCCAAATCTGGAAACCCGATCCCGGTCTCATCGAAATCCAAAACGTGTCTTTTAAGGCCAAGTTGTTTTAAAGTTTAAAACAATTTAATTCAATTATCTATATACACACAGATAGATAATTCACAAATCTCAATAGATAATCAACATTATCATCATAAACAGATGACACATTATCATTATAAACAGATAATCTGTACTAACATCGAAATAGATAATCCATATTATCATCACAATGCAACCAAAGCATTCATATCACACAGCATCACTAATCTCATACCTGAGATCACAAACCATTCAAGGCAATCAATATCATTCATCCATACATGAGTAAAGATTTACTCCATCTATAATTAATTTAAAGTGAATTAAATTAATTACTTCATCTTTAATTAATTTAAAATGAATTAAATTAATTACTTCATCATTTTAAATCTTGCTTACTTAACCATTTAATTAATTACAAGTTAATTATTTAAACATCCCCTAATTAATCACCTTAATTAATCACCCTTGATTAATTATCCTTTAATTACATTCAAGTAACTGTCCTTTAATTAATTCACAATTTCATTATTCATAACCCCTTACAGTAATTAACCTTTAATTACTTCAATTAATTAATTAACTATAATCAATTTCATTAATCCTTAATTTATTACATTAATTAATTACCTTTAATCACTTATCATTGATTAATTAATTTAATTAATCAACTTTAATTACATCATTAATTATATTAATTAATGATCCCTAATTACATTTTAATTAATTACTTTATTTAAATTAATTATATTAAGTAATTAATTTAAATTAAACCATAATTATTAATCCCTCTTGACTAACACATTCAGTAATTAACTAACCTTAATTACTTCATTAAAATAAATTAATTACTCCTTAATAAATTTATTAATTAATCCCTTGATAATTACAAAGTAATTTAATCCAAATTACTTCCATTCTTAAATCATCTTCAATTGATTACATCCTTTAATTATCAATCAATTACTTCACTAAGTAATTCCAATCCGTTAATTACATTAAGTAATTATTATCAAAACATCAAGTGATTTAAATAAATTAAACTTTAATTAATCAATTTAAACAATCACATTAAACTAAATTTATTACACCAAGTAATTAATTCCTTGATTACTTCCATTAAGTAATTACACTTAAATAATTCACAACTGATTATCTTTAAATTAATTAATCTAATTAATCATTAAAAATTAACCACATTAATTGATTGTTAAATAATCCTAGTTAATGAGCTTCATTAACCATTCTTTAATTACTTCCTTAAGTAATTAACTTAGATTAACCATTATTAATTACAAATTAATTTATCTCTAATAATCCATTAATTAATCTCTAATTATTTAATTAATTAAGTGTTAACTGTAACTAAATTAATCCTTAATTAATTAACCTTGATTATATCTTAATTGCTTAATTAATAAATCTTTAATCATTAATTAATAATCGTTAATTGTCTAATTAATGATCTTAATTACCAATTGATTAACCCTTAATCAATTATTTATTAATCCCTAATCATTAATTAATTAAATTAACTAATTATTCCTTAATTACCTTATTAATTTAATCAATTTCAAATAATTAAATCTTAATTTAATTTTAAGATAAAAACATTTCTTAATTATGACTAAATTGTCATTAACAAAAACATTTAAAACAATTTACTTTTGAATTTACTTTAAAATTTCATTTCAAATATGAAATTTAAAATGAATACAATTTAACTTAACAAAGTTTAAACAATTTAAAAGCCTTTTAAAATTACATGGCAAAGGAATGCTTGTCTTATAAAAGAAAATTTATAAGAGTTTAAACCAAATTCATTTTAAGTTCAAATAATTTAAATATACACTTTAACATACAAAGCTGTTTAAACCTTTCAAATTTAAAACTTCTTTTATTTCAAACTGAAATACATATTTAAATCTTTAATTAAACTTACCTTTAAAACTTACTCACACATTTTTTTTAAAACTTCATTTTTAAAATTTCCAACTACTTACCGTTTAAAGTAGTTTAACAATTCAAATTTAAAACTTTGTTATTATTTTTTTATATTTAAAATTGAGATTTAACTTAAACTTGAATTCTAAAATTTCAAACTTTGATTTAAAACTTAGTTTAAACTCTAGCTTTTCCTTTATAAACTTCAGTTATTTTTTAAAAAAGTTTTAAACAAACAATACAAGTTTTGTTAAAACCTGTAACATCTGTTAAACCCGAGCCACCCCTACAATGCTTCGAGTACACAACCCAATCTCCCCGAGCAAACTACTCACAACTTCGGGTCAAACAGAGATTCACTTGAGTATAAACCATCACCACAACAAACTTCATTAGATAACAGGGTCGTGCACATGCACGTTGTCGCCAGTCATCTCTGATCATCAGTGATGATCGTTCCAAATCCAAAATCACTCAATCACCCCAACGCGATCATCAGATTAGCTCCAACCCAACTCGAATTTGAATTCGAGTTTCAAACTAAATCTGGAACCCAACATCGGAGTCAATGCTTTAACCTGGAAATTTGCCTCGCCAGCACATCCCCGACCATCTGAGTTGCTGAAACTCCGGCCAAACCTTCGCCTACTTCCAAACTTCCATCACTCAAAAGCATGAAGTATTCGATCCACCGAAGAACCCGTAGTGATCGATTCATCATTCCTAGTTAAAACTAAGGTTCCAGAAGTGATTGCACTGCCGCCACTTCCACCATGAATTGCATCGCCTCCAAGTATTTTTCAAAGATTTAAAGATCACTCCACCATCATCTGGAAGAACCCCGATCCTTTCAACCTCTTGGATCACCAGAAAATTCTAATATCCTCATTCCAATCAATACCCAAACTGCACCTTTATCTTATTTCTAAAAATCTTGATTCTTGTGTTAAAAATTATATTTTAGTTGATGTATTCGATTTATAATACTGGATTTACAAACTAAAAGGTTTGAGTTTTGATTTTATCTAACATGCACAGATGTTTTTATGTTTCCAGAGACAGTAAGCTTCATTTTTTACTTAAAATTTTTAAATATTAACCTAAGATAAATCATACAAATTTGATTTATAAATTACATCCTATTAGGAACTACTTAAAAGACAAGGATAAAAATAAAAATTTGAGCCTGGAAATCAAAACAGAATAGATTAATTATAAACAGCATGCACACAAATCCATTTTCACATCGGACATTAACTTATAAACACATGCAATACTTATTCATTTCAGTATACAAGCATGCAAACAATTTTAAAATTTTAAAGTTACTCACATATTTCTAAAAAAGACAGAGCCTCCATTTGAAAAGCTTTTGAATTTGCTGAAGACTAAACGCCTTTGCTTCTTTGATTTTAAAAGTTGAATTGCTAATCTATATGCAATCGAAATGCTTGCAAACAGATGCTACTTGATTCCAGGCTTGCCTTTGTTTTCAAGTTTGCATGCAGAGCTAATTTCCAGATTGCAGAGAAAAATAAAAAAAATGATGCAGGCTTGGTTTAAAACTTCAATTGCCTTGGTTTGCAGATGTGCAGATTTGCATTATGAAGTGAATTACAGGGAAATGGATTGCATGTTTGAACTGAGGATTTGAATATGATTACTGATTTTTGATTACAGATTTTGCTTTGAAAATAATTTTCAGGGAATTAATTTCTAGTTTGATTTTGAAACTGAAATGGTTTGTATGTTTCAGATTTGATATGAGGAGTTTAATTTGAGTTTGTAAACTGATTTTGGAAATGGTATAAGTTATTCTCATATTTGTTTTGAGTTCAGGCTTTAATTTTCTTAACTTTTGACTTTGAAAAGGAAAAACAAATTGAAGAGAAGAGGCATTTCTTATAAGATGAAAGTATGATTTAATAAAAATAAAAGAAAATACAAAATTGAAAATGACACTTGTATAAAATTTTAACATTTGTCAATTCCCTTAGTTTATTAAATAATATTTGTTGTCATGTGTCTTAATATTCATACACTTGTCCCTTAAGTAATTTTATTTAATTTTGAAATGTTAATAAAGGGTTTTATACTTACTTTATTATTTATAAATGCTTATCTATATATGTATATGAATTTCCTTAGAGGAAATAAAATAAAAAAATTACACACATATTTTTAAATCTAAAATATTTTAAAATATATCTTTTGAATTTAAATTTTAAATCCAAATCCAAATTCAAATTAAATTCAAAAACCCAATTTAAAATTAACATTTATCAAATTTTAAAATAACTACTAAATTTTCTTTAAAATCTATTTATAAAAATAACACATATTTATTATAGTTTGAAAATAATTAATTGCTAATTTTAAACAATTTATAAAAGAAATTATTTCTTTACTTATAAATTACTTATTTTATTAAGCTATATTTAAAAACAAACCATTTTGTTATTTAATTTAAATTTAAATTTAAACTTAAGCTAAAATCATTTTAAACATTTAATCATCTTTCTTAACGATTTTAAAATCATATACTTTTTTATTAAATAGCTTTGAAAAAAATTAAATCAAAATTTCGGAATTATTAATATATATATTAGAATTTGAAATCAAGATTCATTTATTAAATTTTAAACTAAGATTATTTATTTAATAATTTTGAAAAGCTTTATATTAAATAAAAACAAATTCTCAAATTACTAAAAATATTAGAATTGGAAAACATGCTTTATTTATTAAATTTAAAACAAAGCTAATCTATTTACAATATAAACTATAGATTTATATTATAAATAGAAACCAATTTATTAGCTTTAAAAGATAAATTCTACCAATTAAATATTTATTAAAGAAGATTTTTAAATCAATTCAAATTTTATTTACAAAAATTATCAAATCAATTTTAATTTTTATTACAGATTATTGAATGGATATTATCGAAAATTCTGGGATATCACAATCCTCCCCCCTTAAAAGAATTTCGTCCCCAAAATTTAAAACAAATGTAATTTAATAATCTCATTAAAGATTTGATTTTTAAACACAAGCATATATCAAACATATGCTAATAATCATAGCAACCAATTAATCTAATCAAACAAATCTAATTATCCAGGTAAAATTCTAGATAGAATTTTCTCGAGTTTCCCAAGTATAAATACCGGGATACTCGCTCTACAGAATCCAAACAATCGAAACTACTAAGCTACGGAGCTCCTATTCATCTATATCTACAACAATGGATAGGATATCAGACTACAGACAAGTCTGACTCAACAACCAAAACTCCCGAACTGCTGGTTCCAAAACCAGAGAAGATAAAACACGTACTCCCTTAGAGATACGTGAAATTCACCAAATCCCAGTTTTCCAAACTGGCAATTCAATCCTGAAGATCAATCACTTATTCTTACGGAAAAGATCCAAAACACTTCCGAGCTAGCTTCCCAGTCTTACCTAATCTTATAGCTCCCTTTTTGATCGGAGAAAACTTATCCAAAATCAAATCTCCGACTTCAGAATCCAAATTCCTCCATCTCTTATCCTTAAAAATCTTCGGACGATCATGGGCTGCTCACATCCTTACTGATCATCTCAACCCTTGCTGATGTCTCTAGAAACAAACAAAACCAATCAACTCAAAAAATGATCTTCTCACGATCAATCCCAAAAATCAGAACACAACTCAATTCCAAAATCAGCAGAAGACTGAACTTACTCCTCCTATCCGGAAGAGATAAACAGATGCACCTGCCAAAACTGGCCTTAAAATCCTGAAAAATTTCCTGTAGAAACCTTCCAATCCAGACACTACAAAATTCCAGTTGTTTCAAAACTAAAACAGCTGCCACCATGCTTCCACTACGCAACTCTGTCCAGAGCAGATGAAAATGCTGATGATGATTACGAGCACAAACTGGACAACACATCCCAGAACTATGGTTCCTCGGATCCACTAAAGAAACTCAAAAGTTCCTCCAAAACCCGAGCTGCTACACCAAATCCTCTCTCTAGGAACTATCCTACTACTAAGCTATTGTAGACAAAACTCTGATTTCTTGAAGACATCCAGAAAATTTAGATAACCTAAGAGAACACTCAAACAATCGCAAGTCACTTTTGCTATCTATCCAGCCTTATTCCAAATAAAAACGGTTCTCTCTTTACCAAATAGAATAGCCTTCGCTTAATTAGCCAATCCATCGAAGAAATGGAGCCACTCTTCTGCTCCTGAAATTACCTTAAGAAAAACTGCCAAGCCAGAAGATCTCCATGACGGCACACAGACCACTCCGAGCTGCACTGCTGACTCAGATGCTAAAGACGTCCTATCCAATGCTCTTCAAGAAACTCGGACCTCAAACCAAACAGAAACACCTACTGAACTTAGTCACAACATCGAAGCAGACACGCTTCCTTAACTTGTTCCAATGAAACCTCTTCGGAGACATTCATAGTCACTGTGTCTCATCACACAGCTACTACATCTTGAGGTATCAAGATATCATTGCTTGCTTCTGTCCAACCAACAGATCCAAATTCTAGCTCATCCAAACTTACACTTCAAAGATGAACTCCGAACCTTAACAGGTTTCCTTCAGAGTTCGATGGAATCCTTACACTACTCAAAGCTCACTCGAGACGGCATTAGGTCTACAATCTCGATAGTTACACTTCCAACCTCAAACATTCAAACTCCAACCATTGGTAGTCGTGTTGCACACACCACTACCCTATCTACCTTTATAACTTACATTGGAAAACCCGAACAGGTAATCAAATAGATAGGCAGAAATAACAAATATATATATATATATATATATATATCAAAATTACAAATACGCTCTCTCAAGAAAGAAATCACTCCAAAGCCTAGGTATTCACTCAGCCTAGCGCTCTGATACCAACTGAGACGACCCGACTTTCTCACCACAGAAAATCGTATCTACTTGAAGAAAGAAAGGGATAGAAAAGAGAAAAGAAAGAGAAGAAAGAAGAAACAACACAAAATCTTAACAGCGGAACGAATAAATTACATTAGTAACATAAAGAATACATAGTTTACAACCATTATCAGAGTTACACAGATTACAAATCACATACTAGACAGTTATAAACATCTGTCTAGTTATACAACTCAATACAACAAAAGGAAACTACTCAGAGAAACCAACAAAGTGGAACATTATATATCTACACGCAGAAGCCTCCTGCTCCATTTCTCCTCCAGAATGCGTCAAAGCTAACCTGAATCCCTTGGCAACTCGTAAAAATTTGAGTACCCAAGAGTTTAAGAAAATAGAAGATAAACTCCGGGTCAAACATGGTTCTGGTGTGAGTAACAGGTTAAAGTTGCTTAATTTTCAAAAACCTTTTGAAAAGAAAGGCATCACGTAAGACTTCCTACACATAAGCATGGAAAAGTGTTTACCTTACACTAACCAAAATATTTGATAGGAAATCCAGTGATATTATAATAGGTCTAGGGTTTTCAAGTAAATAGAAAATAGCCGAAATTGTTACATCTATTAAATTCCAGCTACTAGCCACAAAAGTGGTAATACAATCAAAACCGAGGGAACTTATTGAATTTTGGATTCCATACAATGGCAGGGCTACTGGGCTACCGTCCGTCACAGTACGTGGCCTATATCACCGTACCGAGGATTACTCCTGTAACGACCCGACTTCCTACGCCCAGAAAGACATATCGTTTTTAAGAAAGAAAAGGGTGAGAAAATATAAAAGATAGAGAAGAAAGAACAACAACAACAGAATCTCACAGCGGAACGAATAAATTATATTAATCACATAAATATTTACATAATATATAACATCAATCAGAGTGATACATATAGTACATCACAAACTAGACAGTTATAAACACCTGTCTAGTTAATACACCTCAATACAATACAGCTCAAACAATATGACTCAGAGATACCAACACAGCGGAACTATATATATATATATATACATATATATATATATATATATCTTCAACGCTGAAGCCTCCTGCTCCATTGCTCCTCCAGAATTCGTCAAAGCTAACCTGAATCCCTTGGCTACCCGTAAAAATTTGGGTACCCGAGAGTTTATGAAAATCAGAAAATAAACTCCGGGTCAGACATGGGTCTGGTGTGAGTAACAGGTTAAAGTTTCTTAATTTTGAAAATCCTTTGAAAACAAAAGGTATCACGTAAGACTTCCCACACATAAACATGGAAAAGTTTTTACCTTACGCTAACCAAAACATTTGATAGGAAATCCAGTGATATTATAATAGGTCTAGGGTTTTCAAGTAAATAGAAAATAGCCAAAATTGTTACATCTATTAAATTCTAGCTACTAGACACAAAAGTGGGTAATACAATCAAAACCGTTGGCACTTATTGGATTGTGGATTCCATACAATGGCAGGGCTACTGGGGTACCGTCCGTCACAATACGTGGCCTAGATCAACGTACCGAGGATCGCTCCCGACCCCCGGCAACACAAGGCCGGAACCATTCCTTACTGAACAGTCCCGGACAAGATAACCCCGCAGTTGGCTGCAGACCAACTGCCCACACAGCCGAATAAAAAGGGACATCTAGACAGGAGAAAATCTTGTCCTGCTTGGGCATGACCCACCTAACCTTGCTGCACCTCCCCTGTTTTAGCCATTCCCAATTGATGAGGCTTGAGGTTACGATTACCTTTATAGAACATATCTCTTAGAATGCTCATCGTCCACCTGACGATGTGTTGAAAGCATTCAATCCATACAAATTCGTTCCGGGTTCGAACGAAACCGAAGGCATCATCTCGTTACACTCGTTTTGGAATCACCCTCAGAGTTAACGACGATAATCCTTGCATTCTGAATCTTAATCTTCACTTCAGATTCACGACCTATCGTTAATTTGGAATCGATGTGGTTTTCGGATGTTCCAAATAAGGAAAACCGATCCCGGTCTCATCGAAATCCAAAACGTGTCTTATAAGGCCAAGTTGTCTATTTAGTCTTAACAGTGAATTCAATATTATCAATATACACAGATAGATAATTCACATCTCATAATAGATAATCACATCATCATCATAAAAAGATAATTAATATCATCATCCAAACAGATAATTAAATATTATCATACTTAAACCATACATCCATATCACATAGATATTATCCATCTCATATCTGAGATCACAATCAATCAATGAAATATTAATATCATCCATAAGAAATGATTTATGAATCACAAGCTATAATTAATTTAAAATGAATTAAATTAACTACTTCTATCTTTAAGTAATTTAAAATAAATTAAATTAATCATTCATTCCATAAATCTTGCTCACACAACCATTAATTAATTATAAATCAAATTAATTAATCATTCTCTAATTACAAGAAGTAATTTAGTCTTTAATTTATTTCTCAAATGAATTATTCTAAATCATTCATAGCAGTTAACATTTAATTACTTCCCTATTAATTATTCCTTAATTAAACAATTCTTTAATTACATCATTAATGATCTCCAATTTATATAAAATTGCTTTATTTAAATTAATTACATTAAGTGATTAATCTTTATTTAAAAACGATTATTAATCACCCTTGATTAATAACAAACCAGTAATTAACTACCCTTAATTACTTATTAATCATCCCATGATTAATTAATTACGTAAATTAATCCTTTGATTAATTACAAAAGAAATTACCCAAATTACTTCACTTACAAATCACCTTGTATTAATTCATCAAGTAATTATCATCTAATTACTTTTCTAAGTACTTATACTCCATTAATTACACTAAGTAATTACGCATACCAAATCATCAAATGATTTCTTAAATTAATTAAAATTAATTAACTTAATTTAAATCTTATTATCAGTTACTTATATATTCAAATTAACCATCTTTGATTTAAATATCCTTTGCTGCATTCCAGTAGTTTTCCTTAATTTATTTACAGAAATTAATCTTGAATAAATCCATTAATTAATTACATTTATATCGATTTATTACCATTTAATTATCTTGTTGATTTATTATTCCCAAATAAATCAATCTCTAATACCATCATTAATTATATTAATTAATTATTTCTAATTACATTTTCATTTGTTATTAATTCTATTAAGAATACAAATCTTCAAATCACAAATATTAACCTTCTTGATTAATAACATATACAGTAATTAACTGTCCTACATTAATTACTTCTCAATAACAAGCTTAATCCCTTGATTAATTTCAAACAAGTAATTATACTCCAATTACATCCATTAACAACATCATCCAGTAAATTACCTCCAGTAATTATCCATCAATTACTTCTCTAAGTAATTTAATTCCAAAATATCAGTTCATTAATCTAAATTAATTAACTTAAATTAAATCAATGTACACAATTAATAAGTAATTAATTTCTTAATTACTTTCCAAATAAATAATTACATTTAAACTATTGAATTAATTAATCTAATTAATTTATTACAAATCAACCACATTAATTAATTATGAAATAATTTAGTTAATGATCTTTATTAACACTTATTTAATTATTTTCTTCTAAAATAATTAACTTAGTTTAATCATTATTAATTATAACTTGGATTAACCATTAAAATTTATTAGTTTAAATAAACAAAATCTAATCTATGGTTCTTAATCACCTATTAGTTAGTTAATTCATTATTTAACTTTAATTACTACATTTAAACTTATAATTACTAATTAAATTAATATAAATCATTGTTTATTCATACTTAATTAACCTAAAGGTTAATGCATAAAAATTCTAAGTCTTCATTACTTAGAGTAAATTATCTTATTATTGATAAATTTTCACTCCCAGTATGTTTTAAACATTTATTTCAATTTACTTTCTAAATAAATCCCAATTTATCCTTAATAAAGTTTTAACACTAATTTTTTTTTCCCAAAACCCCTTGTAAACTCAAATGTTCAATTGCACTTAAAACTTATTTGAATAAATTTAAATTATAAAACTTTATTTTATTTCCAAATTCATATCCAAGTCCTGATTTCTATTTTTGGAGTTAACCTGTTTTTAATCTTTCCTTAACAGTTTTAAATTTTCATTTGAACTCAACTCTAGTTGAAAATACTTTAATTATTAAACACTTTTAAGTTATTAAAATAATTTAAATTTTGAAAACTTTATTATTTCCAACTATATTTCGAAACTGACTTAAATTCACTGTTTAAACTTGAGTAAGAGCTAGTGCTTGACTTTGATTTCATTTAAAACCAAGATTCAAAACTGTAAAAAAAGCAGCTACAGGTTTTAAAATCTGAATCACAACACCCCGAGCCCCCTCTGGTTTACTTTGAGTAAGCATACGAGTTTCCCCATGAAAAATCAACCACTTGCTTTGAGTTTTTCCCAGGCGCGCACGAAAATGAATTCGAGAAACAGAACCTGGAAACATAACTTCACCTCCACCTTCCCAAACCTGTCAACATCTCGCGCGCGGTGCTCCAACCCCTAGAAGCCATCAAACTCCGGCTACAACATCAACCATCTCCCCGCTACCTTCCCTTAAAACCACGTACCACTCGATCGCCGGCACTGGCCGCGGTGATCAAAATTCAGAACACAGTAAAATTTAGGTTTACAAACTTAATTCCATTGCCGTCGACGCCACGGCCATCTAACACCCTATCCCCTATTTTTCCTTGATCCACGGTAGCCTCGTCCACCCCCAGTCATAAGCACGACCCCTTACATCAACCTGATAATCCACGGCCACTCAAAATGCCCAAAATGGATGAACTCGAACTGCACCTCACCCCCTCCACTAAAAATCACCATATTCATTTTAAAAATCATAATTTGATTCAATGATTCGATCTATGTACCTGAATTTATAAATCAAGATATTCGAATTTTTGATATTATTGAGATGCTCGGTTCTTTTTTTTCTTTTTCCGGTTTCCAGAGTCATATATTCATTACTTTGATTTAAGTAAAATCTTAAACTAATATTGAAATGAAACTTACTGATTTCATTTAAATCTTAAGGCTAAACAAAGATTAATTAAATAAGTTGAATTTAAATGAACAAAACTGGAAACAGAGAAAGTACAAAAGTTCAAATACCTGCACACATCATACTTCAGGAATTCAAAAATATAAAAACGCAACCATACTTTTCAATACAATATTCATCACTGCAATAACATTCAAACTAATTTTTACTTTAAATTCCTTTTAAAAGTGGAGTTACTCACCAGAATAAATCATAGTTGAACAGAGAAATTTGATGATGACAGAAGACAGTTATATGAAGTGTTGAATGCCTGTAACCCTTCTTGCTTCCTGACTTTTATTTAAGCTTGAAAATATGCAGTTTTTTTTTGTTTATATTACTTTGCTTTTTCTCAGACTTTGCTTTCATAAGTTTAATTACTGAATGACTGAATTAAAAGATAGGAAGTGATGAATACATATATATATATATATATAACTTTGAACAAGTTGTCCTTTTGAACAAGCTTTAACTTGATAAAATATTGCTTTATTTTTATTTGTAATAAGGTACTGTAAACTGAGCTAAGATAAATATTTCGGCTATAAGATATTTTCAGACAGAAATGTGTGCTAATTAAAGGGTTATGTCCTTGTATTAGTATACACTATTCAGACACTACAATAAATAAAGATATTTGCAGATTTTTGTTTGACAAGGTGCAACTTACAGGTTCCAGAGACACACAAGTATGAACATCTCAGATTGCAAAGATGGAGATTCTGGTTGCATTAATTGTATGAAGATGTTCAAGTTTTTGATGGTATATATGTCTTAGTTTTGCTCAGAGATGATGCTCGAACTGATATGAAGAAAAGTTGATATATACTTGCATTTACAGTTTATAATATCATGATGTTTGTACAACAAAACAGAGATATTTGTCGTGTGCTAGAAAGATTTACATTGATTACTTTCGTTTGTTTGTTTAAGAGTACTTTACACTGTCTTCCCTAGCAAGCTTCATATATTTATATTTGTTTTTTTACTGTCTTTACTTTGTTTTATTTAGTTTGGCTTGCGCACATATTCAACCTTAATGCTTTAAACATATATATATATATATATATATATATATGTATGTATGTATGTATGTATGTATGTATATGCTGCAGTTCTTCTTATGTTAGTTTACAAACTTGAAAATTTATTTGTTCTAGTTGAATTGTTGTCTTGTTATTATATTTTGAAATGTTTGTGAATGTTATTTCTTATTTTAACTTATTATATACGGTATTTTCACTTATAATCTATAGCTTAATGTATATTTTGTTTTATTTCTATGTTTAACTTATTACTTAAAATCTTGTATCCCTATATGTACATTCTTATTTTATTTATATTATAAAACACATTATCAATTTGAAATGATAAATAAAATGAATTATCTTTCTAATATACTGCTTATTTTATTAATGTTAAAGTATCGTTTGACAAAATTGCATTTAAAACTCATATATCATTTTAAATCCATAATTTAATCAAGCTATACTAAAAAGAAAATAAAACAAATCTTTTTGTTAATAAATTTAAATTTTAATCTTAAGCTAAAATAAGTTTTTAAACTATTTAAACATTTATCTTATGTATTTAAAACCCTATATTTATTTATTTATTTAGCTTTGAAAAGTTTATATTAAATAAAACATAATTTATTAGTTAAACTTTAGAACAAATCTCATCTATTTACAATGTATACAAATATATACATTTATAAATAGAAAACAATGGATTAATTTGTAACAGATAAAATTTACCAATCAGATATTTATTAAAAGAAAAGTATCAATTCTTATCTAGTTAATAAAGATATATCAAATCAATTTAATATTTAATGCAGACTATTAAATTGATATTGCTAGAAAATTCCGGGTTGTCACATTCCTCCCCCTTAAAAGAATTTCTTTTCCGAAATTTAAAAGCAAAGGTAATTTAATAATATATTTAAGATTTTAATTAATTTTAAACCATAAGCATATATCAATCACATGCTAACAATCATCACAACCAATCTACTCAATCAACAAAGCTAACTATCCAGACAAAATTCTGGATAGAGCTCCCTAGAGTTTCCCAGTATAATACCAAAATACTCGATCTATAGAATCTAAACAGTCTATACTACTAATCTATAGAACTCCTTTGAATCAGAGAAAATTCATTCAAAATCAAATCTCCGACTTAGAAATTCAAATTCCTCCGTCTCTTATTCACCAATACTTCTGACAATCCAGAGCTGCCTTCAACCTACCGATCAGCTCAAACTTTGCTGATAACTCCTAAAACAATCTGAATCCAAAAACAATCCAGTAGAATGATCTTCTCAAAATCAACCAAGAACTCAACCTTTACTATCCTCAGTAGAAAACAACTTCTCTTTTCCA
Organism: Allium cepa; assembly: GCA_030765085.1. Lineage (NCBI taxonomy): Eukaryota > Viridiplantae > Streptophyta > Magnoliopsida > Asparagales > Amaryllidaceae > Allium > Allium cepa. The sequence continues at coordinate 139,987,534 of CM060940.1, read as the reverse complement.
GAAAAGAAAAACAAATGCACTCCCAACTGCTTCCGCTGCACAACTCTGATCTGGGGTAGATGAAAATGCTGATGATACACATAAGCAATACTGGACAACACATTACAAAAATATGATTAAACAAATCCAAAATAACTCAGAAGTTCCTCCAAAACTTGAGCCGCTTTACCAATTCCTTTCTCTAGAAACCATTCTATTACTAAGCTGAACCATCGGCACTACTTCTGAAATCCAGTCGATACCAAACTCAACTCCTTAGATGCTAAGGCAAAACACTGACTTCTTCAAAGATATCCAGAAAAATTTCTGCCATCCCAGAGAATACTTAACTATCGCAAGTCTCTTTCGCGTCAACCCAGGCTAATATCCAAGAAAACTGTTCTCTCCTTACCAATCTGAACGGCTTAAGCTTATCTAGCCAATCTATTGAAGAAATGGATCCACAAAACTGCCTCTGAACTTCACCTCTAAAGAACTGCTGATAGATGACCTCCTCGTGTGCCGGCAGAACAATCTGAGCTGCAACACTGCTGCTGATGCCAAAAATTCCTTAATCCAAAATTCCTCGGAAAACTCGGGCCTCAAAGCCAAACACAACATTCAGCTGAACTCAACCTCAAAACTAATGCAGACACACTTCCTTATCCAAAAATCCTTGAGAACTTCTTCGGAAATAATCCATCACTACTGCATCTCAACACTCAACTACTACTTCTTGAGTTACCAAGATAATATTTCTAGCTTCTGCTCAACTGACAAAAAACCAAATTTTACTCATCCATACTTGTACAACAAAAATGGACTCCAAAACTTAACAGGTTTCCTCCAGAGATTTGGTGAAATCCTTACATCACAAATTTACTCGAGACGGTATTTGGTCTACAGTCTCGTTAGATATACTTCTAACCACAGGTAGTCGTGTTACACACACCACTACTTAATCTACCCTTGTACTTATATTGGAAAACCCGAAAAGGTAATCTAACAAATAGATAGAAATGAATATATATATATATATATATATATATATATATATCAAAATTACAAATACGCTCTCTCAGGAAAGAAATCACTTAAGAGCCTAGGTATTCACTCAACCTAGCGCTCTGATACCACTATAACGACCCGACTTCCTACGCCCAGAAAGACGTATCGTTTTTAAGAAAGAAAAGGGTGAGAAAATATAAAAGATAGAGAAGAAAGAACAACAACATCAGAATCTCACAGCGGAACGAATAAATTATATTAATCACATAAATATTTACATAATATATAACATCAATCAGAGTGATACATATAGTACATCACATACTAGACAGTTATAAACACCGGTCTAGTTAATACACCTCAATATAATACAACTCAAACAATATGACTCAGAGATACCAACACAGCGGAACTATATATATATATATATATATATATATCTACAACACTGAAGCCTCATGCTCCATTGCTCCTCCAGAATTCGTCAAAGCTATCCTGAATCCCTTGGCTACCCGTAAAAATTTGGGTACCCGAGAGTTTATGAAAAATAGAAAATAAACTCCGGGTCAGACATGGGTCTGGTGTGAGTAACAGGTTAAAGTTGCTTAATTTTGAAAATCCTTTGAAAACAAAAGGTATCACGTAAGACTTCCCACACATAAACATGGAAAAGTTTTTACCTTACGCTAACCAAAACATTTGATAGGAAATCCAATGATATTATAATAGGTCTAGGGTTTTCAAGTAAATAGAAAATAGCCGAAATTGTTACATCTATTAAATTCCAGCTACTAGCCACAAAAGTGGGTAATACAATCAAAACAGTTGACACTTATTGGATTGTGGATTCCATACAATGGCAGGGCTACTGGGGTACCGCGCGTCACAGTACGTGACCTAGATCAACATACCGAGGATCACTCCCGACCCCCTGCAACACAAGGCCGAAACCATTCCTTACTGAACAGTCCCGAACAAGATAACCCCACAGTTGGCTGCAGACTAACTGCCCACACAGCCGAATAAAGAGGGACATCTAGACAGGGGGAAATCTTGTCCTGCTTGGGCATGACCCACCTAACCTTGCTGCACCTCCCCTGTTTTAGCCATTCCCGGTTGATGAGGCTTGAGGTTACGATTACCTTTATAGAACATATCTCTTAGAATGCTCATCGTCCACATGACGATGTGTTGAAAGCATTCAATCCATACAAATTCGTTCCGGGTTCGAACGAAACCGAAGGCATCATCTCGTTGCACTCGTTTTGGAATCACCCTCAGAGTTAACGACGATAATCCTTGCATTCTGAATCTTCATCTTCACTTCAGATTCACGACCTATCGTTAATTTGGAATCGATGTGGTTTTCGGATGTTCCAAATAAGGAAAACCGATCCCGGTCTCATCGAAATCCAAAACGTGTCTTTTAAGGCCAAGTTGTCTATTTAGTCTTAACAGTGAATTCAATATTATCAATATACACAGATAGATAATTCACATCTCATAATAGATAATCACATCATCATCATAAAAAGATAATTAATATCATCATCCAAACAGATAATTAAATATTATCATACTTAAACCATACATCCATATCACATAGATATTATCCATCTCATATCTGAGATCACAATCAATCAATGAAATATTAATATCATCCATAAGCAATGATTTATGAATCACAAGCTATAATTAATTTAAAATGAATTAAATTAACTACTTCTATCTTTAAGTAATTTAAAATAAATTAAATTAATCATTCATTCCATAAATCCTGCTCTCACAACCATTAATTAATTATAAATCAAATTAATTAATCATTCTCTAATTACAAGAAGTAATTTAGTCTTTAATTTATTTCTCAAATGAATTATTCTAAATCATTCATAGCAGTTAACATTTAATTACTTCCCTATTAATTATTCCTTAATTAAACAATTCTTTAATTACATCATTAATGATCTCCAAATTATATAAAATTGCTTTATTTAAATTAATTACATTAAGTGATTAATCTTTATTTAAAAACGATTATTAATCACCCTTGATTAATAACAAACCAGTAATTAACTACCCTTAATTACTTATTAATCATCCCATGATTAATTAATTACGTAAATTAATCCTTTGATTAATTACAAAAGAAATTACCCAAATTACTTCACTTACAAATCACTTTGTATTAATTCATCAAGTAATTATCATCTAATTACTTTTCTAAGTACTTATACTCCATTAATTACACTAAGTAATTACGCATACCAAGTCATCAAATGATTTCTTAAATTAATTAAAATTAATTAACTTAATTTAAATCTTATTATCAGTTACTTATATATTCAAATTAATCATCTCTGATTTAAATATCCTTTGCTGCATTCCAGTAGTTTTCCTTAATTTATTTACAGAAATTAATCTTGAATAAATCCATTAATTAATTACATTTATATCGATTTATTACCATTTAATTATCTTGTTGATTTATTATTCCCAAATAAATCAATCTCTAATACCATCATTAATTATATTAATTAATGATTTCTAATTACATTTTCATTCGTTATTAATTATATTAAGAATACAAATCTTCAAATCACAAATATTAACCTTCTTGATTAATAACATATACAGTAATTAACTGTCCTACATTAATAACTTCTCAATAACAAGCTTAATCCCTTGATTAATTTCAAATAAGTAATTATACTCCAATTACATCCATTAACAACATCATCCAGTAAATTACCTCCAGTAATTAACCATCAATTACTTCTCTAAGTAATTTAATTCCAAAATATCAGTTAATTAATCTAAATTAATTAACTTAAATTAAATCAATGTACACAATTAATAAGTAATTAATTTCTTAATTACTTTCCAAATAAATAATTACATTTAAACTATTGAATTAATTAATCTAATTAATTTATTACAAAATCAACCACATTAATTAATTATGAAATAATTTAGTTAATGATCTTTATTAACACTTATTTAATTATTTTCTTCTAAAATAATTAACTTAGTTTAATCATTATTAATTATAACTTGGATTAACCATTAAAATTTATTAGTTTAAATAAAAAAATCTAATCTATGGTTCTTAATCACCTATTAGTTAGTTAATTCATTATTTAACTTTAATTACTACATTTAAACTTAAAATTACTAACTAAATTAATATAAATCATTGTTTATTCATACTTAATTAACCTAAAGGTTAATGCATAAAAATTCTAAGTCTTCATTACTTAGAGTAAATTATCTTATTATTGATAAATTTTCACTCCCAATATGTTTTAAACATTTATTTCAATTTACTTTCTAAATAAATCCCAATTTATCCTTAATAAAGTTTTAACACTAATTTATTTTTTTTATTTTTTTCAAAACCCTTTGTAAACTCACATGTTCAATTACACTTAAAACTTATTTGAATAAATTCAAAATATAAAACTTTATTTTATTTCCAAATTCATGTCCAAGTCCTGATTTCTATTTTTGGAGTTAACCTGTTTCTAATCTTTCCTTAACAGTTTTAAATTTTCATTAGAACTCAACTCTAGTTGAAAATACTTTAATTATTAAACACTTTTAAGTTATTAAAATAATTTAAATTTTGAAAACTTTAATATTTCCAACTATATTTCGAAACTAACTTAAATTCACTGTTTAAACTTGAGTTAGAGCTAGTGCTTGACTTTGATTACATTTAAAACAAAGATTCAAAACTGTAAAAAAAAAACAGCTACAGGTTTTAAAATCTGAATCACAACACCCCGAGCCCCCTCTGGTTTACTTCGAGTAAACATACGAGTTTCCCCGTGAAAAATCAACCACTTGCTTCGAGTTTTTCCCAGGCGCACGCGAAAATGAATTCGAGAAATAGAACCTGGAAACATAACTTCACCTCCCCCTTCCCAAACCTGTCAACATCTCGCGCGCGGTGCTCCAACCCCTAGAGGCCACCAAACTCCGGCTACAACATCAACCATCTCCCCGCTACCTTCCCTCAAAACCACGTACCACTCGATCGCCGACACTGGCCGCGGTGATCAAAATTCAGAACACAGTAAAATTTAGGTTTAGAAACTTAATTCCATTGCCGTCGACGCCACGGCCATCTAACACCCTATCCCCTATTTTTCCTTGATCCACGGTAGCCTCCTCCACCCCCAGTCAGAAGCTCGACCCCCCAGATCAACCTGATAATCCACGGCCACTCAAAATGCCCAAAATGGATGAACTCGAACTGCACCTCACCCCCTCCACTAAAAATCACCATATTCATTTTAAAAATCATAATTTGATTCAACGATTCGATCTATGTACCTGAATTTATAAATCAAGATATTCGAATTTTTGATATTACTGAGATGCTCAGTTCTTTTTTTTTCTTTTTTCGGTTTCCAGAGTCATATATTCATTATTTTGATTTAAGTAAAATCTTAAACTAATATTGAAATGAAACTTACAGATTTCATTTAAATCTTAAGCCTAAACAAAGATTAATTAAAGAAGTTGAATTTAAATGAACAAAACTGGAAACAGAGAAAGTACAAAAGTTCAAATACCTGCACACATCATACTTTAGGAATTCAAAAATATAAACACGCAACCATACTTTTCAATACAATATTCATCACTGCAATAACATTCAAACTAATTTATACTTTAAATTCCTTTTAAAAGTGGAGTTACTCACCAGAATAAATCACAGTTGAACAGAGAAATTTGATGATGATAGAAGAAAGTTATATGAAGTGTTGAATGCCTGTAACTCTTCTTGCTTCCTGACTTTTATTTAAGCTTGAAAATATGCAGTTTTTTTGTTTATATTACTTTGCTTTTTCTCAGGCTTTGCTTTCATAAGTTTAATTACTGAATGACTGAATTAAAAGATAGGAAGTGATGAATACATATATATATATATATATATATATATATATATATAACTTTGAACAAGTTGTCCTTTTGAACAAGCTTTGACTTGATAAAATATTGCTTTATTTTTATTTGTAATAAGGTACTGTAAACTGAGCTAAGATAAATATTTCGGCTATAAGATATTTTCAGACAGAAATGTGTGCTAATTAAAGGGTTATGTCCTTGTATTAGTCTACACTATTCAGACACTACAATAAATAAAGATGTTTGCAGATTTTTGTTTGACAAGGTGCAACTTACAGGTTCCAGAGACACACAAGTATGAACATCTCAGATTTGCAGAGATGGAGATTCTGGTTACATTAATTGTATGAAGATGTTCACGTTTTTGATGGTATATATGTCTTAGTTTTTCTCAGAGATGATGCTCGAACTGATACGAAGAAAAGTTGATATATACTTGCATTACAGTTTATAATATCATGATGTTTGTACAACAAAACAGAGATATTTTATTGTGTGCTAGAAAGATTTACATTGATTATTTTTGTTTGTTTGTTTTAGAATACTTTACACTGTCTTCCCTAGCAAGCTTCATATATTTATATTTGTTTTTGTTACTGTCTTTACTTTGTTTTATTTAGGTTGGCCTGCACACATATTCAACCTTAATGCTTTAAACATATATATATATATATATATATATATATATATATATATATATATATATATATATATATATATGCTGCAGTTCTTCTTATATTAGTTTACAAACTTGAAAATTTATTTGTTCTAGTTGAATTGTTGTCTTGTTATTATATTTTGAAATGTTTGTGAATGTTATTTCTTATTTTAACTTATTATATACAGTATTTTCACATATAGCCTATAGCTTAATGTATATTTTGTTTTATTTCTATGTTTAACTTATTACTTGAAATCTTGTATCCCTATATGTACATTGTTATTTTATTTATATTATAAAACACATTATCACTTTGAAATGATAAATAAAATGGATTATCTTTCTATTATACTGCTTATTTTATTAATGTTAAAGTATCATTTGACAAAATTGCATTTAAAACTCATATATCATTTTAAATCCATAATTTAATCAAGCTATACTAAAAAGAAAATAAAACAAATCTTTTTGTTAATAAATTTAAATTTTAATCTTAAGCTAAAATAAGTTTTTAAACTATTTAAACATTTATCTTATGTATTTAAAACCCTATATTTATTTATTTATTTAGCTTTGAAAAGTTTATATTAAATAAAACATAATTTATTAGTTAAACTTTAAAACAAATCTCATCTATTTACAATGTATACAAATATATACGTTTATAAATAGAAAACAATGGATTAATTTGTAACAGATAAAATTTATCTATCAGATATTTATTAAAAGAAAAGTATCAATTCATATCTAATTAATAAAGATATATCAAATCAATTTAATATTTAATGCAGACTATTAAATTGATATTGCTAGAAAATTCCGGGTTGTCACAACTCCTAATCCTCTGCAACACAACTTCAGAACCATCCCTTACTGGGCAGTCCCGAACAAGACAACCCCGACAGTTGGAGCTCACAACTGTCCACACAGCCGAAATAAAAGGGACCTCTAGACAGGGGAAAATCTCGTCCTACTTGGGCATGACCCACTTAGCTTCGCTGCACCTCCCCCGTTTTAGCCATTCCCGGTTGATGAGGCTTGAGGCTACGATTGCCTTTATAGAACACATCACTTAGAATGCTCATCGTCCACCTGACGATGTTCTGAAAGCATTAAATCCATACAAGTTCGTTCCGAGTTCGAACGAAACCGAAGGCATTTTCTCGTTACACTCATTTTGGAATCACCCTCAGAGTTAACGACGATAACCCTTGCACTCTGAATCTTCATCTTCACTTGAGATTCACGACCTACCGTTAATTTGGATCGATGTTGTTTTCAGATATCCAAATCTGGAAACCCGATCCCGGTCTCATCGAAATCCAAAAACGTGTCTTTTAAGGCCAAGTTGTTTTAAAGTTTAAAACAATTCAATTCAATTATCTATATACACACAGATAGATAATTCACAAATCACAATAGATAATCAACATTATCATTATAAACAGATGATCCACATTATCATTATAAACAGATAATCTGTACTAACATCGAAATAGATAATCCATATTATCATCACAATGCAACCAAAGCATTCATATCACACAGCATCACTAATCTCATATCTGAGATCACAAACCATTCAAGGCAATCAATATCATTCATCCATACATAAGCAAAGATGTACTCCATCTATAATTAATTTAAAGTGAATTAAATTAATTAATTCATCTTTAATTAATTTAAAATAAATTAAATTAATTACTTCATCATTTTTAATCTTGCTTACTTAACCATTTAATTAATTACAAGTTAATTAATTAAACATCCTCTAATTAATCACCTTAATTAATCACCCTTGATTAATTATCCTTTAATTACATTCAAGTAACTGTCCTTTAATTAATTCACAATTTCATTATTCACAACCCCTTACAGTAATTAACCTTTAATTACTTCAATTAATTAATTAACTATAATCAGTTTCATTAATCCTTAATTTATTACATTAATTAATTACCTTTAATCACTTATCATTGATTAATTAATCTTAATTAATCAACTTTAGTTACATCAGTAATTATATTGATTAATGATCCCTAATTACATTTTAATTAGTTACTTTATTTAAATTAATTACATTAAGTAATTAATCTAAATTAAACCATAATTATTAATCCCTCTTGATTAGCACATTCAGTAATTAACTAACCTTAATTACTTCATTATAATAAATAAATTACTCCTTAATAAATTTCTTAATTAATCCCTTGATTAATTACAAAGTAATTTAATCCAAATTACTTCCATTCATAAATCATCTTCAATTGATTGCATCCTTTAATTATCAATCAATTACTTCACTAAGTAACTCCAATCCATTAATTACATTAAGTAATTATTATCAAATCATCAAGTGATTTAAATAAATTAAACTTTAGTTAATCAATTTAAACAACCACATTAAACTAAATTAATTACACTAAGTAATTAATTCCTTAATTACTTCCATTAAGTAATTACACTTAAATAATTCACAACTGATTATCTTTAAATTAATTAATCTAATTAATTATTAAAAATTAACCACATTAATTGATTATTAAATAATCCTAGTTAATGACCTTCATTAACCATTCTTTAATTACTTCCTTAAGTAATTAACTTAGATTAACCATTATTAATTACAAATTAATTTATCTCTAATAATCCATTAATTAATCTCTAATTATTTAATTAATTAAGTGTTAACTGTAACTAAATTAATCCTTAATTACTTGATTAATTAAACTTGATTATATCTTAATTGATTAATTAATAAATCTTTAATCATTAATTGATAATTGTTTAATTAATGATCTTAATTACCAATTGATTAACCCTTAATCAATTATTTATTAATCCCTAATCATTAATTAATTAAATTAACTAATTATTCCTTAATTACCTTATTAATTTAATTAATTTCAAATAATTAAATCTTAATTTAATTTTAAGATAAAAACATTTCTTAATTATGACTAAATTGTCATTAACAAAAACATTTAAAACAATTTACTTTTTAATTTACTTTAAAATTTCATTTCAAATATGAAATTTAAAATGAATACAATTTAACATAACAAAGTTTAAACAATCTAAAGGCCTTTTAAAATTACATGGCAAAGAAATGCTTGTCTTCTAAAAGAAAATTTACAAGAGTTTAAATCAAATTCATTTTAAGTTCAAATAATTTAAATATACACTTTAACATACAAAGTTGTTTAAATCTTTCAAATTTAAAACTTCTTTTATTTCAAACTGAAATACATATTCAAATCTTTAATTAAACTTACCTTTAAAACTTACTCACGCATTTATTTAAAACTTCATTTTTAAAATTTCCAACTACTTAACCATTTAAAGTAGTTTAACAATTCAAATTTAAAACTTTGTTATTATTTTTTTATATTTAAAATTGAGATTTAACTTAAACTTGAATTCTAAAATTTCAAACTTTGATTTAAAACTTAGTTTAAACTCTAGCTTTACCTTTATAAACTTTAGTTTTTTTAAAAAAAAGTTTTAAACAAACGATACCAGTTTTGTTAAAACCTGTAACATCTGTTAAACCCGAGCCACCCCTACAATGCTTCGACTACACAACCCAATCTCCCCGAGCAAACTACTCACAACTTCAAGTCAAACAGAGATTCACTCGAGTATAAACCATCACCACAGCAAACTTCATCAGATAACAGGGCCGTGCACATGCACGTTGCCGCCAGTCATCTCTGATAATCAGTGATGATCGTTCCACATCCAAAATCACTCAGTCACCCCAACGCGATCATCAGATTAGCTCCAACCCAACTCGAATTTGAATTCGAGTTTCAAACTAAACCTGGAACCCAACATCGGAGTCAATGCTTTAACCTGGAAATTTGCCTCGCCAGCACATCCCCGACCATCGGAGTTGCTGAAACTCCGGCCAAACCTTCTCCCACTTCCAAACTTCCATCACCCAAAAGCTTGAAGTATTCGATCCACCGAAGACCCGTGGTGATCGATTCATCATTCCTAGTTAAAACTAAGGTTCCAGAAGTGATTGCACTGCCGCCACTTCCACCATGAATTGCATCGCCTCCAAGTATTTTTCAAAGATTTACAGATCACTCCACCATCATCTGGAAGAACCCCGATCCTTTCAACCACTTGGATCACCAGAAAATTCTAATATCCCCATTCCAGTCAATACCCAAACTGCACCTTTATCTTATTTCTAAAAATCTTGATTCTTGTGTTAAAAATCATATTTTAGTTGATGTATTCGATTTATAATACTGGATTTACAAATTAAAAGGTTCGAGTTTTGATTTTATCTAACATGCACAGATGTTTTTATGTTTACAGAGACAATAAGCTTCATTTTTTACTTGCTTAAATTTTTTAAATATTAACCTAAGATAAATCATACAAATTTGATTTATAAATTACATCCTATCAGGAACTAATTAAAAGATAAGGATAAAAATAAAAATTTGAGCCTGGAAATCAGAACAGAATAGAGTAATTATAAACAGCATGCACACAAATCCATTTTCACATCGGACATTTACTTATAAACACATGCAATACTTATTCATTTCAGTATACAAGCATGCAACCAATTTTAAAATTTAAAAGTTACTCACATATTTCTAAAATAGACAGAGCCTCCATTTGAAAAGCTTTTGAATTTGCTGAAGACTAAATGTCTTTGCTTCTTTGATTTTAAAAGTTGAATTGCTAATCTATATGCAATCGAAATGCTTGTAAACAGATGCTACTTGATTCCAGGCTTGCCTTAGTTTTCAAGTTTGCATGCAGAGCTAATTTCCAGATTGCAGAGAAAAATAAAAAAAATGATGCAAGCTTGGTTTAAAACTGCAATTGCCTTGGTTTGCAGATGTGCAGATTTGCATTATGAAGTGAATTACAGGGAAATGGATTGCATGTTTGAACTGAGGATTTGAAGATGATTACTGATTTTTGATTACAGATTTTGTTTTGAAAATAATTTTCAAGGAATTGATTTCTAGTTTGATTTTGAATCTGAAATGGTTTGTATGTTTTCAGATTTGATATGAGGTGTTTAATTTGAGTTTGTAAACTGATTTTGGAAATGGTATAAGTTATTCTCATATTTGTTTTGAGTTCAGGCTTTAAATTTCTTAACTTTTGATTTTGAAAAGGAAAAATAAATTGAAGAGAAGAGGCATTTCTTATAAGATGAAAGTATGATTTAATAAAAATAAAAGAAAATACAAAATTGAAAATGACACTTGTATAAAATTTTAGCATTTGTCAATTCCCTTAGTTTATTAAATAATATTTGTTGCCATGTGTCTTAATATTCATACACTTGTCCCTTAAGTAATTTTTTTTTAATTTTGAAATGTTAATAAAGGGTTTTTACTTACTTTATTATTTATAAATGCTTATCTATATATGTATATGAATTTCCTTAGAGGAAATAAAATAAAATAAACAAATTACACACATATTTTTAAAACCAAAATATTTTAAAATATAACTTTTGAATTCAAATTTTAAATCCAAATCCAAATTCAAATTAAATTCAAAAACCCAATTTAAAATTAACAATATATTAAATTTGAAAATAACTACTAAATTTTCTTTAAAATCTATTTATAAAAATAACACATATTTATTATTGTTTGAAAATAATTAATTGCTAATTTTAAACAATTTATAAAAGAAATTATTTCTTTACTTATAAATTACTTATTTTATTAAGCTATATTTAAAAACAAACCATTTTTTTATTTAATTTAAATTTAAACTTAAGATAAAATCATTTTAAACATTTAAACATCTTTCTTAACAATTTTAAAATCATATACTTATTTATTAAATAGCTTTGAAAAAAAATTAAATCAAAATTTCCGAATTATTAATATATATATATATATATATTAAAAATTAAAATCAAGATTCATTTATTAAATTTTAAATTAAGATTATTTAGTTAATAACTTTGAAAAGCATTATATTAAATAAAAACAAATTCTCAAATTACTAAAAATATTGGAATTAGAAAATATGCTTTATTTATTAAATTTAAAACAAAGCTAATCTATTTACAATATAGACTATAGATTTATATTATAAATAGAAACCAATTTATTAGCTTTAAAAGATAAATTCTATCAATTAAATATTTATTAAAGAAGACTTTTAAATTAATTCAAATTTTATTAACAAAAATTATCAAATCAATTTCAATTTTTAATACAGATTATTAAATAGATATTATCGAAAATTCTGGGATATCACAATCCTCCCCCTTAAAAGAATTTCGTCCCCGAAATTTAAAACAAATGTAATTTAATAATCTCATTAAAGATTTGATTTTTAAACACAAGCATATATCAAACATATGCTAATAATCATAGCAACCAATTCATCCAATCAAACAAATCTAATTATCCAGGCAAAATTCTAGATATAATTTCCTCGAGTTTCCCAAGTATAAATACCAGGATACTCGCTCTACAGCAATCGAAACTTACAGAGCTCCTATTCATCTATATCTACAACACTAGACGGGATATCAGACTACAGACAAGTTTGACTCAACAACCAAAACTCCCGAACTGCTGGTTCCAAAACCAGAGAAGATAAAGCACGTACTCCCATAGAGATACGTGAAATTCACCGAATCCCAGTTATCCAAACTGGCAATTCAATCCTGAAGATCAATCACTTATTCTTACAGAAAAGATCCAAAACACTTTCAAGCTAGCTTCCCAACCTTACCCAATCTTATAGCTCCCTTTTTGATCGGAGAAAACTTATCCAAAATCAAATCTCCGACTTCAGAATCCAAATTCCTACATCTCTTATCCTTAAAAATCTTCGAACTATCATGGGCTACTCACATCCTTACTTATCAGCTCAACCCTTGCTGATGTCTCTAGAAACAAACAAAACCAATCAACTCAACTAAATGATCTTCTCACGATCAATCCCAAAAATCAGAACACAACTCAATTCCAAAATCAGCAGAAGACTGAGCTTACTCCTCCTATCCGGAAGAGATAAACAGATGCACCTGCCAAAACTGACCTTAAAATCCTGAAAAATTTCCTGTAGAAACCTTCCAATCCAAACACTGCAAAATTCCAGTTGTTTCAAAACTAAAACAGCTGCCACCATGCTTCCACTAAGCAACTCTGTCCAGAGCAGATGAAAATGCTGATGATGATTACGAGCACAAACTGGACAACACATCCCAGAACTATGGTTCCTCGGATCCACAAAAGAAACTCAGAAGGTCCTCCAAAACCCGAGCTGCTTCACTAAATCCTCTCTCTAGGAACTATCCTACTACTAAGCTGAACCATTGGTACCACTCCTGGAATCCAGTCGATAGGAAAACTCAATCTCCAGATGCGGACAAAACTCTGATTTCCTGAAGACATCCAGAAAATTTAGATAACCCAAGAGAACACTCAAACGATCGCAAGTCACTTTTGCTATCTATCCAGCCTAATTCCAAAGAAAAACGGTTCTCTCTTTACCAAACAGAATAGCCTTCGCTTAATTAGCCAATCCATCGAAGAAATGGAACTACTCTGTCGCTCCTGAAATTACCTTAAGAAAAACTGCCAAGCCAGAAGATCTCCTTGACGGAACACAGAACACTCCGAGCTGCACTGCTGACTCAGATGCCAAATACTTCCTATCCAATGCACTTCGAGAAACTCGGACCTCAAACCAAACAGAAACACCTACTGAACTCAGTCACAACATCGAAGCAGACACGCTTCTTTAACTTGTTCCAAAGAAACATCTTCGAAGACATTCATTGTCACTGTGTCTCGTCACACAGCTACTACATCTTGAGGTATCAAGATATCATGACTTGCTTCTGTCCAACCAACAGATCCAAACTCAAGCTCACCAAACTTACACTTCAAAGATGAACTCCGAACCTTAACCGGTTTCCTTCAGAGTTCGATGAAATCCTTACACTACTCAAAGCTCACTCGAGACGGTATTAGGTCTCCAATCTCGACAGATACACTTCCAACCTCAAACATTCAAACTCCAACCATTGGTAGTCGTGTTACACACACCACTACCCTATCTACCTTTATAACTTATATTGGAAAACCCGAACAGGTAATCCAATAGATAGGTAGAAATAATAAATAAATATATATATATCAAAATTACAAATACGCTCTCTCAAGAAAGAAATCACTCCAAAGCCTAGGTATTCACTCAACCTAGCGCTCTGATACCAACTGAGACGACCTGACTTTCTCACCATGGAAAATCGTATCATCTTGAAGAAAGAAAGGGATAGAAAAGAGAAAAGAAAGAGAAGAAAGAGAAGAAAGAAGGAATAACACAGAATCTTAACAACAGAACGAATAAATTATATTAATAACATAAATAATACATAGTTTACAACCATTATCAGAGTTACACAGATTACACATCACATACTAGATAGTTATAAACATCTGTCTAGTTATACAACTCAATACAACAAAAGGAAACTACTCAGAGAAACCAACACAGTGGAACACTATATATCTACACGTAGAAGCCTCCTGCTCCATTTCTCCTCCAGAATGCGTCAAAGCTAATCTGAATTCCTTGGCTACTCTTAAAAATTTGAGTATCCAAGAGTTTAAGAAAACAGAAGATAAACTCCGGGTCAGACATGGGTCTGGTGTGAGTAACAGGTTAAAGTTGCTTAACTTTCAAAAACCTTTTGAAAAGAAAGGTATCACGTAAGACTTTCCACACATAAACATGGAAAAGTTTTTACTTTACACTAACCAAAATATTTGATAGGAAATCTAGTGATATTATAATAGGTCTAGGGTTTTCAAGTAAATAGAAAATAGCCGAAATTGTTACATCTATTAAATTCCAGCTATTAGCCACAAAAGTGGTAATACAATCAAAATCGAGGGCACTTATTGAATTTTGGATTTCATATAATGGCAGGGCTACTGGGGTACCGCCCGTCACAGTACGTGGCTTATATCACCGTACCGAGGATTACTCCCAATCCACTACGACACAACTTCAGAAACATCCCTTACTGGACAGTCCCGAACAAGACAACCCTGACAGTTGGAGCTCACAACTGTCCACACAGCCGAAATAAAAGGGACCTCTAGACAGGGGAAAATCTCGTCCTACTTGGGCGTGACCCACTTAGCCTTGCTGCACCTCCCCTGTTTTAGCCATTCCCGGTTGATGAGGCTTGAGGCTACGATTACCTTTATAGAACACATCAGTTAGAATGCTCATCGTCCACCTGACGATGTTCTGAAAGCATTCAATCCATACAAGTTCGTTCCGAGTTCGAACGAAACCGAAGGCATTATCTCCTTACACTCATTTTGGAGTCACCCTCAGAGTTAACGACGATAACCCTTGCACTCTGAATCTTCATCTTCACTTGAGATTCATGACCTACCGTTAATTTGGATCGATGTGGTTTTCAGATATCCAAATCTGGAAACCCGATCCCGGTCTCATCGAAATCCAAACGTGTCTTTTAAGGCCAAGTTGTTTTAAAGTTTAAAACAATTTAATTCAATTATCTATATACACACAGATAGATAATTCACAAATCACAATAGATAATCAACATTATCATCATAAACAGATGATCCACATTATCATTATAAACAGATAATCTGTACTAACATCGAAATAGATAATCCATATTATCATCACAATGCAACCAAAGCATTCATATCACACAGCATCACTAATCTCATATCTGAGATCACAAACCATTCAAGGCAATCAATATCATTCATCCATACATGAGCAAAGATTTACTCCATCTATAATTAATTTAAAGTGAATTAAATTAATTACTTCGTCTTTAATTAATTTAAAATAAATTAAATTAATTACTTCATCATTTTAAATCTTGCTTAGTTAACCATTTAATTAATTACAAGTTAATTAATTAAACATCCCCTAATTAATCACCTTAATTAATCACCCTTGATTAATTATCCTTTAATTACATTCAAGTTACTGTCCTTTAATTAATTCACAATTTCATTATTCATAACCCCTTACAGTAATTAACCTTTAATTACTTCAATTAATTACTTAACTATAATCAGTTTCATTAATCCTTAATTTATTACATTAATTAATTACCTTTAATCACTTATCATTGATTAATTAATCTTAATTAATCAACTTTAATTACATCATTAATTATATTCATTAATGATCCCTAATTACATTTTAATTAGTTACTTTATTTAAATTAATTGCATGAAGTAATTAATCTAAATTAAACCATAATTATTAGTCCCTCTTAATTAACACATTCAGTAATTAACTAACCTAAATTACTTCATTAAAATAAATTAATTACTCCTTAATAAATTTCTTAATTAATCCCTTGATTAATTACAAAGTAATTTAATCCAAATTACTTCCATTCTTAAATCATCTTCAATTGATTACATCCTTTAATTATCAATCAATTACTTCACTAAGTAATTCCAATCCATTAATTACATTAAGTAATTATTATCAAATCATCAAGTGATTTAAATAAATTAAACTTTAATTAATCAATTTAAACAATCACATTAAACTAAATTAATTACACTAATTAATTCCTTAATTACTTCCATTTAGTAATTACACTTAAACAATTCACAACTGATTATCTTTAAATTAATTAATCTAATTAATTATTAAAAATTAACCACATTAATTAATTGTTAAATAATCCTAGTTAATGACCTTCATTAACCATTCTTTAATTACTTCCTTAAGTAGTTAACTTAGATTAACCATTATTAATTACAAATTAGTTTATCTCTAATAATCCATTAATTAATCTCTAATTATTTAATTAATTAAGTGTTAACTGTAACTAAATTAATCCTTAATTACTTGATTAATTAACTTAATTATATCTTAATTGCTTAATTAATAAATCATTAATCGTTAATTAATAATCGTTAATTGTTTAATTAATGATTTTAATTACCAATTGATTAACCCTTAATCAATTATTTATTAATCCCTAATCATTAATTAATTAAATTAACTAATTATTCCTTAATTACCTCATTAATTTAATTAATTTCAAATAATTAAATCTTAATTTAATTTTAAGATAAAAACATTTCTTAATTATGACTAAATTGTCATTAACAAAAACATTTAAAATAATTTACTTTTGAATTTACTTTAAAATTTCGTTTCAAATATGAAATTTAAAATGAATACAATTTGACTTAACAAAGTTTAAACAATTTAAAAGCCTTTTAAAATTACATGGCAAAGAAATGCTTGTCTTATAAAAGAAAATTTATAAGAGTTTAAACCAAATTCATTTTAAGTTCAAATAATTTAAATATACACTTTAACATATAGAGTTGTTTAAATCTTTCAAATTTAAAACTTCTTTTATTTCAAACTGAAATACATATTTAAATCTTCGATTAAACTTAACTTTAAAACTTACTCACACATTTTTTTTTTAAACTTCATTTTTAAAATTTCCAACTACTTAACCATTTAAAGTAGTTTAACAATTCAAATACAAAACTTTATTATTATTTTTTTATATTTAAAAATGAGATTTAACTTAAACTTGAATTCTAAAATTTCAAACTTTGATTTAAAACTTAGTTTAAACTCTCGCTTTACCTTTATAAACTTTAGTTTTTAAAAAAAACGTTTTAAACAAACAATACAGGTTTTGTTAAAACCTGTAACATCTGTTAAACCCGACCCACCCCCACAATGCTTCAAGTACACAACCCAATCTCCCCGAGAAAACTACTCACAACTTCGAGTCAAACAGAGATTCACTCGAGTATAAACCATCACCACAGCAAACTACATCAGATAATAGGGCCGCGCACATGCACGCTGCCGCCAATCATCTCCGATCATCTGTGATGATCGTTCCACATCCAAAATAACTCAGTCACCCCAACGCGATCACCAGATTAGCTCCAACCCAACTCGAATTTGAATTCAAGTTTCAAACTAAACATGGAACCCAACATCAGAGTCAATGCTTTAACTTGGAAATTTGCCTCGCCAGCACATCCCCGACCATCGGAGTTGCTGAAACTCCGGCCAAACCTTCGCCTACTTCCAAAGTTCCATCACCCAAAAGCTTAAAGCACTCGATCCACCGAAGAACCCGTAGTGATCGATTCATCATTCCTAGTTAAAACTGTGGTTCCAAAAGTGATTTCACTGCCGCAACTTCCACCATGAATTGCATCGCCTCAAAGTATTTTTCCAAGATTCACAGATCACTCCCCCATCATCTGGAAGAACCTCGATCCTTTCAACCTCTTGGATCACCAGAAAATTCTAATATCCCCATTCCAGTCAATACCCAAACTGCACCTTTATCTTATTTCTAAAAATCTTGATTCTTATGTTAAAAATCATATTTTAGTTGATGTATTCGATTTCTAATACTGGATTTACAAATTAAATGGCTTGAGTTTTGATTTTATCTAACATGCACGGATGTTTTTATGTTTCCAGAGACAACAAGCTTCATTTTTGACTTACTTAAATTTTTTAAATATTAACCTAAGATAAATCATGCAACTTTGATTTATAAATTACATCCTATCAGGAACTAATTAAAAGATAAGGATAAAAATAAAAATTTGTGCCTGGAAATCAGAACAGAACAGAGTAATTATAAACAGCATGCACATAAATACATTTTCACATCAAACATTTACTTATAAGCACATGCAATACTTATTCATTTCAGTATACAAGCATGCAACCAATTTTTAGATTTTAAATTTTAAAAGTTACTCACATATTTCTGAAGAAGACAGAGCCTCCATTTGAAAAGCTTTTGAATTTGCTGAAGACTAAATGTCTTTGCTTCTTTGATTTTAAAAGTTGAATTGCTAATCTATATGCAATTGAAATGCTTGTAAACAGATGCTGCTTGATTCCAGGCTTGCCTCAGTTTTCAGGTTTGCATGCAGAGCTAATTTCCTGATTGCAGAGAAAAATAAAAAAATGATGCAGGCTTGGTTTAAAACTGCAATTGCCTGCAGATTTGCATTATGAAGTGAATTACAGGGAAATGGATTGCATGTTTGAACTGAGGATTTGAAGATGATTACTGATTTTTGATTACAGATTTTGTTTTGAAAATAATTTTCAGGGAATTGATTTCTAGTTTGATTTTGAATCTGAAAATGGTTTGTATGTTTTCAGATATGATATGAGGAGTTTAATTTGAGTTTGTAAACTGATTTTGGAAATGGTATAAGTTATTCTCAGATTTGTTTTGAGTTCAAGCTTTAAATTTCTTAACTTTTGATTTTGAAAAGGAAAAAGAAACTGAAGAGAAGAGGCATTTTTTATAGGATGAAAGCATGATTTAATAAAAATAAAAGAAAATACAAAATTAAAAATGACACTTGTATAAACTTTTAACATTTGTCAATTCCCTTAGTTTATTAAATAACATTTGTTGTCATGTATCTTAATATTCATACACTTGTCCCTTAAGTAATTTTATTTAATTTTGAAATGTTAATAAAGGGTTTTATACTTACTTTATTATTTATAAATGCTTATTTGTATATGTATATGAATTTCCTGAGAGGAAATAAAATAAAAAAAAAATTACACACATATTTTTTAATCCAAAATATTTTGAAATATAACTTTTGAATTTAAATTTTAAATCCAAATCCAAATTCAAATTAAATTCAAAAACCCAATTTAAAATTAACAACATATTAAATTTGAAAATAACTACTAAATTTTCTTTAAAATCTATTTATAAAAATAACACATATTTATTATGGTTTGAAAATAATTAATTTCTAATTTTAGACAATTTATAAAAGAAATTATTTCTTTACTTATAGATTACTTATTTTATTAAGCTATATTTAAAAACAAACCATTTTGTTATTTAATTTAATTTAAACTTAACCTAAAATCATTTTATGCATTTAAACATCTTTCTTCAAAATTTTAAAATCATATACGTATTTATTAAATAGCTTTGGAAAAAAAATCAAAATTTCCAAATTATTAATATATATTAGAATTTGAAATCAAGATTCATTTATTAAATTTTAAACCAAGATTATTTATTTAATAACTTTGGAAAGCTTTATATTAAATAAAAACAAATTCTCAAATTACTAAAAATATTATAATTAGAAAATATGATTTATTTATCAAATTTAAAACCAAACTAATCTATTTACAATATAAACTATATATTTATATTATAAATAGAAACCAACTTATTAGCTTTAAAAGATAAATTCTATCAATTAAATATTTATTAAAGAAGATTTTTAAATCAATTCAAATTTTATTAACAAAAATTATCAAATCAATTTCAATTCTAATACAGATTATTAAATAGATATTGTCAAAAATTCCGGGATATCACAATTACTTTCTAAAATGATTAATTTATTACTATTCATTTTAATTAACATTTAAAAGTCTTCTTTAAATTTTGAAAATCAAATTACTACTAACTACAAACTTAAATGTTAATTAATTTTATACTTAACTTAAAGTAATAAACCACCCGAGACTCTCCTGTGTTTGAGATATAAACATTGCAGTTTGAGTTATAAACCACCCGAGACTCTCCTGTGTTTACTCGAGTAACACTTCGAGTTCTTCACCGTTACACCCGTAAGCATCTTCTTCTTCTTCTTTTCTCTTTTTTTTCAGTAGTTAAGTTTAAGTTTAAACATAGATTATAGTATCAGGGATCCCTCTCACGCACTCGTCCCAAAACTCGAAGCAAACACCAAGACAACTCGAGCAACGACTCGAGATCGATCACACATCAACGACGCTGACACCATCCTCATGCCATACACATGCACGGTGACGAGCCCTAGCTCCGGCGAACACCAATGCCTCAGGCAAAATCACAAATCACACAAAAACACGAAATCTAAACTCAATTTGCCTCCAAAAATTTCAAATCGAAATTTAAGCATTTCTCTCAAAAAACTATAACCAACCCCTCAGCAAAACGCCTCGCCATCGTCGCTCAAGCAACCTGCGATGCCCAAACTTCGTCCACACGACGACAACACACAAAGCTACCATTCTCCATAATCTCGTGAAACTCAATCACGTAGGGAAGACAAACTCGCCTTGTTTCTGACATGACCAAAAACTTGAAACAAAACCCTAAAATGAATTCAACCCATCAATTCGTGCATTTGAAAAATTATTCAACAATTTTCTCAACATCACAAATGTTTGTACTTGCTTCAAACAAAATTTAAACATTTTAAATTAATTCAATTGTCTGAAAATGAGAAAAATGCAAATTTAGTTCTAATACAAACTGCTCTTCGAATATGAAACTAAAAATCTTCGTTTTTATTTTAAAAATCATAAATTGCAATAAGAATTCAAGATATAAACTTGAATTAGCTTTTAGTAACACTCGAATTTATCAATTTATTACTTGATTGCCTGTAAACAAAGTTTCCAGAAGTATGTTTTATAAACATGGTTTAATCAACTTCTAAAAATCTTGATTTAGATTTAGCATCTTATTTTTTTGAGAAATTAAAGCTTAACAATGATTTAATAAGAATAATTTGAGTTTTTGAACAAAATATGCAACCTGTAACAGTTTACAGAGTAGCACAAAACAACACAGAATCATATTCAAACTGAAGCATATACAAACCATATTATTAATGAATCATGAACTGTTTTTAATTAACTTAAAACATTAAAAATTATGTTTACTCACTTGGAAATTCTTCTGAACAGAGAGCATTTGATGTTTTGAAAACTTGTAGTTGGAAACTGCCTTTGAATCTGCCTGAGTTTTGTTATGTTCTTGTTTGAATTAAATTTGAGTTTGCTTCTTTTTTCTTCTTTTTGTTTTTCACGGGTTAACTAATTTTTTACTGAACGAACTCAATAGCTTAGATGCATACATATATATAGAAGAAAATAGATTGTGTAAAGGACGGTGTTATCTGGTCAAATGTCTTTTGTTATGAACAGATTTTCTAAATATTTGAATTGATTTGTTTTTGGCTGAGATGATGGCATTTAATGCCAAGGTTTCTTAATATGTTTACATAATTATTATTATTTTTGCTATGTATATATATTTGTATGTGACTATACACTTTGCAGGTAGATATTTGGGTTTTGTGAATGAAGATAATTTGTTTCATTATTTTCTAGCTTGAAAACTTCATATACATGTTTGTGTCTGGTTTTACATTACATTTTGTCCCATTTAATTTTATACTTTGTTCTTACAATTTTTCAGCTTATGTTGTATGCATACCTTAACTACCTATTTCTTGTTTTCATTTTTATTTCTATTTTAACCATCAATATTTAAATTATATTCATAAGTTTACTCACATTTACTTAAATTTTATATTGATAGAATTTGATTTTATTTTAAACATTATCATCCATATATTGCATATATATATATATATATATATATATATGTATGTATGTATGTATATGTATATGTATATGTACCAAATGTTAATAAGATAAAGCATTTTAATTTAATTATATAGGATAGATTTTATTATGAATATTATTAAGAGATCTATTTTAAATTTTCAAAATCAAATTTCCCTTTCAAAATAAAAATGTATATAAACAAATGGCAAATATTTCCAAAAATCCTATTCATTTTAAAATGATAAGTTTACATTTTATTTATTTGGATTAGATATTTATTAAAATAAATATGGCCAAAATCCCGGGTCGTTACAATTATAATAACAATTATTTAGATTAATTAAATAAACAATTAATTAAAAGTTAATTAATTAAATTAAAAACATATATAATGATATATGTAAATTTTTCTTAAAATGTTTATGGTAATAAAAAAATTGAAGTTAATTTAAATAAATAAGATTGTTAAATAAATTAATGAAATGTTAATTAATAAATAAAGTAATATACATGTATTATAATATATATATATATATATATATATTACTACAAATTTTGTAGTATATGTACTCAATTTTAAAATGTTTAAAATAAATAAAATAAAATAAATTGAAGTGTTAAATTATTAATTAATTGAGATTTTGTTAATAAGATTTTACATAAGATTACTATATAAGTTAATTAAAATTATAAACTAGTATAAAAGAATTAAACTTATGTAATATGGATTTATAATAAAAGGTGGAACTGTAATAACCCCAAGTTAGATTTAAGAGATAAATACATATGTGTAATACGTATACTATGATTTCAAACGTGTTTGACATTTGAATTATGTAACTATTTCACAAAAATATATTATTCAATAAGTCTATATCATAAATAAATAAATATTCAATATTATGACTCTTTAGTATGTAATAGCCCACATCTTAATTGGCCTACTTGTTTGACTAAATCAAAAACACAAGCGAGTCCATCAGGGTATGGATAGTTATGCTAGTAACCTGAAATAAACATATGTATATCAGAGAGCTCTCTATATGAACTCACGGTAAAATACTAAAATATAATAATACATATATTCCAACAAGGTTGTTATCCAAAACCAATATTATTCATTAGATATCTAACAAGGCTGTTATCCAAAACCAATATTATTCATTAGATATCTAGTTACCTTATCAGTGCAGAGCATAAGTGAGAATACCAATCCATCTATGGCTCCCATCTTGTACCAATATCATGTTCTTGTAAATCTATCATGTGGGTTGTAATAAGGAGGGGGTCAAAACAATGTTCTGGTGACTGGTAAATTACATACTTCATCTATAATACTAGATTATGCCGATTGATTTCTATTAAGGTGTCATGTCTATTATCCATGTATCTGTCATCTAATTCTCTATGTGTGTACGATATATTCAACCTACTCTAAGGTACCAATATCAATATATCTGACCTACTCGAAGATATAAGTATCCGTATATGTAACCTAATCCAAGGTATAAGTATCTATATACGTACATACACATAGGTGTGTCATGGTACTTCCCAAAAGAAAACCCCTTTGCAACATAATCAGTAGTCAATCAGCCCGAAGGCCGATGACTCGTAGACATGGCTCTATAATTTAACTAGCAATATTACTACTGCATCTTAAAGACTTATATAAGGTTTAACTAATCAACCTCCAACCATATAAACAAACAACCAACTTTGATATCAGTACATATCCTATATGAACTCTGCACTAGTAGGACATGTAATCTGCACATGCTTAACCCAAGTCTTTACTAACAACCGTTGGTGGTAGCCTTGACCTATGCAACCCTACTAAAAGAATCCTGGTCTATCAAATAATGCTCACATAGTGTACCACCTCCTGGGAATTCCATTTAGATTTGCTTAATGCAAATCAAAGAAAATGCCCACTGTCAGTTACTTAATACCCCTAGTTTTGAAATTAAAGCAGACCCTCCTTTCCTAATTAGGCACTGTCATGAGTTATTTAAGACTTCTTAAATGGTGTAGAGGAAGACCCAATAGCTATATAATGCATCCACCTCGAAGTAAACCCTTGACCACCTAAAGGTACTTGGTCATTTACTACTTCAAATATAAAGTGAACCCTTGGTGTATTTTTTTTAAAATCTATACACAAACATATATTCCACACCACGGGTTCTATAGTTAAAGATATCTCACATCAATAGTATGTATACATAGCTGCTGGTAACCTTTTGTGGAGGCAGACTTTCGTTGTGTAACCCTACTGACTTTGCATCCCAATGCATGTAAAACCAAGTCATTTATAATTAATCTAAATATTTAGCTAGGCCTACTAATTCATATCGATCATAAACGTTTTGTGGATACCGTATAATTTCTCTATGGAAAATATTATGCTGCATAAGTTCATTTATTTATTCATTTATTTACTTTCTATTAGCCTTTTATTTCATACACTTACTGTCTTTAATTTTTTATTTTATTAATATTATTAAATGTCATTTACTACTTATGTTGTCTCCAATAAATGAACCATTTTAAATGGTCTCCTTAACTAAATTCATTAAATAGTTTATTACCCATATTGACTTAATTACAGTAACTTCCATTTTTCTATTTAATTTATTAACTTATTCGTATTTAATGTTTCATTTATAATTAATATGGTAGCATATAATTCATTGCATGTTCACATACCTATATGCATTTTTGATGTTTGTTTGTTTATTTCTTAAACTTATATTTTACACACACACAAACACACACACACACACATACAATTGGTAAACGTGATTATTTATACTTCAATTATAATTAATAATTTCTGTATTTAGGAATTTCTTAATATACACTTGTGTGTAATTTCCATAAAATATTTATTTCCACATTTTAATGCATTGGAATCATATCTTCTCGAAGGAAACATTACCATTGCAACTTTCCGTAAACTACCCAATTTGCCTTCGTTTGAAATTTCAAGGAATTATATTTTCTATTTTCTATTTTTATTGAAAAAGATAATGCAAACTGCGGAAGGCATCCCTACTTTGCACATCGCTTTCATTTGGGCATGTCACTTTTTATTTCCAAACAAAGCATTGAGATTGGGCAATTTATGGAAATTATGGAAATTCCTATGGAGACTTTACAATTCCAATGAATTAAAATATAGAAATTAAGATCCCAAATCAAATTGAAGTATCACCTATTGATGATTGTCAAGTTTAACCGTTTACAATCCAAATAACAAGAATCTGGAATAACCACATAATTCTATTATATTTCATAAATTTTAGGGACTACTCTCCCAAACTTCTAGATCTAGGATGCGTATATATTATTTCGCCAAAGTTGAACAATTTCTAAATATGTGGGCAAGGATTCCAAATTAGATTTATCATTTGAGCCTACAGTCTAATGATCTTTGCATAAGCATAACATGAATAGGATTTCAATAAAATAAATTTAGAATTATATAAGTTGCATAATTTCCCACTCACCTTATGGCTTCCAAATCTCCATATCCAAATTCATTCTACGAACTCGACTCCTTTTCTTTTTCAAACAAAAGTGTGTGCGCGCGCCATTAGAATTACAGATCTAAGAGGAAATTTGAGTAAAGTAGAGTTTAAATTTATAATTTCTAAGCTTACCTCTTTCGCGGAATTGATTCGCTGCCACTCTTCTTCTCTTTTATTTTTTGTCCTTCTTCAATTATATATATATATATATATATATATATAATATTTTTATAATTTATAAGAATGGTGGAGAATGAGAAATGGCAGAACCTCCCTACTCGGTTTAGAAAATATGTGAAGAAAAGTGAGGGGCTACGCCTATATTTACAAACGCTAGATCGATTGTATTCATTAAATTAAAATATATTAAAATTGGGATATTTAGGCCAAGATTTAACCCAACACTCCATACATGGACCGATCGACCAATCCATCAAAGGCAGTCAACTACTAGCGGTCGACCGGCCCAATGAAAGCGGTCGATTGGTAGTGATCCAACCGGTTGTTGATGTTAACATATTTTATTTATTTTTATTACCTTAATTAATTTTTTAAACATTAATAATTTCTTAGCCATTAAGTATAATAGTAACGTTAACTTAAAAATTATGTTATTACTATTTATTACCTTAATTGATTTTTGAATTATTTCTGATTTAAAACTTTGAACATCGATAACTTCTCCATTCGCAAAGCTTTGTATATAAAAGTTGCTCAGAAAATCGCCATAAATACAATGGTGCAAGTTTCATAGTCAAATTCTGACATTTTTTTCAACTTTATTTTTGAGCTTCATAAATTATTTATTAATTCTTTTTATCTAATTGCTATTTATTTATGGGTTGTTACCATACAAGTGTTGTCCTATACAATTTATACATTAATAGATTATTTGCATACTCTTTAGTTGTTAAGCTTTCCTTGAGCTGGAGATGTTACGTGCAGTACTATTAATATATATACAAGACAAGGTAAGATATGTATACATATTTTTTGAACATTTCCCAATGTCTATGCACTTTACTTAGGTCATTGCAAAATAGGAGGTATGAGTGGGTAATCTCTCTTTATTTGTTGAGTTTTCCTCAAGGTAAAGATGAGATTAGGACAAAGTCCATGCGTTAGGAGTTGTATATTATTTAATTGAAAACGCGTTATCCATCACATGTAGGCCTATGATTTGATGAGCTTTCCTCAAGGTCAGAATACTAAGGCGTACGAGTCCTAACACAGACTAAAGAAGTCAAAAGATTTCTATGTTTCCTATTAGTTTTAAGAAACATAAATGTAACAACCCGGTATTTCGTACCGATTAACTATCGTCTTTAGACGATTTCTTTTCCTAGCTAATTGCCAATTGAAGTTTTTAAATTGTGTTAAAATTCTTTTATAAATGGTTAAATTGATTTTTGGGCTTTGAATTCTCGGCCCACGTTTCATTTGTTTGGAGTGTGATAAATTTCCAAAGCAAAATAACCGGCTCCTTTATCTTTTTCTCATTCATTAACCCTAAAACAAAATTGAACGAAGAAAGAAAATAAATGGCGGCCACGTTCGTTCGCTCCTTCCTTCGATCGTTCGTCTCCAAAATTAGGGCATGGAAATCGAAGGCTATGGCTTCAAGGGTTCGAACTCCGCTCGATTCAATCTTCAGCAGCTAGGGCTTCTTCGATCGACCTTCATTCCTCTACAAAAGCTAGGGCTTTCGAATGCTTCGATTTTTGATCGAGCTCGAGGGGACTTCGGCTACTTCAGATTGGTCGAGTTCGTCTTCAATTCGTGGTAAAGGTGAGTGCTTTTCGTTACTCACATCTAACTGTAAATTGTTTGACCTTGATTGTTTATTCTGTTTTGATGGCTTCGATTTGTTTTTGGATTCAGTCAAATTTTGAAAATTAAAAGGGGCTGCTTGATTTTGTTCACCCCTTTATACTACGGCTCTGACCGTCCTTGTGTTCATCCCTGAGCAACTTTGCGTATTTCTTTGAGCTTTTGTTCATGCTGCAACTATGTTATTCACTGTGCTCATTATAGTCAAGGTCATTTTTGTATGTGTTGATGATTTTTGGCTCGGCATTGATATGTGCCTTAATTCAATTTTGTTGACGTTGATAATTTAGGTTTGTCGACTTTGGCTATCCTTCGGCCACTCGACTTTGGTAAAACTTGTACCTCTGATTCATTTTGTCAGTTACCTGGATCAGAGGTATTTGCTGCATTCAATTGCATACCTGTTCGTGTCGATATTTACACAGCTGCACTTGTATATGTATACCATCTGGACTTGTTGTATTCATCCAGTGTAGCAGCTTTTTGTCTCATGTTGCTTGTACTTTGGTCTTGTCTCAATGATGCAATATGTTGTTTCATTTGCTGATGTTAGTGTTGCTTTGCTTCACTGCTCGATCCTGTATCACTGTATGGTTTGTTGTTACACATGTTTATATGGGTACTGCCCATGTATTTTTCACTGTGCTCATTATAGTCAAGGTCATTTTTGTATGTGTAGATGATATTTGGCTCGGCATTGATATGTGCCTTAATTCAATTTTGTTGACGTTGATAATTTAGGTTTGTCGACTTTGGCTATCCTTCGGCCACTCGACTTTGGTAAAACTTGTACCTCTGATTCATTTTGTCAGTTACCTGGATCAGAGGTATTTGTTGCATTCAATTGCATACCTGTTCGTGTCGATATTTACACAGCTGCACTTGTATATGTATACCATATGGACTTGTTGTATTCATCCAGTGTAGCAGCTTTTTGTCTCATGTTGCTTGTACTTTGGTCTTGTCTCAATGATGCAATATGTTGTTTCATTTACTGATGTTAGTGTTGCTTTGCTTCACTGCTCGATCATGTATCACTGTATGGTTTGTTGTTACACATGTTTATATGGGTACTGCCCATGTATTTTTCACTGTGTTCACTTACTTGTTTGTTCATATAGCTCATTTTGCATTCATTGTCTTGCCACCTCTGTTTGCATTACTGTTGATTTTGCATTTTTACCACTAATGTGCATGTAGCTCATTTTGCATTCCTTGTGCTCAAGTCTGATATTTTTGGAGGTGGCTCTGTCCTGTTTCATGTTATACCTCTGTCCTGTTTCATGTTGCACCTCTGTCCTCTTTCATGTTGCATTGAATTGTTGCCACAACGTTCATGTGCATTTTCTATTTAAGTGAAACTGATTTCGAGATGTATTATTGGACACTTGAGTTTCACTGAGCATTGTGAATATTACTTTACCACTTAAGTCATTTTGCCAATGCCTATTGTCTTGACCTGTTGCAACTGCATTTCCCATGGTGGCATTCATTCTCTACTATTCTGATTATGATGCAGTGTTTATACATGGTTATTTAAAGCCATTTCATGGTTGAGGCTGCGACATTGGTTGATGCACTTGCCTGACCCAGTTTCATTCCTCTTTGAGTCTGTTGAGCTTTGCATTGCATTGACATATACACTTCTGTATCAACGTGGTCCACTATACCATAGTGGTCATCTTCTCTTGACCATTTTGGCATTTGCCTTGCTGTGTTCGAAATTGTATACCTGTTATTGCTTTTGTGATGCAGTTGTCTTGGGCTTGTGTAATACTTTGCCGAATTCATTTGCGTTGTGTTGCCTGGCCTTTCTATTTGTGCAGCCTCCTCATGTCTCACACCTATATAAATATATGTGGTCGTGTGCTGTGGTGCCATACCCCTGGTACCCTCACCCTCCATCTATTTTTATAGTCGAACCACTGCATTGCGCTTTGGTGCTGCAGTTGTGTTGAGTCGCTGACTTGACCTCCTTGCATTTTGTGGTAGTTTGTTACCTTTTTGAATTCTACAGTGTTATTACATCCACTTGTTTGTTGCATTTGTTCGCACTGCGATTCTTGAGTTTTGGCCTTTGTGCCTTGTTGCTATTCTGTTGTGGCGAGGCAGTGCACGCGTGCGTGCACTGCAGCCACACAGTAATGACATTCGGAATTGATATTCAAATTTCTTGAATTGTTTTATGCGTTCAATTCAGTATTCTGATATTGGTGTTTTTATTTGGTTTCCAAGTCTTAATCGATTTCATTTGATTCTATTCACGTCTTCGTATGTGAATTCTTGTGATATTGATTTATCCTTTGTTGATTTTTCAATTGCATACATATCATAGTATGATTTTATGGTTATTGTACAGTTATGCCATACCTTTTATTCTATATCATGTCATCTGATATTTTCATTTAGACTGATCCGTTTATTATTTTCTTTAAAATAATACTCGGGTCGGACCGAGTATTTACAGGTTGTAGATTTTTAGCTTTGAGTTGCTGCTTGAGCTATGAAGCCACTTCATATCTTTTGGAGTAGTCGTTGTCATTTAGAGTAGTTAGTGTATTTGTATAGGATGCTGTATACTCATGTATATTATTCACGATTATGTACTTGTATATGTAACTTCCAGAGTGGACAGTTGTAGTTGTATCATATGTATTGTATCACATGTATATCAACTGACATCAGTTATATATATATGAGACTTTCTGTTATATCTGTGTTTTGCATTTACTTAATCTATGTTATTATTATATATATATTGTCCTAAACTATTATGAACCATCGTAGTTCGTTTTATACTAGAATTGGGTATGTCGATGGGAGTAAATAAATATGAGATGAAAAAATAAAAATATATACCACTCCTATCGAGGTAACCAATACTAGTGTAAGGACTAACTACGGATGGCCGCTCCTATCCAGCCTTATTCTTCGTGATAACAGACAGTATTTCTTTTAATACTCTTTGTTATTGTGAGCATAAAGGTGGGGCGTTACAGTTGGTATCAGAGCTTGGGGTTTATGGACATAATATAAAACATAACTTGGATGGAACATGTGTTACAACTATTTGTCGATGTTTTATTTGTGTTTCGAGTCAAAACTAAAGTTTTGAAAATTAGATGAAACTTTTAAATATCTTTATTTAAAATAAAAGAAAATTTGTATCTTGATGGTTTGATTGATTTGTATTCTGTTTATCAGAGTGCGCAGCGAAAACAGTGAAACTGCTTCGCTGAGTACAGCTGATAATTATTTTGATTTAAAAATCAAAATACGAAAATGAATTAAATCTTATTATGTTGGTTAACCAGTGTTTTTGATTTGTTGAAACTCATGCTGGTTTTCTTTGATGCTAATCACATATTTTACTGGATTTTTGCTGTTTTAAAATTATCTTCATTGAAGATATATTCGAATGATTTCTTTGTTCATTTTGTAGTACACGTGCAAAATTTAAGTTGCACGTTACTACATTAATTTTACGTTGAACCGATGCTTGGTTATGAAACGTATTTTGTTGCCGTTATCTTTATAACGGGACTTTACACCTATGCTAAATCTTTGAAGCACGGTATTTTGTTGACATTTTTATGAATGAAAATTCACTGGTATTATATTTTGATGTGAATTATTATGATGAGATTTTGACGTTTAAAAAATTACTGTCGCATTGACTTCAGTAACCGTCAATTTTAAAGTGGATTTTCAAGCGGTTATTCCGCAATGCTGATTTTGAGATCCGTTTTTACGGTGTTTTGAGAAGTACAATTTCCTTATTGAAATTGTTACTGATATTGCTGTTTTGAGCATGGGTTTTCAAATTGTTTTATAAATAAAAATTGTTTTCAAAAGTTTTTCAGTTTGTGTTTTCAAAAGAATGAGGAAGCGACTTAAACGTTTCAGCAAAATCGAGGACTATGACCCCTTTCTTTTACTGATTCGCTTA
Organism: Allium cepa; assembly: GCA_030765085.1. Classification (NCBI taxonomy): domain Eukaryota; kingdom Viridiplantae; phylum Streptophyta; class Magnoliopsida; order Asparagales; family Amaryllidaceae; genus Allium; species Allium cepa. The sequence continues at coordinate 139,955,226 of CM060940.1, read as the reverse complement.
ATTCCGGACTTGTCCGTTTGAGAATGTGAAATGTTATTTTTGAATACGCAATTTTGCACTTTCAAGGAAACGATGAAGTGAATCAAACGATTTAGTAAAACACGTGGTATGGGACATGTGCGTTTGCTATTTCGGTTAATTCCAGACTCGTTAATTGAATATCTGATGATTTTCGTGTGCTTTCGAGCCACTCTGCTGGACCTCCGGGTTATTTGTTGGGCTTTCGGGCCACTCTGCTGGACCTTCTGGTCAATTACCAGTACTAGACCTTCGGGTCAATCTGCTGGACCTTTGGGTAATCTGATGGGCGCCAAAATTTATAGTACTTGGTAGGCTTCGGCCACTCTGAGATGCACGTGCGGCGTAGCTAAAACTTGCCATCTGATGGGATCGATCCAACCTTTCATGTTGATTTTCTAGAGTATCTTTATTGATTTCTAGATATTTGTTGAATCTAATTATCTGCGGGTAATTAGATATTTGTTGATATGAGTTCTGATTATCGTTTTTGATAATTAAATATTTGTTGTTTTTGATTATCGTTTTGATAATTAGATATTTGATGTTTCTGATTATCGTTTTTGATAATCGGATATTTGTTGTTTCTGATTATCGTTTTAGGTAATTAGATATTTGTTGATATGAGTTCTGATTATCGTTTTTGATAATTAGATATTTGTTGTTTCTGATTATCGTTTTGATAATTAGATATTTGATGTTTCTGATTATCGTTTTTGATAATCGGATATTTGTTGTTTCTGATTATCATTTTTGATAATCGGATATTTGTTGTTTCTGATTATCGTTTTAGGTAATTAGATATTTGTTGATATGAGATTGATTATCGTTTTTGATAATCGGATATTTGTTGTTTCTGATTATCGTTTTTGATAATTAGATATTTGTTGTTTCTGATTATTGTTTTGATAATTGGATATTTGTTGTTTCTGATTATCGTTTTTGATCATCGGATATTTGTTGTTTCTGATTAACGTTTTAGATAATCAGATATTTGTTGTTTCTGATTATCATTTTTGATAATCGAATATTTGTTGTTTCTAATTATCGTTTTTGATAATTAAATATTTGTTGATTTGAGATTTAATTATCGTCTGAGATAATTAAATATTTGTTGATTTGAGATTTAATTATCGTCTGAGATAATTAAATATTTGTTGATTTGAGATTTAATTATCGTTTGAGATAATTAAATATTTGTTGATTGGAGATTTAATTATCGTCTGAGGTAATTAAATATTTGTTGATTTGAGATTTAATTATCGTCTGAGATAATTAAATATTTGTTGATTGGAGATTTAATTATCGTCTGAGGTAACTAAATATTTGTTGATTTGAGATTTAATTAGCGTCTGAGATAATTAAATATTTGTTGATTTGAGATTTAATTATCGTTTGAGATAATTAAATATTTGTTGATTTGAGATTGATTATCGTTTTGATAATTAGACCTTTGTTGTTTTCTGGTTACCGTTTTGGTAACTAGATATTTGCGGTTTTGCAATTAGTGATTTGTGTTTTCTAATTATCGTTGTTGATAATTAGATTTTCCTGTTTTCTAATTATCATATCGATAATTAGATATTGATGTTTTGTGATTTCTGTATTCTAATTATCTAATTGATAATTGAATATTGCTGATAATTGCATTTATTCAGTTTTGTTGTTTTCTGATTATCTACTTAATAATTAGATTTTGTTGAAAATTTGTGAATTTCTTTTATGAGATTAAAAGATGATTTTGTGATTGTATTGCCCATTGAGTGCTTTAAGAATTCTGGTCGATGCGCTTGATCAACGTTATCGATAGGAATCTCCTAGACGCTTTGATGAGACAATCAGACACAGTAAATTAAATTGTAAAAATGCAAATTTTTCTGAAAAGATAATTACATAAGTAAATTGTAAACTTTGAAAATTTTAGCTTTTCAGAAAAGAATATTAATTAAAACAACTCTTTTTCGATACTTCTATTCTTGCGATTCCCGAAGGGAACCAAGATTTTATCTTTTGTACCAATGCTAATCGTATTGGGTTGCATGCCATTCTCTTGCAAAAGAGAACGTGCTGTCTCTTGTGTTTCTAAATCATTAATGCCTATTGAGACTAGATATGCCACTCATGATCTAGTGCTCGTGGCTGTTGATTTTTCTCTTGAAAATTTGGCATCATTATTTTGGGTGAGAAATTTGTTCTCTACCCTGATCATGAATCTTGAGAATTCATCGTGCAAACACGTTCAAGCTTACTCTTTCATGCTCTATATGGTGAACTTCCTATTTCAAATTTCTTCATCTTATGATGATATATTCTTATGGTTGTTACCTTTTTGTCCATTCATTCCTTATGATTGCGAGGACGCAATTTTTATAAGGAGGGGAGTCTGTAACAACCCGGTATTTCGTACCGATTAACTAACGTCTTTAGACGATTTCTTTTCCTAGCTAATTGCCAATTGAAGTTTTTAAATTGTGTTAAAATTCTTTTATAAATGGTTAAATTGATTTTTGGGCTTTGAATTCTCGGCCCACGTTTCATTTGTTTGGAGTGTGATAAATTTCCAAAGCAAAATAACCGGCTCCTTTATCTTTTTCTCATTCGTTAACCCTAAAACAAAATCGAACGAAGAAAGAAAATAAATGGCGGCCACGTTCGTTCGCTCCTTCCTTCGATCGTTCGTCTCCAAAATTAGGGCATGGAAATCGAAGGCTATGGCTTAAAGGGTTCGAACTCCGCTCGATTCAATCTTCAGCAGCTAGGGCTTCTTCGATCGACCTTCATTCCTCTACAAAAGCTAGGGCTTTCGAATGCTTCGATTTTTGATCGAGCTCGAGGGGACTTCGGCTACTTCAGATTGGTCGAGTTCGTCTTCAATTCGTGGTAAAGGTGAGTACTTTTCGTTACTCACATCTAACTGTAAATTGTTTGACCTTGATTGTTTATTCTGTTTTGATGGCTTCGATTTGTTTTTGGATTCAGTCAAATTTTGAAAATTAAAAGGGGCTGCTTGATTTTGTTCACCCTTGTATACTACGGCTCTGACCGTCCTTGTGTTCATCCCTGAGCAACTTTGCGTATTTCTCTGAGCTTTTGTTCATGCTGCAACTATGTTATTCACTGTGCTCATTATAGTCAAGGTCATTTTTGTATGTGTTGATGATTTTTGGCTCGGCATTGATATGTGCCTTAATTCAATTTTGTTGACATTGATAATTTAGGATTGTCGACTTTGGCTATACTTCGGCCACTCGACTTTGGTAAAACTTGTACCTCTGATTCATTTTGTCAGTTACCTGGATCAGAGGTATTTGCTGCATTCAATTGCATACCTGTTCGTGTCGATATTTACACAGCTGCACTTGTATATGTATACCATCTCGACTTGTTGTATTCATCCAGTGTAGCAGCTTTTTGTCTCATGTTGCTTGTACTTTGGTCTTGTCTCAATGATGCAATATGTTGTTTCATTTACTGATGTTAGTGTTGCTTTGCTTCACTGCTCGATCCTGTATCACTGTATGGTTTGTTGTTACACATGTTTATATGGGTACTGCCCATGTATTTTTCACTGTGCTCATTATAGTTAAGGTCATTTTTGTATGTGTTGATGATTTTTGGCTCGGCATTGATATGTGCCTTAATTCAATTTTGTTGACGTTGATAATTTAGGTTTGTCGACTTTGGCTATCCTTCGGCCACTCGACTTTGGTAAAACTTGTACCTCTGATTCATTTTGTCAGTTACCTGGATCAGAGGTATTTGTTGCATTCAATTGCATACCTGTTCGTGTCGATATTTACACAGCTGCACTTGTATATGTATACCATCTGGACTTGTTGTATTCATCCAGTGTAGCATCTTTTTGTCTCATGTTGCTTGTACTTTGGTCTTGTCTCAATGATGCAATATGTTGTTTCATTTACTGATGTTAGTGTTGCTTTGCTTCACTGCTTGATCCTGTATCACTATATGGTTTGTTGTTACACATGTTTATATGGGTACTGCCCATGTATTTTTTACTGTGTTCACTTACTTGTTTGTTCATATAGCTCATTTTGCATTCATTGTCTTGCCACCTCTGTTTGCATTACTGTTGAGTTTGCATTTTTACCACTAATGTGCATGTAGCTCATTTTGCATTCCTTGTGCTCAAGTCTGATATTTTTGAAGGTGGCTCTGTCCTGTTTCATGTTGTACCTCTGTCCTGTTTCATGTTGCACCTCTGTCCTCTTTCATGTTGCATTGAATTGTTGCCTTGAATTGTTGCCACAACGTTCATGCGCATTTTCTATTTAAGTGAAACTGATTTCGAGATGTATTATTGGACACTTGAGTTTCACTGAGCATTGTGAATATTACTTTACCACTTAAGTCATTTTGCCAATGCCTATTGTCTTGACCTGTTGCAACTGCATTTCCCATGGTGGCATTCATTCTCTACTATTCTGATTATGATGCAGTGTTTATACATGGTTATTTAAAGCCATTTCATGGTTGAGGCTGCGACATTGGTTGATGCACTTGCCTGACCCAGTTTCAATCCTCTTTGAGTCTGTTGAGCTTTGCATTGCATTGACTTATACACTTCTGTATCAACGTGGTCCACTATACCACAGTGGTCATCTTCTCTTGACCATTTTGGCATTTGCCTTGCTGTGTTCGAAATTGTATACCTGCTATTGCTTTTGTGATGCAGTTGTCTTGGGCTTGTGTAATACTTTGCCGAATTCATTTGCGTTGTGTTGCCTGGCCTTTCTATCTGTGCAGCCTCCTCATGTCTCACACCTATATAAATATATGTGGTCGTGTGCTGTGGTGCCATACCCCTGGTACCCTCACCCTCCATCTATTTTTATAGTCGAACCACTGCATTGCGCTTTGGTGCTGCAGTTGTGTTGAGTCGCTGACTTGACCTCCTTGCATTTTGTGGTAGTTTGTTACCTTTTTGAATTCTACAGTGTTATTACATCCACTTGTTTGTTGCATTTGTTCGCACTGCGAATTCTTGAGTTTTGGCCTTTGTGCCTTGTTGCTATTCTGTTGTGGCGAGGCAGTGCACGCGTGCGTGCACTGCAGCCACACAGTAATGACATTCGGAATTGATATTCAAATTTCTTGAATTGTTTTATGCGTTCAATTCAATATTCTGACATTGGTGTTTTTATTTGGTTTCCAAGTCTTAATCGATTTCATTCGATTCTATTCACGTCTTCATATGTGAATTCTTGTGATATTGATTTATCCTTTGTTGATTTTTCAATTGCATACATATCATAGTATGATTTTATGGTTATTGTACAGTTATGCCATACCTTTTATTCTATATCATGTCATCTGATATTTTCAGTTAGACTGACCCGTTTATTATTTTCTTTAAAATAATACTCGGGTCAGACCGAGTATTTACAGGTTGTAGATTTTTAGCTTTGAGTTGCTGCTTGAGCTATGAAGCCACTTCATATCTTTTGGAGTAGTCGTTGTCATTTAGAGTAGTTAGTGTATTTGTATAGGATGTTGTATATTCATGTATATTATTCACGATAATGTACTTGTATATGTAACTTCCAGAGTCGACGGTTGTAGTTGTATCATATGTATTGTATCACATGTATATCAACTGACATCAGTTATATATATATATGAGACTTTCTGTTATATCTGTGTTCCGCATTTACTTTATCTATGTTATTATTATATATATTGTCCTAAACTATTATGAACCATCATAGTTCGTTTTATACTAGAATTGGGTATGTTGATGGGAGTAAATAAATATGAGATGAAAAAATAAAAATATATACCACTCCTATCGAGGTAACCAATACTAGTGTAAGGCCTAACTACGGATGGCCGCTCCAATCCAGCCTTATTCTTCGTGATAACAGACAGTATTTCTTTTAATACTCTTTGTTATTACGAGCATAAAGGTGGGGCGTTACAATAAATGTCTAGTATGAACCTTATTATAAGAATATAATGGTAACAATTTACCTTTCTAATACTGTATAAACATATGCAATGTAAAGTTAAAATAATCCACATCCATAAATTTGTGTAACTAATATATTTGATAAAACATTTATCCGTGAAATTATATAATAAAAATAAATTAAGATCGAAATAGAAATATAAAATATACTTATTAATAAATTTTGCATGTTGTCAATCCAAGCCCCATGCAAGTGCCTAAGGGGCATTTCACTAGAAGAACAAACTTTGCAGTCCAAGTAGTTTCTAGGACACACATCCACGGAAATTAATTTCAAGGCCAAAGTTAGCAGAATAATTACTTTTAAGGACAAAGTCAACAGTCCAATTACTTTCAAGGACATAATTTCATAGGTTTTTAGACCTTAGAAACTAATTATTTTGCATTTTGTCCTTAAAAGTAATTATTTCAGTTGTGTGTCCTAGAAACTAATTGCACTTGCTAAAGAGACCCTTGTTGCTAATTTCCACTTATATAAACTACTAAATATGTTCATAACTTGGTCACTTATGTGTTTATTTTCCTTAGATTATGTATGGTCTTCTATGAATTTCGAACTATAAATATACAAGCATATGGATATCTTATCTATATTCAATCACATATGGATGTTATATGGTGAACGGTCGCAATTTGTATTATACGAAACCTCGATAAAATTAGTTCATTTGAAGTGAGCAATTAAACCATAGTGCTAAATTGTGTATTCTATATGATTGGTTAAAGTAAGGATCTTGTTGCGTTATATGCTAACCCAAAAAATGGATCAACACCTTGGATTGAGCGTGAAAGCACCAGCCCTGCTTCTCAGAGCAAATAATATAGAAAGTAAATGTAAAAGGAGAAGAAATAGTAAAAGACACAAAAATTTTATAGTGATTTGGCTATTAACGAAACCTACGTCCACTTTATAGCTTCTATTAATTGACTGTTGTTACAAGATTGATTTGGATTATAATATGGTTGAATCTTCTAGACTAGATCTGATCACAAGTACTTGGATGCAATCGGAGGATCTCAGTTTCTCCTTTGTGACCATTGTGTGTGAGAAGAAGAGTGAAGAATAACAATAGTAGAGTTCCAGCAGCTAGTCCAGAGGATCCCCCTGTCTATTGTTGATGGGATGGTATTTAAAGGAGTTCAAGGGCAGTTAGGCCAAAGCTACCTTATTAGAAGCCTGCATTCATCAATAGAGGAAGTCTAAAAATATTAAAGGTCGTCAGAGCAAAGTATTTGGATCGGTATCGATCTGGTCCGATAGGATCGGTACCAATCCAAATAGTTTAGCATTTTTGATACTTTGACTACTTCGCTATCTTCCTTGTCTGGTTATAATGCTCTCCATATAGTTTTTCAGCTTGTTGACTTTTTTTGATGATGATTCACCTATGGGTTAGATCAAACTATTCTGAATCGGTGAACCTTCACTTCTTGAACTAGGTTGCTTCGAATGTTATCAAATTCATTAGGTGAGCTTAATGGAGACATAGGAATGTGATGCAAGAGATCTGGAGTTACCCTAAATCCATAATTTGGATCAGTACCGGTCCAGTTAGATCAAACCGGTGCCGATTCGAAAAGTTGGCTTATTTTTGACTAAGTCTTCTTTGAAGCTTTTGACTCATTCTTTTGGGCTTTCCGGCCAAGTTTTGAGTCGTTCTGGCTTAATCTGAATATTCTAATCAAGTGAATTCTGCTGGGTTAAAAACCCATTTAACATTTGCCCCTCAGAGTATGCCTTTGTTGAAAACAAGGTGTGCTATGGAATTGACTATATCTGGATTTTCATTTTAAGGAGCTTTATTGATCGTATCTGGCTATCCTGAAAAGCTATCTACGAAGTACTAGTTAACTGTTCAGTCCTTAATGTGAATCTCCATTGATCGTGATAACGGAGTGATCGTGACTTAATTTCTAGAATGGACACGAACATTGAGTAGATCGCGCATGAGAAATTTGGGACCACTTGGAGAAGTAAGTTTAGGTCGGTACCAATCTAATTGGATCAGATCGGTACCGATCCAAGTACTCAAAAAAGTATCAAACCTCATTTTTTATATATAAAGGGTTGGATCTAACCCTTTTTTCCCATTTTACTTCATTCGAGCCAAACTGATCCAATAGCCCCAACCCCTGCCGATCCAAAGCCTACAACCACCAGAAAACCACGGCCATCGATCTTCACCTCTAGCATCATTAGCCACCGCCTCCTAGAGTTGCTGTCGTCGTTATAAGTGGGTCCCACCATCGAGTTCACCTTTATTTTGAGGCATTGCCGATCCGATCCACCCAATATCCTAGTTTGGGTTGTCTTAAACAAGAGATCGAATCATCCTTCTCAATTTTGAAAGTTGGTGGTGTGGATTTGATGTTTTTGATGGTGACTAGTGGTGAATTTGAATCGACAATGGAGATAGCATTTATTGCGGATTGATTTTAATCTTTTTGGGAGTTGCTAACAGTTTAGGGTAGCGTCTTATACGTAATTCATCATGTTATTGCCATCCAGAGAACTAAAGTCAACTAATGTTGAAGATATTAATTTAGTTTGGACGTATTAATCGGTAGTTGCTTGCACCTGAATAGTCCTGTTATTGCACACTAGTGTTCCTGGAATGGCAAAAGCTTTTCATGTCACTTCAGAGAATGTATCCATTATCGATCATTGACTGTTAATGGATAGGTATAGAAATATTAAATTCAGCGAACGATACAGATCATTTTTCTTAGCATGAATGAGCTATCTACACGAGATGGATCGATTGTAGTGTTCAGGACACTGGACCCATTCTCACTTAGATTGCACACCACACATGCCCTCAGCTAACACTTGGAATCTGATTGGTCGAGACACGTCAATCGTCTTTTGGATTCCAAGTGTCGACCGCATAAGGTTCTATAATTTAGAGATTAGGCTAACTGACCATTTTGAACACAATCTTTGTCGTGTAGAATGGCACTCAAATCTTCATAGCATAAATCAATTGAAGAAAATTCACCTCATTCTGAAGCATAGTCATCAATGATTCTAATTAGGGCTGTCGCTCCTTCGATTATAGGTCAAGATGGCCGCCTAATTCCAATCGAGCCCGTTATTAACTATATTCCTAATTTCAGAGCCCTATTTGATCCTCTAAAGAAGGCTTCTACAACTATTACACATTAGATGTTGAGAAGCATTTGCACACAATATGGTATTTCGGAGGAAGATGTGCTTTTACCCTCAAGAGAAGAGTTTGCCCATAGACCGCCTTCTGGGTATGTGGTCTTTCATCAATACATGTGCATGCATTGAGCTGTGCCTCCGTTCAACCACTTCGTGATGACAACCCTTGGGAATATGGGGCTAGCCCCTTTCGAGATTCTTCTAAAAAGATACGTCGTGTTGACATGCTTGTACGTTCTATTCATGCGGACTCTTAACCGCGTCTCAAGCTTCGCTGAGCTACATTACCTCTAATTGTTCAAGAAGAGAGAGGCTAATCCATTGCTTGTTTATATTGAAGCGAACGGAGCCGGAAGCTTATACTAGATCTTCCCAGCAAAGTTCCTTCATTTAGCAATTGGTTCTTTTTTGCTAAATGAACAAAAGGATTCACTCATTTATGGACAAAGAGGGGTAAGTCTCCTTCATCGTGTTCGGAGTTCCCTTTAATTACTATAAGTTTTCTTAATGATCGTGTACTCCTTGCAGTTCTTCCGAATAATAACAAGGACTCAACACTCAACACCATTCTCAGCACCTTGAAAGCAATTGATGCTAAGAAAATCACGATTAAATTCTTGCTCATGGATGAGAACCTTCGTTGACATAGACCTTTTCACCCTAAAAGATCCGTCGGATTTGTTAGTGTTCCTTCCCATTCAAGAGCCCGAACTTGTTCTGTTTCCTCTTCCCATGACTCTAATGAGGAGGATGATGATGAGGAGGAGGAGCGTAGCCCATCTAATGGATCAGAGGAGACCCGTGAGGAGGTTGAAATTTAAATCATGGTCGATAGTCCATCCAAAATGCCCTCGATTCCAGAAGAGAATGAGAAATAATATATTCAATGAAAGGACGAGGATCTGCTTATTGAAAAGAAGGAAGAAGAAGAAAATAGGAAGGAGCATCTTCTAAATGAGGAAGAAATAGATTAGGACACTGATGAGGGTGACATCAAATTAGGCGACAAGGCCTCAGAATTAAGCCATGGTCATGCACCCTCACCATCTTTGAAAGAGCCCACTAAAGGGAGCTTCTTCCAAGACTGAGCCTATGCCTGGCTCTCTGTCGAAATATGCTAACATTGATTTAGGAGGTACAAGTAATGTTTTTTCAAATATGGATGAGTTAATGAATGACTTTACTTCTAAAGGGTTGCCTTCCCAATCTATTCAGATCACCTATGTAGGAGGACATGTTTTGAGATTGGTTGGTGACCGATCTGGTTTGTGTATTCCACTGGGGTCGTTAAGTTGCAATACACACTTCATAAGGATCACATATTTTATATTATTTTTCCTCTGGGATGTTTTAGTCCATCAAACACCTTTTCCTAAAGCCATTTTATCGCTTACCACGTGAATAATGTCTCGTGATCTTTACAACGATCTTGGTCGAGTTTTGGAGTCTCAACGTACGTAGAGACACTCTTCAAGGTGCTATATTCCTCGAGAGAATGATAAGGAGAAGAAAAGGAGAAAGGAAAGAGAGGCAAAAGAACATCGCTATGCCAAGAGAGGTCAAGGAAAAGATAGGAGAGATGGCTATGAAAGAGGAAGAGTCTGACTGATTGGGAAGATCCATCGAAGAGGTCAAAAGGAGACCAAGAACGCGAATCCGCTTTATAGCATCCTGCTTCCAATGGGATGAATGCCCCTACTTCTGGTGCTATGACATCTCCCAGCCATACTATCATGACTACCATTCCCTAGATTTCTAGGCGTGCGCCTTATATTCTTTCTACCGGTCCTATGCATCTGCAAGCTGCATTCCCTAATTTGTTCTAAAAGGGGTTGTGTTTGACAAGCCCAATCTAAAGTCAGTTCGTGTAGAATCTTATTCACCCTATTTTCAAGCAATTCAGAGCAGTTTGGGGTAAACCGAAGGATGGGAAAAATTATGCATAAATCTAAAAAGAACGAGTATGAAACACATATCGTAGATCGCGATGCAGAGATCAAGAGGTTAAAGAAAGAGAGAGATGGTGCCTTAAGGGGGAGAGGAAAAGTGCTTCTTTGCTTAAGGAGCTAAAAGAATCCACTAATCGAGCCACAATCATATTTAGATATGAGATAAAGAATTGCCATACATATGAGGTGGCACTAAAAGAACAGTTAAAGTTAAGCGAGGCGATGGTTGAGATGCAAAAGAAAACCATCGCCTAGCAGGCTCAAGAGATCGCCTGACTTCGCAAACAGGTCTAAATGATGAGAAGAAACAGCTGGCGGTAGAGAAGGCTAACATGGATGCCAGCTGTAATGACCCAGAATTTGACCACTTTAAATATACTATTTAAAATGATTTTAAATATAAAATAAGTAAGATTATATGATTTAAACAATGTTAGATAGGATTTGGAAAGAGAAGTATACATAAAAATAGCAACATTTTCCTATATCGAAAGAAGTGACAAAATGTCGATTTCAGAAAAGTAAGTTTCGATGGTTAAATAAATTATTTTAATTTATATATGAGTGTTTATAATTTTAAACAACATTATACAAATTTATTTTTAAATTTGGTTTACATAAATAAATAGTTTAACTAAAACGTCAAAATGTGACCGTAAAACATTTTGTCGAAAATCTACGTTTTGTCGATTAAAAGTTGTCGCAACATTGTCGCACCTTTATTTTCTTATATAGGAATATATATTTAAATAGTATATGTATTAATTAATTCACTAATCAAGTTTACTTTTACTAAACATACTTAGAAAATTCTAGAATATAATTAAGAAAAAGTAAGCACAAAAAGATAAACATGTCATTTCAAAGAAAAAGGTAAATATCAAATCAAACCAAACATAATTATTATATTATTTACTTAATACTTAGGTGAAAATGACATAAAGCTCGAAACGGTGATGGTAATTGTTACTTTGCTTAAAATGTAAGTAAGGGTATTTTGGTCATTTTATAAAATATTATTTTAATCCAAAACCTTTTATATAAAAAAGCATCCATTTTATCATTTTTTCACTTCTTCTTCTTCCTTTTTCAAGTTTTTCTTCCACACTTTAACAGCTTCTTCTTCTCTCTTTTACTTACTAACTTTTTCAAAACCATATCAAAGTCAAAAGTCCACCAAACTTTGCCAAAGACCTTAGAATATCACCAAAACATGGTTAAGCATCTAAGAAGTGAAGAAATGATGGAGGAAGGGGAGGATCAAGGGGAGGCCAAGCTTATGGATGATGTTGGAAGATTTGGTCGAGGGTAAGTGGAAGTAAAGTGATGGCCGAGCGCTAGAAAGTGAGGTGGAGTTGTTTAGGTGATGATTTGGTGAAGATTAGATGATTTAGTGAAGTGTTATGTTAAATGAATGTTGGTAATAAATTAATCTTTTGGTAAAAGGTGATACTCATATTTATTAATTAATCCATAAATTATTTCAAGTATAATGATTTGAAAGTTTGTTATACGTTGAATGATTAAATGTTTGATAACTTGATTGCAAAATTGGTTGATTATATGATTGTTTATGTTGTTGATAACTTGTTTGATAAATGATAAGAGAAATGGTTAGTAATTAACCAAATTAAATATGGAAATTAAATCCATAATAACATGTGTATGAAAGTTATTTAGCCTCTTAATGATTTCAAAAAATGGTTAGAAATAATATTATAATAATATAATATTAAAAAGTGAAATGAAATGCAATATGAGTTTGAAATATAAAAATATCATTTAAATCAAGTTTAAAATGATTTAGAAATGTTTTATAAACATTTAAAAGTGTTTCCAAGAAGTTTTAAAAGAAATTGAAAAATAAGCCAAAACTAGGCGCATCGTGTAACGGTAGTTCACGATATCATGCTATAAAAGTTAAATGAGTGTACAAAGTGGAATATAGATCGGAATTCTTCAAGATAAGAATTTTCCGATCTATTATATACATAGTTTTCCAATGAAGAAAGAAAATCAAAATTTCATTAAGTATATTGAAATATGTCCAAAACAATTTTCTAAAAACATCGCGATTTTGTAGTTCGAAAAAGAGATTTGGAATAGAAAATATGAATTTTCAAATATTAAAAAGTTGTTTAAATCAATATGCTTATATTGCACTTTCCGCAGCACTTTTATACTGCGAATTCTATAACCTTTTGAATATGAGTTTAAACTTAAAAATTATTTCCTAGAATCAATTATTAATCTTTTTAAAAGAAAAATTAAGGGTTTTAAAGATGATTTGTAAGTTTTAATAAGAGTTTGAATAAATGGCCAAGACGAATTGTTTATACCACTTAAACGAAAAGTGAAGAATATTGAATATAATAACAAACTGAGTATGCAGAAACAACTAGTACATTTGTCCATCCTGTGAGATATGGAAAGATAAAAAAAGGTGTTTAACTATGGTAAGAGATGGAGCAACCAGTGTCTTGAACTTACCTATACCATGTTTTTCCTTTTTAGGCAAGGGGTGGAATAGAACGAAAAGGAAGCCCGGATGGTCTAAAAGATCGTATTTAAATTTTCAGGATAAAAGAAAAGAAACAATTTCTTTGAATGTTAATTAACCACTTAACTTCTCTTATCGATGATGAGCACGAAGGAATCGAGATCAGATTCGGATGATTCCTATTCGAAAAACCGGGATCGAATTTGGGTGATTCCTATCCGAAAATCCCTTCAACCTAATTTTCAAAATAAAGCATATTGAAAACCAAAGTCATTGAAGACGAAGATCTTCATGATGTAGGATTACTTACCACTAGTCCCTAGAGATGAACTTTACCATATTTAAGGTAGCAGTAGTGCTCTGTTATGAAAATCTTCGATTTGCAAGAATTTGATTGAAGTTAAGAGAGAAATCTTTGATTAAGATTTAATAAATGATTTGGGAATATTTTTCCTAAGTTAAAAGTTATAACCTGAATACAAAAAATCTTTGATCAAGATTTAATGAATGATTTGGAAAAGTTTTTATAAGTAAAAGAGAAAATGATTTCGAATTATTCCGGGATTTAAGAAAGGTTTAAATAAACCAAATGATTTGATAAATGAGGTTTAACGATTCCATATACTCTAAAAAATAAAATGGAATAAACTGAAAAGTATATATCTAAGAAAGATATTTCATAAAAAATGAATTAATTGATTGAAGATTGATATCCACTTATGAACTTAACATCTTTTAAAGCGATGATTGGCTTCGAAGGAACCGGGGTTGGATTTGGGTGATTCTTATCCAAAAACCACTTCAGACCAATATACACATTCGAAAGTGAAGGCATATTGAAGACGGTGATTGTTGAAGATCAAGGATCTTCACAGCGTGAGGACTGCTTGTTGACATGCTCTGGGTCGCTCTCATTATTGAGTTATTTATAATAGTGGTATCCTCATCGTGGATATTTTTTCGAATTGTAAGGGCTTCCCGTCTAGTAATGGCCGAGGAAAGTGCCTTCGGTTTCGTTCTGTCCCAGAACGAACTTGTATGGATGTTTGTCTGACATTGTATTCTAAATCACATTTGAGTGGTTTCTATAAATGTATATCAGTTGGTGGCGGAGAAGGCAACTTCTCTTAGCTTAACACCTGTAACGACCCGTATTTTTAGCTATTTTAATTAGAAAATTTAAGGTGATTATTGAAGGAAAATGATTATTAATGTAATTTGTTGAATAATTTAATATTTGAAATTATTTGAATAATTGGATAACGGGTTTAATATGATTAAAAATGATTTGTAAAATTCTATTTTATCATATTAAAGTTAGAATGATGTTGTAGATCATTTAAAATCGAATTAAAAGTAAATTTGTGAAAATTGAATATTTTAATATTTAATTGACGAGTTAAAATAGCCATTTTTCAAACAGTCTCGGATTTCGACGAAACTCGTTTCATCGGATCCGTAATAGTAAATTATGGTAGGATTTCAATTTTCGTAGCAATTGGACTTGTCTTTTGGCCGTGCGAGCTTGAAACGCGTAGAAATTTAATTTCGAATTTAATTAAAATAATCGACTTCGAAAAGCTATCTTCCAGATATGATCGGATTAGGCCTTGAAACTAGTTCCATTGCGTCCGGAATGGGGGTAAAACCTTATAAACGCCTGGCGGCACGTCTCGATTGGAGTTCGGATGATTTTGGACCTACCTATATAAATACGCACGCAAACCGAGACAGTTTTATTATTATTTTAATCCAAAAACCCTAATTCTAAATCATGGCCGCCGCCTATTCCATGGCCAGAAATTGCCGATCTTTTTTCCTTAATGTCTCTCAATCCGTTCGACGAAATCGAAAAATTCCAAAAGCAAAAGTGTAGATCTCGATGATCTCTTCAAATCCATAGGTTGATGTATGCTAATTTTTCATGGATTCGTCCAGATCTGACTTGGAAGTGTGTACGTATTTTCTTGGATTGCGTGCAAACGACGGCGAATGACGGGATGAAACTTGGCGCGTAGGTGGCTCTGGTGAAGGGCTTCGTGGTGGCGCTAGCTGATCGTTCTGGAAGTCGACGAGGTGGTCGTGAAAATTGCTTGAAGATCGGCGTCTAATGGGTTTGCATACGTGAATTTCACGTTTGGGAAGAAACACCGGAATCGCGGAGATGAGAGCTGCGCTGCAGTGCAGATCCGAAAGTGTTTGGAGCTCATTAAAATTTTATGTTAAATCGAACGTCGTTCGATTTGATTTAAAATCGTAAAATCAAGGTGAGTGTTTTATAACGCTCACAACTTACTGAATATCTTTATGCTAGTTAAATTTGACATTATGCATAGTTATGATTTTTATTTGTTGTTGTTTGATAAAATTTAATTATCATATTGATTGTCATTTGAATTCACCGTTAAAAAAATTAAATTGACAGTTAAATTTAAATTAAAATTGAATTGCGATTAAATTACCTGACATTGATAAATATGAAATTGCCGTGAATTGTATTGCCTATTGGATGATGTATTTCGATGGATGTTATTGGTTGATATTTAAATGTTTGGATGTTTATTTGTTTATATATATCCTGCTATGCATACATATGACACTGTGATTGATTTAAATGATATATTCATCCCTGACATTTAATTGTAATAACTAATCACTTGGCCATAGGTTAGAAAATTATATACGGACACCGAGTTGGATAAATTAAATGATTTTAAAAGTTGTTTTGAAATTATTTAAATGAATTGATTTTAAGAATAAAATCCAATTTATGGAAATTGAATTATTTTGAATTGGAGCTCGAAATGTTAGAATTTAAACTTGGTAAACGAAATTATTAAATAAAATCGAAGTTTCGATTTAAATTGAAAATTGAAATATGGTGTAAATTTTTGAAAGTTGATTTGTTTTAAAAGATTGGACTTTTAATCGAACTCTGAATATTTCTAAGAAAATTGATATGAAATGATATTTCAAGTTTGAGTTTGGAATTGAAAATTTATTTGAAATTTAGATTTAAATTAATTTGGAATTGAATTGAAATTTAAAGAAATTTGTGAATTGAAATCGAAATTTACGTGGAATAGAAATTTATTCAAGTTGAAATTGGAATAAATCGATTAAATCGAAATGGAATTTGGATTTGATTTGGATAGGAAATTTGGGAAGTTGACCGGTTTGACTTTGGAATTATTTATCAAATAATTTTTGATTTTTTCCAAACTATTTTATATATAAACCATTTTATATTCAAATTATTTTCGATTAAACTATTTAAATATTTTCTATTAAACTATTTTGAATTATTTAACTATTTTAAACTATTTTCTTAAATTCAAACTGGTTAAAGAGACGGAAATGTTTATATTTAAACCTTTGGTTTAAATACGAACTAGGTTAAAGTAGAGATTATAACCTAAATTGAATTCGAATCAAATTTTGAAGTGAAATTGATTTATCGGACAAAATTGATAATTTTGAATATATGATGATTTTGAAATGGATTTGATTTTAAAGCGAATATGATATTTTGTTATCAATCATGAATCAATTTGAAATATAAAAGAGCCATCAGTGTAATAATACGTAGTTATTAAAGAGACCGGGATCGGATATGGACATACTCTCTGTCGATACCGAAAACCACTTTAATAACTATTATACGCGGAGTGTTGATCCAGAATGAAGTGGATGGTTTGGTGAACGCGTTGACTGAAGAAAGAGAACGATATTGGATGACCCCTGACATGACTAAAACAGGAGCCGCGCCGGGCCATTGAGGTTCGCCACCTCTAGCGGACACACTTCTTCGATACCATATCTATTACATTTGTGATTTGATTTGGGTGCACCCCTTGATTTGGGAGTGTTGTTTCGCGGTGTTGAGGTAGTAGCTGCTATGCTCAACATCAGTCCGGATCACGCAACTACTAGTATCCTAGTTGGTATCGCCTCATGTACCTTGTCATACTGATTATCCTATTCGCGACCACTACGTTTTGGTTTGTACCTTGAGTATATGGATTGCCCTCTGGTGACTTCCGGTTTTGGGGAAACTACGGTCTTGTATATGCTTTTGGGAATATAAAATGTGTTAAGGGGGATTATGGTAACGCCTTAACGCTATTTTGATACTTTATATTACTGATAGACATTATCTACTTAGCGTACATTACTACCTAGTAGATAGTTTAACGGATCCTTGAAAGGTGGAAAATCCCGTAGCATCTCTTAAGTTATTCCACGCACGTTGACACTGGATATGAGATGTCAAACCCCGTAAACATCTCTGACGCCGTCACACTCATATTTATTTACGATTGATTTAACTTTCATATGGATATTTTAGTCCTGACTCGAGTGTTTTGTCTTTTCATTACGCTCGGGTCAGTCCTGAGTTTTCAGATTTTTGAAGATCTATTCTGGAGGACGAAGACGAAGATTTGGTATACTATTACTATTATTATCTGTGCATCATGTTGTCTGCTGCATTATTTATTTGTTCTGTTGTATATGTATAACTCTGATAAATGTTGTATAAATAATTGTCTAAGTATAGTAAACAGCTTCATGAACTGTTTATTTGACTATTATATTTTATCGTTCCGCTGCGAGATTCTGTGTTGTTTCATTTCCTTTATTTCTTTTCTTTTCTTAATTACCCCAATAACCATCTGCCTTTTTTTAATGGTTTGGAACCGGCATGTGTATTTGATCGTCGGTTTAAACTGCCCAAAAAGGCGGGTCGTTACAGTTGGTATCAGAGCTTTGGTTTAGCGATAAACCTTGGCTCTAGTGGGGAATAACTCATTGAAATAGAGGTAAACTATATGAATGAGTTGAGTGTATATGAGAGAGCGTACTTGTTATTTGATATAAAATGGTTTTATATTGTGTTAATTTGTTCCGTTGAGTATTTATGAATTCTGGTCGATACTTGGGACGCCAAGGCGTCGATAGGAATTTCTAAACACTCGAATAGGACAAACCAACACAATATCATTTTGGAATATATTTTATATAAAAGAATTATTTGAATATTTATTCATTTTGATTGAATTGATTGTTAGGAGATGATAATATTAGATTATTATCGTTATTGTTTGATCAGTCAATATTTACAACAATTGATTAAATAACAATGGATTTAGGAAAATGAAATCTTGTAAACACAATTGATAATGAATATAAATGAATTTTAACTTGGATTTGGGAATTTAAATTCCGGTGTTTGAGATTGACTTACAAGAATTTGAAAAATATAATATGAGCATTATATGATAGTATAATTGAGTTGAAATTGTTTACGAAGGATTTTTTTTATGATAAGTGTTATATTCCCTTCTCTTGACGCTAGAAAATGATTTCGATGATGTGTGCACGCATCATTGGCGTTTATTTTCGAGAGTCCGAGTGGGGGAGACCACTTAATAGCTTGTCTAAACCTTGTTTTAACTCAAATTTTATTTTGTTTTGCTTTCTCTATAGTATGATTTGATATATAAATTATATAAGTATATATTATTTCAAACCTTGATTTGAAATGAAACCGGGATTGGAATTCTTAAGTTCTTTAATAATTAATGATTTTTTTTTTATGATTGAAATGAATTTAGACTTGAATTATTAAGGAACTTCTGAATTGTGAAATATGAAATGAACCTAAGAGCTAAGTGAAAATATCAATTGAAGTAGAAATCCTTAGAATTAGGAAATTATGAACTTAAAATAAAATTGAAACTGTAAAACTCGCATAGTATTAAATTTCATTCTATAGCTTAGATATAACTTACCAAAATACTTAAGAAGTTCAAAAATGTTATATGAATTGTTAATTGGATAATATACAAGTATAGGTTTGAATAATGAAATATGCATTTAATTAATGGTTTGCAAATATAAATAAAATTGTTAGTAAATAATTGGAATTTAAATTAACATTTAAAGGTGATTCACAATTATGTTAATATAAAATGAAAATACTATATGTGAATGTAAATGTGAAATTAAATTATAGTGAAATTTAAGTAATGACTTAAGAATTGATAATTTGAAAATTCAACTTTAAATGAAAAGAAGTTGTATGTTGTTTAACTACATTCTATTTGCATAACTATAACTTACCAAATACTTAAAGGGTTTAAAATGCTAATAAGGATAAGTAGAGAAATAATATACCAGTGTGAGAGTGAAAAATAAAATGTAAAGATCTATTGATAGTTGTAAATATAAAAGAAATTTAAGCTGTAAAATGAATGATACATGTATAAGTGAATGAATAAAATTTAAAATTAATGAAATATAAAATTGGTAAATGGAAACTAATTAAATTTGAATATAACTAAATGTCAATAAACTTGGAAGTGTATGAAATTAAAATTGACTTGGAAATGTATAATTGATTTAGTGTAGATTTTGGATGGATGTTAATGTTTGATATGCATTGGTTGTTAGATGGATGATAATTGATTAAGTAGAATTCATTAGTGTTAATGGAATTGAATAAACGGAATAAAATTTTAAATAATTAAATTCAAATTGGGAGCAAATTGACTTGAATTAAAAATGTGAATGAAACAAACTTGAATAAATCGAAAACAAATTGAATGTAAACCTATTGCATGGATGAATAAGAAAATAGATGACTTTGTGTTTATGATTGTTCTTTAGAAAATTTGAAGTATTGATGTTTTGTACTTTGAAATAATAAAAACAAATTTTTGGAGAAAAAAAATCCAACATTGTCCAATATATGCTGAAACGAAAACAACCATAACTTTTAAATGGCTGAACGGAATTCGACAATTTTGGACTTTTCGGAAAGATTAGAAACTATAGCACAACTTTTCTTTAGATAACTTGAGAAAATTCCTTCGTCTGCTTGGTTAAAAACTTGAATGTTACTCGCTGTCCTGTGTAAAAAAAAGTAAAATCAGTAGTATACACCCTTAGTATTTTCGCCATATCTTTTGACTGGTTTATCGGATTTTGATGATCTTGCACTTTCTGGAAAGCTAAGAACTTAAGCTGAAACTTTTGTTTTAAGTGTTTTATGTTTTGATATCGTTTAGAAGGTCGAAAACGTGGGTGAACGTCGCTGACCTGCGCAATTCATTGCCCAGGCTGAGGCGTATCCTCTAAGTAAAATGGCCGTAACTTTTGAATGTATGGTCCGAATTCGATGATTTTGAAAATTCCAGAAAGCTTGAAATGAATACAACAACTTTTTTTTAGATTCTGTTGCCAAATTTTATAGTTTAGGTGACCTAAAACTGAGATTTGTTTGCTGTCCTGAAATTGGAATCTCAGTTTTGAAGCTAAATAGGTTATATATATGTTGTGTAGGCTAAATATATCGATCTATCTTTATATGCATGGTTCTAACTTAGTTATTGAGCATTTTAGTAGGTAGCAAAGGGGTTGCGCTTCGTTGTAGAGCTCGCTTCTGTGCTAAATACAAAATGTAAGTAAACTGCTAATAAATGCTAAATAAAAGGTACGCTTATGGTTTTATATGGTATTGGTGATATATATATGTTGTTTCCCCAGATATGGGATGCCTCATCATTGAGATGAGATGTATATTTGATATATATTGGTTATATTTGTGTTATATATTGAATTGTAAAATTTTTCGATCGAGCCGCGCAAAGGAGACCCTGCCGAAATTTTCCGTGAATCCGGATGTTAGAAAATTTTTCAAGTTTTTAAATTTTATAACTTGTTTTGATAACTAACTTTTAAATTTAGAAAGACGTTCCGAGTAACATTGTGGAAGCGTAGTTATGACTTTATAAATGGAATTTTATTGTTTTATAAGTTGGTAACTTTGAATAAAATATATCTAATGTTGAATTCTATACTTAGTTCCTTTTCCCTTCTTTTCCTTTTCGGGGACGAAAAGTTTTGAGTGGTGGAGAGTGTAATGACCCGTATTTTTAGCTATTTTAATTAGAAAATTTAAGGTGATTATTGAAGGAAAATGATTATTAATGTAATTTGTTGAATAATTTAATATTTGAAATTATTTGAATAATTGGATAACGGGTTTAATATGATTAAAAATGATTTGTAAAATTCTATTTTATCATATTAAAGTTAGAATGATGTTGTAGAACTTTTAAAATCGAATTAAAAGTAAATTTGTGAAAATTGAATATTTTAATATTTAATTGACGAGTTAAAATAGCCATTTTTCAAACAGTCTCGGATTTCGACGAAACTCGTTTCATCGGATCCGTAATAGTAAATTATGGTAGGATTTCAATTTTCGTAGCAATTGGACTTGTCGTTTGGCCGTGCGAGCTTGAAACGCGTAGAAATTTAATTTGGAATTTAATTAAAATATTCGATTTCGAAAAGCTATCTTTCAGATATGATCGAACTAGGCCTTGAAACTAGTTCCATTGCGTCCGGAATGGGGGTAAAACCTTATAAACGCCTGGCGGCACGTCTCGATTGAAGTTCGGATGATTTTGGACCTACCTATATAAATACGCACGCAAACCGAGACAGTTTTATTATTATTTTAATCCAGAAACCCTAATTCTAAATCATGGCCGCCACCTATTCCATGGCCAGAAATTGCCGATCTTTTTTTCTTAATGTCTCTCAATCCGTTCGACGAAATCGAAAAATTCCAAAAGCAAAAGTGTAGATCTCGATGATCTCTTCAAATCCATAGGTTGATGTATGCTAATTTTTCATGGATTCGTCCAGATCTGACTTGGAAGTGTGTATGTATTTTCTTGAATTGCGTGCAAACGACGGCGAATGACGGGATGAAACTTGGCG
The DNA here is from genome assembly GCA_030765085.1 of Allium cepa. Classification (NCBI taxonomy): domain Eukaryota; kingdom Viridiplantae; phylum Streptophyta; class Magnoliopsida; order Asparagales; family Amaryllidaceae; genus Allium; species Allium cepa. The sequence goes on along the minus strand of CM060940.1, from coordinate 139,932,811 downwards.
CGTAGGTGGCTCTGGTGAAGGGCTTCGTGGTGGCGCTAGCTGATCGTTCTGGAAGTCGACGAGGTGGTCGTGAAAATTGCTTAAAGATCGGCAGCTAATGGGTTTGCATACGTGAATTTCACGTTGGGAAAGAAACGCCGGAATCGCGGAGATGAGAGCTGCGCTGCAGTGCAGATCCGAAAGTGTTTGGAGCTCATTAAAATTTTATGTTAAATCGAACGTCGTTCGATTTGATTTAAAATCGTAAAATCAAGGTGAGTGTTTTATAACGCTCACAACGTACTGAATATCTTTATGCTTGTTAAATTTGACATTATGCATAGTTATGATTTTTATTTGTTGTTGTTTGATAAAATTTAATTATCATATTGATTGTCATTTGAATTCACCGTTAAAAAAATTAAATTGACAGTTAAATTAAAATTAAAATTGAATTGCGATTAAATTACCTGACATTGATAAATATGAAATTGCCATGAATTGTATTGCCTATTGGATGATGTATTTCGATGGATGTTATTGGTTGATATTTAAATGTTTGGATGTTTATTTGTTTATATATATCCTGCTATGCATACATATGACACTGTGATTGATTTAAATGATATATTCATCCCTGACATTTAATTGTAATAACTAATCACTTGGCCATAGGTTAGAAAATTATATACGGACACCGAGTTGGATAAATTAAATGATTTTAAAAGTTGTTTTGAAATTATTTAAATGAATTGATTTTAAGAATAAAATCCAATTTATGGAAATTGAATTATTTTGAATTGGAGCTCGAAATGTTAGAATTTAAACTTGGTAAACGAAATTATTAAATAAAATCGAAGTTTAGATTTAAATTGAAAATTGAAATACGGTGTAAATTTTTGAAAGTTGATTTGTTTTAAAAGATTGGACTTTTAATCGAACTCTGAATATTTCTAAGAAAATTGATATGAAATGATATTTCAAGTTTGAGTTTAGAATTGAAAATTTATTTGAAATTTAGATTTAAATTAATTTGGAATTGAATTGAAATTTAAAGAAATTTGTGAATTGAAATCGAAATTTACGTGGAATAGAAATTTATTCAAGTTGAAATTGGAATAAATCGATTAAATCGAAATGGAATTTGGATTTGATTTGGATAGGAAATTTGGGAAGTTGACCGGTTTGACTTTGGAATTATTTATCAAATAATTTTTGATTTTTTCCAAACTTTTTATATATAAACCATTTTATATTCAAATTATTTTCGATTAAACTATTTAAATATTTTCTATTAAACTATTTTGAATTATTTAACTATTTTAAACTATTTTCTTAAATTCAAACTGGTTAAAGAGACGGAAATGTTTATATTTAAACCTTTGGTTTAAATACGAACTAGGTTAAAGTAGAGATTATAACCTAAATTGAATTCGAATCAAATTTTGAAGTGAAATTGATTTATCGGACAAAATTGATAATTTTGAATATATGATGATTTTGAAATGGATTTGATTTTAAAGCGAATATGATATTTTGTTATCAATCATGAATCAATTTGAAATATAAAAGAGCCATCAGTGTAATAATACGTAGTTATTAAAGAGACCGGGATCGGATATGGACATACTCTCTGTCGATACCGAAAACCACTTTAATAACTATTATACGCGGAGTGTTGATCCAGAATGAAGTGGATGGTTTGGTGAACGCGTTGACTGAAGAAAGAGAACGATATTGGATGACCCCTGACATGACTAAAACAGGAGCCGCGCCGGGCCATTGAGGTTCGCCACCTCTAGCGGACACACTTCTTCGATACCATATCTATTACATTTGTGATTTGATTTGGGTGCACCCCTTGATTTGGGAGTGTTGTTTTGCGGTGTTGAGGTAGTAGCTGCTATGCTCAACATCAGTCCGGATCACGCAACTACTAGTATCCTAGTTGGTATCGCCTCATGTACCTTGTCATACTGATTATCCTATTCGCGACCACTACGTTTTGGTTTGTACCTTGAGTATATGGATTTCCCTCTGGTGACTTCCGGTTTTGGGGAAACTACGGTCTTGTATATGCTTTTGGGAATATAAAATGTGTTAAGGGGGATTATGGTAACGCCTTAACGCTATTTTGATACTTTATATTACTGATAGACATTATCTACTTAGCGTACATTACTACCTAGTAGATAGTTTAACGGATCCTTGAAAGATGGAAAATCCCGTAACATCTCTTAAGTTATTGCACGCACGTTGACACTGGATATGAGATGTCAAACCCCGTAAACATCTCTGACGCCGTCACACTCATATTTATTTACGATTGATTTAACTTTCATATGGATATTTTAGTCCTGACTCGAGTGTTTTGTCTTTTCATTACGCTCGGATCAGTCCTGAGTTTTCAGATTTTTGAAGATCTATTCTGGAGGACGAAGACGGAGATTTGGTATACTATTACTATTATTATCTATGCATCATGTTGTCTGCTGCATTATTTATTTGTTCTGTTGTATATGTATAACTCTGATAAATGTTGTATAAATAATTGTCTAAGTATAGTAAACAGCTTCATGAACTGTTTATTTGACTATTATATTTTATCGTTCCGCTGCGAGATTCTGTGTTGTTTCATTTCCTTTATTTCTTTTCTTTTCTTAATTACCCCAATAACCATCTGCCTTTTTTTAATGGTTTGGAACCGGCATGTGTATTTGATCGTCGGTTTAAACTGTCCAAAAAGGCGGGTCGTTACAACACCCTTTCTCAAGACATATGAGCTCAGGAAGTTATACTTTTCTAGAAATCAGTCATGTGATGTGGAATGACAATATGGCATTCAAAGTGGAACTTGTTATGATCTAAAGTGTGGCTTGTGAAAAACAAAGCATGGCTTTGAAGAAATTGAGCGTAGCCTCACGAGCCTCACACCCTTGTTATAATGGGATTATATGTGATCAGATGTATGCTCCCATTTTGGATAAAAGTGATTTATGTACCAGATACGTTTGTGCCTCATGGCAGGGATGCGTGATATCCAAGTCCATGGATGTTATTCACAAATTGTATCCACTTTTAGCCATTTGTGTTGTTATATAATGGCATCTGAGTCTTGGACGTAAGCCGTGGATACTGAATGATCTTTCCACTAGTTTCCTATCATGTTGGAAAATCCAATTCCAATATGAGATTTATGGTTTTGATTGTATTTCCAAAATAGATGTAATGACTTGCAAACATATCAGCTACCCCTTCTGGTATTATATATTCCATTCGGTATATTCCGTTGACCTAGTCCGGATATATTACCTTAGACTTAGTCCAAATATTGATACCTTATTTGAATAGGTTTATTTGAAAAGTGCTTTCAAAGGAATGTCATTAAAAATAATATCAAGTGTATTTTGGTATAAAAGTGTTTTGGTTATCATAAGATAAAAACCTGTCCGTGTTTATGTGTGGGCGTGGTCTTATGAGATACCCTTCTTTTCAAAGGTTTTGATAACATAGTCATTTTATATTTCAAGTATCTCATGTTGGTTTATCAAGCCTGATTAGGGTATTTTTAATACTCGGGTTAGACCCGAGTAGTTTCAGGTTTAGTTGAAGACGGTTGGAGTTTCCAAAGGAGAGTTGGAGATCTTCATCATCGTATGGACATATTCTATTATGCGCTATATATTGCATTTGTTTTGTTGTTTTCAGCATTTGTAAGGATAGGGGTTTATAACTGTCGAGGATGAATTAGGTTAGACTCTAATATTGTATTTTAAAATTTTCCGCTATAAAGATTGTTATTAAAATAATATATGTTTTTCCATTCGGGTGAGATTCTGTTCTGTCTTTATTTTCTTCCTACCCTTAATGATCCGCTTATTCGTGCAATTTGAGTTGGACATGTCTAGTTTATTGTCGATTCAAAGGGTATAGAAAAATAGTTCGTTACATTTGATATCAGAGCTGAAGGTTAAGTGAGAACCTTGGCTTTGGTGGGTAAAGACTCATCAGAGATAGGGTTAGTAATACCCTAGGATGAGTGACTCATTAGAGATAGGGTTACGACATCCTAGAATGAGTTTGAGTATATTATATATGAGTGCGTATTTGTTAGTGACTAATAAATTGTTTTGTGTTGATTTATTTGTTGAATGATTTGTGGATTTTGATCGATGCGCCAGATCACCATTATCGATTAGGGTTCCTAAACATTTAAACAAGACGAACCGACACACTGATTTTGAAAAATTAGTAAATAAAATAATTTTACCTAGGATTATATTTTGGATATAATGTATATATTTTGAAAAGTTGTATAGCTAGAAATTGGGATTAGTGAAATTTAAATATGAACATTTTGTGATTAGAATTTTACAGTTTGACTATAAGATGTTTCATAAGGATAATTGATAAGTAAGAAATCTGATTAGGTAATTATGATCTTTAATACTTATTCCCGAATAATAAATTAAGAAATAATAATGTTAAGTTACTATTACAAATTGATTAGTTGTTTGATTTAAAAGTTTATGTAACGACCCAAAATTTTTAGATATTTGGAATTTAAATATTTAATTGTAAATATTTGAAAGTTAGTTTTACTTGAATTTCAAATATCACTGTTTATTTTGCAATTGAATTATTTAATTTAATAATTGAAAATTGGTTAAAATAGTGAATCTTGTTTTTTTAGGCTGATTAAAAATATTTCAAAGGTTCGAAAAATTTATATTTATAATACTGAAAATAATGGAAGTTTTAAATTTGAATTTGAAAGTGTTTTGTTCAGTTTTAAAAATATATCGTTTAAATCGATATTTAAAAATAGCCTTTCGAGGCACAGTCTCGTAATTCAACGAAACCAGTTCCATTGGATCCGTAATAATATATTATTATCGGATTGCAAATTTCGTAGCTTTTGGAGTTATTGTGTGATCGTACGATAGGTAAACGCGTTGAATTCTATATCGAATTCAATATAAATATAAGTTCCAGAAAGCTATCTTCTCCATACGATCGAACTAGGACTCGAAATCGTTTCTATTACGTTCGAAATAGGGGCATAACCTTATGAACGCCTAGCGGCATGCCTCTATAGGAGTACGAGATTTTTAGCTCGATTTCAAGACGTTTGAATTCAAATTTTAATTAAAATTGTATATAGTGATCAGTCAAAAACTATAGCTTGTGACTCAACACGTTGCTTGCCTTTCCAAGCATGTGTTCTCCTTAAAGACACGCGTCCTTTCTTTTAAAAAAAAGATATGATAAAAATGAAATCGAACGAGAAAACCTCGTTCTTTCCCTTTCTCCTTCTATTTTTCCCAATCTTCATGATGGCTACTCTCTATTTCAATTTGAAGCCACTGAATCCACTTCTTCTTCCTTCCTCTATAACATTCGAATTCATTTGGGAAAAAAGGGTGAGGTCGCGAACCCTTTCTCTTCTGGAAATCAATGACCGCCCTCTTTTCAATCATCGGCATCGTTCTAAATAGTAGTGGGGAAATCGATTAAATCGATTCTCACCTTCTCGAAGATGTGTTCGCACGAAGATTAGGTATAGGTAGGAAGCTCGAACTCGAGCAAGTGGAGGAGCAGTGTTGAGACGTGCATGGGGTCGACTACATCGTCGTAGGCGATCGATTGAAGGCCTGGAAGCATCGCATCAGTTAGAGGGCAATGAGTCGGTCGTAACATGGATGGTCGATCGATGGGGTGGTTCGTCGATTGCTATGGGAGAGGGGGTGGTCATGGGTTAGGCAGTTAGGCATGTTTTTTAATATACATACATACATACATATATATACATATACAGTAAGGAAGTATGGTAAAAATAAATAAATATATATATATATATACCCACACTCACACATCTATTTTTAATTTAAAAAATAAATAGTAAAACAGGAAATAATATATACATATTTTAATTTTTAAAATAGTAAATATATATATACACACACATGGAGATAAGATTTTTTCGAAAATGGAAAATTTTAAAATATTTGGTTTATATAAAATCATATTTTTATCTATATATATTTTATAAGTATATATATAGTTTCAAAAGAATAATAATAATAATATGTATATCATGCATGTTTTAATATCTTGGTGAAACAAAATACATACATACATATATATATATATATATATAATTTTGGAAAAATAAAGAATTGGTACAAAGATTGCATTTTTAAATCTATGCAGTTATTATTACAAGTATATGTGTTTTTCAAAAATAAAAATAACAATGAAAATGCACATGCATATTTTAAACTTACCAGTTTATTTTAAATAATGTAGTATGGTGAAATTTTTGTTTAATAAAATTATTTAATTATTTTGTTGCTAAAAATATTAAAAAGCAATTAGTTTAAAATTATCATTAGTTTAGAACTAAATCAATAGTTAAGTTAATTATTAATTAATTAAATTTATTAAATAGAAATTGATTGTTTGATTATTTCGAATATTAATAAACTGTATAAATATTACTACAATGTCCAAATCATGGAGAATCAAGTCAAGATGGATCGGGTTGCAAACAAAAATCAATGGTGAGTTAACTCACTCATATGGATTACCTTTTAAATTTAAATAGTTAAATTTAAATTATTGGTTGTTTGATTGCATTGATAATTGTTTCAGTCTAGATGTGATAGTGTGTATATATATGGTAGCATATATAGTATATATTGGAGTGATTGATTTCCCGTATTATATAGAGGATGTGACCCTATGCACCCCGCATAATAGCAGATTACCCTTTATACCATGATATTCCACCTCGAAGTGGAATTGGTATTTTATTGTTGACTAACATCTATAGATGCAGGGAAACAGGTTGGAGGGATCCAACTGGATTCCTCAAAGTAGTGGAATTTATTTTTATAGTCTATGTTTTATATTGATAATCTGTCATAGATTATATGGATAATATTGGGAATTGAATTGAATAATATGGTTTGATTGAATATATTTTGGGTATATTAAGGTATCAAAAATATAAAGATTGACTTTTTAAAGGAAAATAAAAGAGGGAGTTTTAAGAAAAATAATTATAGAGAATTTGGATAAATTAAAGAACGAATTGAAAAAAAATAAAAATTTATTTTTAAATTCTAATAAATAAATTCCGGGTATGGGAAAAATATTTTTTAATAAATGGGAATAAATAAATTTTTAAACTTAAGTGATATTATTTAAAGAATTAAAGGATTCATTTTAAATTCAGGATTTAAAGTGTTAGATGAATAAAAGGGAGAATTTTGAAATAAAGAATGAAATTTATATTTCAGATTTAAATAAGATTTTAAATCTAAATAAAAGAGTGAATATGAAATAAATGGGTTTTGAAATAAATTTGGATAAGTAAAAGAATTTATTTTTAAATGAAATTGGTTTTGGAAATCGATTTCAAAACCGACTAAGTATTGAAAACTTCGAATAAAAGAGAATGAGTTTGTGAAATTTACAAACAGGGTTTATAAATAAAGTGAAATATTTATCAGGGATAATTTGGAAGTATAAATTCAGAATGGGAATTTATAAAGGAATTGGTAATTTGGTTTAAAAAAATAGTGATTTATTTTTAATGGTGTGGAAAGGAAAGTATATTACCCTGCAAAGCCGAGTATATTTTCAATGAAAGATTTCTAAGTATAAGTTAGAGGTTTAAAAGTGATTTTAAAAGAATGTTTTAGAAAATTTTATTATTTTAAATTGTTTTAGAATTTTAAAGTAAATATTTATTTAGATTAATTTTAGCAAGTAATTATTTAAAAGGTTTAACTAGTATTATGATTTAAAAGATAATTATTTAATATTTATACCTTATAGAATAACTTTTATTTTAAATTTAGTTTTGGTTTAAGTTTATATGAGAAATTATTTTAAAGTTTCATAACTAGTATTTTAAATAAAGTGTTTAAGTATTTTTTTTATATTAAACGTTTTAAAGTATATATTTTGGATAAAGTGATTTAAATTATTATAAATCTAAGTATTAAGACTAAGTGAATTTCAGGGGAAATAAACAATGTTTGGAAACTTATTCCACGAGAGAAAAGTGATTTGAAACTATTTCCAAAAGATTGAAGTGTAGAAAATATCTTGCGAAGATATTTTAAAAGATAAATAATTTTAAAAATTATTAAGGTTGATACTTGTTTGTGGATGTTAATTGATAGTCAAATAACCGACTATCAATATTGGCCAATGCGATGATCGTTTCGAAGAGACCGGGATTGGGATTAATTTCCCGAAAACCACTTCGATCTAGTTTGATTATTTTCGTGAGGAAGATAAGAGCTTGGATCGAAGATGGAGCGGTGAAGTGCAAGGGCTAATCGCTACTAATCCTGAGGGTGATTCCAAAATGGATGTACTAAGAGTAGTGCTTTCGATTCCGCTTGGACCCGTAACGGACTTGTATGGACGAATGCTATCAGAACATCGTCAGGTGGACGGTGAGCATTCTAAGTGAATGTGTGCTAAAAAGGTAACGCTTAGCCTCGAGCCTCATCAACCGGGAATGGCTAAAACAGGGGAGGTGCACGCGAGGCAAAGTGGCTAGCAACCAATTAGGGTAAGATCATCCTTGTCAAGATGTCCCTTTTTTCGGCTGTGTGGGCGGTTGCTGATCCCAACCGTGGGGTGATCTTATTCGGACTATCCAGTAAGGGGTAGCTTCGGTCTTGTGTTGCAGGGGATCAGGGTAGATCCTTTGTACGGTAATCTAGACCATGTACTGTGACGGGCGGTACCCCAGTAGCCCTGCCATTGTATGGAATCCAATCTCCAATAAGCGCCTGTATGGTTTTGATTGTGCCCAACTATGTTGAAACGTGAGATGCAAGCATTTCATCTAGATTCTATTTTACTTTCTATAGACACTAGTATAATATTAGACGAATTTGATAGAAATGTTTTGGTTACCGCAAGGTAAAAACCCGGCATGTTTAATTATGGCACGGTCCTACGAGATACCCTTGATTTCAAAAGATTTTGGAAACTTTAATAATCCAATTGAGTGTGTTTTCTCATTTTGGTATTCCAGACTGACTCGGGTGTTATTTCGCTATAATGCTCGGGTCAGACCGAGTATTATAGGATACAGAAAAGGATGTTGTGGAGCTCAAAAGACAAGCTGGATGGCGAGAAGTATCACATGTATTTGATGTAAATCTGTTGCATATGGTTTGATGCATAATCACTTTCTGTAGGGACAAGTTATTATAACTGTCCTAAATTGCGTTGCTGATTTGTGTTATACTCTGATAGTGCAATGTATATACAGTTACAGATTCTTTTGTAATAAAAATCTGATGTTATCTATTATATATTGCTCCGTTGCGATTGTTAGATTCTGATATTGTTTTCTATTTTCTTCTTCTACCTCCTTCTTCTTTCCCTTACGGTTTGATTTTTTGGCATTCGATTGTTCGGTATTTAATACAGTGGATGTATTGATGTCAATTTTCGAGCGTTGAAAAATCGGGTCGTGACAGTTGGTACCAGAGCTGAAGATTAAGCGAGAACTTTGGCTCTGGTGGGAATTACTCGTTAGAAATAGAGTCCATAGTACTCTAGAATGAGTTTGAGTGTATTAACAGAGATGAGCGCGTATTTGTTAGTGAATGTAAAAATTGTTTTTATATTGTGCTGACTTGTCGGTTGAGTGTTTATGGATTCTGTTCGATATGTGGGAAGCCATGTCATCTATAGGGGTTTCTAAACTCTTAAACAATATAAACCGACACGGTATGTTTTAAAATAAGGTAAATGAAATAATTTTACCCAAATTATTTTTGTGTATAAAAGTAATAATTTTTCGTAAATTATTATAGTTAAATATGGTTGCTTGTTTGTTAGGGAGCGATAATATTAAATTATTACCATTGTTTTGTGGAAATTGAAATAAGGATTTAAAATAGGAATTGAAATCATAACCAAAGGTTAAGGAAATAAATTCGGTTAACAAAACTGAATTTGAAATGTGAATTCTAAATATGATTTATAATTAAAATGGGATAAAATTCCAGAGAAATATTTGAAAATGGATTGAAAGGATTTGAAATTTTGAGATTTGGGAAATTTAAATTCCTTTTGAGTTCAAAAATGATTTTCAAAGGTTTTGAAGGAATAAGGGTGATATTATTTTGGAAATATTTTTGAATTGAATTTGAAATCTGGTAAGGTTGAAATTTAAAAATATTTAAAAGGGGTTTTAAAGAAATAAAAGCACTGAACTCTTTTCAGTCGCTGGAAAATAACTCCACTGATGATCGCGACATCATCGGTGTTCAAATTCTAGTTTCAAGAAGGAAATGCTGCCAAAATATTTCGAATTTTGTGTTTGTTTGCAAAAATTGGATTTGATTTTGGAATGCAAGGGATAATTTGGTTTGGGTATATATGATTCCAAAATGTTTTGAATGTTTAAGCAATTGTTCAAAACTCTAGAAGTTTAATTAAAAATGTTTATAGAATATAAATGGGTTTGATAACTTATAAAAATTCAAAAAAATTGTTTATAATGAAATTTAACTTAAGAAAGGTTAAATTACAATAAGTATGAAAACAAAATAAGCTAGTGAAGTAAACCAAATAAATGAAGTAAAAACATTAGTGAATGAAATGTAATTAAATTTCGAAAACTTATAGAAGTTTAAAGTTTTGAATTAAATCAGAGTGTAATTAAATCTAGTTAAGTAAAGGTGAATGTAAAGAAAAGTCTAAGTGGACTAAGTGAAATGGTTACTTAAATAAAATTTATAAAGGTGGGAATAAATTTGTGAATGAACAAATGAATTTACATTTGTAAGTAAATGAAATTGAAACTGGATATTGGAATTAAATTTGAATGGTGTTAAATAAAGTAAAATGGAAAATTAGTCAAGTTGCACTAAGTAAAACAAAGTATTGAATTAAAGTTAGTAAGTAAACTAATTGATTTAAATGGTAAGTAAATGAATTGAAATTGAATATTGGGATGACATTTGATTTAAATTGTGTAAAGTAAAGTGCAGTTGTAGAACTAGTTCAAAGTAAACTAAAATAATAAAAGTTTGGAAGTAAAAATGGTTTGAGATAGGAATAAATTAGTAAGTGAAACTAATTAAAGAAAATTAAATATGGTTTAAGATGAATAGAATTCAGTATTTAAAATTGGAGGGTAAATTGAATTAAAATGGATATATGAATTCAGTGGTGAAGTGAAAATAAATATAAGAAGTGTACAAAATGTTCGTATTGAAATTTAGAAATAAATGGCAAAATTCTTAAGTAAATTTGATATTGAAAACATACAAAGTTAATAATTGAGTGAAGATTTAACTCGAAGTTGGGAAATGGGATAATTGTGAATTGGTAATGGAAATCAACAATAAATGTGAATAAAAAGGAAATTAATATAGCTAACGAACAATTAAGATAAATGCGTAGGATGTACGTATGTTATTTTATTTGCATAACAATTTGATCCAAATTTGAGCATAGAATTTCGAGGTAGTTGCACCGATCTGAGTTGGGATTTTTCACTCAATTTTAAACGATAGACCCTGGATATGGATTTTTGATTGATATTGGAAATTCTCTATCATGGTAAATGGCTATGTAAGAAGGATGACGGTTTCTGATCAAAAAACCAGATCTGTGTCCACATTAAAAAGTCGGGTGGGCGATACTAGTTCAGAAGTGAAATTGTGTGATCAAGTAAGCGATCAGATTTGGTATTGTGTACGGATGATATACGGACATCGTACGGGCTTGAATGAAATGAATATTGAAATTTTGTAAAGAGATGAGTAAAATAAATTTGACTATACAAGTAAACATTATTGATAGATAAGTACGGGTATCTAAAGGCAAAGGATACATGTATGTTTTTGATTTCTGAAGATAAATTTGAATTGGCCAACATAGATCTATATGTTTAAATTTCTATATGAAATTTGATGATTTTCTAATCTAGCCACTTGGCATTTTGTTTTCTTTTGAAACCTAGGCTCCCGTAGAGGCATTTTGTAGTTGTACCGATCTAGCCGCACAAAGGAGACACTTGGCAAAAAAATTCAAAAATTTGGGGAGTTAGAATAATTTTGAGAAATTTTGATAGTTTCAAGTTTGGTTTTAAATTAATATTTGAAATGGTTGAGTAAGTGATATTATTTGGAACCTATGGATGAGTTTAGAAAGTTAGTAAGGGTGATATGTCCTTAACAAAAGATTGTTTTAGGCGTTGTTGAAAACTATTTGGTTTTCAGAGAAATAGTAAACGGGTATTGGACCATTCTTCTTAACTAGTAATTTCAGGGACAAAATTCTTTTAAGGGGGAGGAATGTAACGATCCAAAATTTTTAGACGTTTGAAATTTGAATATTTAATTGATTTTAAATATTAGAAAGTTAATTTCACTTGAATTTCAAATATCACTGTTTATTTGGCAATTAAATTATTTAATTTAATAATTGGAAATTGATTAAACTAATGAATCTTGATTTTTTTAGGCTGATTAAAAATATTTCAAAGGTTTGGAAAATTTTATTTAAAATACTGGAGATAATGGATGTTTTAAATTTGAATTTGAAAGTGTTTTATTTTCAGTTTAAAAATATATTGTTTAAATCGATATTTAAAAATAGCCTTCCGAGGCACAGTCTCGGAATTCAATGAAACTAGTTCCATTGGATCCATAATAATGTATTATTATCGGATTGCAAATTTCGTAGCGTTTGGAGTTGTCGTGTGATCGTACGATAGGTAAAGGCGCTGAAATCTATATCGAATTCAATATAATTATAAGGTCCAAAAAATATATCTTCTCCATACGATCGAATTAGGACTTGAAACCTTTTCCATTGCATTCGGAATAGGGGCACAACCTTATGAATGCCTAGCGGCATGCCTCGATAGGAGATCGAGATTTTTAGCTTGATTTCAAGACGTTTGAATTCAAATTAAAATTAAAATTACATATGGTGACCAGACAAAAACTGTAGCTTGTAATTCAACACGTTGCTTGCCTTTTCAAGCACGTGTTCTGCTTGATGACACACGTCCTTTCTTTAAAAATATATATATATAATAAAAATAAAATCGAATGAGAAAGCCTCGTTCTTTCCCTTTCGCCTTTTGTTTTTCCCAATCTTCATAATGGCCGCTCTCTATTTCAATTCGAAGCCACTGAATCCACTTCTTCTTCCTTCCTCTTTAACATTCGAATTCGTTTGGAAAAAAAGGATAAGATCGCGAACCCTTTCTCTTTTGGAAATCAATAATTGCCCTCTATTCAATCGTCGGCCTCACTCTAAACAGTAGTAGGGAAATCGATTAAATCGATTCTCACTTCTCGAAGATGCGTTCGCGCGAATATTAGGCATAGTTAGGAAGCTCGAACTCGAGTAAGTGAAGGAGCGGCGTCAAGATGTGCATGGGGTCGTACATCGTCGTAGGCGATCGATTGAAGGCCTGGAAGCATCGCGTTGGTTAGAGGGCAGTGAGTCGGTCGCAATGTGGATGGTCGATCGACGGGGTGGTTCGTCGATGGCTACAGGGGGTGGTCGTGGGCTAGGCAGTTAGGTATGTTTTTTTTGATTTATATACATATACATAGATATATATATATATAAACATATACAATAAGGAAGTATGTTAAAAACAAATATATATACACTCACATATCAATTCTTAATCTAAAAAGATAAACAGTAAAACAAGAAATAATATATACATAATTTGATTTTTAAAATAGTATATATATATATATATATATATATATATTTGTGTAAGGAGATAAGCTTTTTTTAAAATGGAATTTTTTTTAAATGTTTGGTTTATGGAAAACCAGATTTTATCTATATATATTTTATAAGTATATATATAGTTTCAAAAGAAATAATAATAATATACATTCATGCATGCTTTAGTATGTAGGCGAAATAGAATATGTGTATATATATATGATTTTGGAAAAATATAGAATTGGTATAAAGATTGGATTTTTAAATCTATGTAGTTATTCTTACAAGTATATGTGTTTTCCAAAAATAAAAATAACAATAAAAATGCACATGCACATTTTAAACTTACCAGTTTATTTTGAATAATGTAGTACGGTGATAAATTTGTTTAGTAAACTTATTTAATTATTTTGTTGCTAAAAATATTAAAAAGGAATTAGTTTAAAATTAAATCATTAGTTTAGAACTAAATCACTAATTAATTTAATTATTAGTTAATTAAATTTATTAAATGGAAATTGATTGTTTGATTATTTGAATATTAATAAACTGTATAAATATTTATACAAGGTCCAAAATCATGGAGAATCCACTCAAGATGGATCGGGTTGCAAACAAAAATCAAAGGTGAGTTAATCTCACTTATATGGATTACCTTTTAACTTTAAATAGTTAAGTTTAAATTTTAGTTGTTTGATCGCATCGATCATTGTTTCAGTCTGGATGTGATAGTATATATATAGTAGTATATATAATATATATTGAAGTGATTGATTTCCCGCATTATATAGCGGATGAAACCATATGCGCCTCGCATAATAGCGGATGACCCTTTATACCAAGATATTCCACCTCGAAGTGGAATTAGTATTTTTTATTGACTAACATCTATGGATGCAGGGAAACAAGTTGGAGGTATCCAACTGGATTCCTCAGAGTAGTGGAATTTATTTTTATAGTCTATGTTTTATATTGATAATATGTGATGGATTATATGGATTATATTGGGAATTGAAAATTTAGAATGCTATGGTTTGGCGGAATATATTTTGGGTATATTGAGATATCAAAAGTATAAGTATTGAATTTTTAAAGGAGAATAAAAGAGGGAGTTTTAAGAAAATAATTATAGAGGATTTGGATAAATTAAAGAATGAATTGAAAAAGAATAAAAGTTGAGTTTTAAATTCTAATAAATAAATTCCGAGTATGAGAAAAAGATTTTTGAATAAATGAGGATTAATGAATTTTTAAACTTAAGTGATATTATTTAAAGAATTGAAGGATTTATTTTGAATTCAGGATCTAAAACGTTGGAAGAATAAAAGGGAGAATTTTGAAATAAAGAATGAATTGATATTTAAAATTGAAATAAGATTTTAAATCTAAATAAAAGAGTGAATATGAAATAAATGGGTTTTGAAATAAATTTGGATAAGTAAAAGAATTTATTTTTAAATGAAGTTGGTTTTGGAAATCGATTTGAAAACCGACTAAGTATTGAAAACTATGAATAAAGGAGAATGAGTTTGTGAAATTTATAAACAGGGTTTATAAATAAAGTGAAATATTTATCAGAGGATAATTTAGAAGTATAAATTAAGAATGGGAATTTATAAAGGAATGGGTAATTTGATTTAAAAATAAATAGTGGTTTACTTTTAAAGGTATGGAAAGGAAAGTATATTTCCCTGAAAAGCCGAGTATATTTTCAAAGAAAGCTTTCCAAGTATAAGTTAGAGGTTTAAAAGTGATTTTAAAAGAATGTTTTAGAAATTTTATTATTTTAAATTATTTTAGAATTTTAAAGTAAATATTTATTTAAATTAATTTTAGCAAGTAATTATAAAGGTTTAACTAGTATTATGATTTAAAAGATAATTATTTAATATTTATACCTTATAGAATAACTTTTATTTTAAATTTAGTTTTTTTTTTAATTTTACATGAGTAATTATAGAAATTATAGAAATTATTTTAAATTTTGTCTTGGTATCAGAGAAAGAAAAGTTAAGATTTTGTCAAATAAAATCAAGCAAAGGTCAAATATTTTCTATTTGCATCTAGGCTCATTTGCATATTTTTAATGGTATGCATATATGAAGGGAGAGCTTTGTGTAGAGAGGAAGCATTTAAATAGGGGGAGCAATTAGAGTATATCAATGATCAAATACATTTATCATATTCAAAATCTTAAATATATGTTTGTTATCATCAAAAGGGGGAGATTGTTGAATATGCGATTATATGATTTTTGTTTGATGATAATAAACATATATATATATATATATATATATATATATTCGTTTAAATGTATTTGTTAATGTACTATTTTATTTTTCATAGACTAAATAAATATTTGTTGAATAAAATAAATAACACAGAATTTGAATTCAAATAGAAATTTTATTCAAACAAATATTTATTACAATTTTTGTGTAGTACAAATTTCAAGCTCTCACTATATATATACACAATTTCAATTACAGTACAATTTTGATTACACCACGATTCACATTTACATTTGACCTCACTACATATCACCCATTCACTCAACTCGTATTTTATCTTTAACTTCACTCCAAATTGAATCCAGCATCTGAGCAATCTGCAGAAATATACATTGACGCAGTAAAATTGAAAATAAAATATTTTTGCAGTATAAAATAAAATGTGAATTTTGAAAATAATTTTTTCCTCAGTTATTTGGGTTGTTCGTCGTCATTTAATTTCGAATTCATCATACACGAACAGCTTGTGACATACACGGTGTATCACTGTATATGCCACAAGGCTATGCACACCGATATATACACTTGATAGAATTATAGGGACTGGTGAGCAAAGGTCAAACCCAAAACGCTGTGTTTAACTCAAGTGCAATAAAAATAATGTCACAATAATCAGCACAAGGTCAAACCCAAGCTCCAAGCTGGATACAATACAGGTGCAAGTTCATAAAATGATCAAGTTCAATATCACAGCAAAAAGTTCAAACCAAGTGGCAGTTTTGATCAACTAGCAGTATGAAAAAGGCTTGAACTCAAGTCAGTGCACAAATCAAACTACAATGAACAAGTGACAAAATCAAGTCAATGCAGCAACCAAAACATCAACTAAGTTCAAATGAGTATAGACAGCAGGCTCCAGATGGTACACTTTACAAAGGCAAACCAACTCAATGCAACAACAACAAAGGTCTGGCAACAAATGATATATATGAACCAGCATAAGCAAGTGAACTGCAAGTGCGACCAGGTAGCAAGCAACATCAACACAGCAAACACATAGCATCATCAATGGAACCAAGACTCAAGACT
This sequence comes from Allium cepa, assembly GCA_030765085.1. NCBI lineage: Eukaryota > Viridiplantae > Streptophyta > Magnoliopsida > Asparagales > Amaryllidaceae > Allium > Allium cepa. The sequence goes on along the minus strand of CM060940.1, from coordinate 139,915,763 downwards.
GCAACACTACGACAAATTCAAATGAACTTTAACAGCAAAAAAAAAAAAGGGCAGTGCAACAGGACTCTAGGCTACTACATAACACAACAGCAACCAAAATTAATGCAACGGTGACAAATAGAATATGTACACAAACACATATCAGCTCATATGCAAGCGGTTCAAAGTCGGACATCTTTACGTAGCAATTTCGAACAAAGAAGGTGTTTTTACAAAGATCAGACAAACTACATGAAGTCTAACAACAAGTACTAGAGTTGACAATTGGAACTAAATCAAGTTACAGTTTCAATGCTACAATACCAGCATTTCAAACACAATTCACAACCAAAGACTGCACATTCAGGTCTGAAACTCAAAGGCAACTCGAACTCAACTGGACAGTACAAGTTAATGACATGAACAATGCACAAAGGCTACAGGTCTGGCAAGAAATAAGCAAGCATATGCACCAGTATCGGACTCGAGTGTATATACAAGTATGCAACTGTGAAACTAGATAATGCAAGTGCAGACTCAAGGGATACAAGTTTGAACAAAATTAAACAGCACAACATCAAGCAACATCAAGTTGAACAAGAAAGAGAAGCAGTAGTTAACAAGCACAAACAACAAAACAAGTCAAGTATGCTATAGGAATGAATTTAATCAGTGCCGAAGTCAACATCGAACTAAGTCAGAAATCACATAAACAAGTTAATGCCGAAGCGTCAAAGTCTGGTAATATCAAAAATCAAGTTGAAGCCATGAGCAACTGACCAGAGTCAAAGGAAACAAAGATCGAAATCAACATTGGACAGTTCAGAATCGAAGCCGTGGCAATCAAGGAATCGAGCAAAGTCAAAATCAAAACCATGTCAACCAAGTAAACCAAATTACTCGATATGAACAAGTCAGAAATCATCATCAGTAAAAAACAAAATCGAATGGCCGAGATAAATAAATTGACAAATTCAAATAAACAAAAATCAAGGGTTGCGAACCCTATATAAAAACCCAATCATCATCGGCTTTCAATCAATCGAGTTCAAGCATTCAACTAGGAGAACAAAAAGGCATAGATCACATACCAGAGTCAAAGTCGAACTCGATCAAATCAAGAAGCCATATTCGAATTGAAGAAGGAGGCGATTGCCGAAGCTAGACAGAGAAATACCAATCGTAATCGACCATCTACCCATCGGCTTCATCGATTTTCTCAAGCCCTAATTTGCAAGCAAAGGAACAAAGGAATGAGCCTCCATTATACAGAACAAAGAGTAAAAGGGATGGCCGACATCGATAAAAGAAATAAAGAAGGCCGCGTTTGCTTTTTAAATTGGTTCGGCCTTTTTTTCTTTTTTAATTGAGATTTAATTAGGGTTTGTTAGGGTTTTTGTTTTTAATTGTATTTTCTTTTGAAAATTGTGTTATTACTAGTTGTGTGACTAGGGTACAAACTATATGACGTAGTTTGAGAGTTCGCAACTCAGTGGCTGAGTTATGGCAGGGTTTTGAGCGTAGAGTTAGGTTAGTCAGTAGCGGGTGTCGTGAGTTTACATGTGTAAGCGTGTGACTACTTAATTTCTAGTAGAAACCTTGGAGGCAACACGTAGGCAGGGTTTTTCCGAAGCTGGGTAAATTCTGTGTCATTCTATTTCTGCATTTATTATTCTGCTATTATATGTGCTGCTATAATTTCGATATATCTGTGTTGAAATAATTTTATAAGCTTCCGAACAATTTTTATAATTAACGGTATCACCCTATTCACCCCACTTCTAGGGCGAAATCGATCCTACACTTTCTTATCTCTCCCGAGTTTGGAGACTTCAATTTACGCCAGATGAAATTGCCAAGATAACTGCCCTTTATTCTGATATTATAGATCAGCCTTCTCTTCCTTCTGAGCTACCTCCTCCTCATAGCATCGGATCTACAGCTATTCCTAACGCATCAACTGTTGTCTCCGCACCTGGCTCGTAGCCTGTTCCGCTCTCCGAGCAAATTGTAGTGCTGCATAGTTTGTGTAACACCCCACCTCTATACCCATAATATCCTAGAGTATTACAGAGTAATACTGTCAGATAATGCGGAGAATGAGGCTATATTGGGGTACACATGTGAGTATTCTCTTGGACTAATCTTGGTACGTTTTAGAAAAAAACATCTGATAAAGAACTAATCTATACGTACACAGCATTAGTATAAAGCAATAGACACGTGTGCCTCTAGGAAAGAACAATACAAAATATACAATAAAATAACAGAGAACACAGTCAATCACTATAATAACATATAATATATAAAATACATTAATGTTATAAGAATACAACACAACTCAATGTCAATTACATACAATGAATCTGATATCATATCGATCCTAATATTGTACTCCTCAAAACCCAGTAAAACACAAGCTGGTCATGTCGTCCATGTACCTGCAATGTCTCGGACTGACCCAGATATTATATAAATAATAAACGGATCAGACTATATCTAAATTCAATGTTAATGAACATATGGTATTCGATATATAATGGGTAATAACATAACAATGTTATCTCATACAACTCAAATATCACATAACGTAAAACATCACAAAACCCAGTATAAAATGTCATCGCCTATATAAACAATGCAATATAAATCAAGAATGCTATATCCAATGGGTGAATTATCCATACAATAAAACATCATCGTAGAAAATGTGAAATCATCAAGTGAATCGAGCAAACACATAGCAATGCTCTAATACAATATCATAAAATCATATAATCAATGGATAATGTGAGATAGTCCATCGAACCATTCAAACGATATCCAATATTATACTAATCACATAGATAATCCAATACAACCCAATTCATAATCAATAATAAAGGCTATCTCAAAATATCAAATCATCAAACAGTATGGATATAACAGGGACTAGCAACAATTTAGACTTAACCAGTCTCTGGTCTAGTCAACTCATTATAGGAAAGAGACATATACGCCAATCCACTATACACATATCCATGAATCTAATGGGAGACTAACAACCGCTTATCACAAGCCTGATCAGGAACACAGGTCTACTCGCAACCACAGAGTAACCATCTATTCCTATAGTCTTCAAAGTATATGTTAATTTACTATACTCACATACCCCAAAACAGATAGGGAGACTGACATCTGCCTACCACAAGCCTACTCCAGAAACCCAGGACTGCTCACCTACCATAGAAAACCATCTATTCCTACAGTCTTCAGTTACCTCGACGAACATTGTGACTCCGTCCACCAGTGGTTGTCAACATGTAGCCCGGTCACGATCCTACTTTTCCCATAATGGTAATAGACTGTTGGCCTAAGCAACACAAGGGGCTATGGGCAACAACCCATCTACTACTACTAATACTGTGATGCGCATCAATGGGACATATAACTATAGTGTCGTGGAACTGGGGCGCGACCTCATGATCAGGTCGCCAGGGTGGATACTGGCTAATCTGGTTCACTCTCGAAAAATAAAGAAATTGTTAAACACAATGTGGATGGTCATATAGTACTCATATCCTATCGCTATTCATATCTCTAATAATAAGCCAATACGCAGCTCTTATACCAATATCTATCGTTAAGATACTCCTCACCAAGTATCACATGGACCCTGAGTGTAGTTCATGTTTGAGTGACATTCACTTACAATGAACAATTAAACAAATAACATAACAACGTCCCATGCCACCGTATGTTATTCGAATAATTATTCAAAGCTTATAAACTACACTCGATCCATACTACATATTTCTATATATGATAAGTCCAATGAACAGCTGAAAAAGTATTACCTAATGCCCCATCCCAAACGATATTACTAATCCGTTTATTCAGATTTTTCATCACATAGAAATAAAATCTCACAAATCAAATAGAAGGATGTCATCACCGTATCATCTTAAAATATAACTCAAATCAATAAACAAAATCAACATCAACGATGAATCATTCATTTAATCCACTTTGATTTACAAAGGAAGAATGATCAGAAAAGTAATATAAAATAGATTATCTAGATAATAAACCTAATATCAAACAACTCAATATTTAATAATCAATTATTTATCACAAAAGTAAATACTTAGAAATAGATATTCACTTTGTTTATTTAATCTAATATGAGTTTCAAATACAATAATTCACTTCTAAATCCTTGTTCACATTTTCCCAGATTTCCAAATCACTTTATAAGTCAAAATAATTATAGAGACCATTTCACAATTTTTTATAACCAAGTAATACTTTGAAATATATTTATTAATCACCAATATAATTATTTTCATTTAAAACTATAATTTATAATTCAAACCTTCACTATATATTCCAAATCTTAATTAGCTTATATTGAAAATCATCAAGTATCGCTTTATATTTATTTAGTAATCTACTATAGTTAAATTCTATTCCAAAAATAAATTTATACATTATAGAATAAATTATATTTATTTCAAACTATAGAATACAATTCAAAATATCTTCATCACTTTATTTTCAAATTAACTTGAAACAAAACAATTTCCTTTTTAATTACACCATATTTGAATTTAAGAGATTTTATTTATTCAGAACATATCCCACATAATCTTATAAATAATTTATAAAAAGAACTTTATATTTTTCCTATATTGGTAAATTCTTTCTAAAATATTTAAATAACCTTTATAGCAAAAATCATTAAAACGATATTATAATAATACATTTCATAAAATAGCAATTTATACTTTCCTTTAAACCAATTTCACAACTTATAATATATATATATATATATATATATATATATCATAATATTTTTTTAAAAGGGTTTTATAACCAAAAGAAGGTTATATTTACATTTATAATCCAAATTATATTTTCAAATATAAAATTGCTAATTGACTAGAATTTAGTAAATTATTTATAAATACATTTAAAAACTATAAAACCCTTAAATAGATTTTTCCTTACTTTCCAGATTTCTCTATTAGACAAGAAAATAAATAGATGGATAGATATGTAAATTTATAAGTTATGGAGTAAAATTACTTCACAACTAATCAACCAAACATCACTATAAATATACCACGTAACCTGAGTCGAGTTCCTTCGAACTTCGATCATTCATAAAATACACCAATTGGTTACTAAAGAAATATTCAGTTCTGTACACAAACAGACAAAGTTCGTTTTAAATTAATACTTCTAGCTAACAAAAATAACCAACTCAACATCAACTGATAAGAAAACCAGTTTCCAAATAACTATCAATCCTCATAAACAATCAAACCCTTCAAGGATATGTCACTTTAATACAATCAATAACATCCACTTCACTCAATTTTCATCCTAACTAATAAATCAAGCAATTCATTCAACCAACAATTCGAGCAATAACTTGGAATCATTATATAAATAATGGAATATAGAAATAGTTGTGAGTTATAAAGATAACTCACCAAAATTCCAAGCAAAACGTTACTGCCTCAACCAATGAAATGAACATCCATATCCCACCTTCACCACTACTTACTCCGACCTTTACCTTGTTGCTCCATCGCCCAGGGACTTGCGTTGCATCTCCAGGTCGCTCACTATTGGCCATCACGCACGAATGTCCGTGCCTCCACATCGACAGAGATAGGTCACAATCGATAACACACTCCACTCCATCACTAGTCGCGCACTACGCTCTAGGTTGTCTCTCCCCTTGCATCGATGGCGACACTAATGCCAGGCTCCAATGCGACTATGTTGATTTGATTATTTTTTTTAATATTTTCTTGGACCGTGATTTTGATATGAGATAGCTAGGACAAAAGTTGTTAAGTGAAAAAAAGAATAAGGTTCAGGTTTGATTTTGGATAAGGGAGAGGAGTTTTCTAGAGGAAGGAAGATAAATAAATGGGCCTGGGCCTTGAATTTGGCTCTAGTTTTGAACCAAATAAAATTTCTCTTCTTTTCTTTTAAACAATTTTCTTTTTTTGTTTGTTAATTTATTCCAATCTAATCCAAGTTAATTTACACTTCATTCTACAAATTATATATTTCAATAATCACCCAATTTCATTCATTTCAAAATTTGTTCATTTTATTTTATATTAAATTGAAGCCTTTTATTCAATTTAAATTTATTATTCAAAAGGAATTTATTAGCTTAATTCAATTTATGTAAATAAAAAATATTATTAATTAATTAATTAATTAATTATTATTATTTACCTCTAAAATTGGGCTGTTAAAGTTTGGATGACCTCTATGTATCTCAAGAGGAGGGATTGGCTGCTACTGACACACGGGAGCAAGCAGATCAAGCTTGCCAACTATAAAAATTAGAGACCAAGCAACCAACGGCTAAGCATCAGATGATAGAAGTGAAGAAGGAGAAGGTTGAGGAGCAAAGAAGGTCATCGAAGATTTCTCACAAATTCTACGAGTACAAAGACAAAGGTGGGTCCGCCAGTGGCAATATTTCAGAGAGTGAGCTCACACTGAGAGAGGTTTGGAGAAGTTTGAGAAGTTGTCGATTAGACGCGGGAAAGGCGGTAGGGGAGGTAGTGATAAGAAGTCATGATTTGTCCATGTATTTGTGAAGCTGAACTTTTGCCTTTTCGGTTGCTTTTTATACAAGTGCAGAGTCTGCACTTAGCATTTCTTATTATTGTTGCAATAGTGGTGTTTGTATTTTCTTTTTCTTGGCCGATGTCATGCGGGTATGGCACCCACCGTTTGATTTTGTACATAAATATAATAAGTGGCAACATTGTTGAAATTTTGATTGTAACTTCACTTGTCCACCTATCTATATTTCATGCACTGTTGCCTTCTATATACCACTATTTTTTATTCAGCATGATTTTGTACATGTAAATGGTCATTGATATTTTTCTATATTGTTTTATTTAGTCCTGTAATTACTGCTAAATTTTTTTGTTTGGTGTAATAGAACTATGAAGTATTTGCTATTTTGGTTGAGTGTTTGTATACGTGTGCTCCGTATTTCATGGGAATTTACTCTAAACACTTGATATGAGACCGGGTGCCCCTAGTAGTCTTCATGATGCCCCCGGTCGGGTTTATACTGTAACTCCTATATTTGGGAACTTCTGGTTTTATTGTCTTCATTTTAGATATCCCATTTCGATTTCTGACTTGAGATATCCGTGAAGCTTTTTAGCGGCCTTACGGCGAGTATTTACGCACTTAAGAATTTCATTAAGTGATTGGTGATGCCGAAGCAACTCAGATTACTTGAAATATTGTTAAATGATTTCGTCGTAATGCTGAAATTCAGGCTATAATGCACATATGTTGCTTCTTGGAGTGTTATTTCCTTGGCTTCAAAGACGGTGCGTGGATTTTTGTAATATGAGGGTTCCTCATCTTTGGATGCAATTTTTCTAATCCAAGTAGTGATGTGCGGCTTCCTAAATGCGCACAGTGGGATCGAGGCTTGCACGGTCGTAGTTTTGGGTAATGCGTGACTTAAGTAATTATGTTCTACTAGATGTGATTTCACAATCCAACAGGCGGTGAATGGCTTGCGTGATGTACGGCTTTGATTCGAGCCTTCCCAGTGTCGTTGAGCAACATCGGTTCTTAGAAGGCAAGGATCGAGTTCGATTAGCGATTTGGGTCAATTTGCTTCTGTCGACTTGACCGGTAGATGGAGCATACTTGAGCATGATTCACTATCTCAAGTAGCAATCGGATGGTTTTGAGTCGATTTGACCTCATTGACTCGATAGGTTACTTATGTGCACATAGTTTTATTAGTCCAGAAAGCAAAGCAATTTCATTAATTGAAATTAAAATTGGGGAAGTTCTGCCTATTTATAATGCCTTCGGTATCCCGGGATGGCTTAGTTGTAGAAATAAGAAATACATAAGATAGTCCAAGATAAAGTAATAACGTAGCGATTCATTGTTCCAAGCAAGGGCAATTTAGGTTCCATCAATGGTTGTTAGCTTAAACGTGCCATCTCCTAGCTTATGGATGATTACATAAGGCCCTTCCCAGTTAAGTCCGAACGTTCCTAGTACAGGGTAAACCCGCTTGAGGATAAGATCTCCTACTTTGAAAGTACGGTTGTGGACCTTGGAGTTGAAATTTCATGCGACCCTTTTCTAATGAGAGACAGTCCTTAGCTCGGCTTATTCCCACTTCTCATCGACCATATCGAGCGAATCGAGTAGGAGCTGCTCATTCTGCCTTTGATAGAAGTTTCACCTTCGATGAGAGGGACTTCCAGTTCGATTAGGATCACTGCTTCTGAACCATATGCACGGGCGTACGAAGAGCGCTCGGTTGCAAATTTGTGAGTTGTTCGGTTGTGAGAAATGCTGATTACGGATCTTAAGGCTAGGATTAACACTTGAAGGGGGGTGAATAGTGTTAATAAAGAATTACTACATCTTTTTGAGTTTATGTTAATTTAGACACCGATGTATGCAATATACAGACACGGATATGATCACAGAAACAAGCACAGATGCAGAAATAAAATAAAAACAGTAAAGGAAAGAACACACCAGATTTTATACTGGTTCGGAGTTACCTTACCTCCAGTCCCGAAATACAAGTACGGATTTCGTTCCAAAAGTAATTGTACAATTACACCCTCGATTTCAAGGCTACAAGGTACACCCTCCAGAATTTCTAACCTCTGGGAAGAGATACTTGATTTCTGGGCCATAAGTTTACCCAATTTATTTACCAAGGCTACAATCACACCTTTTCTCTCTTGATTGATTTCCAAGGCTACAATCACACCTTTTCTCTCTTAATAGATTACAAAGAAGTCTATAACTCTGAATAGCACTGAGAACCTTGTAGAGATAGTGATAAAGAATCAAACTAGAAGTAATCGAGTTTGATTCAATATTGATTTTGGCAGAGTAATGGTAAGAATATGTATTAAGAAATGTGGAAGAAGAAGAGGAGTGAAAAACAAGAAAATCTGATCTCAAATCCGTTGAAACTAACCCCTATTTATAGAAGAAAAACATTCATGTCCATTCATGAAGAGTTATGGCGAATAGACACTTCTTTTGAAATTTAAATTTTGAATTCAACTGACACCATGTCGACATTGTTACCCCAGGCACATCGACATCCCAAAGCAATTTTTGGTGATTTGATTTTCTTTGAAAATAACATTTATCTTATATTAAAACTATTTTAAACTTTACAAATATACTTGACTATAGTAAAATTCATAAGTAAATATAGAGAATAATATATATAGATTTTAACTATAATTTTATATTTAAATCTAAGTATAAAAGTTAAATATATAATTCAAAAAGATATTTTAAAATCAGGAGTAATTTGATTTTGAAATTAAAGATAATTTTGAGGCTAAAATTATTTAAAATCAGGATGGAGGGTTTTGATGTTTTTAAATGGAAAGTTTTGAAATCATTTTGAAAACAAGATAATTTTGTAAAATCATTTGAATTAAAATTAGTGGATACAAAACAATGTTCCACTAGATTTTCGTCGGTTCCATCCTACTTAGGGTTCCATCCCTTTAATAGGCTCAAAGTGGATTCCATTCCACGAATAAATTGGATTTTAAGATGTCAGTGCTTTCCTACGAGTTTTAACAAAAATTCCTAATAAAAATACTTATGCTTGAAATCTTGAACTCTTGATAATCTTGATACTCATGAGTCTTCTATCTCGATATCTTGAATCTCTATACTGTACAGTCTTCATTCTTGGTACCTCCATGGTTAAATCCTGCATATACATATATGTACATAAACTTATAACGTCAGAATTTATATTTTATAATCTATTCTAAGGCTGTCATCAAAACCATCATCTCATGGACTAACAATCTCCCCCTTTTTGATGATGACAACCTTTGTTTATAAAATACTACCTCTATCCTAATAAATCTCCCTAAAACTAATAACTCCCCCTTAATTTATGCCTAACTACCCTATTTTATATTTCTCCCCCTTTGTCATCAACAAAAACTCGCTCCCCCTCATTCTTGGACTTCAGTACCTGCATTGATAAACTATACAACGGAATATATGATATATAGACTAAGAAATAATTATCCTTACGATCATGATAACTAATTAAAGACTATATACATTTCAATGTATGTATATATATGTTTTATACAACAAACTTCAAACTAATATCAAGAAATCAATTCACACAGGGTATCAATTCAAACCAAATCAATTCAAACAAATCAAACAAAGTAATGAAATCAAACGTTACGAGGAACTTCCACATATCCTTCTTCTCCAAATATAGGGTCTGCTTTAATTGCATCCCAATTTTCATTGTCATTGGTGAGAGAGACATGAGGATGTGCTTCATTATCATCCTTGGGCAGAGAGGAGACCATCCATCATATCGCATCGAAGTGCCTTTCATGTTTGACTCAATCCTAAGTGACGCTGGTTACGTAGAATAAACGAGGGAATATTCTTGAATGAATTAAGGGTTTTTTCAAAAATTTCAGATAGATTGTGAATAGGATTAGCCATAGTTGAATTTGTGAAAGAAATAAAGTGTATATATGATGAGAATTAAATTTCAGCGAAGAATTCTGGAAGAAACAGGTATTTATAGGTGTAGAAATTCGTTTGGAATGAATAGACATCTAATAGTTATTCAAATTTCAAATTCAAAATCAATTGTCATTTCTGACCAGTACATGTCGACATGGTCATATAGGGAATGTCGACATGGATTAGTGAAAACTTATGACTAATTTGATTTTGTGAATAATTGTGTGTGTGTACATATATTTATATAATATACTAACATTTATTCAAGAGATCAGATAAGGTAGATAACAGAAAGGAAATTTCATTTCATTGCATACTACGATAATACAACGATTAAGCACACAACAAACTACATGAATATTCGAAATAAAGCAAACTAAAACAAATACAACACGATACGAGAAGATAAAACAAGCTAGAGGATGAAGATGATGAAGATAGTCCAAGTTTCTTGCTGACTATTGAAATGAGCTTGTTCATCTTCGAAGAAATATTATCCAACGTTTTACTAACGGATCGTTTAAGAATCCGTTGATTCTCAATAATAGTCTTTTGGTTTTTGAGAAGGGTTTTGGTGGACGGATTTGGAGGATAGTCAATACTTTCTAAAGAGGTTTCACCTTCTTCTTCTTCAATTTCCATTTCATCCCCTTCTTCTTCTTCTTCCTCTTCTTCCATTTCCTCATGAGCCAAACGCTCTTCCTTTTCGGTAAGGGCATCATAAGGTTGAAAAACAAATGGAATTTTCACAAGCGAAATGTTGGAATGATTGAAAACCTTTTTAAAAACAAATTCTCGCCTTTGAAATCCACTCCAAAATAGTTAAAAATCCGAGTGAGATAAATTCCATGATATAAAGTATTCTCACCTATTTCAAGATTTTTGGGACGAAGTTCATCCAAAATAACTTGCGCCCAATTTATGTCATAATTTTCAAAAATAGCAAACAGTGCTTTGCAAACTTTTGAAGTAGGATTGTTAAAATTCCTCGATCTTGGGGTCAAAGTACGTTGAAAAAGAAGATTGACCATTCTTGCTTTTGGTCTAAAGTTTCTATTTTTAAATTCAAAATCATCGTCTCTTTCGAAAATGTGATGAAATGTCTCACGATCATATCATCGATTTTAAAGTTAGAAAGATCCATTCCCGAATTCTTACAATTGAGAACAATACCCAAAAGATCACAATTCAAAACAATTCTAGTGCATTTGACACTACTCCAAATTTCATTCTCATTACCATCATAAAATCCGCGATTTAAATTTGCATAAAAAATTTGACAAGATTAGGATAGCAAAAAAAATCATTTTGAGAAGCATCAATAAGACTAAGAACTCCATTGTTTGCAAAAAGAGAATCAATTTAATAAGAAGAAAAATCTTGAAAAATAGCAAATTTTCTAGGATGGACATTGGCATAGTTAGCATTATTGATGTATGCTTTTATTTCCTCCGGATCATTGAATAATTGCTCTTTGATTTTTTTGGAAATTTTCATGGTGGATGGGTTGCTTGAAGAAGCCATTAAAGTAGAGAGTAGAGAGCATGAAGTTATGAAGAGAGAGTTTGAATTTGAAAATGAGAGTGAAAAGATATGATAAAAGATAGTGAATAAATAGATTCTCAAAGGACATATTCTCTGGTCAAAAGGTAGCTTTTTAGAGAATTGAATGAAGTGAAAAGGTGGAGGAAAATTCAAACATTTGAATTCAAATTTTGAAATTCAAATTCAGGTACCCATGTCGACATCATGGTAGGGACCATGTCAACATGTGCCTTTGAATTTTCATGAATTGATTTTTACTAAGTTCTCTAATATATATACATATATATATATATATAATTATTTTTAATGCTTATATATATCTGAAATATTATTAAACTTCAAGTACATTTCAGAAAACATTATTATACTATTAAAAAATAATAAAAATAATAATAAAAATAATAATAAAATAATGAAATGATAATAAAAAATAGAAAACAAATTTTAAAATTCAAACAACACACCAATTCAAAATCAATCAATCAAACAATCAAGCAACTAATTCTAAGCAAGCAATTTCAACCAATTGTATTGTAAACGTGTACCTTTTTCTGAGTCTGTTTCTTTGAATTCGTCGGCGTCATGAACAGCTGTGAGACACAAATTCGAATTATCTGTCTTCTGATCATCATCACTTGAGGACGAGTCTGAGTCATCTAGAGTAACAGTAAACGCACGCTTCCGTTTCTTTGCTGGATCATTGTTCATAAGAGAATTTTGCCTATCTGGATGCGGACAGTCTCTTTTAAAATGGTCTGGTTTATCACAGTTGTAACATTTGTCATTATTTGGCACTACATTCTGATTTCCATAATTCTTATAGTTATTTCTCTTGAGATTATTCATCTTTCTGTATTTCAGGAATTTCCTAAAATTTCTGGTCATAAAGGCTATCTCTTCATCATTATCGCTGTTTGAGCCTGATCCATCAGTCGATGCATTGACTGCCATTGATTTCTTTTCATATGCTTTACTTTCTCTTCTCCCGATCCTTTGAACTTCATACGACATTAGATTTCCAATTAATTCTTCTATCTTTAAAGTGCTGATGTCATTTGCCTCTTCGATCGCAAGTGTCTTTTGATCCCATTCTGGAGTTAGAGAATTTAAAATCTTTCTGACTTGTTCTTCTTCAGAAAATTCCTTTCCCAAAGATATTAGAGAATGCACAATATCCTGAAATCTACTATACATATCTGAAATAGACTCATTAGGATTCATTTTAAATAATTGAAAATGGTATGTGAGCATGGAAATTTTGGTATGTTTAACTTTGCTTGTTCCTTCGTGAGTAACTTGCAAAGTTTTCCAGATTTCATATGCAGACTTACAAACTTACGCTCTATTGAATTCATTTCTATCTAGTGAACAAAACAAATATTCATAGCCTTAGAATTATTTTATGCAACGGCCTTTTGCTCAGCAGTCCACTGTGCAAAATTAGTTGTGGGTTCAGAATATTCAGTTTGTGTGATATAAGTGTCTAATCCTATAGATTGTAAAGATATTTTCATCCTACATGCCCAACATGCATAGTTCTGCCATTAAAAAGTGGTGGTCTACTGTCAAACTGACCCTCTACAAATGAACTAGTGACAGGGATAATAGTGTTAGTAACAGTACCAGTGTTGGTAGCCATTTTGAAAACTTTTCAAAAATCAGATTATGAAACTTTGAAAAACTGGCTCTGATACCAATTGTGAGAAATGAGGATTACAGATCTTAAGGCTAGGATTAACACTAGAGGGGGTGAATAGTGTTAATAAAGAATTACTATATGTTTTTGAGTTTATGTTAATTTAGACACTGATGTATGCAATATACAGACACAGATATGATCACAGAAACAAGCACAGATGCAGAAATAAAATAAAAGCAGTAAAGGAAAGAACACACCGGATTTTATACTGGTTCGGAGTTACCCTACATCCAGTCCCGCAACACAAGTACGGATTTCCTTTCAAAAGCAATTGTACAATTACACCCTCGGTTTAAAGGCTACGAGGTACACCCTCCAGAATTTCTATCCTCTGGGTAGAGATACTTCATTTTCGAGCCACAAGTTTACCCAATTTATTTACCAAGGCTACAATCACACCTTTTCTCTCTTGATTGATTTCGAAGGCTACAATAACACCTTTTCTCTCTTAATAGATTACAAAGAAGTCTATAACTCTGAAAGGCACTGAGAACCTTCTAGAGATAGTGATAGCGAATCACACTAGAAGTAATCGAGTTTGATTCAATGTTGATTTCGGCAGAGTAATGGTAAGAATATGTATTAAGAAGTGTGGAAGAAGAAGAGGAGTGAAAAACATGAAAATCTGATCTCAAATTCGTTGAAACTAACCCCTATTTATAGAAGAACAACAACCATGTCCATTCAAGAAGAGTTGTGGCGAATAGACACTTCTTTTGAAATTTAAATTTTGAATTCAACTGACACCATGTCGACATCGTTACCCTAGGCATGTCGACATCCCAAAGAAATTTTTGATGATTTGATTTTCTTTGAAAATAACCTTTATCTTATACTAAAACTATTTTAAACTTTACAAATATACTTGACTATAGTTAAAATTCATAAGTAAATATAGAGAATGATATATATAGATTTAACTATAATTTTATATTTAAATCTAAGTATAAAAGTTAAATATATAATTCAAAAAGATAGTTTAAAATCAGGAGTAATTTGACTTTGAAATTAAAGATAATTTTGAGGCTAAAATTATTTAAAATCAGGATAGAGGGTTTTGATGTTTTTAAAAGGAAAATTTTGAAATCATTTTGAAAACAAGATAATTTTGTAAAATCATTTGAATTAAAATTAGTGGATACAAAATAATGTTCCACTAGATTTTCGTAGATTCTATCCTACTTAGGGTTCCATCCCTTTAACAGGCTCGAAGTGGATTCCATTCCACGAATAAATTGGATTTTAAGATGCCAGTGCTTTTCTACGAGTTTTAACAAAAATTCCTAATAAAAATACTTATTCTTGAAATCTTGAATTCTTGATAATCTTGATACTCATGAGTCTTCTATCTCGATATCTTGAATCTCTATGTTGTACAATCTTCATTCTTGGTACCTGCATGGTTAAATCCTGCATATACATATATATCTAAACTTATAACGTCAGTATTTATATTTTATAATCTATTCTAATGTTGTTGTCATCAAAACCATTATCTCACGGATTAACATCGGTAAGTCCATAGTGCAAGCGAAAATTCTTCAACCCAATTTCCTTTACTTTAGTTAGCCGCTTTTTTATGGTGGACTTGATGATCTTGTTTACTTCCTCCACTTGCCTTTTTACCTGCAGATTTGCGACAGTGAAAAATCTTTTCTCAATTCGGAAGCATTTTCAAAAGTCTTTGAATTCAACACTTTCGAATTGAGTCCTGTCATCCGTGATGATTTTTTATGGTACTTCAAACCTACAAATAATGTTTTTAGTAACAAAGTTAAGAACTTTCTTTGCGGTAGTAGTGGTCAGCGGTTCCGCTTTGGCCCATTTAGTATAGTAGTCAACAGCAGCGATATCGTATTTAGCTTCTCCTTTGGTTATTGGCAATATACCAATAAAATCGATGCCCCAGATTGCGAATAACCACGGGTTGACCATCGATGTTAGCTCTTTTAAAGGAATTCTTTTGATCTTGCCGAATCTTTGGCATTGGTCGCCCCATGTAGCATAATCTGCTGCATCGCATTGACCGTTGGCCAAAATTACCCATATCCAAGAACTTTCTTTACAAGGATTTGCCCCCTCGATGCGATCTCCACAGTCGCCTTCATAAACTTCCCTGAGGACTCTTTAAGCTTCGCTGTTGGTCACACAGCTGAGCATAGGGTTAGAGAATCCCCTTCGGCAGAGTATTCCATCGTGTATTACGAACCATGGTGCCTTACGAGGAGCATTTTTCGTTGATTCCTTTCTGTTGGGAGTGTTCCTCAAAGTAGTTAGTCCTTGATCGGTGTCATCCATGTCTCTAGTTCTTCGATCGTTTTGAAAATCTTGTCGATATCCATCACGACAATGCTTGTTGTAGTCGGAGTTTCAATTAGGACCAGTTCCATTGCCTAAGCCTCTTCGAAACTTGCCAATTTAGCTGGATAGTTCGCCTTCATGTTTGTTGCAGGGAATTCCAAGCGTAAGGCATAACAAACGGATTGTCCTTCGGGAGTTTCAAGCATGACTCCTGCCCCTGAGCAAAAGTTGTTAGATGCACCATCAACGAACAACATATAGTGTATCTCCACTTCAGAGGTAACATCTTCTTCGATATCTTGTATTGTAAACTCAACAATGAAGTCTACCGATGCCTTCCCGTTGATCATCCTTCGAGGATGGTAAGTGATTTCATATTGACTCAATCCAATGTTCCATTTGAAAAGCCTTCTAGAAGTCTCGAGGTGGTACAACACCCGCTTCAAGGGTTGTTCCAATTGTATTTTGAACAGGTAGGCCTGGAAGTGTGGTCGTAAGTTTCTGGATGCGATCAAGAGGCAATAGGCTAGTTTTTCCAACTTTGAATAATTCTTCTCGGCTCTATTGAACTGTTTATTGATATAATATACGGGTCACTAGACCCTAGCTTCTTCATGTACAAGTGCGACACTTAATGCATGAGGTGGGGCTGCTAAGTAGATAAATAATGTCCTCCGTTTACCGGCTCGGATAGGATTGGCGGAACCTTCATATGTCGCAGCAGTTCGTCAAAGGCAGTCTAACAAGCTTGATTTTATTCGAAATTATTCTTTCCCTTCTTTAGTGCATCAAAGAGCAATATACATTTGTTAGTTTCTTTTGAGATGAACTGACTTAGCGCTGCAACTTTTCCATTCAAGCTTTGTAACTCTTTCTTGTTCCTTGGGGCCTCGACTTCCAGTAAAGCGGTTATTTGTTCAAGATTAACTTCGATGTCTCCGTAACTTACGATGAATCCTAAGAACTTTCCAAAGGCTACCCTAAAGTGACGTTTATGTTGATTCAATTTATTCTATACTTGCAGATTATTTCGAACATTTCAACGAGGTTGTCCAAGTGATGTGCGGCTATGCATGACTCAAATAAGATATCATCTTCATAGACTTCCATAGTCTTCCCGGTTTGATGTTTGAACATAGCATTCACCAATCACTGGTAAGTTCCCCAGCATTCTTTATGCCGAATGGCATCACTTTGTAGCATTATAATCCCAAGTATGCGATGAAACTGGTGTTTTCCTGATCAGGTTCATGCACCATGATCTGGTTGTATCTAGAGTAGGCATCCATGAATGATAGCAATTCATGTCCAGCTGCCTCATCCATAAGCTAGTCGATTCTAGGTAGCTGTCCTTTGGGCAAGCTTTGTTTACGTCTGAGAAGTAGATACAAGTTCGCCAATTTCCATTGGATTTCTTGACGAAGATCGAGTTGGATACCCATTCAGTATAGGTTGCATCGCGGATAAGACCATTCGCCGTCAGCTTATCCACTTCTTCTCTTAGCGCTTTGGACCATTCGGGTCCTAGGCTATGCCTCTTCTGCCTTACTAGTATATACTTGGGATCGATATTGAATGTGTGGCATGCAATCTCCGACGATATCCCATACATATCGGAATGCGTCCAAGCGAATATGTCTAGATTGGCATAAAGAATTTGATTAGTTCTTGTCGCATCTTGTTTCCAATATGGGATCCAATTTGCAGGACCCGATTTGGGTCGTCCATAGCGACTAGGACAGGCACCGTCAATCCTACCGATGCTGACCGATCCTCCCCTGAACTCTTCTTTCTAGGTCCAAAGCCTTATAGAATCGGCTATGGTCCCTAAGCCAAAGGAGGCTCTGTAATGTTGTGTGGTAGGTTCATGAATGTGGAGAGTTTTCACTATATTCTTCCTTTTTTCTTTTCTTTTAGACTCTTGCAATTCTATGATGTAGCATTCTCTAGTGACACTTTGGTCTTCTTTGATCACTTCTACTCCATTCTCCGTTGGAAATTTCATGGCTAGACACCACTGAGCTAAAGCAATCCTGAAATCAGCCAAAGCAGGCCGGCCCAAGAAAGCATTATAGGCGGATATGTCATCTACTATCACAAAGGTCTGGATGAGGACGGCAATTCGTTCGCCTTTTCCAAGTTCCACTGGCTAGTCAATTATCTCGACAAGTTGCTTAGGTTCACAAGTGAATTCTTATATCTTTGTTCGACAAGCGGATACGTTTTTCATACTGATCTTCATTTAATCAAAGTGTGCCTAAACAGGATATTGATAGATCTACCACTATCCACCAATACTTTTCGGACCATGGTTGGTCTAATTCCTGCCAATACGACCATGGGGTCGAGGGTTGGAGCTTTTATTTCTTTAGTTTTTTGGTTCCGAAATATTATACCATCATTAAGGGTTCTTTACTGCTTGGAAGGAGTTCCATTTTCAATCGCAAAGCACGAATCCTTCGAGGCATGTTTCAACAAGCTTGCATATTACTCCATTTCTCCCCCACTATTTTGCATGGGATGAGGTCCTCCAAATATTTTTTCGATGAGAGTCTTCGGTTGATCCGTCTAGATCCCTCTTTGTTGGTTCCAGCTTGGTTTCCCCGAGCATTAGGAGCTTGGGGTATAGCATGCTGATCAGGTTTCTGCGGCTTTTTCACGTAGTGCTGAAGATTGTTCTCCTGAAATAGCTCTTCAATCAGGTTCTTCAAGTGTCAACACTCATTCGTGTTATGGTCATGCATTTCAGGGAAGCAGCGGTACTTTCTAGAACGCTTTAATTGTTCATTTACTTCCATTTTAGGCGGCTTGTTATACTCCTCCATCCTTGTAGTCGCAAGGTAGATGTTTCTGGAGTATCATTGAGTGGGGTGTAATCATTGGGCCTGAAGCCTTTAAGTCACTTGTCACCTCCATTCCGCTTGTTGGAATTCTGGTTCTTCTTTTTCCGGTTCATGCCTCTTACAATCTCAAGTACAGGATTGCCTTTCGGCTAAAGTCCTTTCTAGTGGTAGGTTGCTTCATTTTGATCCATTTTCCAAATTCAATATCAGGGTGGACAGCGTGGACCAGTGCCATGAAGACCATATCTTCATATCGGTTACCTACTTCAGTCACCATGGTGTTGAACCAACTCATAAAGGATTTCAAAGATTCATTTCATACTTGGAATAGGCCGGATAAGGGCATCATGTAAAGATCGCGACTTTTCAACGCTCGAAAACAGACATCAATACGTCCACTGTATCAATTGCCGAGCAATCGAAGGCCGGAAAACCGTACCGTTAGGGTTAAAGAAGAGGTAGAAGATAGAAGAAGAAAGAAAAAGATAGAACAAAACAAAAAGAAACAACAGAACAATATCAGAATCTCACAATCGCAGCGGAACAACACATAATAGATAAATGAATAATCTTTAAAGAAAGAACTATATCAATTATTACATTACATCATATTACATTACACTACATCATCAAAGTGTACAACAACAAACAACAACAAACAGCGGAAAAGAAATACTACATACTAGTGAATACGCCATGCCATCCAGCTTGCCTCCAGAAACTCCTGAATTCCAGAATATCCTGATAACCTGACTATAGACTGCCCGTGTGGAAATTGGTGGGCACCCAGAGTTTAGGAAGGAAAACAATAAACTCCAGGTCAGTCATGGGACTGGTGTGAGAACTTAAAACAGTTTATCTTTTAAAACAAACAAAGGGATATTTTAAAATAGATTCGCAATGCTTTTTGAAAAATGAGACTACCATAAGGCCTTCTGCACACACACACAATGCAAACGCAGAATCGGAGGAGATTTCTCCTTATGATAGTCAAAGATGCTTGATACGCGTTAAAAAGAAACATTTGATATTATTACGAGTGCATAGTGTAGGAAAAATCATTTCGAAAGTAAAGATATAAATCTTAGCCAGCATAGGCATTCTGCATTTATGCCTACTATAGCTACCATCCAAACAGTGGGGCGCCATCACAAGTGAATGATAGGTTCTGCGACTAAAACCGTACAAGATCGTATTGTTTCTTTGGATTTCCAACAAATGGTCAGGCCAAGTAACTTCCCATTGCCACATGGGTACGCCTCTGGAAAGACGACCCGAGGACCTAGCCGGATCTCTGCCAACACAAGGCCGGGTTACCCTTCAAACTGTGTAACTACTGACACGAATATGTCATCCCCCGATCGTAACTGATCTATATCCGAGGATCCTCGATTCCAACAACCACAAAGTAATAAATTTACAGCAACAACATAGGTTAAGTATCTGGGCTCCATACCATGATACAACCTCTATCCAGAAGGAATGACATAGACTAAAGGGGCGCTACCCCCTAATAACCTTGCTGCATCCTTCCTGTTTTGACCATTTTCGGGGTGTGAGGTCCGACGAAGTCTCGTCCACAAAGCTACGCTTTATACAAAAGCTGTGCTTTGATCATCAAACGCTCAACAGCACTTCGTATGCCACATTACCAATTTGGGAATGTATTACTAGTAACCATCAACTACATAACCTCTGAGCTCGTACGTCTCGGAGAATGGTGTTAAGCTAAGAGAATAAATTCTCCACCACCAACAGAAATATATTTGATAGAAACCAGCTTTACATCTCAAATTGTAACGTCAGACACACATCCATACAAGTCCGTTCCGGGATCGAACGGAACTGAAGGCACTTACAAAGAAGCCCTTGCAATCCGGATATTCACTAATCACGTCCGGACTTCCCGTCACTAAGGGTGATAAAACCTCTATATCGAAGATCAACCAATGCAGAGTCATTCGACGGTAATCCTTCCGCTTCCAAAAATATCCGATCTTCAACACCGGTCATCAAATGCAATCCATAACGACGTATCACATATTCGGAATGGGTTATACGACCCAAAGGTCCTTTCCCGGCTAATCCGAATAGTGAGCGCTTATTTTAAAAACAAGTGTAGCATTTAAGTTCAAGCAAATCACAACAAATACCTATTCAAAGGTAAATATTGATAGTCGGTTATTTAACTATCAATAGGCGTGCACAACATCACCAGATTCTAAATAATTTTCCAAATTATTTATTTTCCAAAAATATCTTTACTAGATATATAATTTCCACACTTCAACCATTTGAAAACAATTTCAAATCACTTTTCACTTTTACAACTTTTGAAAACAAATTTCAAATCGTTTCCCTACACGGGATATATTCACAAATCTTTATTCATTTTCATTTCGAAATGGTTCATTTAAACAAATTAAATAAATCCTTACTGATTTACTTTATATTTACGTTCCAAATCCGTAAATTTATTTCCACACTTCAAAAATAAATCAACGTTTATTTTTAAACAAATTTCCCTTTCTTTTATAAATTCCATAGCGAATTTACAATTCCAAAATATCAATGAATATACGATTTCAAATCGATTTCTCATATTCATTTTCAATTTATCTTTAAAAGATAAAATCTCAAAATATTCACTTCATATTGGAAAATATTTCCATACTTATTTAATAATAAGTAATTCACAAATCCATTTATTTTCAACACTTGGAAAATATTCAATATACTTAAATCGAAATTAAGTATATATTCTTTAAAGAAAACGTGCGTTTAAACACATTTATTTGAGTCAAAACGAACGTTGCGTAAAACATCGTTACGACAATCCAAAATCACAAGTATAGGGATTCGAACTTAAAATAGATATATAAATCCCAATACTATATAAAACATTTCCTTTCGGAAATCATTTACTATAACAACGTGTTATAGTCCACCATTTCCTTCCATTTTTCGAAAATATCTATTTCAACAATGAAAGTTGAAATCTACGGTTTCGATGGTTAATACATTTCAAAACATCTTTAAAACAATTAACTTCATTCTATAATATCACTTTCCCAAAAACATATCCATTTTCTTTAATAATATATTCACTGTCCAGAATCGTGAATATACTTCACTAACCAAATTTCAATGTTCTCTACACATTTTATTTCAAGAATTTATCCACTATCCAAAATCGTGGATATAATTCCCAATCAAATCTTATTATTACCCATATTATATTAACGATAATTCGCTATCCCAAAATCGCGAATATATCTCGTTTAATAACTTTCTATATTAAATTCATCAAATTTGATTGATTTCGGATTTATAGAACAATGTTTATAAATTCCATTTTCATTTTTATAAAAATTACTATATATATAAAAATCCCTTTATTAACCAATTCCATTTATAACACAATTATATACCCAAAAGCCAAATTATAAGTTAATAACTTATAACTCATTTATTTTACAAAATCCTTTATTTTTAAAACTTCACAAATTTAAATCTTATTCACTTATAAACTCCATTTATACTTAATTTTAACGCTTATGAAAACTCGTTTTATAATTCCAATATTTTTAAATTTATAAATATCAATTTTTTATAAACCCTTTTATATAAATCGTTTATAATAATTCAAAAATCCTAATTTAAACCATTTAATAAATTAATCGACTATTTATTTCAAAAATCACATTTCGGTTATATTTTACAAAAATCATAATTTTTATAACATTAAAAATTATAAGTTTTATTTATTTAAAATAAATCAATTCCAAAATTTAATAAAACATATATTTTCAAAAATCACTTTAAAACCCTTTTAAAATTCAATATCGTTACTTTAATATTTTTAAAACTCCAAAAATAGGCCCAATGATGCAACAGCACCAAATAATCAATCACGACATCCAAACATCATATATCAATATGATAATCAACAAATATCACAATATCTGTAATCAAATAAATACTGGTGAGGAATCCAGTTGGATCCCTCCAACTTGTTTCCCTGCATCCACAGACGTTAGCACAATACCAATTCCGTTCCAATACGGAATATCGCGGTATATGGGATTCATAAAATATTATCCGCTATTATGCGGCGCAATAGGGTCTCATCCGCTATATAATGCGGGAAAATCAACTCCAAGTACATATATAATACCAATTTCACTTTGCAGTGAAATTATCGCAGTATATATTTTTAATAAATAACCTCTGCTTAATATACGGCGTATAATGTCTATTTCAATCAATAACTTATAATAATTTATCATCCAGGAATACAACCATAAATTTTAAATCTAACTATTTAAAATTTAAATTGAAACAAATTCGATTGAGTGAGAAGTTCTCACCTCGCTTTCAATTCAGTTTCCGCGTTTTATTTCGAATAAAATTAAACGTACGTTTAATTTTATCTGAAATTCAAACTAGCTCCAAAGGACTCCAATCCAGCTCCATCGCGTAGTGTTCGTCAATACAAACCCGACGCAATTCATTTCGTGCGTTTTCGACCTCGTATGAAAAAGATATTGCATTTTAAATATTACACGAATTTATATTATGAAATTTAATAACAAATTTATTATATTTTTTTCCATACTTCAATCTGGACCGTTGATTTCCTGAGATGGAAATCAGGCCGCCCCTGCCTTCTTCCCCCCCCCCCCCCCCTCCCCCGCTCCATTCACGTTCGAATGAAACCCACTAAGGCCGCCACTTTAACCAAATTCACGCGACCATATCGAGCATCTCCACGTTGATCAGTGACCATGGTTTTGAAGCTCACGTCGTGCCTCGCCTCCAGCTCGAATGCGGCCGAGCTCGGCCCTAAGATGGACTCGAAATTCGTGCCGAACTCCCTGATGAACGCGGCCGAAAATCTCCACCATCGTCGCTCCATATCCCATCATCCCCATATAGATTCGAAGAGCTCTTTTCCCTCTACAGTTTCTTAGTTGATGACTTCTCCTAATTCTTCACGGATTGGAAGCAATTGAGGGAAGAAGGAGAGAAAATTTCGGCCATTGATAATAGAGAACGGCGGCTACTGATTAGGGTTAGGGTTTGCAAAAATTTGAGGTTGTTGAGGTTCTTTTATAGAAATTTTCACCAAAAACACTGTTCATTTCCAATTTTTCGAACTCGGAATCTCGCACGGTGACTGGCATTTCTAGGGTTTAACCCGCGTTCCGGACACAATGGAATAGGTTTCGGAGGCTAATTCGATCATCTGTGGTCGTTACGGCAATAAACGATCAGATTTAAATTAAATCAATTTAACCCAATTTCTATGCGTTTTGGCTTGCCTCGGACAAACCGTAAATCCGATTGACACGAATTTGAAATCTTACAATAATATAACATTACGGATCCGATGAAACTGGTTTCGTCCAAATCCAAGAATGTTTGAAAAATGGCTATTTTAACTCGTCAATTAAATATTAAAATATTCAATTTTCACAAATCAACTTTAAATTCAATTTTAAAAGTTCTATAACATCATTCTAACTCCAATATGATTAAACAAAATTTTACGAATCATTTTTAATCATATTTAACCCAATTTCCAATTATTTCTGGAATTTCAAATATTAAATTATCGATTTAATTATCCAATTAAATCTAATTATTCGAAATAAAATTTATTCGACTGTTTAATTTCACTTATTAATATTTAAAATCAATTAAATATACAAATTTTAATTAACAAAATTCTGGGTCGTTACAAACTTCCCCTTTAAAAGAATTTCGTCCTCGAAATTACCAAGTAAGAAAAAGTCTTGAAATCCATTAACTTTCCAAAACAAACCATTCAAATTGGATTTTTCCAAATCTCTTAAGTGTTTAACTTTCCCAAAATTATATTTAAACTTCTTACAAAATCTTTACTAAGTTTCCAAATCCAAACTTAGTTTTCAAAAATTTCTCAATTTTCTCAAAAATATTTTAACGCCTTAAATTTTCGGAAAATTTCGCCATAGTCTCCTTTGCGCAGCTCGATCCAAAAAAAATGACAGTGTATATATCACAAATATACATCTCATCAAGTGATGAGGCATCCCGCAGGGAAAAAGTGTAAAAGTACGATATTTAATCTAAGATATGTACCTTATATATTATTATTATTATTATTTTGGAACTAGGGAAACCTGTTCTATCATTACCGACCAGCGATTCCTGAACAATAAACCTAGGGAATAGCCGGAAGGCCCACCACAACCAACTATTCCTGGCAGCCAGACCTTTCGGTTGGCTTGGGGCAGGAGGCGCGAAAATGAACCGGATACCGCCCAAGTGAAAAGTCGTTTCTCCTCCCACACAAGGAGGGACTCGAACCCCAAACCTCCCACTTGGGAGCCGCATCATCCCACCACCGCACCAAGCCCGCGGACACCTTATATATTATTAGCGAGCCTATACGGCTAATATAGCACAAAAGCGAGCTCCAAATGCGAAGCAAGCGCCATCCGCACCTACTAAACACTCAACAAACAAATGAGAAATATGTATATATGAAAGTAACATCAATATACAACATATACCAACAACTATATATGTCAATATAGCAAACGCAACAAAAGCAACAAATGCAACCATCAAACAATTATCATCTAATAAACATCCAACAAATCAATATACATTCACTTCTCATTATTATTCAATGAATTGGTTTTCAATTTAATCACATTTGATTCGTTAACATTGGATTTATTAACATTCATTCATATTCAATTTCAATTTGTTTGCATTCACTAATTTACATTCAAGTTTGTTCACTTCCACATTCAAATCAAATTCACTTAACTTCCAATTTGATTTATAGCTTTCAATTTTCCTTAATTCAATTTCATTAACACTTAATGAATTATATAAAATCAACTAACAATCATATAACAAACAATGTATATCCAATATTACCAAATTATTTAATTTACATTCAATTTGGTCCAACACTTTTAATTCCAATTGGTTTATATTAAATTGATTTTCATTCAATTATTCAATTTCTCAACTTCATTAGCTTCTAATGAATTTACACTTACATTCATTATTCCTTATTAATACTTTTACATTCGATTGATTAACATTCCATCCATTTATCAATTCAATTGCTAATCTCTTTAACAATATAAGGTTGAATTTCATTTATACAACTCAAGTTCACATTCATCACTTCATTTCATTAATTTACTTCGATACCAAAATCAACTTTATTCAACTCCACTTAAGTTATATTCCATTTCAAACATCTTATATAATCCAAATCAATTTATTTAACTTAACTTAAATTTTCACTTATAATCCAATTTAGATTCCAATTCTAAAGTAAATTCCATTTACTTTTACCAAAGTCAAATTTATTATCTCATATTATAAGTTCAAAACTCTTTTCACTTATATTCAACAATTTCAGCTTGGATTTTTATTTCAAATTTGTTTATCACAATCAAACTTCAATTCCCAATCAAATCTCATTTCAATTTATAAAACTCATTTATACATTCACATTACCAATTTCATTCCATTAATGAATTTTATTCCAACTTATAAATATTTTCAATTCCGATTTGTATATGAATTCATTCCTTTATCCTTTGGTTATTATTTCAATTTATTATTTCAATTTCCATTTTAATAATGATAATATTTCAATATCATCGTTTACTAACAACCAAGCAACCATATATTATAAACGTTTACAGAAAATTTATTTCATTTGTATACGAAAATAGTTTTGGATAAAATTATTTCATTTATCCAATTTCAAAACAATACTGTGTCAGTTTATCTTGTTTAAGAGTTTAGAAACCCCTATCGATCACGGTTGTACTTCCCGCACCGACCAGAATTCATAAACAATCAACCGATAAGTCAAAACAATACAAAACAATTTATATTCACTAACAAATACGCGCTCATAGCTATTATCACATTCAAACTCATTCTAGAGTACTACTGACTCTATCTCTAATGAGTAACACCTAACAGAGCCATGGTTGTCGCTTAACAATATGCTCTGATACCAGATGTAATGATCGCGACTTTTCGACGCTCGAAAACCGACATCAATACGTCCACTGTATCAACTGCCGAGCAATCGAAGGCTGGAAAACCGTACTGTTAGGGTTAAAGAAGAGGTAGAAGATAGAAAAAGAAAGAAAAAGATAGAACAGAACAGAAAGAAACAACAGAACAATATCAGAATCTCACAATCGCAGCGGAATAACATATAATAGATAAATGAATAATCTTTAAACAGAGAATTATATCAATTATTACATTACATCATATTACATTACATTACATCATCAGAGTGTACAACAACAAACAACAACAAACAGCGGAAAAGAAACATAATATATACTAGTGAATACGCCATGCCATCCAGCTTGCCTCCAGCAACTCCTGAATTCCAGAATATCCTGATAACCTGACTCTAGACTGCCCGTGTGGAAATTGGTGGGCACCCAGAGTTTAGGAAGGAAAACAATAAAATCCAGGTCAGTCATGGGATTGGTGTGAGAACTTAAAACATTTATCTTTTAAAACAAACAAAGGGATATTTTAAAATAGATTCGCAATGCTTTTTGAAAAATGAGACTACCATAAGGCCTTCCGCACACACATACAATGCAAACGCAGAATCGGAGGAGATTTCTCCTTATGATAGTCAAAGATGCTTGATACGCATTAGAAAGAAACATTTGATATTATTACGAGTGCATAGTGTAGGAAAAATCATTTCGAAAGTAAAGATATAAATCTTAGCCAGCATAGGCATTCTGCATTTATGCCTACTATAGCTACCATCCAAACAGTGGGGCGCCATCACAAGTGAATGATAGGTTCTGCGACTAAAACCGTACAAGATCGTATTGTTTCTTTGGATTTCCAACAAATGGCCAGGCCAAGTAACTTCCCATTGCCACATGGGTACACCTCTGGAAAGACGACCCGAGGACCTAGCCGGATCTCTGCCAACACAAGGCCGGGTTACCCTTCAAACTGTGTAACTACTGACACGAATATGTCATCCCCCGATCGTAACTGATCTATATCCGAGGATCCTCGATTCCAACAACCACAAAGTAATAAATTTACAGCAACAACATAGGTTAAGTATCTGGGCTCCATACCATGATACAACCTCTATCCAGAAGGAATGACATAGACTAAAGGGGCGCTACCCCCTAATAACCTTGCTGCATCCTTCCTGTTTTGACCATTTTCGGGGTGTGAGGTCCGACGAAGTCCCGTCCACAAAGCTACGCTTTATACAAAAGCTGTGCTTTGATCATCAAACGCTCAACAGCACTTCGTATGCCACATTACCAATTTGGGAATGTATTACTAGTAACCATCAACTACATAACCTCTGAGCTCGTACGTCTCATAGAAGGGTGTTAAGCTAAGAGAATAAATTCTCCACCACCAACAGAAATATATTTGATAGAAACCAGTTTTACATCTCAAATTGTAACGTCAGACACACATCCATACAAGTCCGTTCCCGGATCGAACGGAACCGAAGGCACTTACAAAGAAGCCCTTGCAATCCGGATATTCACTAATCACGTCCGGACTTCCCGTCACTAAGGGTGATAAAACCTCTATATCGGAGATCAACCGATGCAGAGTCGTTCGACGGTAATCCTTACGCTTTCAAAAATATCCGATCTTCAATACCTGTCATCAAATGCAATCCATAACAACGTATCACATATTCGGAATGGGTTATATGACACAAAGGTCCTTTCCCGGCTAACCCGAATAATGAGCGCTTATTTTAAAAATAAGTGTAGCATTTAAATTCAAGCAAATCACAACAAATACCTATTTAAAGGTAAATATTGATAGTCGGTTATTTAACTATCAATAGGCGTGCACAACATCACCAGATTCCAAATAATTTTTTAAATTATTTATTTTCCAAAAATATCTTTACTAGATATATAATTTCCACACTTCAACCATTTGAAAACAATTTCAAATCACTTTTCACCTTTATAACT
Source organism: Allium cepa (assembly GCA_030765085.1). Lineage (NCBI taxonomy): Eukaryota > Viridiplantae > Streptophyta > Magnoliopsida > Asparagales > Amaryllidaceae > Allium > Allium cepa. The sequence goes on along the minus strand of CM060940.1, from coordinate 139,886,808 downwards.
TTTGAAAACAAATTTCAAATCGTTTCCCTACACGGGATATATTTACAAATCTTTATTCATTTTCATTTCAAAATGGTTCATTTAAACCAATTAAATAAATCCTTACCGATTTACTTTATATTTACGTTCCAAATCCGTAAATTTATTTCCACACTTCAAAAATAAATCAATGTTTATTTTTAAACAAATTTCCCTTTCTTTTATAAATTCCATAGCGAATTTACAATTCCAAAATATCTATGAATATACGATTTCAAATCGATTTCTAATATTCATTTTCAATTTATCTTTAAAAGATAAAATCTCAAAATATTCACTTCATATTGGAAAACATTTCCATACTTATTTAATAATAAGTAATTCACAAATCCATTTATTTTCAACACTTGGAAAATATTAAATATACATAAATTGAAATTAAGTACATATTTCATTCTTTAAAGAAAACATGCGTTTAAACACATTTATTTGAGTCAAAACGAATGTTGCGTGAAACATCGTTACGACAACCCAAAATCACTAGTATAGGGATTCGAACTTAATATAGATATATAAATCCTAATACTATATAAAACATTTCCTTTCGGAAATCATTTACTATAACAACAGTGTTATAGTCCACCATTTCCTTCCAATTTTCTAAAACGTCTATTTCAACAATGAATGTTGAAATCTACGGTTTCGATAGTTAATACATTTTAAAACATCTTTAAAACAATTAACTACATTGTATAATATCACTTTCCCAAAAACATATCCATTTTCTTTAATAATATATTCACTGTTTAGAATCGTGAATATACTTCACTAACCAAATTTCAATGTTCTCTACACATTTTATTTCAAGAATTTATCCACTATCCGAAATCGTGGATATAATTCCCAAACAAATATTATTATTACCCATATTATATTAAGGATAATTCGCTATCCCAAAATCGCGAATATATCTCCTTTAATATTTCTATATTAAATTCATCAAATTTGATTGATTTCGGATTTATAAAACAATGTTTATAAATTCCATTTTCATTTTTATAAAAACTACTATATATATAAAAATCCCTTTATTAACCAATTCCATTTATAACACAATTATATACCCAAAAGCCAAATTATAAGTTAATAACTTATAACTCATTTATTTTACAAAAACATTTATTTTTAAAACTTCACAACTTTAAATCTTATTCACTTATAAACTCCATTTATATTTAATTTTAACACTTATGAAAACCCGTTTTATAATTCCAATATTTTTAAATTTTTAAAGATCAATTTTTTATAAACCCTTTTATATAAATCGTTTATAATAATTCAAAAATCCTAATATAAACCATTTAATAAATTAATCGACTATTTATTTCAAAAATCACATTTCGGTTATATTTTACAAAAATCATAATTTTTATAACATTAAAAATTATAACGTTTATTTATTTAAAATAAATCAATTCCAAAATTTAATAAAACATATATTTTCAAAAATCACTTTAAAACCCTTTTAAAATTCAAAATCGTAACTTTAATATTTTTAAAACTCCAAAAATAGGCCCAATGATGCAACAGCACCAAATAATCAATCACGACATCCAAACATCATATATCAATATGATAATCAACAAATATCACAATATCTGTAATCAAATAAATACTGGTGAGGAATCCATGTGGATCCCTCCAACCTGTTTCCCTGCATCCACAGACGTTAGCACAAAACCAATTTCGTTCCAATACGGAATATCGCGGTATATGGGATTAATAAAATATTATCCGCTATTATGCGGCGCAATAGGGTCTCATCCGCTATATAATGCGGGAAAATCAACTCCAAGTACATATATAATACCAATTTCACTTTGCAGTGAAATTATCGCGGTATATGTTTTTAATAAATAACCTCCGCTTAATGTACGGCGTATAATATCTATTTCAATCAATAATAGATAATAATTTATCATCCAGGCATACAATCATAAATTTTAAATCTAACTATTTAAAATTCAAATCGAAACAAATTCGATTGAGTGAGAAGTTCTCACCTTGCTTTCAATTCTGTTTCCGCGTTTTATTTCGAATAAAATTAAATGTACGTTTAATTTTACCCGAAATTCAAACTAGCTCCAAAGGACTCCAATCCAGCTCATCGCGTAGTGTTCGTCAATACAAACCCGAGCAGTTCGTTTCGTGCGTTTTCGACCTCGTATGAAAAAGATATTGCATTTTAAATATTACACGAATTTATATTATGAAATTTAATAACAAATTTATTATATTTTTTCCCATACTTCAATCTGGACCGTTGATTTCCTGAGATGGAAATCTGGCTGCCCCTGCCTTCTTCTCCTCCTCCATTCACGTTCGAATGAAACCCACCAAGGCTGCCACTTTAACCTAATTCACGCGACCATATCGAGCATCTCCACGTTGATCAGTGACCATGGTTTTGAAGCTCACGTCGTGCCTCGCCTCCACCTCGAATGCGGCCGAGCTCGGCCCTAAGATGGCCTCAAAATTTGTGTCGAACTCCCTGATGAATGCGGCCAAAAATCTCCACCATCGTCGCTCCATATCCCATCATCCCCATATAGATTCGATGAGCGCTTTTCCCTCTACAGTTTCTTAGTTGATGACTTCTTCTAATTCTTCACAGATTGGAAGAAATTGAGGGAAGAAGGAGAGAAAATTTCGGCCATTGATAATAGAGAACGGCGGCTACTGATTAGGGTTAGGGTTTGCAAAAATTTGAGGTTGTTGAGGTTCTTTTATAGAAATTTTCACCAAAAACACTGTTCATTTCCAATTTTTCGAACTCAGAATCTCGCACGGTGGCTGGCATTTCTAGGGTTTAACCCGCGTTCCGGACACAATGGAATAGGTTTCGGAGGCTAATTCGATCATCTGTGCAAGTTACGGCAATAAACGATCAGATTTAAATTAAATCGATTTAAACCAATTTCTATGCGTTTTGGCTTGCCCCGGACAAACCGTAAATCCGATTGACACGAAATTTGAAATCTTATAATAATATAAATAACGGATCCGATGAAACTAGTTTCGTTGAAATCCGAGACTTTTTGAAAAATGACTATTTTAACTCGTCAATTAAATATTAAAATATTCAATTTTCACAAATCAACTTTAAATTCAATTTTAAAAGTTCTATAACATCATTCTAACTCCAATATGATTAAATAAAATTTTACAAATCATTTTTAATCATATTTAACCCAATTTCCAATTATTTCTGGAATTTCAAATGTTAAATTATCGATTTAATTATCCAATTAAATCCAATTATTCGAAATAAAATTTATTCGACTGTTTAGTTTCACTTATTAATATTTAAAATCAATTAAATATACAATTTTAATTAACAGAAATTCTGGGTCGTTGCACATCACATCTTTTGGCTGTGCCATGTGAAACCTAAACTAATCAAGAAATTTTGTCGCTAATTCATTGAAAATTGAGATGAATTTTGGTGGGAGTCTAGTAAACCATAAAAAAGCAATTCCCTCTAAGAACATTGGAAAAACAACAACATTTGAAGCATTTGCTGCATCCATGTATCAACTATACTTGTACAAGTGGGGTTTTAGATATCTAGTTCCATCGTGGGAAGGAATAGCTGGCATAGTAAACTTTCAAGGTACTGTTCGTTTAAAATATCATTAGTGAAGGGAGTTTGGCTTAGACACGATCCTCATTCATCATATTTCCTATCCTTACTTTCCTCCATCAAGCACTTGATCATATCCATGATATATGCCTCTGATGTCCGGTAGTCCATGGGTTGGCTATCAGTGACTATGCTAAGTGTATGATTTTGCAACCGATCTTAGTAAGTGGGCTGAAGGCTAGGCTCTCATGTTTTTAAGAGAGCTGCTTCCTCAGAGTTCCATTGGTCTGTGGTTGGTTGGGTAGGGGCAATCTAGGCATCCCTGCCGATATTGAATGCATTAGCATTTTCTTCCAACTTGCCATCATCAAGTTGCTCACCATCTTCAAAGTCGGAGAGATCCACTGTTATATGTTATGATGGGGTTTTTGCCCTAAAATTCAAGTTCGTAGTAGATTGCTTTGCAGTAGGTAGAGTGCTTGGGTTTCCTTTTATGAAGATTCCTACAGCTCCATCCGTTACACCTTTTTGCTTCTGCCTTTCGTTTCTTCTGTTTAGACAGGAAACAGAAGAGTTTTCCTGCTCCGTAGCAGTTGTAGGTACTGGCATGGTTCTTGGAGCTGCTAGTGATTTCAAGGTTAGGAGAGCATTTAATTTGTCTATAAGAGATTTTTGGATGTTCTCCATATTTTCGTTAATTTCATCAATCATCTTATTCAATTCGCCTTTAGTGACGACCTCATGTTGGGTAGAAGATCCCGGTAGCTGATCTTCGATCTTGGCTCTAGAATTCGCTCCAATCGGTAGGTTATTGACTTAACCTCGTTGGGAATTAGCCTCTTCTCCAACTATGATAGCTCCTATGAATTTTCGAAGGTAGTTCTCTTTCTCCCCGCCATTGATCTTCAACAGCAAGCTTCAAACTTCCTAAAGCTGATTCGACGGATCTAATTATTGGATCTGGTGGATCCAAAGAGAAAAGCTAGATCTATGCCTGAATTCACTGATTTTTCAGTGAAAGCACTAAATGTTAACCGAAAAAATGGGTCAACACCTTGGATTGAGTGTGAAAGCACCAACTCTGCTACTCAGAGCATATAATATAGAAAATAAATGTAAAAGGAGTAAAAAATAGTAAAGAGACACAAGAGTTTTATAGTGGTTCGGCTATTAACGAAGTCTACATCTAGTTATAGCTTATATTAACTGACTATTGTTACAAGGTTGATTTGGATTACATTATGGTTGAATTTTTTAGACTAGATCCGATCACAAGTACATGGAGACAACCAGAGGATCTTAGTTGCTCTTTTGTGACTGTTGTATGGGAGAAGAAGAGTAAAGGATAATAATGGCAGAGTTCCAGCAGCCAGTCCAGAGGATCAATTTTCCTTTGTAGATGGGATGGTATTTATAAGTGTTTAAGAGCACTTGGGCCAGAGTTGTCATGTCAGAAGCCTACATTCATCATATAGAGGAAGTCCAGAAAGATTAAAGGTCATCAAAGCAAAGTATTTGGATCAGTACCGATCTGATTCAATTGGATCGGTACCAATCCAAATAGTTAAGCATTTTTGATACTTTAACTACTTGGTTGTCTTCCTTGCTTGGTTACGATGATCTTGGTACAGTTTCGTAGATAGTTGACTTGTTTTGATGATGATTCACCTATAGGTTAGATTTAACTGTATTCTAAACCGATGAACCTTCAGAACTAGGTTGCTTTGAATGCTACCAAATTCGTTGGGTGGACTTAGTGGAGACATAGGAGTGTGATGCAAGAGATCTAGAGTTAATCTGAATCAAAAATTCTGATCGGTACTGATCCAATTGGATCAGATCGATGTCGATCCGAAAAGTTGGCTTATTTTTGACTAAAACTTCTTAGGAGCTTTTGTATAGTTCTTTTAGACCTTCTAGCCAAGTTTAGAGCCGTTCTAGCTTAATCTGAATATTGTGACTTCTAGTGAATTATGCTGGGTTAAGAACCTGGGTAACAATACCATATAACACTTCTTAGTGGTCGCATCAAGTTGTAAAAAAATTATTTTCGTAAATATGCAAAATATTAATCATGCAATAATAACTACTTTCAGTATTGACTAAAAATGGACATTTATTTCAATATGAATGTTATGAATATTCATTATAATTAAAACTATAATAGTGGTATTTTTTGCATAATAAAAGTGATGCATTATAAAATTCAAAAGTATCTGATATTTTACAACATAAAATATGGACTAAGCCGTAGTTTCTCTATTCATGTAATTACGAATCATATGGTATTGGTGAATTGTATCTCAAATGATTAGGAGCAGAGCACCCATTCAATGGAGCGACATAAGAGTTAATGAACTATTTAGATGGATACATATAGATGTATTCAACCATGAGTCTAATAATACCAAAACAGTTCCACATACATCACTATATTCATCGATAAATAATCATACACATGAAAATGTATATTTGATGCACATGTAGTATATTTATGATAAGTTCGTAGAATATAAAATGAAGTAAATAATATAATATGCAAAAGAAAATAAAATGATTCGATTTGATCATATATTGGAAAGGGTTTTAAAAGTACTAAAATGAATAAAGATTCAATTTCAAAAGTCACACCTCTCTATGATACATAATGATGTATTGATAAGGAGTAATCGGACTTTGTTGAACAAAGTACGAATGATAATCAGTGAAGTTGATTTGACTTCTTTATATAAGTTCATGAACTTAAGAGTAGTACATAAGGTTAAAATTAATTGCATCTAAAGCATAAGTTTACGATACCATACAAGATAAGAGTTTACAAGAAACCCCTTCATATCCTAGGTCAAAGAGTTGGCAGGCTAACTGCACGTAATAAATGTTTGTAAGGGATATTGTATGGACCACCCCAAAGGAGTTTGGGGCCGACCAATATTGGTTGATCGATTTATGATTTGAATATAAGTTACGTAAACTAAAACCAAATTTGTTTTACATATATAAGGCAATTCATAAAATGTCCACAAATACATATTCTGTTACTATGAGAAACAATCGTTGTTTCAAGAAATACCAACTTCGTAGCAAAGGAATTTCTTTCAGAAATCATTGGTAGTAGAATGGATTTGGATATGATTTGAAGATAAAAATATTGTTGTAACGACTCATATTTTTAATTATTTTAAATTATAAAATTTGATATAATTATTAAATAAAATTATTAAAAATAAAGATTTAATGATTTATTAATGTTGGTTTATTGGATAATTAAAGTGTCTAATATTTAATATTGGAAATTATTTAAACTAGTATGGACCCGTGCCTTGCACACGGGTTGTTTGTGTTATTGTATACGTTGTTGTTTGAGCGCAAATATGTAAACGGAAAGCAAGGGCATTTTTGGAATTTCAAAAAGACACCGAGTAAATTAGTTCAACGGATTTTCTTTATTAGTAGTAGAGATAATTTAATTCTGGATCTAAGATGATTCAAAATGATATTAGAATTGATTTAAGTTTTATTTAAATACGAACAAAGATGGTTAACATTTAAAATTGGATTTAAATGTGAAAAATTAAAAATAGAAATTCTATATTTTAAATTAACGAGTAAAAATAGCCACTTTGGACACTATCTCGGATTTTGACGAAACCAGTTTCACCGGATTCATAATAGTGATTCATTGTAGGATTTCAAGTTTCATAGTGATCGGACATGTCGTTTAGTTGTGCGAGCTTGAAATGCGTATAAAGTTATTTTGAAATTTAATTAAAATAATTAATTCTGAAAAGCTATCTTCTACATACGATCGAATTAGACCTCGAGACTAGTTTTATTGTGTTTGAAATGGAGGTAAAACATTACAAACGCCTAGCGGCACGCTTTATTTGGAGTTCGAATCTGCGCTGGCCTATCGGGCAAGATATTTCAAATTTTAATAATAAATATCTACATCTTTATCTCAACACGTTCGAACCCGTATCCACTTAACCCTCTATTCTCCCCATCTATCATTTTCAACTACAGATCGTCATTCAAAGAAAAAAGGCAGGCCGTTTAAAAGAAAAAACAAGAAGAGATCGCGTTCGATATCTAAGATGAAGTCGTGATCTTGGCCAAAGAAGGAAGTTGAGCTATGCGACTCAGGTAAAAGGCGATGCTTGAGGGGGAAGGCTCGATCTGAGCTCGATTGATTTAGGGTTTGGACTGCTCTCATGCGCATGTTGATTGTGCAGTCGTTCGAGGCCATCTGAGGCGGCACGGTAGGGGACGTGAGCTTGAGGCTGGAGCATGGCCATGGAGTGTTGGTGATCGCGATTTATCTAAAAAATGATGGTAGTGGTCGCGAGCAGGTGAGGAAGAAAACGAAGTCGAGTGAGAGAAGAAGGAAAGCGTGAGTTTAGCAGCGAGGTAAAGGATTTTTTTAGTCAATTTTTGTTAATTTTAATATTAATTAAAATCGTAGATAATTGAAATTATTACTTTTGCGTGCGAGGTCCGTTTTGGACGAAATAAATCGCAGTGCGATAGTATCGATGGCGTTTACGGCATGGGATTGAAGTGAGATTTATTTGAAGCTAAAATTATTTTTCAATTTCAAATAAAATAAGGTGAGTGTTTTATATGCTTACATTGACTACTGTATTTTAATGTCAGCAAAATTTATATCGTGAAGTGATTTAAATTTATTGATAGTTGTTTGATAAATTAGTTGACATTTAAATTGACATCTAAATTAATTGCTAGGACTTTGAATTGATAGTTAAATGGAATTAAAATTAAATTGTTAGTAAGATTCCAAATTTTTGATAATTGGTTAACTATTGTGAATTATTGATTATTTCGATGATTAATCATGATGGATGAAAATTGGTTGATATTTGAAGATTGGATGCTTTATTTATTATTAGTATTATATATATATATATATATGTACGTACGTATGTATGTATCCATTATCACCCTGATTATCATTTGGCAGTACATCAATTGTTATTAGAACTATTTTGAATAAATTAAGAAATATTTTGAAATGATATATAGTTATGACATTTGATTTGGATTGAAATGATATATATCCATCCCTGAAATTAAATTGAAATAATTGAGTCGCTTGGCCATAGGATAGAGAATTATATACGGACACCGGATTGGTAAAATTAGATAATTTTAAAATTTTGATTTGAAATTATTTAAATGATTTGTTTTAAAAAGAAATAAAAATCAAATTATTTTTGAATTGGATATCGGAGAATTTAAATTTGAAACTGAAATTTGTTTAAATAATCGAAGTTGAGATTTTTTTGTGTTATAATCGAAATATAATGTGAATTTCACAAAATTGATTTGTTTTAAAAAAATTCTCTTTTTATTCGAACTTCGAATATTTCTAAGTAAAAGGTGATATAAAGTGATATTTCAAAGTTGAGCTTCGAATTTAATTATATTCTAAGATTGGGATTTTAAATTTAATATTGATGGAAAATTTTGATTTGAGTGTTTTGAATCGATATTTTGGAAATTGAACTTGTAGTTGATATAAATCGAAATGGTTTAAATTTCGAATTGGAGTTGAAATTAATTTGAGTTTGAAATTTAAATTAATTAGAGATTGGAATTTAAATTAATTTGGAATTGGAATTTTAAATTAATTTGGAATTGGAGTTGAAATTAATTTGGAGTCGAAGTAAAATTCAACTTGAAAATTAGAATTCAATCGATTAAATCGAAACGGAAATTTGAACTGATTTGTATTGGAAATTTGGATAGTGAACTGGTTTGACTTTAAAATTAATATATATTGTTTTACGAATACTTTAGTATAAACGGTTTAAAATCTATATTCTTTAAATATTCAAATTATGTTGATTTTCCAAACTATTTTACTATTTGAACCATTTTTAATACTCAAAATTATTTTCCACTAACTAATTATCTATATTTAAACTATTTAAACTATTTTTTTAAATTCAAGCTGGTAAAGAGAGTGGAATGTTTACATTTAAATCTTGGATTACCATTTGGTTTAACATAAAGTTATAACCTAAATTTTAATTCGAATCAAATTTTGAAATGAATCAGTATATCGTACTGAATTGACATTTTGAAGTAGATTATGATTTTTGAAGCGAATATGATGATTTCGAAATGTATTTGATTTTGAAGCAAATATGATATTTTGATATCACGTAGAATTGTTTTCGAAATGTAAAAGAACCAACCGGTGTGTAAAACAACACTTGGTCGTTAAAGAGACTAGGGCCTCTTATTGGCATACTCTTTGACAATACTGGAACCATTTTAACAACTATGTACGTGGTAGATGATACCCAGAATGTAGTGGTTGAATTGGTTGCGTTTACTGGAATGAAGTAAGAGAACGATGATGGATAGCCTTGACACTCGTGTCATAATTAAAATGACTAAAACAGGAGCCTATATTTGGCATTAAGGCTAGCTACCTCTAGCGACATTGATCCCTTGCATTATTATTGTGATTTTGTATTCGATGGGTGCACCTTCTTATCATTTGAATTTATTGTCGCAGTCGGCCACGGATGGGTTACGACCAGCCAGAAAGGGTAAACTGGTAGAATCCTACCTTGAGCATTGCCTCACGTGCCTTGTCATATTTATCCATATACAAGCCATTATGACTTCGGTTTAAAACTGCAACATGTGTTAAGGTGGATCAATATAAAGCCTTAATGCTATTTTGATATTTATTTTACTGATAGACATTATATATATTATAGCGTATGCTATTATATATAAATAATTTAACGGATCCTTAGGAGATGGAAAATCCTGTAACATCTCTTAAGTTATTGTATTAATATTCTGTGATGATGATTTGACTTACATAAGAGTATTTTAGTCCTGACTCGAGTGTTTTGTCTCTTCATTATGCTCGAGTCAGTCTTGAGTTTTTCAACGTATTGAAGACTATACTCTGGAGGATGAATACAAATATTTTGGTATATTACTATTATTATTATTCCCTTATTCATGCTATCATGTATATTGATCATTTATCTCTGATGTGTATATATATAACTCTAATATATGTGTATAGATTTTAAACAGATGTATAGTAAATAGCTTTATGACCTGTTATTTGATTATTATATTTTATCGTTTCCGTTGTGAGTTTCTATGTTTGTTTCTTCTTCTTTTCTTATTTTTCTTATTTAATCTCATTGATTATCTATGTTCCAGATTGTTTAAGTTGGGCATGTGTGGATTATTGTCGATATAAACCTTTCGAAATGTGGGCCGTCGCAATTGTGAGGGATGAAATGAAATTAACCAAATAATAGGACATAATACATTGGAATGTCTAATAGGTATTTTCGCACATTGAAGAGAAACTATGAGTTTCATATCAATGTCGAAAAGAACTTCCAAATTTGTCAATAAAACCTTTATGAGTATTGATTCAGCCATACGGTATAATGCACAAATCCTAAACGGATTCCAAGTGGTACCAAAATATATTTTGATAGTTGTACCAGGAGGGATATGATCCATCATTCATAAACGTGTTTTCAAAAGAAGACCAATGATGTTGAAATATAGTGAGCAATGTTGATAAGAATAATATCATAAATTTCAATTATTGAAATTAACGTAGCAGATTCATCATTCAATGTGCTTAAGATAATTTAGATTTTACTCTCAAAATTATCGTCTAATATGACTTTGGGATTTGGTACATATGTTTTGAAATAGAAATTTCTAAATAATGATTTAGAATAAACTGTCATCACATAACAACTAAATTGTCTCGAAGTCAGTAGGAGCAATACATAGTTTGTGGGTTTACATATATAATCCAATAACTAACACAAAAGTGCCATTGAATAAGCATTGGATTGAAAAATTATTTTGATATACATAAAAAGCATGTGTCTATAAGAAATAAACTATATAGGTGCTTGAATATTTCTACAAGGTAAACAACAAACTTATGATATTATTGATGTACCCAAGTTAAAGTCATTATAGTTTGGTTGTTTGAAACTCGATGTTGGATTTGTAAATGATATCTTTTATAATTACTATAAAGGTATGTTAGGATTGCCCTAAACGATGTATACACCGTATTAAAATGTTTAATATAAAGCATGCAAGATGGATTTTTTATGCATTGGCTATAGGAATTATAAAACATATTGTATTGTCTACAATAGCACATTTTGTGTATGTATTTACTACATAAAGAAAATATAAATCCAAATTAATGTCATTAAATGGCAATTAGAGTGTTCTTGGGTATTTACAAAATACTAGAGAATTATTTGTAAAAACAACGAGCTTCTTATGAAGAAGTTCTCGGATTTGGACTACATATGTGATATCGAGCATAATATGTCAATATTAAATTTATGTTCAAACCTTAGTTAAGGAGCTTTAAGTTGGAAATGTTCCAAACAAAAAGATTGCAGATGATTCAACCAAAAATGGCTAAGTACCTCACCTTGAATAGTGCTGCAATAGAAGAGTTATATATATGTGTATATATGTATGTATGTACGCATGTATGTATGTATGTATGTATGTATGTATGTATGTATATGTGTGTATGTATGTATGTATGTAGTGTATGTATGTATGTATATATATATGTATGTATATGTGTGTGTATGTATGTATGTATGTGTATGCATAAATATATGACCGAGCTAAGAGTGATTCTATATATTAAGAATCCTATGTCACTGTTATATGTTAACAATGTCATGGTACAGATCATGAAAGAACCTAGAGCTCATTAGGAGTCAAGAAACATACTCCAAAAAGTTCCACATGATAAAAGCAGTTTATCAGTGTCGGAGAGAGTTGATTGACATGGTATATAAAATTAAAATAAAATGTCATACTTATTCACTAAAGGACTGACACGATTAGTTTTTGAGAAAACTATTTGAAGGGGTTGGAATAAGATTTTATATTTAATCTCGAGTACAAATGGGAAATTGATAGAGTTAGGGATATGTCCAAAGAGCAATTGTGTAATTTTTTATATATATCTAACTTGATAACCAATCTTGTTCTAGGTAAAAGCTTTTTTTTACTATATACTTGTTATATTGTGATATAATTAATTAGGAAATCAATTAAAGGTATACTAAATAAAAAATTCTTAAATGATGTGTTATGTGATAGTAATTACAATGTGTTGTAATTATGAGAAATTCATCACATTATAATGGCATACTATTTTAAATATTTCTAGTCAAGATATTTTGAGACAGGATATTGACACATCCGTTAAGATAAGAGTACGTGGCTCTCACCAAATGCTACGTAGTGTATTACTCATGGCTGGTTGAGGTACCAAGAGGTTACGTACTGGTAGTTATTTAATAATTATGGAATGACTCATTTTAAAGTTTTCTGTTGGTGAATATAAATAAGGTTAAATAGAGAACCTTGAAGTGATGATGTTTCACAGTTCACTCAATTTGAGAATATTTGTGAACTTCAGTGTAGACACTCCATTTTGATAACATTTAATTATGGCACAATGTCCATCGAACGATCATAGTTAGGTCTGAGTTGAAGCATTCAAAGCGAAACCCTGTTCAATAGATAATTTGTCTCCTCGATTATATGAGGTTAGTATCATGATCAACTGTAGTAAACTCAAAGTCAATGTCTACTACTAGAGCCATTCATTTAATAATTAGTGTTTTATTGAACCAAGGGATTTGTTTCTAGATTATACAAGTTAAATGTGGATGAAATTGGTATTCTGACCAAATCCAGATTCCACAAGTCCAAATGTGATATAGTTTTAATGAAGAGAATTAGTGTAAATATTTGTTACTACCTGGTACCGCTTAAAATGGTAAAAATCAGATTTTACCAAAAAATGTGTAAATAATAAATTCAGCCAAATTATCACATCACGTGACATGTGAAAGTTAATATTCGAATTGTTCAATATTAATTGTTGATTGAATTTACATCTACGAATCACACAACCACCTTGGTAGATTCGTGAATATACAACATGATTTAATTGATTTATAATTATTATAAATTGTTTACTTTAATTAGTATCTATAAGATACTAATTATTTGTTTATTTGATGTATTCCATGCCATTAGTATTTTATGAATGCTAAAAGAAATTAATTAGGTGTGTGTATAAAAATTATATATGTAAAAATCGATATTCGATATCAGTACACATTTAAATTTGATTTAAAAGAGACTAATTGTTAATTGGTTTGGAATGATTTAAGGCCTATACAGCCTTATCAAGGGACGGCTATAGGAGAGCAAGAGGGGGGCTAAATATTCAAAGAATTGGATCAAGATTTGGTAATAGAGAGATGGTAAAACAAAGAGAGAATACGTAACGCCCCACCCCAAGACCCACCTTAGCAAAGAGTATTAACAAGTAATTCTGTCTACTAAAGCAGAGAATAGGACTGGTTAAGGGCGACCATCTATAATTTTGTCTTAAACATCCATTGAATACGTCGATAAATGCATTATAAATTTTCAACTCAAGTGGATCGACATACCCAGTAAATGCTTAATCCAAAACTATAGGTGGCTAACGGATCTATCAGAACAAAATACAATAACTGAATGTAAATCACATCACAGAACAGTAACCAACATCATATATATACATATACACTGATACACGTTCAGTACAATACAATATGAATACAATAAAGGTGGTACACGACCACACAATATACATCGAATCAAATGTAAAAACATCAAATTATGCGGAAGAAATAAACTACTCAAGAGAAAGAAGAACTGATATCCAACATCAACTTCAAGCTAAGCCCAATAGATGATACCTGAAATAACTCGGTCTGACCCGAGTGAAAACACACGGGTCAGGCTAGCTAAAATCATCAATTAAACAGAATAATCGATAAGGATAATTAGGTGAAAGATATGGTATCCTTTTTCATAAAGGATGCCATCCCCTAAACAGGGTTTCAACATCATAAGAAAGGACAACATCTCTTCTTGGCAAGTAGGAGAGATAATGATGATAAAATCATACAAGTGGCATAACAGACACTTAAGCAAATGGAACATCAACGAGCAAAGTTTTAAAGATAAGACCCAATAAACATCGCTTTCGCCTCATATCATCGGCAGTATAAAGAAATATGGATAATGACTTCAATTGATTCAACTATCTTCTTAGAAGCGGTTATCAAAATAGTAATACATCAAAGGTACATATCCTTCATATATAGAATGAAACGCATATGGATGTGCCTCATCTCATTGGCACATCCCAAGGATCATTCATGGAAATATAAAACCCAATTATAAAAGAAGCATCATACTTACTCATACCTCATCTCGTCGGTATGAATATAGATATGTCTCAAATCCATCACTAAAACTTATTATCAAAAAAAATCTCATAATCATTTATACCTCATCTCATCGGTATAAATATAAATACATCTCAAATCCACTATTAAAACTCCTTATAAAAGAATTTCCATAATTTATACCTCATCTCATTGATATAAATATAAAATGCCTCAAATCCATCTTAATAGAACCCGGAAAGAGTTCAAAACATCATATTCGAAATCACCATAAAACCATGTATATAATAAGCCCTTTTCTTACATAAGGCTATAATAAAACATCGTCATCAAAATAGTGAAAACGAAACATCTAAACTTCATGGAAAACAGCACGTGCATTTACATCTTGACTAGTACTACCATTATTTGATACCATTCATCGTGATGACTCGGGGTCACATAACAACATAACATCGTGATCATCTTGATTAACTATAGTCGAAAACATCTTGATGACACCCAGTCACAAAAACCCGAGTAATAACATCGTGATGATTGGAGTCGGGTAACAACTTCATGAACATCGTGATGACTCCAATCGAGTACTCGGTCTGTAGCACTAGTGACATCATGAATGTGTCTCAACTTCTCGAACAGGAACCCAATAGGCGTCAACGTACATCCCATACCATACGTTCTTACCTATTGGTTTACTAATCGTTAGTCGATGCCACATTAGAAAACCATCATAAAACATAATCAAATAAACACTGCATCATTTCATCGGCGAGTGTAAGATACCTAACTCGTCTTATCTCTTACTTGGACGAGTTTTAAGTGACATCGAGACTTGTCTCATTTTATCGACAAGTAAAAATTCATCATAAATATCGAAATCATCATCAATCCATCATAACAACTTGCCTCATCTCCTAGGAAAGTAAAAGAACATCGTGATGGTTATTTCTAACCATAGTTGCAAACGTACATCCCATACCATACGTTCTTACCTATTGGTTTACTAATCGTTAGTCGATGCCACATTAGAAAACCATCATAAAACATAATCAAATAAACACTGCCTCATTTCATCGGCGAGTGTAAGATACCTAACTCGTCTTATCTCTTACTTGGACGAGTTTTAAGTGACATCGAGACTTGTCTCATTTTATCGACAAGTAAAAATTCATCATAATTATCGAAATCATCATCAATCCATCATAACAACTTGCCTCGTCTCCTAGGAAAGTAAAAGAACATCGTGATAATTATTTCTAACCACAGTTGCAAATTAAAACTTAACATCAATATTGCCTCATTTCATCGGTCATCACAAAATGCATCTAGATTGGTTCGTCATCGAATGTACTCAAAGAGTAATTCTCAAACCAATAATCTTCACCAAAATTTGGTAACTTCTAAATCAACTCAAAATAACACTTCAAATTGGTTTCTATGAAAACCGTGCTCCAAAACAATGAAAACTAAGAGGGATATCTCAAACCGATAACTTGAATTCAATTCAAATTTAACCCAAAATCAATATAAATTCCCTTTAAAATTTGAATTTCAAATTCTCCAAATATAGCTAGCCTACTGATAGGAATCATAGCTCTGAAAATATCCCCAAAACAACATTAAAACCGAAGAGAATGAGAGCAAAACGAGCTAATACAATTCTAAGGTCAACGATTATTGTTGCTGTCATTTGGCTCTCTGGACAGCAACATACAACCATAATTTCGACCAAAAAACCTTCAAAATTCCAGAAAACACAATAGGTGAAACTTGTAGCACATGACCTAAGCTTTTCGAAACATCCAAAATTATCAAATTTGGTTAAGAAACGAAGAAGTTATGGTCAAATATGTTTCGGTTTCAAACACCGAGCAAATATTGATTTTGCTCTCGGGTTAGCAGTAGAAAAATTAGATTTTGACATAGCTAACCTGAAAAATAAAGAAAACTCAAAAAATAAAAGTTGTAACACATGATTTATTCTTTCCGGAACATCTAAAATTATCAAAATCAGTTAAGAAATGAAAAGGTTATGACCAATTTCATTTCAGCTTCAAGGACAGAGCAAATATTGGTTTTGCTCTCGGGATAATAGAATAAAAATTCGATTTTGACATAGCTAATCAACAAATTACTGAAAACTCAATGTATGAAAGTTGTAGCACATGATTTATGCTTTCTGAAACATCCAAAATTATCAAAAATCGGTTAAGAAACGAATGAGTTATCGCAAAAATAATTTCTCAGACCTGTGATTGTTGTTGATGTCATTTGCTCTCGAGACAGCAATAAACAAACACGATTTTGGTCAAGAAAACTTCAAAAGTATAGAAAACTCAAAACATGAAACTTTTTGCCCTTTGTATGTGCTTTCCAGAACATCTAAAATTATGAAATTTGGATAAAGATTGAAAAGGTTATGGCCAAAACAATGTGGCAACAGAAAACAGAAAATAACAAAGACGAAACGTAACCTTATTAATACGAAAATTCAACTCAAAACTTTGATTTGGCTAGCATTTGTAAGCTTTTACACTTACCAATTGATTTTCAGTGAATAAGTAAGGATTTGCAAGCAAGGTTGAGCCTTTAGCATAAGGTTGGAGCCCTAAACATCTGAAAATAGAAAGAAAAAAAACAATACATGCAAAGAAGAAATTGATCAAAACAAAATTTACAGTAAACAATTCTAGGGTTTTAGATGGATTCTAAGATAAAATAGGTTGGAGATTACCTTCTTTTATGATTCTAACTTGAATTAGTCTTTTAAATTGCACAGACTGAGCTTGGAAGATTAAATTTTGAAAAGGGCAGCCAATGTTTTGTACTTCGAAGCTTTTTTTTCTGATTTAGGTTTTACTGTAATGAGTTTTGGGAGAAAAGGAACGTACTTCATTAGAAAACTCTAGAATTTGGGTTATTGGATGTTTACTATTCCCAATTAGTCCATTCTCATACTTAGAAAATTATTTAGGCTAATATACCTAGGTTTTATACCATTTTAACATAACTTTCTCTATTAACTTCTTTTTACATGAGACAAAATGCATTCTTCGTATTTTAACAAGGTGAACATGATTAACACAATAAATTTATTTTTACACTTAAAAATATTATTTTCCCAATAAACTATTAATTTACATAATATTTGACAATATTGTTATTTTTAGACAAAAAACCACAATTTTAAACAATCAGAGTCAAGTAAAAATTATTTCTTAACACAAATAAGTGTGTTAAATGTTTTAACACTTTTTAAAATATTACAACACTATTTTTAATCATTAATACACTTCAAAAAATTCATTTTCTTCTCATTTTCCCTTTATATTCACTATAAAAGGCTATTATTGGAATAAAATTCCAATACTTCCCATTTTGACTCAATAAATAACTAACATCATTTATTTTCAATCCACTTTCACAAATAAAATATTATATGCTTATTTCACTCATTTATATTTATTCCAACCATCAATATATTGAAATAACATCTTATGAGATAAATTAACTCACATAAATTAAAAATCCAAGTTTTTTTCATCAAAACATTGTTTATGTAAAATAAACCATATTAACTTACATTTCATCCCTCCAATTCATTTATAGTCACAATATTAAGTTATTATTTGCATTAAAATTTAATATTAATGGTAATCTCCAAAATCTGGGTTGTTACAGACTCCCCTCCATGACAAAATTGCGTCCTCGCAATTTCTTGAGGAAAAAGCTGTAAAAAACACTAAAGATACAATCATCGAAGGACAAGGACAAGCTCAAATTCCAAACCATTCATACTCTCAATATAGAATGGTAGAAAGAAACAAGGAAAAACTCACTTGGTTAATTCAATGGCCTATCTTATGCTAATATTGTGATAGCAAACCATCGAATTTTCTAAGCAACTCGAAAGAATTTCAAAGATCTCCCGTCTCAAATCAAAACTCAATAAGATGCTCAACAAATAATCAAACGAAAATGATTGATTGCTCAAAACTCTATGAATAGAGTCGGGATCAAACTCACTCAAACCCGAACTCTAAACAATAAAGAAGATCATTTACAAGATTTTCTGCATAATAATAGGGAAAGAACATCCTTACCACAAGATAAACACAATAGACAAGATTGATAAATCACAAGATGGCTTCTTAACGGCCACGCTTTCGAACGACCATGAAAAATGCACATCGTTAATAATAGCTCGAAGATAGAATATACTCAAGAACAAGAATATAAGCTCAAATTATTTTTCAATCCAAGATATTTAGAAAAAAAAATTCAACATCTTCTAAATTTTAAATCTCAATTTTCAACATTTGAAAATTTTCAAACTTTTTACTATATTACTTAGTAGGTAATTTAAAACTCAAATTAAAAGTCCAAGTTTCTTCTCTGACTTCAAAATTAATTTCCAAAGAAATTTGTAAATCCATAATAATATTCCACAAAATAAATTAAGGGTTTAAATTCTCTTTACTCATTTTATTAAAACACTTAAGTAGTTAAAAAAAACAATCTTCGAATTCTCTTATAACTCTTCTCTTAAAACATCCAATGTATATAATATAGATTCTAAAATCTCAAAATATACTTCCAATAAAGCGCGGCTCAAAAATAATCTCATTTATATTCTCTTCTTTATAATTTAAAAATAAATAAATGGCATTGCCTCGCCATTGAGTCTCTAATAAATAAATATATCCGTTGGCTGTAGAGTTGACCGAACGATCAAAATTGCCTCGCCACTCTTTTACTCGTCTCTAAAATAAATGGCTGCAATTACCATTCAAAAATAAATTTAATGTTTAATCTCAAATATTATTTTCAAAATCTCAATTTTTAAAACACAAACCATCGTGTCTGATTGCCTCATCATAGCATTTAGGAGATTCCTATCGATAACGTTGATCAAGCGTATCGACCAGAACTCTTAACTACTCGATGGATAACCAAACACTCTCAAATTAAAAGAATGCACCGAGATATTCCTAGAATACGCGATTCACAAAATCAACAGAAGGAGATGGACTGTTCGTCAACTCCTACAAGACGACGAGCCACTCTCGGAAATCATCAAGCAAAAGATAAGCAAGACATTCTTCTCAAAGGAGAAGAAGCACACAAACAACAAATCATTACCTCAAACAAAGTAATGCCACAAAGGATAACACTGATTGAGTATCCTAAAAGGATAACAAAAAGAAACTGAATGATAAACTCAATCAAACTCGGACAATCTAGAAAATCACCTCATTCCTTAGTGGATGTCCTCATGGAAGGATAGCCAAAGGCTAAAAGCCAGGAATAAGGTTAATTCAACACTTAATTGCCCAATTGGATATCAAACCCAAAGGGACTCATCAAAACTCAACAAAGTCACCTTGACTGGAATTCGAGTTATATCATCAACATCTCGACACTCAATAGCGAATTGAGAAATTTTGGAATCATCATTAACGTTCCAAAGTGATAGAAATAATAAACCAATCAAAATAGGAAACCTAAATATACAATAGGATCCTGTAAAACAAAGGATTGGACTTAATATCAAATAAGTCAATCCTTCTCAAATCAAATGCATCTCAAGATTGTGAGTAACAAACAAATACTCACAAAAGCAACATCAAATAGAAATCTCAGAATGCTCGCAATGAGCCAATTGTTGTGGATACCCTCAATACGATTCACAACTCTCAAAGGAACACAATAAGAATACTCTAAGGAATCAATAAGCTTCATCGATACGAACTCACTCGCATCGACAAAAATAAGAATAGAATTATCCCAAATAAGATTATCTAAGATAACATCAAACTCAATTATGGAATACTACGGAATACAATATATATTCCTAGACATATTCCATCTCAACGTATCCCATTACTCGAAAAAGAATCAAAGCACGATTCGAAAACAAGCTTGAACAAAGGATAATTATTCACTTGTATTGTACTTCGACGTATCGTGATGTACGTACTGTTCTACGTTTATTCTACTTTGTTCTGACCACAGCTCTAATACCAATCTGTAACGCCCCACCCCAAGACCCACCTTAGCAAAGAGTATTAACAAGTAATTCTGTCTACTAAAGCGGAGAATAGGGCTGGTTAAGGGCGACCATTTATAATTTTGTCTTAAACATCCATTGAATACGTCGATAAATGCATTATAAATTTTCAACTCAAGTGGATCGACATACCCAGTAAATGCTTAATCCAAAACTATAGGTGGCTAACGGATCTATCAGAACAAAATACAATAACTGAATGTAAATCACATCAAAGTAACCAACATCATATATATACATATACACTGATACACGTTCAGTACAATACAATATGAATACAATAAAGGTGGTACACGACCACATAATATACATCGAATCAAATGTAAAAACATCAGAGTATGCGGAAGAAATAAACTACTCAAGAGAAAGAAGAACTGATATCCAACATCAATTTCAAGCTAAGCCCAATAGATGATACCTGAAATAACTCGGTCTGACCCGAGTGAAAACACACAGGTCAGGCTAGCTAAAATCATTAGTTAAACAGAATAATCGATAAGGATAATTAGGTGAAAGATATGGTATCCTTTTTCATAAAGGATGTCATGCCCTAAACAGGGTTTCAACATCATAAGAAAGGACAATATCTCTTCTTGGCAAGTAGGAGAGATAATGATGATAAAGTCATACTTAAGTGGCATAACAGACACTTAAGCAAATGGAACATCGGCGAGCGTAGTATTAAAGATAAAACTCAATAAACATCGCTTTCGCCTCATATCATCGGCAATATAAAGAAATATGGATTATGACTTCAATTGATTCAACTATCTTCTTAGAAGCGGTTGTCAAATAATAATACATGAAAGGTACATATCCTTCATAAATAGAATAAAACGCATATGGACTGTGACGACCCGGGCTTCTACTACCAGAAAACCGTTTCGTCTTGAAGAAAGAAAGGGGTGAGAAAATAGAAAAGATAGAGAAGAAAGAACAACAACATCAGAATCTCACAGCGGAATGAATAAATTATATTAATCACATAAGTATTTACATAATATACAACATCAATCAGAGTTATACAGATAATAATCACATACTAGACAATTATAAACACCTGTCTAGTTAATACAACTCTATACAACTCAAACAAATAACTCAAAGATACCAACATGGCGGAATTATATAAATATATCCACAACGCTGAAGCTTCCTGCTCCATTGCTCCTCCAGAATTTGTCAAAGCCAACCTGAATCCCTTGGCTACTCGTAAAAATTTGAGTACCCGAGAGTTTAGGAAAAACAAAAATAAACTCCGGGTCAGACATGGGTCTGGTGTGAGCAACGGGTTAAAGTTGCTTAAATTTAAAAACCTTTGAAACAAAAGGTATCACGTAAGACTCCCACATAAACATGGGTAAGTTTTTACCTTACGCTAACCAAAACATTTGATAGGATAAGTGATATTATAATAGGTCTAGGGTTTTCAAGTAAATAAAAAATAGCCGAAATTGCTACATTCATTAAATTCCAGCTACTAGCCACAAAAGTGGGTAATACAATCAAAACCGTTGGCACTTATTGGATTGTGGATTCCATACAATGGCAGGGCTACTGGGGTACCGCCCGCCACAGTACGTGGCCTAGATCAACGTACCGAGGATCACTCCCGACCCCCTACAACACAAGGCCGGAACCATTCCTTACTGAACAGTCCCGAACAAGATAACCCCAGCAGTTGTTGCAATCAACCGCCCACACAGCCGAAAAGTAAAGGGACATCTAGACAGGGGAATATCTCGTCCTGCTTGGGCATGACCCACCTAACCTGCTGCACCTCCCCTATTTTAGCCATTCCCGGTTGATGAGGCTTGAGGCTGCGATTACCTTTAGTGAATACATTTCTTAGAATGCTCATCACCCACCTGACGATGTTCTGAAAGCATTCAATCCATACAAGTTCGTTCCGGGTTCGAACGAAACCGAAGGCATTATCTCGTTACACTCATTTTGGAATCACCCTCAGAGTTAACGACAATAACTCTTGCACTCTGAACTTCATCTTCACTTTCGATTCATGACCTATTGTTAATTTGGATCGACGTGGTTTTCAGATGTCCAAATATGGAAACCCGATCCCGGTCTCATCGAAATCCAAAAACGTATCTTTTAAGCCAAGTTGTCTATTTAGTCTTAACAGTTCAATTCAATATTATCAATATACACACAGATAGATAATTCACATCTCATAATAGATAATCACATTATCATCATAAACAGATAATTAATATTATCACCAAAACAAATAATTAAATATTATCATACTTAACTATGCATCCATATCACATAGATATTACTCATCTCATATCTGAATTCGCAATCGTCAAATGAAATATCAATATCATTCATCTATAAGCAATGATTTGTAATCATACCATTTGTAATTAATTCAAAATGAATTAAATTAACTACTTCTATCTCTAATTAATTTAAAGTAAATTAAATTAATTACTTCATCTATAAATCCTGCTTATGCAACCATTAATTATAAATCAAATTAATTAATGATCCATTAAATATTCATCTTAATCAAACACCTTTGATTAATCATTTTCTAATTACAATAAGTAATTAGTCTTTAATTAATTTCACAAATTAATTATCCTAAATCATTTATAGTAGTTAACATTTAATTACTTCATTTATTAATTAAATATGAATAATTACATTTATCCTTAATTAATTACATAAATTAATCACCACATCATTAATTATTCCTTATTTAAACAATTCTTAATTACATCATTAATTATATTAATTAATGATCTCTAATTATATTTAAATTAGATTACTTTATTTAAATTAGTTACATTAAGTGATTAATCTTTAATTAAACATAATTATTAATCACCTTTGATTAATAACAAACTAGTAATTAACTATCCTTAATTACTTATATTAACAAATTAATTATTCCATAATTAATTATCTCCATTAATTAATCCCTTGATTAATTACAAAAGTAATTATCCAAATTACTTCATTAACACGTCATCTTTCACTAATTGCATTCAGTAATTAACATTAATTACTTCCTTAAGAAATTTTACTCTATTAATTACATTAAGTAATTACACTTATCAAAACATCAAATTATTCCTTAAATTAATTAAACTAAAGTAATTAACTTAATTTAATCATATCATTAATTTAATTACAAAAAGTAATTAATCTCTTAATTACTTTTACTAAGTAATTACATATAACAATTTACAATAGATTGTCTAGATTAATCTAATTAATCATCAAAATTTATCACATTAATTAATTAATTAATAACCCTTAGTTAATTATCTTCATTAACTAATAACATTTCTTAATTTACTTCTTAATTAATCTCTAATTATAAACTAATCTAAATTATTAATTTATAAATTAATAAATAAATCATTCCTTTATTATCTTATTAATTAAATCATTTAATACCTTAATTATTTCTAAGATTATTTATTTATTTATTAATGACTCAATTAATATTTAAGTGTATTAGAACATTACATTTAAATTTTAAATTCAAATTCCATTTTGAATTTAAGAATCAAAATGATTATTTATTTAAACATTAACCAAATTAAAATTCAATTTATAATCTTTCAAATAAATGTAAATAACATTTATTACTTACATATGAAACTTATATAAGAAAAGCCTTTAAATTAAACTACTTAACTTTTAGTTAAAAATTTAGCTTTTAAATTACATTGTATTTTTAAGTTGCAAATTCAATTTAAACAATTTATTTAACTTCCATTCAAAAACCTTTTATAAAAGAATTCTCTCAAAATCAAGTTAAATATTTATTTGAAACAAATTACTTTAAAAAAACTATTTGATTTAAACTTGTTTAAAACATTCAGATTTAAAACTGATTTGAATTACAGATTTGATTCAGGAAAACTTGAATCCATATTTAAACATTTGATTTAAAATTTTGGTTTTAACTTGCTTTTAAAAACTTGATTTTTAAATTCTGATTTAAAAATCCAAATTCATTTTAAAACCTTAAGATTCAAAAATTTCATTTGAATCTATACTTAAACTTTGAATTTAAAAGACTGTTTACATCCTTTTTAAAAAAAAATTGAACTAAATTTAAACCTGAAACAATCAGGTTTGCCAAAACCTGAAACAACTCACTGTCTCGAGCCAAACCAAAATCACCTCGAGTCCTCACCTTCCCTGCTTCGAGTCACATACTCGAATGACTCGAGTATTCCCTCAGTTCAAAAACTCTACACCCAACAACAACAAAAACTCAGCACTTCAATGGCACGGTGCACGTGCACCATGGCTCTGGTCATCTCCGGCCATCCACCAGCGCTTCATCCCATCGCTAATCATCTCCAGATGATATCACGGCCCTCCAAAGCCACCACACTTGCTCGAATTAAAATCGAGCACCCACTCTCGAACTTGGAAACGCAACAAGCAAACAACCCAAAACCTGTAACTTCGTCGCGCTTCAAATTCCTACCACCACAGTACCACCACCTCCGGCTACTGCTTCGACCACCTTCCCTCTAGCGATTCCCAAAAGCCCAAGATACTCGATGCTCCAGAGAAATCCAACCGACCCAAAACTGCCACCAGACAAAAATTAGGTTTAGAAATTAATACTCATGACCGCTGCCTCCACCTGCTTCTGATCATCCACCACCCAATTTTGCCAAACACACCAGTCACCCTACTACCTCCAACAAAATTCCAGCCTCTCCAACCACTGGGATCACCAGTGATCCTCTAAAAACCCCAAAACAATCACCACAGAAATGCTCTTTAATTACTAAACACAAAAATGTAATTATGGTTTTAAAAATCCTAATTAAAGATAAGAATTCAAGTTATAAACTTGAATTGATATTTTAAAATGTTTGAAAGTTTACTCATATCAAACATTTCCTGTTCTTTAAGTTTCTTCAGAGCATTTCTACCTTGCAACCTAAAAATTCAAATTTTAAAATTCGCTTTATGATCAAACAAACCCATCTTGTTTAGATACTAATCCCTATAAATTAATGTATCAAGCAGAGATGATTTTTGAAGTAAGATATGAGCTCAAGATTCATAAATAGGATGTCTTACAGAGTTTCCAATATGCAGACATTCCATCTCACAACACACAGAGAAATGATCATATAAGGATTTTCAAACATTAACAAGCAACAAGTTTAAAACTTAGGTTATTTAAAAGTGTTACTCACCTGTATTTCAGAAATGAGCAGAGTTTTTTTTTCCTCAATTTGGAACAGGGTTTGAAACTGAAATCTGAAACAAGCCGAAATCTCCTCTGTTAAATCCTCTAATTTGCATTGATGTATTGTTGTTTAAATCCGAGTTGTTTCCATTGAACTTTGTTTAAGTTTAAGTTGAATCTTACTTCAGATTTTACTCACTGAAACTTGAAGAACAGAGCCTTCTATTTTGAAAAGCTTTGAACTTTAAAAACTGAGAACTGTTTTGCTTTGGTCTTCCTTATCTTCTTGCTTATGTTCAGTTGTAAAAATTATTTAAGTTTGTATAAATGGAAGTGTTTGCTATTATTTCTTTGTTTCGGGTTTGATATGTTTTGAATGAACCAAAATATAAGAAAACATATATAAAGAAGTTTACAGGGTAGGTGATATCTGGGTTTAGGCTTTTCTTTTGATCATACTTATTTGTTTATGTTAGACAAGATTTTTTTTTATTAGGAGGCTGATTTTTTTTATACATTTCGAGTTGACTTATTTGCTGCTAAGAAATGAAAGCATTTATTATTTGAGTACTTTATGTTTCCTACTTACCTTGCCTTATTTGTGTATGTTGATATTTCACTTTGCAGCATATCTAATCTAATCTTCATATATAAGATTCTTGCCTGATTTGTTTTGAGCTGAGATGAAAACTTTTAATGTTGATGTACTTAATGTCTACAACCTTATCTTATTAGTGTATGTTGATATTTTTGTGTTTAGATATTTTGCTTTTTCTTTGTTCTAAGCTTTGCATTTCTTTTACTTCTTGCCTGCATCTTTATTTATAGGCTATCTACATATTTCTTATGCTTTTGCATTTCAAAACTCTACAGGTTACACAAATACAAACCTGGTTTGTATTTATCTCATGTACATATATAAAGTAACTTTAGTTGTTGATATAAATTTTTAGCTTAAGTTTTGTTTACTCTTTAGCCTGCATATCTATTTGTAGCTACAAATCTGCATTGCCTTGTTTTCTTAGCTATCTTTACTTTGCCCTACAAGATTCTATTTACCTGATTTGTTTTTATACTATATGTATGTAGATATAAAGTTGTCTTAGTGATTGTTATAGCTTTTTTAACTTAAGTATTTAGTTTTATTCCTAATACAAGTGCTTGTTATTATTTCACTTGTAATTTTAAAACTTAAATTATCAATACTAAATTTAGTTATCATTATTCCAAACTTATGTTAATTTTTTTTTTGTTATAAGACTTATTTTATTTTAAGTTTATAACCTTAGCTTTCCAAAATATGTGTATAAATATAAACATAAGTTTAAAATAACAATTACTATTTATTTAAAATCCATTGTAAAGATATTACATTATTATTATTGTTTTAAAAATAACTCATTATTAAAATAATTTATAAAAGAAATTATCACTTAATTACTTATTTTATCAACTATATTTAGAAAAGAACAAACAAACCCTTTGTTAAATTTAAATTTTAGCTAAAATCATCTAAACAAATTTTAACTTTATCGTGAGTATATTTAAACCATATTTTTATCAAGCTATACTAAAAAGAAAATAAAACAATCTTTTTGTTAATAAATTTTAAATTTAAACTTAAGCTAGAATAAGTTCTAACTATTAAACATTTATCTCAAGTACTTAAAACCATATAGTTATTTATTT
The DNA here is from genome assembly GCA_030765085.1 of Allium cepa. Lineage (NCBI taxonomy): Eukaryota > Viridiplantae > Streptophyta > Magnoliopsida > Asparagales > Amaryllidaceae > Allium > Allium cepa. The sequence goes on along the minus strand of CM060940.1, from coordinate 139,858,909 downwards.
AATAGCTTAATACTAAATTTCCAAGTTATCAGAAATATTAAAATTAGAAAACATGTCTTTATTTATTAATTTAAAACAAAGATTAACGATTTACAATATATATACAAATATATAGATACATATTGTAATAGAAAATAATTAAATTAACTTTTAAAAGATAAATTATCAGTTAAATATTTATTTAAAAGAAGATTATTAAATCAATTTAAATCTTATTAACAATTATTATCAAATCAATTTAATTTTTAACACAGATTATTAAATTGATATTGCCAAAATTTTCCGGAATATCACAGATGTGCCTCATCTCATTAGCACATCCCAAGGATCATTCATGGAAATATAAAACCCAATTATAAAAGAAGCATCATACTTACTCATACCTCATCTCGTCGGTATGAATATAGATACGTCTCAAATCCATCGCTAAAACTTATTATCAAAAAAAATCTCATAATCATTTATACCTCATCTCATCGGTATAAATATAAATTCATCTCAAATCCACTATTAAAACTCCTTATAAAATAATTTCTATAATTTATACCTCATCTCATTGATATAAATATAAAATGCCTCAAATCCATCTTAATAGAACCCGGAAAGAGTTCAAAACATCATATTCGAAATCACCATAAAACCATGTATATAATAAGCTCTTTTCTTACATAAGTCTATAATAAAGCATCATCATCAAAATAGTGAAAACGAAACATCTAAACTTCATGGAAAACAACACGTGCATTTACATCTTGACTAGTACTACCATTATTTGATACCATTCATCGTGACGACCTGGGGTCACATAACATCATAACATCGTGATCATATTGATTAACTATAGTCGAAAACATCTTGATGACACCCAGTCACAAAAACCCGAGTAATAACACCGTGATGATTGGAGTCGAGTAATAACTTCATGAACATCGTGATGACTCCAATCGCGTACTCGGTCTGTAGCACTAATAACATCGCGAATGTGTCTCAACTTCTCGAATAGGAACCCAATAGGCGTCAACGTACGTCCCATACCATACGTTCTTACCAATTGGTTTACTAATCGTTAGTCGATGCCACGTTAGAAAACCATCATAAAACATCATCAAATAAACACTGCCTCATCTCATCGGCGAGTGTAAGATACCTAACTCGTCTTATCTCTTACTTGGACGAGTTTTAAGTGACATCGAGACTTGTCTCATTTTATTGACAAGTAAAAGCTCATCATAAATATCGAAATCATCATCAATCCATCATAACAACTTGCCTCATCTCCTAGGCGAGTAAAAGAACATCGTGATGGTTATTTCTAACCATAGTTGCAAATTAAAACTTAACATCAATATTGCCTCATTTCATCGGCCATCACAAAATGCATCTAGATTGGTTCGTCGTCGAATGTACTCAAAGAGTAATTCTCAAACCAATAATCTTCACCAAAATTTGGTAACTTCTAAATCAACTCAAAATAATACTTCAAATTGGTTTGGATGAAAACCGTGCTCGAAAACAATGAAGGGATATCTCAAAACCGATAACTTGAATTCAATACGAATTCAATTCAAATTTAACCCAAAATCAATTCAAATTCCCTTTAAAATTTGAATTTCAAATTCTCCAAATATAGCTAGCCTACTGATAGGAATCATAGCTCTGAAAATATCCCCAAAACAACATTAAAACCGAAGAGAATGAGAGCAAAACGAGCTAATACAATTCTAAGGTCAACGATTGTTGTTGCTGTCATTTTGCTCTCAGGAGAGCAACATACAACCATAATTTCGACCAAAAAACCTTCAAAATTACAGAACACACAACGAGTGAAACTTGTAGCACATGACCTATGCTTTCCGAAATATCCAAAATTATCAAATTTGGTTAAGAAACGAAGAAGTTATGGTCAAATTTGTTTCGGTTTCAAACACCGAGCAAATATTGATTTTTCTCTCGGGTTAGCAGTAGAAAAATTAGATTTTTACATAGCTAACCTGAAAACTACAGAAAACTCAAAAATAAAAGTTGTAACACATGATTTATTCTTTCCAGAACATCTAAAATTATCAAAATCAGTTAAGAAATGAAAAGGTTATGACCAATTTCGTTTCAGCTTCAAGGACAGAGCAAATATTGGTTTTGCTCTCGGGATAATAGAATAAAAATTCGATTTTGACAAAGCTAATCAACAAATTACAGAAAACTCAACGTATGAAAGTTGTAGCACATGATTTATGCTTTCCGGAACAACCAAAATTATCAAAATCGGTTAAGAAAAGAATGAGTTATGGCAAAAATAATTTCTCAGACTTGTGATTGTTGTTGATGTCATTTGCTCTCAAGACAGCAACAAACAAGCACGATTTTGGTCAAGCAAACTTCAAAATTTTAGAAAACTCAAAACATGAAACTTGTTGCCCTTTGTCATTTCTTTCCAGAAAATCTAAAATTATGAAAATTGGATAAAAATTGAAAAAGTTATGGCAAAACAATGTGACAACAGAAAACAGAAAATAACAAAGACGAAACGTAACCTTATTAATACGAAAATTCAACTCAAAACTTTGATTTTGGCTAGCATTTATAAGCTTTTACACTTACCAATTGATTTTCAGTGAATAAGTAAGGATTTGCAAGCAAGGTTGAGCCTTTAGCATAAGGTTGGAGCCCTAAACATCTGAAAATAGAAAGAAAAAAACAATACATGCAAAGAAGAAATTGATCAAAACAAAATTTACAGTAAACAATTCTAGGGTTTTAGATGGATTCTAAGATAAAATAGGTTGGAGATTACCTTCTTTTATGATTCTAACTTGAATTAGGCTTTTAAATTTGCACAGACTGAGCTTGGAAGATTAAATTTTGAAGAGGGCAGCCATTGTTTTGTACTTCGAAGCTTTTTTTCTGATTTAGGTTTTACTGTAATGAGTTTTGGGAGAAAAGGAACGTACTTCATTAGAAAACTCTAGAATTTGGGTTATTGGATGCTTACTATACCCAATTAGTCCATTCTCATACTTAGAAAATTATTTAGGCTAATATACATAGGTTTTATACCATTTTTAACATAACTTTCTCTATTAACTTCTTTTTACATGAGACAAAATGCATTCTTCATATTTTAACAAGGTGAACATGATTAACACAATAAATTTTTTTTTACACTTAAAAATATTATTTTCCCAATAAACTATTAATTTACACAATATTTGACAATACTGTTATTTTTAGACAAAAAAACCACAATTTTAAACAATCAGAGTCAAATAAAAATTATTTCTTAACACAAATAAGTGTATTAAATGTTTTGACACTTTTTAAAATATTACAACACTATTTTCAATAATTAATACACTTCAAAAAATTCATTTTCTTCTCATTTGCCCTTTTTATTCACTATAAAAGGCTATTATTGGAATAAAATTCCAATACTTCTCATTTTGACTCAATAAATAACTAACATCATTTATTTTCAACCCACTTTCACAAATAAAATATTCTATGCTTATTTTCACTCATTTATATGTATTCCAACCATCAATATATTGAAATAACATCTTATGAGATAAATTAACTCACATAAATTAAAAACCCAAGTTTCATTCATCAAAACATTGTTTATGTAAAATAAAACATATTAACTTACATTTCATCTCTCCATTTAATTTATAATCATAATATTAAGTTATTATTTACATTATAATTTAATATTAATGGTAATCTCCAAAATTTGGGTTGTTACAGAATATCTCCTTTACTCTCTCTACAAAAGGTCACACTACCCCTCATTGTTAATGTAATACTTTTTGCTCTCCCTCTCCCTAATGATAGCTGCCATTTCCAGCTGCCTTAGGCCTAAAAATATCAAATCCAAACATCAAATAAAAATCAAAAGTGTTTCTCTAAGAAGTGCAGAGCTAGAAGCTCAAAAATGATCAAATCTAGGATAGTCTAGTTACGAAATCAAATCTATGGTTTCGATGACAACAACTATACAATGGAAATTGAATATGCATGTATATTTCTACATACAAGTACTTGCTAGAGAAACATCACTAGAAAGACAAGAACAAGGCTCAAAGAACATTCCAAGAGACTACAAGTCGATAGGATCAAAGAAGCAACAAGAAAGATGCACAAAACCGACATGCATAATTTTCAGACGTCTGGGTGCACAAGCCAAACGTCTGAAAAGTCCTCTGGAAAAAAAAAACAGACAGAACTAGACGTCTCAGACGTCTGGTAGATGCACTCAGACATTTGAAAATCAACTATATACAAAAAATATATAGTATCAAACGTCTGATGCAAATACCAGATGTCTGATTAGTACAAATACCAGACGTCTGATTTCGAACTCGAAATTAAAATTAAAATTTCAACTGCCACATTTGAATAGACATCTTCGCTTCTCTTCTCTGCAATTCAAGCAACTGTAGAGCACTTGTTAACGGATGCAACTACTCAAGGAACCTCTCTGCAACTATATATATCATCAAGAATCAAAGAGAACATTCACCGAACTTACTTGCGCTCTCTACTTACATACTCTGTTATATTCTCGATCACTAGAAATCTATACTTGTATTTCACCCTTCCATATATTCAGATCTTCGCATTCAGTACTCTCTAGAAATATATATTGGAAGCATTTGTACTTATTAGTCAATATCTATGTTATAGAACACATATTTGACAAGAACAATTTATTGTAACCAAGCCTATTCCTCCGGACGAAGCGAGGGTGTTTGATAATCGAATTCTTAATGGGAGCTTCGGGACTAGACGTAGGACGGAAGGTCCGAGCCAGTATGAAATCCTGGCAGGAAAGGAATAGAATTTGGAAAAGAAGAAGATAACATTCCCAGCAACAAATGAAGACTTTGACTTAGACGAAGAAGAAATTGTATTTATCGCCAAAAACTACAACAAATTTAATAAGTTTAGGAAAATGAACAAATTTCAGAAAGGAGGAAAATCAAGCACAATAAATCAAACATCAATCAAATGCTATGAATGTGATCAATTTGGACATATGAAGAAAAACTGTCTCAAGCTCAATAATGATAAAAAGTAGAACAAATTTGAAAAATTAAAAAAGAAGAAAGCTTTCAAAGTAACATAGGATGACTCGGATTCTTCATCATCATCTGACAGTGATAGTGATAATGGCGTAGAACAAGCTAATGTGTGCTTTATGGCACAAATTGATGAGGTGCCCAATACAAAAAATAAGGAGAAATTGATACTTGATAGCGGATGCTCCAAGCATATGATCGAAAATTCAAAAATTTTATCAAATATAACATACATCAATGGTGGAACGGTAACTTTTGGAGATAACTCAAAAGGATACGTAGTGGGCATTAGAGAAGTCATCAACTCTGGTATTTCTAACTCTCCTATTATTACAAATGTTTTGTTTGTAGAAAATCTAAAACACAACCTACTTGGCATTAGTCAATTATGCGATAAAGGTTTTCAAATCAATTTCGAAAAAGATAGATGTAATATTTTCGACAATAACAAACTACTTATATTTGAAGGTTTTAGAAACAAAAGTATTTATGTTTTAAAAATGAATATAAATCGAAATTCAAATTTGTGTTTAACCGCCAAACATGATGATCCATGGTTGTGGCATAAACGATTTTTCATATTAATTTTAAATATATTAATAAATTAGCAAAATATGAGCTTGTTAGAGGTTTACCTAAAATAAATTACAAGGTAGAAAATTTATGCGACGATTGTCAAAGTGAAAAACTAAAGAAAAGCTCATTTAAATCTAAAAATAATATTTCAACAAAACAACCATTAGAATTATTACATTCAGATTTATTTTGTCCAACTCAAGTAGGATCGATAAATGACAGCAAATATGTTTTCGTAATAATTGATGATTTTTCAAGATACACATGGACTTTATTTTTAAAACATAAAAGTGACACCTTTGGTATGCTTAAAATTTTTGCTAAAAGAATTAAAACATAAATGGATTTGAAAATTATAAATATTCGAAGTTATCACGGTGGATAATTTGAAAATGATCTTTTTACTCATTTTTGTAATAAAAAGGGTATAAGTCATAATTTTCATTTTCCTAGCACACCTCAACAGAATGGTGTAGTAGAAAGAAAAAATCATATGTTACAAGAATATGCACGAACACTATTAAATAGTAGTGGTCTACCAAAACATTTTTGGACTGAAGCTGTTGCAAAACAGCTTGTTATGTTTTGAATCGAGTAATCATACGACCTATGGCTAAACAAACTAAACAAACTTATTTTGAAATATTTTTTGGAAGAAAACCTAAAGTATCATACTTTAAAAATTTCGGATCAGAATGTTTTATATTAAATACGAAAGATAATTTAGGAAAATTTCACCCGAAGGCCGATGAAAGAATCTTTGTTGGATATTCGGATCACAGCAAAGCATATAGAATTTTTAATAAACGAAATAACACAATTGAAGAAAGTTTACATGTTTCGTTCAATGAAAATCTTCTTAACCATCATACTAATGACGATGAAGAAATAATTCCAATAATAAATACAACAAATTCTTTTAATAATGAGATAAATGTGCAAAACAATACTTTAGTATCATCTCTTAGAATTCTTAAGGATCATCCAAAAATAATATCATTGGAGATCTCAATTCTAAAGTAACTAGAAATCAACTTAATCAAATAAGTCATATAGCATTTGTGTCAAATTTTGAACCAAAAAATTGTAAAGAAGCTTCAAACGATAACTTTTGGATAATAGCTATGCAAGAAGAATTAAATGAATTGACAAAAAGGTTTGTTTTGGTTTCTTTTTAAAATATAGCTTAAATAAAATAAGTAATTCATTAATAAAGACAAATTTTCTTTTAAAATGATTTTAAATTAATAATGTGTCATTTCAAAAAAAAATATTATTAATAGTGTATTGTTTTACAAATAAATTTTGAATAAAAAATAGCTATTGTTATTTCAAGTTTAATTTGTATTTATAACTAGATTTTTTAAATATTAGATTTTGAATTTGATTTGAATTTAAAATCCAAAATATAAATTTTAATTGTTTTAATTTTATATGTATAAGATTTATTTATAAGTATAGTTTGTTTTTATTTTTTTTATAAATTTATATACATATTAAATATTAACTAACAAATTAAGTTTGGCTTAATACATACATTAACATATATATTAACATTTAGATTTAAATACTAATTTCTCTAAAGGGACAAGTGTTGATCTCTTAAAACTTCATTAAACAAATGTTAGAAAGATAAACATTCAATTTGACAAATGTTGAATAATTTTTACAAGTGTCATTTTGTTTTAAATATTTTTCTTTTATTTTATTAAATCTGAAAATAACCTATATAAGAATGCATTCCTTCATTCCCATCCTTTTTCTCTCATTTCCTAAAATCAAAAGAAAACTTCAAAACATCTTCATATAAAAAAAATCAAAACTCCTCATTTCTTTCCAAAATCAGTAAACTCTTCAAAATCAAATTTGCATCTTCAAAACATCTTCATATCAAACCATTCATAAAACCTGCATGTTCAAATATGGAAATCATGTTCACCTACATTAAAAAGCAAAACTGCATTTTCATCTTCTTCTTTTTTGCAATCTGGAAAATTATTCTGCATTCCACCTGAAATAAAAAAAAGAGCAAATCTGCATCATTTCTTTTTTCTGCAATCTGGAATGAATGTGCTCTGCATGCAACTGCATTCCTTCCTCTGAAATCAAAACTGCATTTTTTTTCTACCTGAAGTCAAATAAGATCAAGCCCACAAACAGTTTTTAGGTCAAGCCTAAGCAAACCTGCACTTCGATCAACAAGTTCAAAGCATAACTGAGGCTCTGCTTCTTTTAATCAGTGAGTAACTTTTAATTTTAAATTTTTAAATAGGTTGCATGCTAGAATGTTTTAATATAATAAGCATGCTTTGTGTGTTGATAAAAGTTTGATGTGATATGTATTTGTGAACATGCTGTAATTCTCTGTTTTGTTCTGTTTTCCAAGCAAACTGTGATACAAATCTTTATCTTTTAATTTAGCTTCTGATATAAGGAAATTTATAAAGTAATGTTGTTTTATTTTCTTAAGTCAACACTTAAAATTTAAGTAAGATGATATATAAGTGATTGTCCTTGAAAACTTAAAGAAACATCAGTGCATGATAATTTTAACCAAAATTAAAACCTGTTAATCTTCCAATTCAGTATCTTAAATCAATAGCATTAACAAAAACTTAATTTTTAAATCAAGAATTAGGATTTTTAGAGTATAGTTAAAGTTGCAGTTAGATATTGAACTGAAATAGGATTTTAGGCATTTTCGGATGATCCTTGGATTGAGGAAGCTCGGGGTTCTTCTGAGTAGTAGAGGAGGGTTTGTTGATGCTAAGAAAAATCATGGATGGTGATAAAACTTATTAGAGAGATTGCAGATTTGGAAATTTATTTTTAAACCCTAGTTTGTTATTGTTTTAAAGAATCGAACATTTCGGATAGAAAGATGGGTCGAGTGATATGATGTTTTAGGGATTGATAGTTGGTGCATGGTTGAAGACGAGGCCGGAGGGGTTGATCTCCAGGTGGTCGGAGCGGCGAGTTCTTGTGGTTGTCAAGTTTTGAAGGGGGAATTGGTTGTGGTTTCTAGGTTTGGAAATTTTGAGTTCGATTTTTATTTCTTGGGTGGTTGTTCGATTCGATGATCGTGGATGGTTGCTGAGATGGTTGCTGGAGTGGGGCGTTCATCGGCGGCGACTAATTGTGGCCAGAGTCGCCGTGCATATGCACGGTGATGGGTTTTCCTGATGAAGTGTCTGGATAAGTTTTGGTCAAGGGAAGTTTTGAGGTTTGCTTGAAGTTTTTGGGTTGTTGGCTCGGAGAAGATCGACTTTAGACTCGAAGCAGTTTTTAGTGTTCTCGGGTCATTGTGTATTTTCAAATTTTTTTCAGAGACCTGAATTTTAGTTTTTAATTTTTTTTAAAACCCGTAGCATCTGAGTTTTATAATTTGTAAATCTGAAGCTTTTGAATGTTAAGAAAGTTTTAAACCTGGTTTTAAATTTAAATCTTAGAATTCAAGTTAAATTTAAATAACTCAATTTTAGATAAAAATAAAGTTTTAAATTTAAACTTGTTTAACTACTTTATTTTGGAAAGTAGTTTAAATCTTCTAAAAATTGAAGTTGTAAAATATAAGCAAGATTTAAAATTAAATTTAAGTCTGGAAATCTAAAATTTAATATGATCTTCAGTTTGAAATTTAAAAGAAGTTTTTAAATTTGAAGATTTAAACCAAGTGAAAACTTAATTTTGAAATGAATTTAAATTCAAATTTCTTACGAAATTCAATTTCTAAGACAAACACTTGTTCATCTTGAAATTTTAAAAAGTTTTAAATTGTTTAAACTTTGATTAAGTTTAAAATATATTCATTTTAAATCATGTATTTAAAATGAAATTTGAAAGTAATTTCAAAAGTAATTTGTTTTCAAATAAATTTGTTTTTAAACATAATTTAGAAATGTTTTATCTTAGAATTAATTAAGATTAATGTTTTGAAATTAATTTAATTAATGGAGTAATTAAGTAATGGTTAATTAATTTAATTAATTAATGATTTAGAATTAATAAATATTGATTAAGGATTTATCAATTTATAAATAAGATCATTAATTAGATTTTTTTTAAATTAATGATTAAAGAATTATTAATTAAGTAATTAAGTTTTAATCATGGTTAATTAATTAAATAATTAAGGATTAATTAAGTGACAGTTAACACTTAATTAATTAAATAATTAGACTTTAATTAATGGATAATTAAAGATAATTTAATTTGTGATTAATCTAAGTTAATTACTTAATAAAAATAATTAGAGAATGGTTAATGAAGGTCATTAACCAAGATTATTTAATAATTAATTAATGTGATTAATTTTAATAATTAATTAGATTAATTAATTTAATAATAATCATTTGTGAATTGTTGAGTATAATTACTTAATGAAGTAATTGAGAAATTAATTACTTAAGGTAATTAATTGTGTTGAATGTGATTGTTTAATTTAATTAATTAATTTTAATTAATTTTAAACAATTGATGTTTTAAATGATAATTGCTTAATAGTAATTAATGGATTGAAAATTACTTGGTGAAGTAATTGATTGATAATTACAGGTTGTAATTAATTGAAGATGTTTAAGAATGAAGTAATTTGGAGTATAATTACTTAAAAATTAATCAAGGGATTAATTAAGAAATTAATTAAGGAATAATTGATTTGTTTTAATGAGGTAATTAAGTGAGTAGTTACTTAATATGGTTAATCAAGAGGATTAATAATTGTGATTAATTACTTAAGGTAATTAATTTAAGAAGATAATTAATTAAATATAATTAAGGATAATTAATTAATATAATTAATGATGTAATTAAAGTTGATTAATTATGATTAATTAATCAATGATAAGTAATTAAAGGTAATTAATTAAGGATTAAGGTAATTAATTATAATTAATTAATTAAAGTAATTAAAGGTTAATTACTGTTTTTGGTTGAGAATAATTAATTTGTGAAATTAATTAAGAATAATTACATGAATGTAATTAAGGATAATTAATCAAGGGTGATTAATTAAGATGATAATTTTGAATGATTAATTAATTGATTGTAATAAATTAAATGGTTGAGATAGCAAGATTTATATTGGTGAAGTAATTAATTTATTCAAAATTAATTAAAAAATGAAGTAATTAATTTAATTCATTTTAAATTAATTAAAGATGGTGGTAGTTAATTTAATTCATTTTAAATTAATTATGTTGTGATGTATGAGTAAATCTTTGCTTATGTATGAATAGGTGATAATGATTGCCTTGAATGGTTGTGATCTCAGAAATGAGATAAGTAATGTTGTGTGGTATGAATGCTTTAGATTGCATTGTGATGATAATATAGATTATCTATTGTGATGATGATATGGATTACCTATTTTGGTATGGATTACCTATTTATTTTGATAATGTTGATTATCAATTGTAATTTGTGAGTTATCTATCTGTGTGTATATAGATAATTGAATTGTTTTAAACTTTAAAACAACTTGGACCTAAAAGACACGCTTTGGATTTCGATGAGACCAGGATCGGGTTTCCATATTTGGATATCCGAAAACCACATCGATCCAAATTAACGATAGGTCGTGAATCTTATGTGAAGAGTGAAGACTCGAGGTGTAAGGACTATTCGTCAGTATAACTCTAGAGGTGATTCCGTGATGAGTTTGACGAAAATAGTACTTACCGGCTCGAGATGGTGATTCAGAGTGCAAGGGTTATCATCGTTAACTCTGAGGTGATTCCAAAATGAGTGTAACGAGATAATGCCTTCGGTTTCGTTCGAACCCGAAATGAACTTGTATGGATTGAATGCTTAGAACATCGTCAGGTGGACGATGAGCATTTTTAAGTGATATGTCCTATAAAGGTAATCGTAGCCTCAAGCCTCATCAACCCGGAATGGCTAAAACAGGGGAGGTGCAGCAAGGCTAAGTGGGTCATGCCCAAGTAGGATGAGATTTTCCCCCGTCTAGAGACCCCTTTTATTTCGGCTGTGTGGACGGTTGTGAGCTCCAACTGTCGATGTTGTCTTATTCGGGACTGTCCAGTAAGGGATGGTTCCGGCCTTGTGTTGCAGAGGAGCGGGCGTACTCCTCGGTACGTTGATCTAGCCACGTACTGTGATGGGCGGTACCCCAGTAGCCCTGCCATTGTATGGAATCCAAAATCCAATAAGTGCCAACGGTTTTGATTGTATTACCCATTTTTCTAGCCAATAGCTGGAATTTAATAATGTAACAATTTCGGCTATTTCATATTTACTTGAAAACCCTAGACCTGTTATAATATCACTGAATTTCCTTTCAAATGTTTTGGTTAGCGTAAGGTAAAAACTTTTCCATGTTTATGTGTGGGAAGTCTTACGTGATACCTTTCTTTTCAAAAGGTTTTTGAAAATAAGCAACCTTAACCTGTTACTCGCACCAGATCCATGTCTGACCCGGAGTTTATTTTGTTTTTCTTAAACTCTTGGGTACTCAAATTTTTACGAGTAGCCAAGGAATTCAGGTTGGCTTTGACGAATTGTGGAGGAGCAATGGACTAGGAGGCTTCTGCGTGTAAATATATAGTATTCTGCTATGTTAGTTTCTTTGAGATATTTCTTGTACTGTATTGAGTTGTATAACTAGACAGGTGTCTAAAACTGTCTAGTATGTGATGTATATCTGTGTAACTCTGATAATGGTTGTAAACTATGTAATATTTATGTTATTAATATAATTTATTCGTTCCGCTGTTTAGATTCTGATGTTGTTTCTTCTTTCTCTTCTTTCTTTTCTCTTTTCTATCCCTTTCTTTCTTATTAATGATGCGTCATTCTGTGGAGACTGATGGCGGGTCATTATAGTGGTATCAGAGCATTAAGTTGAGTGAATACCTAGGCTCTGGAGTGGTATCTTTCCTGAGAGAGCATATTTGTAATTTTAAATATATATATATATATATATATATATATATATAAATATATTTATTCTACCTATCTGTTGGGTTACCTGTTCAGGTTTTCCAATATAAGTTATAAAGGTAGATGGGGTAGTAGTGTGTGTAACACGACTACCATTGGTTGGAGTTTGATTGTTTGAGATTGGAAGTGTATTTGTCGAGCTGTAGACCTAATACCGTCTCGAGTGAATTACGTAGTTATGAAGGATTTCATTGATCTCTGAAGGAAACCTGTTAAGGTTCAGATTTTATGTTTGAAGTTGGATGAGTAGAGTTTGGATCTGTCGGCTGGGTAGAAGCAAGTGATGGTATTTTGGATACCTCAAGAAATAGTAGCTGCGTGATGAGATGCAGTGACTATGGGTGTTCCCGAAGATGTTTTCTTTGGAACAAGTTTAAGGAGGTGAGTCTGCTTCAGTGTTGTGGCTGTGTTCAGCCGGTGTTTCTGTTTGCTTTGAGGTTCGAGTTTCTCGAAGAGCTTTGATTGGAATTCTTTGGCATCTGTGGCAGCAGTGCAGCTTGGAGTGTTCTCGGTGTTGGCAAGAGTCTTATGGCTTAGCAGTTTTCTGAAGTGGAGTTCAGAAGCAGCAGAGTGGACCCGTTTTTGGATGGATTGGCTAGTTAAGAGTAAGCTGTTCTATTTGGTAATGGGAGAACAGTTTTCTTTGGAATTAGTTTGGATTGATCGCAAAAGTGACTTGCGATTGTTTGAGTGTTCTCTTGGGTTATCAGAGTTTTTCCGGATGTCTTCAGAGAAGTCAGAGTTTTGTCCGCATCTGGAGATTGAGTTTCCTTATTGACTGGGATTCCAGGAGTACTACCGGTGGTTCAGCTTAATAGTAGGATGGTTCCAAGGAGATTGAGTTGGTGAAGCAGCTTAGGTTTTGAAGAAGCTTTTGAGTTTTCTTTATGGATCTGATGAACCATATCTCTGGAATGTGTTGTTGAGTTGTGCTCGTGTTCATCTGCAGCATTCTCTTCTACTTCGGATCAGAGTTGAGCAGCGGAAGCAGTTTGGAAGTGCATCTGCTTTTCTTTTCCGGACAGGAGAAGTGAGTTTAGTCTTCTGATGTTTGAGGAGTAGAGTTTGTGTACCTAGATCTGGGTTGACCTTGAGGAGATCATTTTGTTGAGTTGATTTGTCTAGTTTGTTTCTAGAGGCATCAACGAAGGTTGAGCTGATCAGTAAGGTTGTAGGCAGCCCAGGATCATCTGGAGAGTTTTTTGGATTTGAGTCGGAGGAATTTGGATTCTGAAGTCGGAGATTTAATTTTGGATAAGTTTTCTCCGATCGAAAAGGAGCTATAAGATTGGGTAAGTCTGGGAAGCTAGCTCTGAAGTGTTTTGGATCTTTTCTGTGATCTTGGAGCTTAAGTGATTGATCTACAGGATTGAATTACAGTTTGGATAACTGGAATTCGATGAGAGTCACGTATCTCTGAGGGAGTACGTGTATGATCTATCTCTAGTTGTGGATCCAGCAATTCTGGAGTTTTGGTTGTTGAGTCAGACTCATCTGTAGTCTAATGTCTTATCTAGTGTTATAGATATAGTTGAATAGGAGCCTTATAGCTTCATAGTTTTGATTGTTTGGATTCTCTAGAATGAGTATCCCGGTATATACACCTGGGGAAACTCGAGGAAATTCTATCCAGAATTTTGTTTGGATAGTTAGATTTGTTTGATTGGATGAATTGGCTGCTATGGTTGATAGCATATGTTTGATATATGCTTGTGTTTTAAAATTTAAACGCTTTAATGAGATTATTAAATTACCTTTGTTTTAAATTTCGAGGATGAAATTCTTTTAAGGGGGAAGGATTGTAACATTCGGAATTTTTAACAATATCAATTTAATCATCTGTATTAAAATTAAATTGATATTGATATTTTTGTTACTAATAATTCAAATTGATTTAATAATCTTCTTCAATAAATATTTAATTAGTCATTTTATCTTTTAAAAATAATAAATTGGTTTCTATTTATAATATAAATATATGGTTTATTTTGAAAGTAGATTAGCTTTGTTCTAAATTTAATAAATAAAACATATTTTTCTAATTCTTATTATTTGTAGTAATTTGGAAAATTAGTTTTTTTAATTTAATATTAGCTTTTCAAAGTTATTAAATAAATAAATCTTGGTTTGAATTTAATTAATGAATCATGATTTAAAATTCTAATATATACATTAATAATTTGGAAATTTTGATTTAAATTTATATTGAGTTTTCAAAGTTATTTAGTAAATAAGTATATGATTTTAAAATTGGTAAGAAAAATGTTTAAATGTTTAAAATAATTTTGGTTTGAGTTTTAAATTTAAAATGAATTGACAAAAAGGTTTGTTTTGGTTTCTTTTTAAAATATAGCTTAAATAAAATAAGTAATTCATAATAAAGACAAATTTTCTTTTAAAATGATTTTAAATTAATAATGGGTCATTTCAAAAAAAATATTATTAATAGTGTATTGTTTTACAAATAAATATTGAATAAAAAATAGCTATTGTTATTTCAAGTTTAATTTGTATTTATAACTAGATTTTTTAAATATTAGATTTTGAATTTGATTTGAATTTAAAATCCAAAATATAAATTTTAATTGTTTTAATTTTACATGTATAAGCTTTATTTATAAGTATATTTGTTTTTATTTCTTTTATAAATTTATATACATATTGAATATTAACTAACAAATTAAGTTTGGCTTAATACATACATTAACATATATATTAACATTTAAATTTAAATACTAATTTCTCTAAAAGGACAAGTGTTGATCTCTTAAAACTTCATTAAACAAATGTTAGAAAGATAAACATTCAATTAGAAAAATGTTGAATAATTTTTACAAGTGTCATTTTGTTTTAAATATTTTTCTTTTATTTTATTAAATCTGAAAATAACCTATATAAGAATACATTCATTCATTCCCATCCTTTTTCTCTCATTTCCTAAAATCAAAAGAAAACTTCAAAACATCTTCATATAAAAAAAAATCAAAACGCCTCATTTCTTTCCAAAATCAGTAAACTCTTCAAAATCAAATTTGCATCTTCAAAACATCTTCATATCAAACCAATCATAAACCCTGCATGTTCAAATCCGGAAATCATGTTCACCTGCAATTAAAAAGCAAAATTGCATTTTCATCTTCTTTTTTGCAATCTGGAAAATTATTCTGCGTGCCACCTGAAACCAAAAAAAAAAGAGAAAATCTGCATCATTTCTTTTTTTAGCAATCTGGAATAAATGTGCTCTGCATGCAACTGCATTCCTTCCTCTGAAATCAAAACTGCATTTTTTTTCTACCTGAAGTCAAACAAGATCAAGCCTGCAAACAGTTTTTAGGTCAAGCCTAAGCAAACCTGCACTTCAATCAACAAGTTCAAAGCATAACAGAGGCTCTGCTTCTTTTAACCAGTGAGTAACTTTTAATTTTAAATTTTTAAATAGGTTGCACGCTAGAATGTTTTAATATAATAAGCATGGTTTGTGTGTTGATAAAAGTTTGATGTGATATGTATTTGTGAACACGCTGTAATTCTCTGTTTTGTTCTGTTTTCCGAGCAAACTGTGATACAAATCTTTATCTTTTAATTTAGCTTCTGATATAAGAAAATTTATAATGTTGTTTGATTTTCTTAAGTCAACACTTAAAATTTAAGTACGTTAATATATAAGTGATTGTCCCTGAAAACTTAAAGAAACATCAGTGCATGATAATGTTAACCAAAATTAAAACCTGTTAATCTTGTAATTCGGTATCTTAAATCAATAGCATTAACAAAAAATTGATTTTTAAATCAAGAATTAGGATTTTTAGAGTATAGTTAAAGTTGCAGTTAGATATTCAACTGAAATAGGATTTTAGGCATTCTCTGATGATCTTTGGATTGAGGAAGCTCGGGGTTCTTCTGAGTAGTAGAGGAGGGTTTGTTGACGCTAAGAAAAATCATGGATGGTGATAAAACTTATTAGAGAGATTGCAGATTTGTTTTAAACATAATTTAGAATTGTTTTATCTTATAATTAATTAAGATTAATGTTTTGAAATTAATTTGATTAATGGAGTAATTAAGGAATGGTTAATTAATTTAAATAATTAATGATTTGGAATTAATAAATATTGATTAAGGATTTATCAATTTATAATTAAGATCATTAGTTAGATTTTTTTTAAATTAATGATTAAAGAATTATTAATTAAGTAATTAAGTTTAAATCATGGTTAATTAATTAAATAATTAAGGATTAATTAAGTGACAGTTAACACTTAATTAATTAAATAATTAGACTTTAATTAATGGATAATTAAAGATAATTTAATTTGTGATTAATCTAAGTTAATTGCTTAATAAAAATAATTAGAGAATGGTTAATGAGGTCATTAACCAAGATTATTTAATAATTAATTAATGTGATTAATTTTAATAGTTAATTAGATTAATTAATTTAATAATAATCATTTGTGAATTGTTGAGTATAATTACTTAATGAAGTAATTAAGAAATTAATTACTTAAGGTAATTAATTGTGTTGAATGTGATTGTTTAATTTAATTAATTAAGTTTAATTAATTTTAAACACTTGATGTTTTAAATGATAATTACTTAATGTAATTAATGGATTGAAAATTACTTGGTGAAGTAATTGATTGATAATTACAGGTTGTAATTAATTGAAGATGTTTAAGAATGAAGTAATTTGGAGTATAATTACTTAGAAATTAATCAAGGGACTAATTAAGAAATTAATTAAGGAATAATTGATTTGTTTTAATGAGGTAATTAAGTGAGTAATTACTGAATATGGTTAATCAAGAGGATTAACAATTGTGATTAATTACTTAAGGTAATTAATTTAAGAAGATAATTAATTAAATATAATAAAGGATAATTAATTAATATAATTAATGATGTAATTAAAGTTGATTAATTATGATTAATTAATCAATGATAAGTAATTAAAGGTAATTAATTAAGGATTAAGGTAATTAATTATAATTAATTAATTAATTGAAGTAATTAAAGGTTAATTACTGTTTTTGGTTGAGAATAATTAATTTTTGAAATTAATTAAGAATAATTACATGAATGTAATTAAGGATAATTAATCAAGTGTGATTAATTAAGGTGATAATTTTGAATGATTAATTAATTGATTGTAATCAATTAAATGGTTGAGATGGTAAGATTTATATTAGTGAAGTAATTAATT
Organism: Allium cepa; assembly: GCA_030765085.1. Classification (NCBI taxonomy): domain Eukaryota; kingdom Viridiplantae; phylum Streptophyta; class Magnoliopsida; order Asparagales; family Amaryllidaceae; genus Allium; species Allium cepa. The sequence continues at coordinate 139,841,095 of CM060940.1, read as the reverse complement.
TAACTTATTTTAAAATTAATTAAAAGATGAAGTAATTAATTTAATTCATTTTAAATTAATTAAAGATAGAGATAGTTAATTTAATTCATTTTAAATCAATTATGTTGTGATGTATGAGTAAATCTTTGCTTATGTATGAATAGGTGATAATGATTGCCTTGAATAGTTGTGATCACAGAATTGAGATAAGTAATGTTGTGTGGTATGAATGCTTTAGATTGCATTGTGATGATAATATAGATTATCTATTGTGATGATGATATGGATTACCTATTTTGGTATGGGTTACCTGTTTATTTTGATAATGTTGATTATCAATTGTGATTTGTGAGTTATCTATCTGTGTGTATATAGATAATTGAATTGTTTTAAACTTTAAAACAACTTGGACCTAAAAGACACGCTTTGGATTTCTATGAGACCGGGATTGGGTTTCCATATTTGGATATCCGAAAACCACATCGATCCAAATTAACGATAGGTCGTGAATGTTATGTGAAGAGTGAAGACTCGAGGTGTAAGGACTATTCGTCAGTATAACTCTAGAGGTGATTCCGTGATGAGTTTGACGAAAATAGTACTTACAGGCTCGAGATGGTGATTCAGAGTGCAAGGGTTATCGTCGTTAACTCTGAGGTGATTTCAAAATGAGTGTAACGAGATAATGCCTTCGGTTTCGTTCGAACCCGAAATGAACTTGTATGGATTGAATGCTTAGAACATCGTCAGGTGGACGATGAGCATTTTTAAGTGATATGTCCTATAAAGGTAATCGTAGCCTCAAGCCTCATCAACCCGGAATGGCTAAAACAGGGGAGGTGCAGCAAGGCTAAGTGGGTCATGCCCAAGTAGGATGAGATTTTCCCCCGTCTAGAGACCCCTTTTATTTCGGCTGTGTGGACGGTTGTGAGCTCCAACTGTCGATGTTGTCTTATTCGGGACTGTCCAGTAAGGGATGGTTCCGGCCTTGTGTTGCAGAGGAGCGGGCGTACTCCTCGGTACGTTGATCTAGCCACGTACTGTGATGGGCGGTACCCCAGTAGCCCTGCCATTGTATGGAATCCAAAATCCAATAAGTGCCAACGGTTTTGATTGTATTACCCATTTTTCTAGCCAATAGCTGGAATTTAATAATGTAACAATTTCGGCTATTTCATATTTACTTGAAAACCCTAGACCTGTTATAATATCACTGAATTTCCTTTCAAATGTTTTGGTTAGCGTAAGGTAAAAACTTTTCCATGTTTATGTGTGGGAAGTCTTACGTGATACCTTTCTTTTCAAAAGGTTTTTGAAAATAAGCAACCTTAACCTGTTACTCGCACCAGATCCATGTCTGACCCGGAGTTTATTTTGTTTTTCTTAAACTCTTGGGTACTCAAATTTTTACGAGTAGCCAAGGAATTCAGGTTGGCTTTGACGAATTGTGGAGGAGCAATGGACTAGGAGGCTTCTGCGTGTAAATATATAGTATTCTGCTATGTTAGTTTCTTTGAGATATTTCTTGTACTGTATTGAGTTGTATAACTAGACAGGTGTCTAAAACTGTCTAGTATGTGATGTATATCTGTGTAACTCTGATAATGGTTGTAAACTATGTAATATTTATGTTATTAATATAATTTATTCGTTCCGCTGTTTAGATTCTGATGTTGTTTCTTCTTTCTCTTCTTTCTTTTCTCTTTTCTATCCCTTTCTTTCTTATTAATGATGCGTCATTCTGTGGAGACTGATGGCGGGTCATTATAGTGGTATTAGAGCATTAAGTTGAGTGAATACCTAGGCTCTGGAGTGGTATCTTTCCTGAGAGAGCATATTTGTAATTTTAAATATATATATATATATATATATATATATAAATATATTTATTCTACCTATCTGTTGGGTTACCTGTTCAGGTTTTCCAATATAAGTTATAAAGGTAGATGGGGTAGTAGTGTGTGTAACACGACTACCATTGGTTGGAGTTTGATTGTTTGAGATTGGAAGTGTATTTGTCGAGCTGTAGACCTAATACCGTCTCGAGTGAATTACGTAGTTATGAAGGATTTCATTGATCTCTGAAGGAAACCTGTTAAGGTTCAGATTTTATGTTTGAAGTTGGATGAGTAGAGTTTGGATCTGTCGGCTGGGTAGAAGCAAGTGATGGTATTTTGGATACCTCAAGAAATAGTAGCTGCGTGATGAGATGCAGTGACTATGGGTGTTCCCGAAGATGTTTTCTTTGGAACAAGTTTAAGGAGGTGAGTCTGCTTCAGTGTTGTGGCTGTGTTCAGCCGGTGTTTCTGTTTGCTTTGAGGTTCGAGTTTCTCGAAGAGCTTTGATTGGAATTCTTTGGCATCTGTGGCAGCAGTGCAGCTTGGAGTGTTCTCGGTGTTGGCAAGAGTCTTATGGCTTAGCAGTTTTCTGAAGTGGAGTTCAGAAGCAGCAGAGTGGACCCGTTTTTGGATGGATTGGCTAGTTAAGAGTAAGCTGTTCTATTTGGTAATGGGAGAACAGTTTTCTTTGGAATTAGTTTGGATTGATCGCAAAAGTGACTTGCGATTGTTTGAGTGTTCTCTTGGGTTATCAGAGTTTTTCCGGATGTCTTCAGAGAAGTCAGAGTTTTGTCCGCATCTGGAGATTGAGTTTCCTTATTGACTGGGATTCCAGGAGTACTACCGGTGGTTCAGCTTAATAGTAGGATGGTTCCAAGGAGATTGAGTTGGTGAAGCAGCTTAGGTTTTGAAGAAGCTTTTGAGTTTTCTTTATGGATCTGATGAACCATATCTCTGGAATGTGTTGTTGAGTTGTGCTCGTGTTCATCTGCAGCATTCTCTTCTACTTCGGATCAGAGTTGAGCAGCGGAAGCAGTTTGGAAGTGCATCTGCTTTTCTTTTCCGGACAGGAGAAGTGAGTTTAGTCTTCTGATGTTTGAGGAGTAGAGTTTGTGTACCTAGATCTGGGTTGACCTTGAGGAGATCATTTTGTTGAGTTGATTTGTCTAGTTTGTTTCTAGAGGCATCAACGAAGGTTGAGCTGATCAGTAAGGTTGTAGGCAGCCCAGGATCATCTGGAGAGTTTTTTGGATTTGAGTCGGAGGAATTTGGATTCTGAAGTCGGAGATTTAATTTTGGATAAGTTTTCTCCGATCGAAAAGGAGCTATAAGATTGGGTAAGTCTGGGAAGCTAGCTCTGAAGTGTTTTGGATCTTTTCTGTGATCTTGGAGCTTAAGTGATTGATCTACAGGATTGAATTACAGTTTGGATAACTGGAATTCGATGAGAGTCACGTATCTCTGAGGGAGTACGTGTATGATCTATCTCTAGTTGTGGATCCAGCAATTCTGGAGTTTTGGTTGTTGAGTCAGACTCATCTGTAGTCTAATGTCTTATCTAGTGTTATAGATATAGTTGAATAGGAGCCTTATAGCTTCATAGTTTTGATTGTTTGGATTCTCTAGAATGAGTATCCCGGTATATACACCTGGGGAAACTCGAGGAAATTCTATCCAGAATTTTGTTTGGATAGTTAGATTTGTTTGATTGGATGAATTGGCTGCTATGGTTGATAGCATATGTTTGATATATGCTTGTGTTTTAAAATTTAAACGCTTTAATGAGATTATTAAATTACCTTTGTTTTAAATTTCGAGGATGAAATTCTTTTAAGGGGGAAGGATTGTAACATTCGGAATTTTTAACAATATCAATTTAATCATCTGTATTAAAATTAAATTGATATTGATATTTTTGTTAATAATAATTCAAATTAATTTAATAATCTTCTTCAATAAATATTTAATTAGTCATTTTATCTTTTAAAAATAATAAATTGGTTTATATTTATAATATAAATATATGGTTTATTTTGAAAGTAGATTAGCTTTGTTCTAAATTTAATAAATAAAACATATTTTTCTAATTCTTATTATTTGTAGTAATTTGGAAAATTAGTTTTTTTAATTTAATATTAGCTTTTCAAAGTTATTAAATAAATAAATCTTGGTTTGAATTTAATTAATGAATCATGATTTAAAATTCTAATATATACATTAATAATTTGGAAATTTTGATTTAAATTTATATTGAGTTTTCAAAGTTATTTAGTAAATAAGTATATGATTTTAAAATTGGTAAGAAAAATGTTTAAATGTTTAAAATAATTTTGGTTTGAGTTTTAAATTTAAAATGAATTGACAAAAAGGTTTGTTTTGGTTTCTTTTTAAAATATAGCTTAAATAAAATAAGTAATTCATTAATAAAGACAAATTTTCTTTTAAAATGATTTTAAATTAATAATGGGTCATTTCAAAAAAAATATTATTAATAGTGTATTGTTTTACAAATAAATATTGAATAAAAAATAGCTATTGTTATTTCAAGTTTAATTTGTATTTATAACTAGATTTTTTAAATATTAGATTTTGAATTTGATTTGAATTTAAAATCCAAAATATAAATTTTAATTGTTTTAATTTTACATGTATAAGCTTTATTTATAAGTATATTTGTTTTTATTTCTTTTATAAATTTATATACATATTGAATATTAACTAACAAATTAAGTTTGGCTTAATACATACATTAACATATATATTAACATTTAAATTTAAATACTAATTTCTCTAAAAGGACAAGTGTTGATCTCTTAAAACTTCATTAAACAAATGTTAGAAAGATAAACATTCAATTAGAAAAATGTTGAATAATTTTTACAAGTGTCATTTTGTTTTAAATATTTTTCTTTTATTTTATTAAATCTGAAAATAACCTATATAAGAATACATTCATTCATTCCCATCCTTTTTCTCTCATTTCCTAAAATCAAAAGAAAACTTCAAAACATCTTCATATAAAAAAAAAATCAAAACGCCTCATTTCTTTCCAAAATCAGTAAACTCTTCAAAATCAAATTTGCATCTTCAAAACATCTTCATATCAAACCAATCATAAACCCTGCATGTTCAAATCCGGAAATCATGTTCACCTGCAATTAAAAAGCAAAATTGCATTTTCATCTTGTTTTTTGCAATCTGGAAAATTATTCTGCGTGCCACCTGAAACCAAAAAAAAAAGAGAAAATCTGCATCATTTCTTTTTTTAGCAATCTGGAATAAATGTGCTCTGCATGCAACTGCATTCCTTCCTCTGAAATCAAAACTGCATTTTTTTTCTACCTGAAGTCAAACAAGATCAAGCCTGCAAACAGTTTTTAGGTCAAGCCTAAGCAAACCTGCACTTCAATCAACAAGTTCAAAGCATAACAGAGGCTCTGCTTCTTTTAACCAGTGAGTAACTTTTAATTTTAAATTTTTAAATAGGTTGCACGCTAGAATGTTTTAATATAATAAGCATGGTTTGTGTGTTGATAAAAGTTTGATGTGATATGTATTTGTGAACACGCTGTAATTCTCTGTTTTGTTCTGTTTTCCGAGCAAACTGTGATACAAATCTTTATCTTTTAATTTAGCTTCTGATATAAGAAAATTTATAATGTTGTTTGATTTTCTTAAGTCAACACTTAAAATTTAAGTACGTTAATATATAAGTGATTGTCCCTGAAAACTTAAAGAAACATCAGTGCATGATAATGTTAACCAAAATTAAAACCTGTTAATCTTGTAATTCGGTATCTTAAATCAATAGCATTAACAAAAAATTGATTTTTAAATCAAGAATTAGGATTTTTAGAGTATAGTTAAAGTTGCAGTTAGATATTCAACTGAAATAGGATTTTAGGCATTCTCTGATGATCTTTGGATTGAGGAAGCTCGAGGTTCTTCTGAGTAGTAGAGGAGGGTTTGTTGACGCTAAGAAAAATCATGGATGGTGATAAAACTTATTAGAGAGATTGCAGATTTGTTTTAAACATAATTTAGAATTGTTTTATCTTATAATTAATTAAGATTAATGTTTTGAAATTAATTTGATTAATGGAGTAATTAAGGAATGGTTAATTAATTTAAATAATTAATGATTTGGAATTAATAAATATTGATTAAGGATTTATCAATTTATAATTAAGATCATTAATTAGATTTTTTTTAAATTAATGATTAAAGAATTATTAATTAAGTAATTAAGTTTAAATCATGGTTAATTAATTAAATAATTAAGGATTAATTAAGTGACAGTTAACACTTAATTAATTAAATAATTAGACTTTAATTAATGGATAATTAAAGATAATTTAATTTGTGATTAATCTAAGTTAATTGCTTAATAAAAATAATTAGAGAATGGTTAATGAGGTCATTAACCAAGATTATTTAATAATTAATTAATGTGATTAATTTTAATAGTTAATTAGATTAATTAATTTAATAATAATCATTTGTGAATTGTTGAGTATAATTACTTAATGAAGTAATTAAGAAATTAATTACTTAAGGTAATTAATTGTGTTGAATGTGATTGTTTAATTTAATTAATTAAGTTTAATTAATTTTAAACACTTGATGTTTTAAATGATAATTACTTAATGTAATTAATGGATTGAAAATTACTTGGTGAAGTAATTGATTGATAATTACAGGTTGTAATTAATTGAAGATGTTTAAGAATGAAGTAATTTGGAGTATAATTACTTAGAAATTAATCAAGGGACTAATTAAGAAATTAATTAAGGAATAATTGATTTGTTTTAATGAGGTAATTAAGTGAGTAATTACTGAATATGGTTAATCAAGAGGATTAACAATTGTGATTAATTACTTAAGGTAATTAATTTAAGAAGATAATTAATTAAATATAATAAAGGATAATTAATTAATATAATTAATGATGTAATTAAAGTTGATTAATTATGATTAATTAATCAATGATAAGTAATTAAAGGTAATTAATTAAGGATTAAGGTAATTAATTATAATTAATTAATTAATTGAAGTAATTAAAGGTTAATTACTGTTTTTGGTTGAGAATAATTAATTTTTGAAATTAATTAAGAATAATTACATGAATGTAATTAAGGATAATTAATCAAGTGTGATTAATTAAGGTGATAATTTTGAATGATTAATTAATTGATTGTAATCAATTAAATGGTTGAGATAGTAAGATTTATATTAGTGAAGTAATTAATTTAACTTATTTTAAAATTAATTAAAAGATGAAGTAATTAATTTAATTCATTTTAAATTAATTAAAGATAGAGATAGTTAATTTAATTCATTTTAAATCAATTATGTTGTGATGTATGAGTAAATCTTTGCTTATGTATGAATAGGTGATAATGATTGCCTTGAATAGTTGTGATCACAGAATTGAGATAAGTAATGTTGTGTGGTATGAATGCTTTAGATTGTATTGTGATGATAATATAGATTATCTATTGTGATGATGATATGGATTACCTATTTTGGTATGGGTTACCTGTTTATTTTGATAATGTTGATTATCAATTGTGATTTGTGAGTTATCTATCTGTGTGTATATAGATAATTGAATTGTTTTAAACTTTAAAACAACTTGGACCTAAAAGACACGCTTTGGATTTCTATGAGACCGGGATCGGGTTTCCATATTTGGATATCCGAAAACCACATCGATCCAAATTAACGATAGGTCGTGAATGTTATGTGAAGAGTGAAGACTCGAGGTGTAAGGATTATTCGTCAGTATAACTCTAGGGGTGATTCCGTGATGAGTTTGACGAAAATAGTACTTACAGGCTCAAGATGGTGACTCAGAGTGCAAGGGTTATCGTCGTTAACTCTGAGGTGATTCTAAAACGAGTGTAACGAGATAATGCCTTCGGTTTCGTTCGAACCCGGAACGAACTTTTATGGATTGAATGCTTTCAGAACATCGTCAGGTGGACGATGAGCATTCTAAGTGATATGTCCTATAAAGATAATCGTTGCCTCAAGCCTCATCAACCGGGAATGGCTAAAACAGGGGAGGTGCAGCAAGGTTAAGTGGGTCATGCCATAGTAGGACGAGATTTTCCCCTGTCTAAAGGTCCCTTTTATTTCAGCTGTGTGGACGGTTGTGAGCTCCAACTGTCGAGGTTGTCTTGTTCAGGACTGTCTAGTAAGGGATGGTTCCGGCCTTGTGTTGCAGGGGAGCGGGCGTACTCCTCGGTACGTTGATCTAGGCCACGTACTGTGACGGGCGGTACCCCAGTAGCCCTACTATTGTATGGAATCCAAAATCCAATAAGTGCCAACGGTTTTGATTGTATTACCCACTTTTGTGGCTAGTAGCTGGATTTTAATAATGTAACAATTTTGGCTATTTCATATTTACTTGAAAACCCTAAATCTATTATAATATCACTGAATTTCCTATCGAGTGTTTGGTTAGCGTAAGGTAAAAACTTTTCCATGTTTATGTGTGGTAAGTCTTACGTGATACCTTTCTTTTCAAAAGGTTTTTGAAAATTAAGCAACCTTAACATGTTACTCACACCAGACCCATGTCTGACCCGGAGTTTATTCTGTTTTTCTTAAACTCTTGGGTACTCAAATTTTTACGAGTAGCCAATGGATTCAGGTTGGCTTTGACGAATTGTGGAGGAGCAATGGAGCAGGAGGCTTCTGCGTGTAGATATATAGTATTCTGCTATGTTAGTTTCTTTGAGATATTTCTTGTACTGTATTGAGCTGTATAACTAGACAGGTGTTTAAAACTGTCTAGTATGTGATGTATATCTGTGTAACTCTGATAATGGTTGTAAACTATGTAATATTTATGTTATAATATAATTTATTCATTCCGCTGTTTAGATTCTGATGTTGTTTCTTTTTTCTCTTCTTTCTTTTCTCTTTTCTATCATTTTCTTTCTTATTAATGATGCGTCGTTCTATGGAGATGGATGGCGGGTCATTACATAATTATTTCAAACGAATGTCAAAAGTGCTTATTTTAAAAGATTTTATTAAGAAAACGTATATGTTGAAAAAAAACCCATTATTTGTTTACGAAAAATATCCCGACCATGTTTTTAAATTACAAAAAGCCTTGTATGGTTTAAAACAAGCCCCCCTTGTCTGTTACGAACGTCTTAAAAATCATTTAATTACATTTGGTTTTAAAATAGGTAAATTTGATACAACTTTATTTATTAAACGAGATAATGACGATATTTTTGTTGTACAAATTTACGTAGACGATATTATTTTTGGTTCAATGAATAAAAATCTTTATAATCAATTCTCGAATATTATGAAAAATGAATTTGAAATGTCTCACATGGGAGATTAAATTTCTTCTTAGGTTTACAAATAAAAAAACGTGAAAATGGTATTTTTATTCATCAAGAAAAATATTGTAACGATCTATAATGTCGTTTTGAAATTGATAAAACTTCAAGCAAAACCAACACCGAGGAGTACTAGTGTTCACTTGGAAAAAGATGATAACAGAAAAGATTTCGATGAAAAATTATATCGGAGTATGATTGGCTCCTTACTCTATTTGATGGCTAGTAACCCAACATTATGATGAGTGTATGTCTTTGTGCCCGATTTCAAGCAAAACCAAAAGAATCTCACCAAAGAGCTGTTAAACGTATCTTACGATATCTATCTAATACCAGAAATTACGGTTTGTTTTACCCTAAGGGATCATCATTTGAACTAGTTTCATATAGTGATGTGGATTTCGGTGGATGTAAAACAAATCGTAAGAGTACTAGTGGAACATGTCACTTTATCAGACAATCATTAGTTTCATGGTTTAGCAATTGTATCTCCTTATCTACTTGCGAAGCCGAATATATTTCAGGAGCTCTAGCATGTGCATAAGTGATATAAATACAACAAACATTTACAGATTTCGGTAAAGTTATCAATAAACCACCAATATATTGTGATAATACGAGTGCAATAAATCTATCAAAAAACCCTATGAATCAGTCACGTGCTAAACATATAGATATACGACATCATTTTTTTTACGTAACAATGTAGAAAAGGAAATTATTACATTAGAATACGTAAATACCGAGAATCAAATGGCAGATATTTTCATAAAACCACTAAACGAACAAACTTTTGTTAAACTGCGACGCGATTTAGGAATATGCTCTCTTAATGACCTTCTAAACTAATAACCACATCTTCATTTACTCTATTTTTAGCTAAAAGTTTTTTTATCCACAAATTAAAATTGATAATTCCTCCACCTTAAATTTTTTAGATGGTTAGTTTCTGAAAATTACCTATAAATAATTTTCGAAATTATATATAAATCTTTACACAACAAGAAGTATAGAATATATAGTTTTTAATTTTTTAGCAACAGAATATATAATCATGTCTTCTGAAAATTCTCGTCTATCCTTCTCGATACCCACAACAGATAGCTCAGCAGATACACCTCAACGCCTTCCTACCCCTACACCAAATCAGGAACCGACGTATATGTGGTCCTCCTATCACCTCCCAATAGCAAAAAGTCCAAACGAGCTCTATTTGTTTCTCCTAACACCAAGGAGAAATACATCACTGTCAAAAGCAACAAATAGATCTACGACGAGAATTATATTTTGAACAAAAAGTCACGGCGTGACAATTTAGTTTTTGGAAGTAGCGATAAAATTTTGTAATTCACGGAAGAAGGATGTACATGAACCACTTTCGATTTCTTGCAGTTCTTTGGATCCCTCATCCTCGTATCGTACGCCTTGGGACCCTTCACCAAGACGATTCTCTGGTTTTTCGAAAACCCACGAACGTGGAAATATATGATCTCCACTCAATCCATGGAGGGATGACAAGTCTGAAGATCGCAATACTCCATCGCCATCTAAATAGATTAAATTATTTTCTTTGTATTTGTATCTACGTATATTTGTAATTCTATTTCAGAAAAATAATACTATATATTTAACAAAAAATAAAAAGTCGAAAAATAAGTAACACCCTTCAAAATTAGGTTATTTTTAGAAAAATTGGTCATTTCAGACGTTTGAACATTGCCCTCAGACGTCTGACACTCTGATATCACACAATTTGTACACCATCATGCATATGTCAAACGTCTGATATAACCTTCCAAACGTCTAAAATATGTCTCTGCTTACTAAAAAAAATAGATACCAGACTGTTTCTAACGTCTGAACTATGAACCAGATGTCTGAATAAAGTCTCTATCAGCATATTCTAAAAATTCAAACTTCTACTATTTATGCCAAACGTCTGAGAAAACTATCTGTCATTCAAGATGAAAATTCGATCTATTCCAGACGTTTGATAATACAACCAGACGTCTGAAATATCTCCCTGACTATCAAATTTTACAACTCAACCAAATCCAGACGTCTACCACAACAAACCAGACATTTGATTCCATTTATTGTTTTAAAACTAAGTTAAATCAGACGTCTGATTTACATTCCAGATGTCTGAAATTCAATCGACATATTTATATGCCCAGATAACGTCTATTTTTTTAGCTTTTTACTTCATTTCATTTTATTTCTACCGCGCTTTTGATTTTTTGCTTCTCAAAAATCCTTTCTCGTCCAAACTTGATCAAATTTGATGGCTCCTAAAACAAAAAATCCTAAAATCTCTAAGAGAAAACAAGACCAAGCAACTTCCTCAAATCCTTAAGTTTGCTCAGATGATCAAATTGAACGATGGATGAATCGAGTACCGCATTCATTCAAGAGATATGAGTATATTCAGAAGAAGAAACTTCACACAGGTCCATTTTATAACTTACTCAAGTTTCCAGTGTACGATTTAGATGAAATGTGTGAAAGCGCCGGTTTAGAAACTTCGATATCTTTCAATGCCAATAACATCCAAATTGATGAGTTGGCTATATTTCTCTTCTACGCTAATTTAGATACCACAATGGTTTGGAACACTGAAAACGAAGATAATTGGCTATGGTTTAGCGTTTATGGCAACACAATAAGGTTAACTCCAGGAATCATAGGCAGAACTCTCGAATATTCTGACACAGACGAAGATTTATATAATATTTCCTATATGCGTTTCAAACCAAGGGACAATATAACACATCAAATATGGGAGGATGAAATGCCTAAATTCGCATCCAAATATCTACGACCTAAGGTGAGACTTCTTACTCGAATGATCATCAACACTATCATTCCACGCCTTGGAAGTTATGAACAGATAACGAAATTAGAGCACAAGGCCATGTATGCTATATTCAGCGGAACAGGGATAAATTGGGCTAAAATTATATTTGATGAGCTCAAACATTTTTGGACTTGATCGTGCCCATCGATTATCAACCCCACATACATCATAAGGCTTCTACGTGCTCACAGCATCCCCTCCTATTTATCAACTTTTGAAGAAATTTCTCCAAAATATGCTTCCACGAAATTTTTCTCACTAATGCACTTACCGAAAAACCCTCTGAAGTTTATATCATTTGAAGAGTGGAAGCAACGTCGTCAAGCCAGACAAGCTGGGCCTCCACCTCAATCACATCATGAATCATCACAAGAGGTGGAACAACATCGCAAGACTACTCCTCCTCCTCCTCAACCATTTGATTGTACGTGTCACGATGAGATTTTAGAGACTCGAACAGAGACGAATCCAAATGAAATTATTTGTGATCTCACACTTCAAAATCATCATATCTTATCTCGAAATCAAAAAAATTTGGCTAAGCGTATTGATAGCTTTGAAACATCTTTTTCCACATGCCTAACCACAGTTGAAACATCACTTTCAACTATATTATCGGTTCTCAAAAAGGTTCTTCAAAGGGTTCATGGCCCTACACCACCATCCGAAGATTGGCCAACCCTGGTGCCTTCTCCTCTTTCGAAACATTCCAAACTTTTTGAGGAGAACGAACCTCTAGAACAAGCACCGATATCTCCTACGAAGCAACCTAGCTCTTCCAAAAATGAAGATAAAGGAGATGAAAAACAAAAAGCTGCCCCAAAAGACTCATAGATTTTTAGGACGCCACCTTATGTAAAATTGTTAAAAATCTATGAATGTACTCGATTATTGTAAGTTAATGAAATTTCTCTTTTGGTATGTTATTTATGTATATGTCTTTGTCTTACAACGATTGATTGATATTTAATAATTTCTACATTTAAAAAGTTAGATATCCTTTTTGATAATGCCAAAGGGGGAGAAATAATAATGATCACAACAAGTTATGAAAAGCACATATTCAGGGGGAGATTTATAAAATTATATATAAGTACATTATATAGTTTTCATCATAAAAAAAGGGGAGATTGTTAGCAAATCAAATCTACGGTTTCGATGACAACAGCTATACAATGGAAATCGAATATGCATATATATTTCTATGTACAGGTACTTACTAGAGCAACATCACTAGAAAGACAAGAACAAGGCTTAAAGAACATTACAAGAGACTACAAGTCGATAGGATCAAAGAAGCAACAAGAAAGATGCAAAAAACAGACATGCACAATTTTCAAACGTCTGATACAAAATACAGACGTCTGATTTCGAACTCGGAATTTAAATTAAAATTTCAACTGCCACATTTGAATAGACATCTTCGCTTCTCTTCGCTGCAACTCTTCACCATCAACAGAAGCAACTGTAGAGCACTTGTTAATGGATGCAACTACTCAAGGAACCTCTCTACAACTATATATATCATCAAGAATGAAAGAGAACATTCATCGAACTTACTTGCGCTCTCTACTTACATACTCTGTTATATTCTTGATCTCTAGCAATCTATACTTGTATTTCACTCTTCCATATATTCAGATCTTCATATCCAATACTCTCTGGATATATACATTGGAAGCATTTGTACTTATTAGTCAATATCTGTGTTACAGAACACATATTTGACAAGAACAATTGATTGTTACCAAGCCTATTCCTCCGGGCGAAGCGAGGATGTTTGATAGTCGAATTCCGAAGGAGAGCTTCGGGACTGGACGTAGGATGGGAGGTCCGAACCAGTATAAAATCCTGGTGTGCTTATTCTATAATTACCTAGATTATTATTACTTTAGTTGCATCATATATTTTGCCACATATACTTGCATATACACTACACGATCCACCCTATAGACTTTCAAGTCTGCCAATTAAGATGCAAATCTAAGGCAACATTTTTAAGGTAACATTCTATAAGCTATAATGATATGCCATCATATTCATATAATTAATTAATAAACATTTGAATGAATTTATATGTATAGTCGTTGTCATGTTTAATTGTACTATTATATATATGTAAATTTAAGTATAAATCGGCAAATTTCACAATCTATAAATTTATTGTTTTAATTAAATATATTATACTCACATACAAATATGTATCGAAATTTATATATAATTTTAATTAATGTTTAGACATTAAAAATTATTTTAAATTGATATTAAATTATCTTAACTAAAAATATAAATAAACAAATCACTATATGTATTTATATACCCAAAATTATTTTATCAGGTATTATAAAATATACATCAACCAAACTTTTTTTGTTTTATTTTAAATATGAAGTTTATATGCACAAATATTATATATTAATGTTACTGTAACATGTATTAACTAGTATTTTATATATTAGTGTTTTTATTTTATAAAATTATGCTTTATTGTTTACAAAATTTAATACATATATTTATATTTATATTTATATTCAATTTTGGTCATAAAGAATTTTATTTAAATATATATTTATTATTTTGACGTTTAATTGTTATATATATATATAATTATTTTTGAAATTATATGATATAAAATATATCTATGATATTTTTTATTCAATTTTATATAATATACGTATACATATCATTTAAAACTATAAATTCATATATTTTTTAAACTGCTTTACTAATTAAACAAATTATATGCTTTAAAAATGAATTTTGAATTTCAAAATTATGACTTATTGAAAATAACCTATTTTATTTATATCATGATATTTTGTTTAATTTTATACATATACATACACACATCAAGATCTATTTTCAAACTGTCTTACTAATCTAAATTAGATTTTTGAAAATGAATTTTGAATTTCAAATTACCTACTTATTCAAAATAACTTATTTTAAGATAAAAATTCTAAATTTAATTACTATCATTATATATATGTATATGTATATATAATATATAAAAAATTGAACAACAATGTGCATATAAAAGACCATTGTGTCCGTTGCAGTTTAAATCACAACACTTATATGCGGGTACATACATTAAACCATGTACGCATTTGTATATCGCACGTACACTTACATGTATGTGCATTTGATACATATATACACTTTATATATTACTTATATATACAAAATCAAACCTTTGTATAAATTAATTAATAAAATAAAGGCTTAATTTAAAATTATTTAGATTATATTTAAAACAATTTAGACTTAGTAGGCCTAATAAGATTTAAAAATGGAAAAAAATTTGAAATTCACTGATTTAATGTACTACGCATTGACCCAGTTTCAATTTAGCGCATAACATTGCACAGCAATAGCAATCAAGCAATCGACATAAGCAGAAAACATCGTATCATATCATGCCACCACAAATAATCATCATAAATATGGGGTAATAATTATAATATCAACACACAGCCATTAAACGTCACATAAATCCAATAATACTCAATTTCAACCCTAACATCAAATAACTCAACAACAAATACGATCAAATATGTACTAATCACCCATCACTAGTAACACAACTTGTTTCATTGACCTCTTGGGTATTCTTTAGAAGTAGCATAGGCGATCAGGTTTAGATGATGCAAGCCTAGTACAAGGACCAAATGTCGATCCAAGGAGATATGGAGCTATGTAGGGGAATTGTAGATGGTTATCCATAATGTATTTATGTTTGAAACCTAAGTAACTTCTGCCTCTTACCACTTGATTCTGAGTAGCGTTATCGAGATCAAAAGTGAACCGTGCAAAGGTTTCTATGTTGCATGTAAATATGTGCTAAGATGACGACATAATGTATGTTTTTGTTATGCTCGATTGTACGAGCATAAATATTGGTTGTTGATATGCTTCGTGTATTCAATTATTTTGAAGTGTACTGCTACTAGCATCCGGAAAAATGTTTTTGCCTACTATGAAAATTTTAATAGATCATTTCTTATATGATACTTAACCCCGATTTTTTTTTTATTTGGACCTATATAGCGTGCGATGGTACTTCTTTGTCATACGGTGACAAACGACCATGCATCTTTGATTTCTGATGGTTGTTCATTATCATACGGCGATAAACAATCAAACAGTATTTGAGTGTTTATTTGATAAAACAAAATAATGTATAGTATTAGTAAGCATGTAAACAGAGTATGTATGATGGTCATTAGTTATGGGAACCAAAAGAGATTTTCTAGATGCTTATAGTACTACACTGTTTTGAACAAACAGGTAATTAAAAAAAGTAACAAATTAGTTTAAAGCAAAAACCTGAGACCGATTTAGTATGAATGACGCAAGTTTTAAAATATGATATGTAGGACATTAAATACTATATTTATAAAGGATCGAATAAATGGAATGCCAAATTAAACCATTATCGGATGAACGAAAATAGCATTCATTTTCACAATTAAAGAAATATCAAATTAATATATCATTACACATATATAAGACTAAGTTCATATAGCATTACACATGTGTGATGTTAAGTTCATATAACATTCGTTTTCATAATCCATACAACATCTGTTTTATCTAATGTTATACTAAAACGACATTCAGTATCTTTCCGATTAAATTTTAAAATTTGTGTTTTTTATTTGAAAATGTAGTTGAAATTTTTTCTTGTTTAAAAAAAAATTCATACGTAAACTCTTGTGAA
This sequence comes from Allium cepa, assembly GCA_030765085.1. Classification (NCBI taxonomy): domain Eukaryota; kingdom Viridiplantae; phylum Streptophyta; class Magnoliopsida; order Asparagales; family Amaryllidaceae; genus Allium; species Allium cepa. The sequence continues at coordinate 139,824,328 of CM060940.1, read as the reverse complement.
AGTTTGTACTGATCCTATAATTAGCCATTTTGTTTCTTTTCTTTTTTTTTTCCTTTTTTTTTAGTGTTACAATTGGACTACATGGTTTCAAACAGAATAAGATAACTTGTGGCAAATAATGAATTTGATGCTCATGAGTTGGAGGTGGTGGTGAGGATGATTGGAGATGAGGAAGAAACAATAGACCCAACCGTCAAAATAGATGTCTCATTTCATCATTTGTCTGTTTGTAATAAAACTCAAACAGTAAAATCTCAACATTAGTTACTAGTTAATTAAGCAATAAAATCAGTTATTTTTATAGAATATATAGCATTAGTTGTATAGCTAACTTAAAATAAATAGATAAACCCCACTATTTGTAGCTTTTATTAACTAATGCAGGTTGAACAAAAATGATATGAAAACACAAGTCGGAATATTATAATTTTAAAAATATTCCTCAAATGATATAACACTCACCACCATATCACTCTAATGCTTACAAATTCTTCACAACCTTTTGAATATATATATATATATATATATATATATATATATATATATATATATATGTTAATCTGAAACAACTGGCATCATCGGCCAAAACCAAGAATTTTTTATCAATGACTGCAAAATTCAAATCCAAATCAACTCATTTGTGATGTGCTTCGCAACTCGCTATCTTACCAACAATACTCCTTTAAGCAGGGCTTCGAATGTTACACCAAACTTAGCATGTACCTAGTATACAAGCTCGCACTTGAATAGCAAGCAAAATACCAGCTCAAATGCGTAATTGCTATATAATGCTATCAAAATAAGGTTCCATATTTGGTTATTGAACGAATTAATCTATCAATCATACATGCTCAGCTGATCACATCACCATCTTTGATATGCATTGGCATTTGTCCGCCACTGGCGCCAGAAACTTTTGCCGTGATAATAGTTGTTATTGTTATAAGCATCGGATGAGTATTTAGGTGAACTAGCATTATATCTTCTAACAGGATGAGACCTCATTTCTTCTTCTTCGTCGTATTGCTCACGCTGGGAAAAAGAGAAATCAACTAATAAATTGATGGCACTCTGAGATGTATTAGAAAGTGGAAAGTGTCGAACCTAACAAGAATATGCACTAGCATGTATTATGTGTCAAAATTTAAACCAGAGAAGCATGAAAACAAGTTTGGGTTGGCGGCTATATATTTATTCGAAGCATTTTGGCCCAGGTTCTGTTTGAAAAAACATGTCTTGCATCACTCTCATACAAAAATGTAAAACAAGTCCCCTTTTTATATTCGTAAAGTTGTTGAAAATGGTGTAACAAACGGATATTTAAACATTTTTTTTTTACCCATTATTGATTCTGACATTTTTTTTTAATGTTCAAGGAATGCAGAATATTGATCCAATGTACTCAAAATTATTGCTCAAATTTCAAAAAATAAACAAATAAATCTACTATCAACGCATTACAATTAGTTGGGAGTAAATATTTGCAATTACAATGTTCGTAGTGCACCAACACTAAAATACTAACTAAACACAATAAATAATTATATTCAAACTTGTGTTCCTCGTCTACGTTCCCAAATGTTAATGGTGGAACTATTCAGAACAAACGTTTTCACACAGGATAAAAAGAGTTATACAAATAATGAGGCGCAATTACAGTGAAAATAATATCAGGTCAAATAATCGTTAAAAGAAAACAGAGATCTAGATAATAGAACCAAAATGTGAGGAAAAGAAAATTCAGTTTGAAGATAAAAAATAAGGACATGAACTAAATTTCCACTACTTATTTCTTAATAAACAGATTCAAATCAACCCAATCAAGAACAAATGTAAAGCATATAAGGTTCAAATATTGATAAAGAGATGCATACAGAAGGATGAATAATAAACAAATAAGAGACTGCATACAATTCAAACGCATTCGATCAAGGTTAATCAGTTACGTAATTAAAATGATAAGTGTACCTTTGAGGGGTCAGACAATGTACTGTATGCCTCTCCTATAATTTTAAACAAGCGATCTGCATCTGCATGCACCTCAGCCACCACTTCTCTCCATACTTCATCATCTGCATTTTCATTCCTAACCAAGGACTGACCAGCCTACACTCAAATGTTTGCAACATTCAAATATTATACGTTATTGGAAAACTTCATATTACATTTGAACTACATCAGTGCTACATACCTTGTCTGGATGATGTCTCAAAGCAGCTTTTCTGTATGCTTTCTTTATATCTACTGCAGAACTTGATTGTTCAACTCCCCTACACAGGAAAATATGGTTACAAAAATTTATAACAAACACTACTTGTGAAAAACAAGAAAGAATAATAATAGCAGCACATATTGTGGAAATTAGCCACAAGGGCCTCTTTAGCATGTGCAATTAGTTTCTAGGGCACACAACTGAAATAATTGCTTTTAAGGATAAAATGCAAAATAAGTAGTTTCTAAGGCCTAAAAGCCTATGAAATTTTGTCCTTGAAAGTAATTGGACTGTTGACTTTGTCTTTAAAAGTAATTATTCTACTGACTTTGGCCTTAAAATTAATTCCCGTGGATGTGTATCCTAGAAACTAATTGGAATGCAAAGTTTGTCCTTCTAGCATTGTGTATTAAATTCAAGTACTTACAATATCATATACATATTCAGTGAAATTTCTTCCTGGCTCTTCTTTTCTATGGTAGCCAGACGAGCATGGGCTCGTTTCAGTTCAGTATAAACTGAAGGTGATGACTCTGCTCTAGACTTCTCTTTGATCTGTTTCTGAAGAAGAGATATCAATCTGTTGAGATCACTGGCTGCCTGGCCGTAATCCCTAATCATCTCATGCAAAGTTGCTCTTCTTGAAATTGCCTGCAAAAAGAAGCAAGCATTAGAACATAGAAAAATAATGCTCGTAATAAATAAATCAATATAGCTTGTCATGCTCCTGCCCATTTATTTTGACTTGATTGATTGATTAATTAATTAATTACGTACTGTTCCTAGGAATCATTCAGGTAACCAGAAAATGAAGACTGAAAAATATTTTTATGTAAAGAAACTGTAACATTTTATAAAAGGAGTATGAGGATTGGGTGTTCCTTTTTGGTACCATGCCTTTATGTTTACATCAAGATTGATGCCCAACCTTTGCATAACTAGCATCAAGAGCTATTGCAAGACTGCAATCTGCTATGGCATCAGTAATTTGTCCAAGAGCCTGAAATGCTGCAGCGCGATTGCAAAAACAAACTGCCGTAAAAGGACGTGATTCTGCATTACATGTAAGGGCAGAAGTATAATAGTCCACTGCTTCCGAATGTCTAGCTGCTTGAAATGCTTCATTCCCTGCAGACTGCAACAAAAAATGAATCAATTATAAGTTATTGCCACTAGGCAAACATTTTGATTGACTAAACAAACCAATTACTGTTATGTGATGGTTACACTAATAATCTAAACTTAGGTTCACTTGGACATGGACATGCTAATAGCATGCATAATTTGTATATTCTCAGATGCATCATATAGTTTGTAAATGGTTTCTTTAGTTGGACAATTCATTTTAACTAATACACCTATTAAATTCATTGCTAGCAAAATCTGAATGGTGTCCTAAAACTGCAAGTCTTGGTCGAGAGCACGCATACACTTTAGTATTTTATTTTATTTTATAAGATCATTTTTGTTGAAAAATGTCATTTGATGTTACGGGATTCGAAGACGGAACCTCTAGAGTCTAGATACACTCTTAAGCCTTGCCACTTTACTAGTAGTTTTTGATGCATGCAGACACATTTATTACAGATTCCAGGACTTGCTGTTACAATAAGCATCAAGGAGCGCTCTTTCCTTGTTTCCAAATAATAAAAGCTTGAAACAAAGAAAATCTTGTTTATAAATTATATCAATGCAAAGAACCCTTTGCTGGAACAACTGTTTCTCTACTTCATTAAGCATACTTCACTATCAATCTTGAGAAGGTTATAACTGGCCTATGTGATCTACTTTCTATTATTATTCATCATAATATAGAAAAAAAATATCAATCTGACACATCATTTTTTCATCATTCCTTCCCCGCTTTTCTTTTTATATGTTTAACCCAACTTTCCAATTGCCAAAACAAAGTAAATGGTCGCATTATGTGTACATAAAAAATATGAGTAATGTTCTTTAACAAGTCGCAACAACAACATTATCAGTAATAACTTTAACAATCTTACTTTAAGCCGCAGGAGTTCTCGGATTGTTATTAAAAATGAACTTGCTAACTCTGAGGTCCTGTCAACAGAAATTAGTACAAAATAATGAGCAATAAAAATTTCAAATATTAGTCAACAGTATAGATTACTTGTCAGCGACAGGCATTGACTTTTCATGCTTTTGAAGTAACTCGAGTGCTTCGTCAAGTTTTCCCAAATAGAAATAAGACTTGGCGATCATATAAGACCGCCACAATTTTGCAGATGAACAGAAATTTTGTAATGGAGAACCAAAGTTTTTCTCAGCCAAATCAGAAGTCCCTTCACATAACCTAATAACTTCATTGTAATTCCGCATCTGGCAAAATTCAAAATGAAAAGCCAGTAAATGAATTGAATTATAAATATAGCATAATACTGATATAATTACTGCATAGTTAAAATCCCATGGCGGAAGCAGGTACGAGAATGGAGAAATGTGATAAAAAATAGTCGGAAACGAGATGGAAACATTCTCTTATAAAAAATTACATTTACAAATATTATTATATAAAATTTGAACTTTTTTAATTTTCAAACATTGTTATAATATTAGAAAAATAATCATTGTAAATATTTAAAAAGGAAAATGATATTTATTACGAGTCTATTTTTGTACATATTTCAGTTCATATTCGTTAAATTTTACATTCTTATTGTTTTTCATCCAACATTTTCACTAAATAAAATTAAATCTAATTCAAACATTCTAGTAAGAAAATAAAGTATAAAATACATAAAATAAATTCACAACATGGTTTTCATAGTCTTTTCTTTAGACTTTCTCGATATATTTCCATTTTAACTAACTTGGAGACATTTGTAAGTTTGATGCAAATTGCAATGATGTAGATGCCAGTGTGGTTGAAGAAATGGGTGTTCGACATTGAACAATATAAGAAAGGGGTTTGAGACGTGGTTAATAAGTTATCTCCATCGATTAAATAGTTCTTGACAAAAGAAATCGGATGTCATTTCTTGCTTCAATCGTGACAAAATTTTCACAACATTATCGTTGTCAACGATTTTTTTCAATTAGGTGGATTTGTAATCTTCTCAAAACCTCGTTAATAGTCTCTAATTATAATGTAGAAAGGTTACGCATGCATTTAATATATTCTTAAATTATGAACGTAGGAAAAAAAAACTTTACATCTTTTGACATTACTAGTGTTTGACCTTTTTTGATAACGCTTTCAAAAATTGTAGAGTTTATGAGTTACCGTACAATATCTCCATGGCAATGAGTTTAAGGTTGCTTTATCCGTTGTTGTTTGTTGTTACACAGAGGCATTGTTGTTTCGAACAAAACTGCTAGTTTGTCCTACTACTAAGGATGCTTTGGTTGGATCAAAATGCTTCCAAACACCCCTTTTGTACTTCTTGATCAAAATGATACTTACATGGACCAATGCCTCCAGAAGTTGATTTTGAAATTCGAGTGTTCATATAATACTGCTGTACAGGTACACGATCTTAATGCTGTAATTGGATGTTCATATCGCCTCATGGATTAACAACCAACACCATGTGGGTCATTGACAATAATACCATTTGGAACACCTAGCATTATGTGCACAAAAATCTCTCTAACAACGGTTTTATGTAAACTTGAAAATTCAGCATGGCATAAATAGGTTTGGTTGCGCTCAAACGCTTTCTCTATGCAGCTCAAACCCTTTCTGTATACAGCTCAAAAAATTATCCTCCATGACCGTTTTATGGGCTTCCCTACACTCTCTTGCATAAGAATTTTTCTTTATATTCTCCTAAACAACTCCTGCCTTGACAAGATGATACAACAATATATATTGATGTCAAAATCGAGCTTTCTTTGTTTCATGAGAGTCTAAAAGATATATCATTTAAACAATATTTCACATATTACATATATTTTTCATATGAATTTAATAATTACATTGGCCCATTTATATGTATTGCCAATAAAATAGACAAATCATGACTTTTTGTAATGTTTTCCATCAACAAATTCAATTCAAGGTATGGTAAAACATTTAGATCAGAAGATAAAATGACACTATTGCATTAGCAGTCCAACAGGGTAAGAAGCCTTGTATGTGATGATTTGTACAACATTTGAATGTCCAACTTATTCAACTGCTTCAAAAGTATTATTTGCAATATTTACACATTCATGTGCATTAATAAACTTTGCTTCACCATAGAGTATAACCATAATAATAACTGATTTTTTTAAGTTTGACCAACCATCAACAAGGGTACATACTTCATATAAATTCCATTCTTCTACCAAAGGATTTAGAACTTGCTCTAGTTAATAATTCTTCTATGTTGAAATTTTCATTCTATAAGTTCGTTGATTAAAAATGTAACTTGAATGAAGTATCTAGCATTTTTTATGATTGATCAAACTAAAAATATTGGTTAGTACTATGCACATATTGAGTGGTAAAACAATGTTTGTTAATGTAAATGATGTTTCAGTCTGAACGAGCAGCCCAAACATTGTAGGTTTCCGTTAAGTAGCTGATGAAGTTATGCTTTCAAATGTAATACAAGCAACCACGGACAATGCATCCAACTGCAAGACTGTTGAAGCATAATACAATGATGCATCATCATTTTTATTTTTATTTTGTTTAGGTGCTTGTCCCATGCCTTGAATTCGTTGATTAAGGACATTGCAAAGAGTCATGATCTTTCTCTCTCTTTTGTTGGTAACACGTTTTAACTAGCCAAAGCAATTGCTAAGTTAATATTTTTACCTTAATTCAAAAGATTTTTTTAAGCCTTCCAAAGCAAAGAATTTTAGTTTTGGAATATTGTATTGTTCTGTAGTCCGGTAAAATTAAGGTTTGCTCATAACTTGAAAACACTAGTAAAATAGTACAAGGACGTGAAGAAAAATGCATATGCAAAGGAGCACAAACAGTCCACAAAACTAGCATTGGTATGTTTTTCTTTTAGTGCAACAACAATGTTCAGCATAACCAAATTTGTGTCATTCTTAGATTTTCAAATGCAGATGAAGTGAGTATAAGATACTTCTGTGAGCAAATAAAAGCAATGCTTGTTGCTATTGTTATTATTTAAATAGATAGATAAATAAATAACTAATGACCCAACGCTTTACGATTTTATCCCCAATCTCATAATTTGTCGATGAGACAAAATGAACATCTCATTATTTTGTTTAGCTTAAGTACTTGTGCCTAATATTATACAAATGCCTTGCCTTACAAAATCTTCTCTTTAAAGAACTATTGTAAGAAACCCTCGCTTTGATCAATCAATGCAAAGTGAATATTTGGAGGCAACTACAATAACACCTGATACAAGTGAAGTTTCTTATTAATATTGCAAAATAGCATTTTTTTGGTAAGAATGAAGATTTTGTATAACCATGAACAATAACAAATAAACCTGGAGTAGCACCAATTGAAGATAAACTAGTCCAACACCGCTTAAGATGGTTTAGACGTCTCCGACGGAGGCCTCTCGAGGCACCTGTGCGCGTTGGAATTATAGACCACATCGAATGCTCAAAGAGAGGTAAATGTCGACGAAGATTGACATGAGAGAAAGTAGTAAAAAAAGACTTGAATGATTAGAATATATCCGAAGAGTTTGTGTCGAACAGGAGTGTGTGGAAGTTAGCGATCCATGTGCCAGATGAGTTAGGAGATTTTTGCTTAAGTTTGGTTTATGGGTAGTGTTATAAGTTTTAGATTATAGGACTAGTGAATAGGAGTCTACAACGTAGTGTTTGGTCTTCGGTCCCTATTATTATTAGTACCATTATTACTATTACTATTACTATAGTTTTTCTTTTTAATTATTTATATTTTTTATTTTTTTATTTTATTTTTATCTTTATGTTTATTTTACTAATCTATTATTACTATTTGTTTAATTATTTTACTTTATTTTATTATTATTATCATGGTTTTTTTTTTATAATTACTTTTAAATTGACTTTGTCGTTTAATTTTGGGTTTCATCTCTAGCTGACCCCAACTTGTTTGGCAATAATGGCTTTGTTGTTGTTGTTATATGAACAATAACAAATAAAGCCATCATAGGCTCTCGCACTTTGTACTTATAACATGGTGGCATTAGCTAATAATAATATTCTATTTGACATGAAAGCATTGTCATAAATGCCAATGCTTCTAGTGCTGAATGATGTTGGAATACTTTTTCTGTATCCATATTGTCAAAAGAAACGCATAAGATGCAGACATAGCTAAAAACTAGCTAGTCATTGTACACTACAATCAAAAGCTATTAACAAAGTTCTGAGAATATTACGACTCAACCTTCAGTAATTAGGATATGAATGTTGAAGATGATGTTTATTTTTTGACAATACTAACTGAGTTAGCATGATAACACCTCAAGAAAAGCATGAATAAAGGGAATATGAACCATGAAGTAAATTGATTTTAAGCAATATGTGATTCATTTTGTTATTAAAAAAAAAAAGAATAACTAGTTTGTACAACAATACATAAGATTTTCTATTGAACAATTAGGACAAGCTTGAGTTCAGCCATTTTTTATCTTCTTTTTTTTTCTAATTCACACCCATTAAGAAAATCAAATGGATACCGATGAACACTTTTCCGAATCATACTTCAATGGACTTCAGACTGTTATGTTTGTTTTACAACAGTAATTGAATTAGCACGATACCATCTCAAGAAAGCATGAACAAAAGGACAACAAAAACTAAAGTAAAATTTACTTATTATGTAGTTCCTTCTGTTTAAAAAAAAAACTACTTTTGTTATAAAGAAAGAATATATATATATATATAGTCTGTTTGAATTGAATTTCATAATTGTTTAATGAAAGTACTGGAAAGAAAAAACAATAACACTAAAAATTATAATGGATATGAACTAAAACATTTAAAAAGTGATGATAGTAAAAATACATCTACTGGTAATAACTGTAACACACAATTCCAATTATGGCACTGTTCAAAGACATCAATACCCCTAGACATTGATTATGATAACACTTTGTAATTCGACCATACATCCTTCTCTATTTCTCCACCATTAATAAAGAGAAATGATCGATAGGATTCATCGGTATGTCGTCTTTCAACGGTCATCAAAATTACATAAATATCTTTTCAATTTTCATATCCTATCGCATCTCGAAATCACAGGCATGTGTACGTACAACATTGCGTGTCATACACTAGTATATTTAATTAGAATGTTATGGTAATAATATTATTAACAATATTAAAGAGTGTAACAAAATTCAAAATTTCCGTAATATGATTAGAGCATATTTCCATTTTATTTTCAACTTTAAACCTTTTGAGAAATTGTGCTTCCATGTTCTGGTACCTGCTGTGAATTTCTCAGCTGCAATGTGCAAGTATTATAGGTAACAATGTTCAAGGTCCTTGAACAAAGAATTAGGGAGACATTCAAAGAACATAAACAATATTCAAATAGTCCCACATTAACTCGTTTAACTAACATTGTAGGATGCATCTGTTGAATTTACATTTGAATTTACATCTAATATATAATTTATACAGAGATCTCTTGACAAGACCCCCAATATCCATTTTGGACGTAACTCAAACCATAGCAGTGAAAATTTTCAATTGATTCGGTTTAGATAGATTTCGATTAAAAAATTGGAACACGGGAGGTAATGGTTATGTTTTAAAGTCCAATTACCATGTCAGTCATGTCAACAACAAAAAAATTAATTTAAGCATATGTGCAAACTTGATAGTCCAATGGACTACATCGAAACATTAACTGCGGTGGCAACAATAGCACATACCATCAGTAGAGCCTCAGCTTTCATTTTCAGCAAATTCTCCGAATGTGGACTTTGTGAAAGTGCTTCACAGATCATATTTAATGCTTTAGAAGCGTCATTGGATGTTCTTCTCAGCAATAACTCAGAAGACTGGTCAGTAAAATCAGCCACGTGCTGCCAAACAGATTTTCATTAGACACTTTAATAATAATAATTGCTTTTAACGTCAACTGTGCATAAATAAATTTATTCCTATGCCAGCTAAGCACCCTTTTTTTCACTTTAAGATGTTTGATAACTTAACTTCCAAAAATGAATAGTAGCTAAGTCAATAACACCCCCTTAGCAATAAAAACGAGGGACAGGTGATGATAGCACCCCCTTAGCAATAAAAACGAGGGACAGGTGATGATACTCAAATTTTGGACTACCACGACAACAATAAAAGGAAATATTATAGTAGAATGACGATACAAAATTAGCAGCTTTGCACTAACTCTATGAGCATAATATTATTACGTTTTAAATCTGGTCGTAAAATGTCACGGACCGCTAAGTCAAGTGGCAAATGATATGGCGTTGCAGGTTGAGATCCTAGACACTGCTGTCAAATTTTTTAAAATCCTACAATTTAAATCTCGATTCAGATCAGATCTCTCCATTAACGAATCAATTTATATTCCTATTCAAACTTAGTCAAAACTGTAATTAAGAAAAATCATTCAACTCATGCTGACATATTTAATATAATTATAATTATAATGTTTCTAATGTTTCTAAAACAAAATAAATGGAATAATTTGAGTTTTATGTTTAATCGTAGAAGTTCAAACATAAAAATCAATTTCAAATTGTGTGCAAACATTAAAATACGAATCTTTTGAAACTACGATTTACAATTTGAATCCTGTTTCAATATAAAGTTTGAATTTTACAATCTAAATCCTATGTTGAAAACATTGATCCTAGATATCATGAGTTTAAACCCCAAGATATCAATATAAGTGCTCCGCTCGAACAAAGTACCACTCTTATACATATACATGTACATACACACACATGCACCCCCCGCGCGCACATATACAGATATCATGATCTGTCCATTTAATGACTGCGGAACCATGGTTGAATCACATCGGTTGAGTTTCCTTGACTGTTTAATGGTAGAGAATTCTGCCACCTACGTCAAAATCACCTTTGTTACAAAAGCGTAATGTGTTATTTTTATTGCAGCTAATCAAATGCTTGGTTTATAAACCTGAGTTATCCAATGTAACATATCAAACTTATCAAGCCATGTGTACTGATCCTCTCAATATAAAGTGGCCCTCGACAATTGGACACTCCTCATTACAATTTTGGTTTTCCTTGTGGCCTAAAAGTTTCACACACCCTAAGAGCATCTTAAACCATTGATACAACTTTTATTTTGGCAAAACAAGGAACCATGCATTCATTGGCAAAACGAAGAGGTCAAGAATAGTAGCTTTGGCAACTTTCTCTCTCCATTTGGTAAAAATGAAAAATGAAAACTTCGTTTTATAGAAATGAAGATGGGTGGAGAAGCAACTCTGTATGGTCATATATTTGGATAAAAGCGGGTTTTAAAATATATTTCATGATTATAGAAGCTCTCTAATCAAGGAAATAAACAAAATTTAATAAAAAAGATTATAAAATTTTGATGGAGTACACAGAAATATGAAGATTGTATTCTGGCACACTAAAAATATTATCGTGTGTGAAAACTAACATATAGAATCAGGACTATATTATAAGAAAAGACAGGACCATACACAACCAACAGGTTGACTAAGATAAGCGGTTCTTCACACTACACACAAACTAAGGAGGTTTAAAAAAAAGGGTACAGGTAGATTGAGAGGGTAAGACCTGCTTAAAATGTACTAGACAGGTTTTGAATGCTTTATTTTATGCATTTCAGGCTAATTATGACATCTAAAGCCCAAGACCTATTAAGCTCTATTAGCAACCCAACACTGAAAAGTAAGATCCGACTATACTGACAATAAACACTCAAAGGCATCATCCTAGAAAATGAACTGCTCTTGTTTTGTTTTTTTTTTCACCTCCAGAAAACATTATACACCAAAGAAAAAGAACATGTTAGCTGATAGTTCTTTTATGCATTAACCTGAACAGATATTGCAAGCATAATGTACTATTACATGGTTCCTTGACTCCTATGATGCATGGGTCGTAAATAAATATCAATTATCTTTTTACATACAAGAAAAACTTCAAGATATATCGTTCAATCTTTTTATTTGACACTTCTGTCTTTTCAAGAAAAATTAACTGGAATTCCACTACGTTATTTGAAATGTTTATTTCAAACCTACTTTTTAGTACTATGGATGTTCCAAGACAATAGGCTAGGATAGTCGGAAAGAAAAATAAACAGCATGTTCATTTTAGAAGACCTGACGAAATATCTGTGCCACTTAATGCCGGCCGACAAGTCGAAAGAATCAACTGAATGAAAACGAAGGGAGTGCATTACCATCCAGCAAAGAAAATATATCATGCAACGTCTCATAGCATCATTCCAAAATAAATTTAGCTGGGATGCTTACTGGCCACCATTCTGTTTGGCCTCCAATATGGAAAATCTGTTTTATTCTACCAAAATAATACTTATCGCTAACAAATTTTCAGGCATTCAAATTTCTCATTTAAATCTTACAAGAAAATGTGATGGCTCAGTAACACTAAATGCTGGAGCATCCAATATGGAGTTAAAGAATTGTGCTTTGAAGCCACTGTGCAACAAATTGTCCTAACAGGCTTCAACCTACATACATACTTACACATCAATATTACGCTTAGGTGCAAGGGTTCACTTACCATATAATCTGATTTTTATTGTCAACACGTGCAAATACAATAATGCCGTGAGAAAACATACTTATTTTGTAGCGCGTGGATTAAGAGTTAATGAAACAAAGGAAAGTATAGACGGACTCAAATGGCTACAGCCTATAACATCATAATATGCCCATTGCATTATGTGTGAAAAGACTATTGACTTTGAGACCAAGCAAGTAACTACATACAATACCTGTGCTTTTTCTAGACCAGCCGACGCTTCATTTAAATATTTCTGGTCAGAGCTATCGTTCCTCTCCATTTGCAAGCAGTTCTTAAATTGCTCCAATGCTTCCTCAACCTCTCCTAGAGCTAGGTGGCAACTGATTACATACAAATAGATCAGTACATGCATATGAGACATATAAGCCTATAATGTAAACCGTGGTTCAAAAAGAAAATGCAGATAGCTACAATGGTGCAGTACATGTCCTTGGAAGATTTAGGGTTCACTCCAGTTACAGGTCTTGCTTGCTTGACAAGTTGCAAGACACAGTGAAGCGTAATTCATATTTTATGTTTGTTCTGTACTTATTTATTTCAAGTAATGGCTGTTAAAATTTATAAAAAAAAAAAAAAAAGGTCAACATGAAAGTTCATTTCCTTTTATTTACTAAATTCACATGCACACTGAAATAACATAAATCGAAAACTAGACCAACACAGCATGCTACTGAAACTTTTCTTTCTTTAGATGCAACAGACGCATATGTAAATGCCATACTGCCATTTTCTCTGTAAATAGTGAACTTGCACATAGTACATTCCCAGGATGGTTAAAGGAAATACCATTGTATGCTTATTATGCTCAAATACATGTTCATGCAGTGGCGGAACCAGCAGGTAATATCAGGTAGGGCAGAAATTTTAGGTAGGGCAAAAAAATTGTTTTAGCTGGGGATACTTGCATATAAAATAGATTTCTTAAAGGAATTGCAAAAAATGGGATAGGGCATGAGCCCCATCTGGCCATATACTGTCTCCGCCCCTATGTTCATGTGTGCATAGGCACACAATATCTGATCAGATAACCATCTTAACATGCCATCATTATCAGGGAAAATGGAACCTATATCGATACGACAAGTATGTATGAATAATTTGGAGAGATAGAATTCTTATTTATTGTTGCAGCTGGAAAACCAAAGAAAAAAGGTTTATATTTAGAAAAAACGGTCAACAGTATAGGTTCGGTCAACATACATCGAAGGACCTGCAAATATCTAGGATCAACTTGTATAAATAAATAAAATATAATATGCATAACTTTATTTTTAACTCTACTTAAGGTATACACAGTCATGAGTGCTTACTTCGCAGCCCTTACTCGAGCTTTAAGGAAAGTGGGGTCCATAGACACAGCCATCTTACAATCTCGTAGTGCTTCTCTAATTTTTCCAAGTAACATTCTAGTAGCAGCACGATTACTGTAACACAAAGTTAATGGCTGAATGCAGCTACTAGGAATTTCTTTTGAAGAGATAGATCTCACTCCACGGGTGTAACATTCCTCTGCTTTTTTCAGATCTCCGTTAGAGTAAGCTTCATTACCCCTATTACGTAAAAGGTAGGAAATTTTGTTAAATGGAATACCGTTGGTATTTTTGACTTAACATCAGTATACTACTATGAACAGTTGGAGTTTGCCATTGAAATTATATTAACAAAGCACAATCATGGACCTGCCATATAATATTTAACCTATTATTGGCTTCTTATTTTCTTTATTTTCACACATCTTTCTATTGGGTATTATTCTACGTCTAACTGAAAGCACGTTGAACATATTATGTAACAATTAAAAAAGGTATCTGACTGCAGCATGAATTTTAGAAGTTTTAAGTTGTTCAGCTAGACCACTAATACGAATAAGAGAAATTTCAAACCTTAACCGCCACTTCTCACACAGTACTTTTGCTGCAACACTACCATTCTTAGAGTTCAAAGTTTCTTGTGTTGCATCACATTCTTGAGCTTTAACCTTTTCGTATCCATCTTTCTTTTGTGCAGGTAAGTCACTAGTAGTTTTAGCTACTGAATCAAATACTGAAGTACTGGTACGAGGAATTAAATCAGGCTGAAGAGAACTCCTAAAACGTGCTCTAGTACCTGAACTAGAGGAAGACAAATTAGGACTGGCCTTCACTCTATCCTTTCTTCTAGAATTTGGCCTGGTTGCATGTACTGGAACCTGATTGAAGGCTGAAGTGGAGAAGATGAAGTTTGTGCCACCAATATCTTCACGAGTTGGTCTCTCGCTGCTAGTTCCTGATTCGTTATTAAGACCTATGTTCTCCTTTTTCACTTGGTCATCTATGGAAGCAGAATCCGCACTGATATTCAACTTATGAGCTTCTGACACGAGCATTTCTTCTCTTTCATTGTAAGAACCTGAATTAACTTTTGTATCTTCGGATACTACAGAAGTTTCTCTTGAATACTGATGAGAAGATACATTCTCGTGATAGGGAGAGCAATCCATAGGTGAAAAGTCCCCATTAGAATCTACATCTGTTTTTGCCTCAACCTCGCTTCTCTCTGGAGTAAATTTCATAGAACCATTTTGGAAAATTGATACTGGTTGCCTAGATATATTATTTTTTGTCTTTCGATTTGTTTTTTTAGCATCACCCTTTTTGTAGCTAAATGATTTATTTTGATGTATTTCTGGGAATAATGCCTCTTTAGTCAATGGTGCTTTGAAATCCATGATAGGTGGTTCGCTTGAGGAAGAAAACATTGGAGACGATGGAATGAAACCTATATTGAATTTATTTGAGAAATTACCAGTTGAATTCAGATTTTCCATACTATTATTTAGTGGGTTAATTGAATTTGCTCCAAAGGCGTAGGTATCATTGCCATTAATCTTGTCATTTTGATTTGTTCCCTTGCCATTCTTTGCCTTAAATTCAAATTTACCTCTTAAAGATCCTGTATTTCTGTTTTTCATGCTTTGAGCAGAAGTATCTATCCCAACATTACACTTTGTGGTTTCCTCTGGTACCTGGTTTGCACCGCTGTAAGAAAAGAAACTAGTGTTTCTGTTACCTCCAAATACGAAAACATTATCGCCACTCTTTGACATTTCAATATTGTCCCCACTGTTAAAATTCATCTTCTTCATCTCGTCTGAAATTTTAGATAACAAGTTACTGTCTAAGTCAGAGGATGAAGTTTGACCAGCAACATTTTTCTCTATTCCACTTCTAAATACAAAAGTAGCTGGTTCAGAGATCCCACTACCTTTGCTATTTGGTATAGGTATCGTACCAAAATCAGACTTTAAGCTACTGGTGCTTGTTGCAGAAACAAAAACATTTTCATCTTGCCTTTTCTTCTCCAAGGCATCCACATTATCAGTCAAATTCACACCTGAATGATTGAATGAATTTCGACTCAAATTAGTGCATGAATTCACTCTGCTTCCAAATACAAATACACCAGAATTGAAACTGTCTGGAGTTGGTTTCTCTGATGCTACGTTTGCTTGGTTTGAATTATTTGTGCTACCCTCAAAAATAAAACTATTTTCAGTTTGCTTATTCTTATCAAAATCACTGGTGTTAGGAGAGCTGTTTATATTCAATTTACTCAAATCATCAGGAAGTTGAGAAAATGCTTTTTCATTCAAATCAATGGAGGATTCCCTGCTCGAGTTGGCACTACTATTCATGCTGCTACCAAATATAAAGACATTCAAATCAGAAAATACACTTTTTGCACTATCAAAGCTAGCTGGCATGTTATTCATTGGTTTTGAACTATTCATGTCACTCTTAAAACTAAAAACATCTTTGTTTTGTTTATTTGCTTGAAAATCACTCACATTAGCATTACTCTTCAAATTCATCTTACTCAAGTCATCTGGAAGTTTAGAAAATAAACTATCACCTAAATGAATCGAAGATTTTCCATTCAAACCATCTTTACCATTTGTTTGAGACCCAAATTCAAAAACATCAGAACATGCTTTGCTATTTGCTTTAGACCCGAATTTAAAAACACCAGAACATGCTTTACTTATCCTTTTGCTCTCAAAACTAGCATCCACGGTGGTTGGCTTCTCCGATGCTCCAGAAACTACATTTATAGGTTTTGGCCTACTTAAACCTTCCATATTATTCACAGTGCTATTCTTCAAATTTAAATTACTAAGTCCATCAGGAAGTTTAGATAACAAACTTTCATCTGGACCAACAGATGAATTCCCATTCAAATGGTTGCATTCAGTTTTAGACCCATCTACAGAAACATCAGAACTGCAATTTCTGCTTTCCTTGCCACCAAAACTAGCATGCCTATTAGTCGCTTTTTCTGATTTTCCATAAACCGAATTTATTAGATTCAAACTATCTTCGCCTTCCTTACTCTTTGAAATACCATCAACACCAGAACTGTTCAAATTCATCTTCCTCATCTCATCTGGCAGTTTCTTAAACAAACCTGAATCAGTATTCTCGCCTTTCTTTTCACTTTTCAAATCTTTCAAATCCAATTTTTTAATCTCTTCTGTAATCTTTGAAAACACCAAAACCGCATCTGACCCAAGCGAGGACTCCCTACTCAAATTATTCACATTACCAGCATTGCCATTTGCGTCCATACTTGAGCTTTCTCCATTCAAACCACCATTTTTTCCAAAAACAAATGTGCCAGCATCAAACTTTGCGGTGCCTAAACCACATGCATTAGCTCCTTGTTGAGGAACAAAAGGATTCCAAGAACCCATCTTTCTCTCAACGCTTTCAACCGATGTTTGGTTCGAACTCAGGTCCTTTCTGTGAAGTGCCCTCCTATGCTTGTTGAGTCTAGGTTTCCTAGATGATGAATTAGTAAATTGATCCATGAAATAACTAGGGTTAGGTTTGAATAAATAAGAGACTGAACTTTTGGCGCAAGCGCACGGATCCCAATGAATGCAGGCGGCTGATCAATTTCCTCGAAATAGAGGTTACAGATCAGATGTTTAAATTTAAAATTAAAAAAATGAGTTGATGTATAAATTCGTGAAATTCAATGAATCAACGATTCTGAGCAAGGAAAGGAAATTAAAACAGAGGAGAGCGAATTTGAAAGTGAGATATGATGCGGAAGGTTTTAGAGGTTCGCAGAATAGCTTATAAAATATACGTGCGAGTACCTCGGAAATTTTTATTGATAGTTGGCCCTAACGGGGGATTGAAAACGCAATCTTTTGATCCGACCGGACCGTAAAGTTTCAATATTGTCCTTTATATATAAATTCATAAAAAAATTAAAAATTAAAAGGGTAACAAAAAATAATATTAAAAATAAAACCTCGGCACTCTAAATTTCAGCTCTTAAGTTCTGTTCCCGTAATTTATTCAGTTTCTCATTCAAAATTTATTATTGATCGAAGATATCATTTCATCCATTTGTGGAGATTTAGTAGTTAAATCGAGTATTTTATCCTCTTCCTTATATTACAAAGCATTCGTCTTTTTTTGTTTCCATGATTTATACTATGTTTCATGTAATTGTATTTGTCTGTAAAGGTTGTTGTTTATGTGCAGCATTCTACATTTCAGCTTTTACTTTCTGTTTCCGCGATTTATTCTATTTTCCAGTCAATTTTTATTGTTGACCAAAGATATTAATTCATCCATTTGTTGGAGATTTAGCAGTTAAATCAAGTATTTTATCATCTTCCTTCCTTATATTATAAAGAGTTCACCTTTTTTGATTTACCGTCAAATATAGGATTCTAGAAATGTTATGGCCTCTATAAATATCTTATGAAATTTTATGTCTTTAAATATAGACATAGATTTATATTGATAACAATAATTTTTATGTTGATCAACATAGAGCGTAATTAACTATATTTTAATTCCAGTAAAATACTATAGTCAAATACCAAACTATATATTTTGGTGGTTAATTAACATAACAAATATTTTGTTGATTCAACACAAATTATCAGTCAAACGATAGATACTGAACACTGTGACAGACAAAAGTCGACTCAAATAAATGATATCTTCAAAAGCATCTTCAACGAAGGATAATGCATATGTCTAACAACCAACAAATGCTCATAAACAGTCTCTCTCACCAAATGATTTTTGGGATGATAAATATACTTCTGAAGTGGTAATTAATATGTCAATCAAGAAATTTGAAAAAATAATATAATTAAATTTTATTATCTTATCAAAAAAAATTCATGTTTTTACAAGTAAAATTTATGGAGAAAAATAGATGGTGATGATTATGCAATAAATTTGAATAAAAAGTCACTGTGTAGGAATAAAAAATTAACATTTATTAGGGGTACTTTTTAGATATTGCGGCCCTTATTTATTGGTAATAATAGTTTTAATATCTTTGGTGTCATACTTTTTTGCTGTCAGCGTGAACTACCAAAAATGCCCCTCTACGGTGTTAACAAATCTTAATAATAGAATTTAACGGTTAAACTTGTATGATATTAACAAGTCTTAATATCCCTTTAAAATAGGATCTAATAATTAAACTTCTTTACAAATTCAAAATGTTCATCTACTATTAAAAATAGGATCTAACCAATAAACATTTTTATTTAATTAAGTACGAACTTGTTGTTTATTAATTAATGGTACAAATAAAATTCAAAATAACAAAAAAACTTGGACGTTGCAACTTAGAAATAAAAGTTTAAATTAACTACACATTATTCAACGTAAAAACATGGCTAAACATTTATGCAAATCATTTTTTCTTGAACGTGTTAATCATATATAATCTGTAGAAAAATAATCAATGCGCAAGGCATATACCATTATCACGCGCGAAGCGCGTGCCCTAACGCTTTTATTAATAAAGAAATTACTATATATCATTTAATATCACTTAAAAATAGGATCTAAAAGTTAAACTTCCTATGCACTTTCGCTCTTTATTAATTGATAACGGAAACAAATATTCAACCTAATAAAAAAATGTTACGACTCCTATAAATAACTAATGAAATTTTCTTTTCCCTCTTCACTATTGTCATTTACAGTCTAACTTTCTCCACTAGTCATCACTTCTGGCACTCTCCCCCGTTATTCGCCATTATCCACTACTACTCGCCACCATTTACCTCCAAGATCATTGTTCTTTTAAAGTTTCAAGTAAGTCAAGATACATTTTCTTTTAATACTAATTTCCTACATCCGATCACGTCGCAAACATAGGGTACCGACCCCAAAAAAATTTATGCCAACCCAAGTTCGTGAATGTGCCGACCCGAAGTCGCCTAAACGTGCCGATCCAAGAAGATGCCGACCCCAGAAATTCTACACTGACCCGAGTTTGGAGTGTTGATGACTCGAGGTTCTCATAACTCGCCGACCTAACAAGATGACGAACCGAGAGCTCGGTACCGACCGTGGTAAAAGCCCATGCCGAACTGAAGAAGATACCGACCCGATTTCCTTTAGCCGACACGAAGCCTTCGTTCCACCAACCCGGAGTTAACACAAATGCCGATCCGATTAAACCCGAAGTAAACACCATGAAAACCCTAAGCAAATCAAAGCGTGACTCGAAGCAAACATCAAGCAATCCGAAGCGACTCGACTTTTGTCGAAACTCGTATTTCAAGTTTTCCACGTTTTTCGTCCATTGACCATGCCGAATCTCAACTTCATGATCATGTTTATCATCCATGATTAATCGTCTATCCATCAATTTTAGTCAAACCTATTGTATTTCAGCCTCGATATCCGAGCAATTGATTTAGTTAAATCCGCCCGTTTACGGCCTTGCCAAAAGGCGGGTTAATATTTACCCCCCAAAACATGCCTTGCCATTGGAAGGTGTATTTTAAATAGCTCTAAATCCGATAGCCAAATCCACAACCGTTCCAAGTCGTTATCTAATTCCAAATCCATTAACAGAATCCATGACGTCTTCGGATTGTTTTATCTGAGTCCGGGACCTCGTCGGGTCCTATAATCCATAACTGGGACCTCATCGGGTCTTATAATCCATACCCGAGACCTCGTCGGGTCCTTATCCAAAGTCGGGACCTCACCGGGTCCTATAATCCAAAGTCGAGAGCTCACCGGCTCCTATCCAAAGTCGGAACCTCACCGAGTCCTTATCCAAAGTTGGAACCTCACCGGGTCCTTAGCCAAATATGCAGTTGTTCGAAACCACTATCCAAATCCATATCTAATCTTGGAAGTCAGTAATCGAATCCTACGATCTCTCCGAATCATTGACGGCCTCCGCGGACCTTGCTAAGCTCGATCCAAATTTAACAGTTGAATATGCAGATCCTGTCATGCTCCGGTGAAGCAACCTATCCCTTGCACTCTGGTTCAGTATCCTTGAACATTAAGTTATGCCCTGATCCTCCTAGACCGATCTCAGCCTCTCCAAGCTCTTATTCGATCCCATCCTGTCACTCTCCGGTAAAGGAAAAACAACGTTGAGCGAGTCGATCCTGTCGCTCTTCGGTGAAGCGGCGTCACCCCCGCACTTTGGTTTAGTATCCCTGACCATTAAGCGATGTCATGGCATAAGTCCTGGACCAATTATAGCCTCTATGAGATCTTGTTGGATCCTATCCTGTCACTCTTCGGTGAAGGGGAAACAATGATGAGCAAGCCGATTCTCTCGCTATCTGTCGAAGCGGCGTAGCCCTCACACTCCGGTTCTGTATCCCTGAACATAAAGCGATTAATTTCCAACTGACTTCCAATATCCATTCTGTTACTCTCCGGTTAGGGATTTGTTTCATGAAATCCAAATTCATTTATTAAATCTAAATTCCAAATATCCAATGAGAAAAACAAAAAAAAACTAAATGTTGCCTCTCCGGGAAGGGAAGCCTATTACCACCTTTGAGCATGCCTAGGGATTGATCGGGTTCTCCTACATGTGTAAGCGACATAGCTATTTTATTTTTAAAACAAAATTAGAAAAGATTATTCGATGACCTGAGTCTAAATCCTAAACTCGGCACTTGCCATCACAATCAATGGATGATGAGTCGTGACCCTAATCCAGGGTCATTCCTGTTTGATCCGGACGGTGGCTGCTCGTGTTCTACTGCTCTCATCGGGTCCCTTACATACAGTAGCAACCTGCCACTTCTAACATGCTCCTCTACCACGTCCTTCAAGTGGCGGCATTCATCCGTCGCATGCCCTTCCAGCTCATGGAATAGGCAATACTTTCCGCTCCTGCGTTCTCGTTTTGTGGGATCCCTTTTGGGTGGTTTCCTATAGGGGAGCTGCCCCCCGTGTTCCTAGGTTCCACTCCAGACTATCTATCAAGTCCGCATACGTTGCGAATTTGGGTTCCCGACCTTTCCTTCGCTTGTCAGAACCACCACATCCATCATCATGCTTGCGCTTTCCTTTATCCATTCCTCGTCCCTCTCTAGACGTTCCTTTGCCTTGTACGACATTTAATTTATCTCCTGCCTTTCGATGCGTGAACCCTCTAACCGAATGAAACTTTCTACCTTATGATAGAACTCTCCAAGATCTTGTGGTGGATCCTGTGCCAATGAATCCTTAAACTCGGTGCCTTTAGCAATCCCCGCTACCGCCGCTATCAAAATCATTGATGGATCCGGATGATCTACCAAAACCACAGCTGCATTGAATCACATTAGAAAACCTCTCACAGACTCTCATGTCCTTTGCTTTATCGATGTCAGTGTCATTACATTCTTGAGTCGCATCACGTGGACCCTGAACTATCTCATGAAGCGTTCCACTAGCTCGCCCTATGTCCTGATCGATCCATTCTCTAGCTGCCTAACTAGAGCGCAACCATGCATAGTTGGGTCTGATTTTCCATAATATGCCTCCAGTGTTGGCAGTTTGAATTCTGGAGGGTTTCTTGCGTTTCTGATAATCAGAGTGAACGGACTACGACTAACTTTCTCCAAGCCTCTACTTGGTAGCCCTTCTCTCATAATTCTACTTATCAATCCATTCATCCGCTTATCTCCGTCTGGGGGTGGTCCCATGTTTGCATCTCCACTCTGCCCCCATGTCCCGGGGGGTATTCTCGGTAGTACTCTTCATGTTGGTCATTCACGTTCACGTTGGTCCCAGCTCGCTGAGCTTCATTCACCGGTCTCCCAATATCCAATCCTGAGGTCTACCCCCTAAGCCTTTGCTGATTTCCTTCAATCTCTCTATTCTGGTTCTAGTTTTGACCTCCAGACACTTCTACAACTCCGGCTCCCTGTTCTGCATTTCCAGCAGCTGCGGTTGGGCTATTCCCTTGAATTTGCACTCTAACTTGTCCAACCTGTCGAAGTAGATTCTGTATCATGTCCTCCTGCCTTTTCAACATCGTCTATATCTAATCTCTAGTGATACAGATTAAGGCCTGATTAGCTTCAAAGGAAGCCTCCTGACTTCCTTTTTGCTGACTCCTTTTCATTTTTCCTCCTTGTCGATTGCTTTGCCATAATTTTTAGAATCCGAGTACCTAAGTCTTTAACTCCAAAATCCAAGCTTTAGAATCCCTAAGTGTTAGCTTTCTCGATGAAAGCGCCAAAATGTTAGTGTCAAAATTGATCACTAACGCCCAATCGTCGTTGAAAGCACTAATTCACAGTTACAGTTCATAGATAGTAAATATAAAGAGGAAATGAATATGAAGAACAATCAAAATTAAAATGAAAGTAGTAATAAGACAGGATTTACAATGGTTCGGTTAACTCCGGCCTACGTACACTCCAAAAATTTTCCTTTTTATTAATATCAGAATCAATTACAGTCACAATATGGAGTTTTTAAAACAATAATGGCAGAGTAGCCTTAGTAGAGAAGACGAAGGGAAACAGAATGTAGAAGATCATTTTTCTAAAGCCCCGCCTGTTGTATTTATAGGTAAAATCCAGGTTACTGGGCTTCCTGAGTGATCCGAGCCCATCAAGGCCATAGTCGAGTCCAAATAGTCGACCACTACTTTCCTGGAGTATATAACATGCCGACCTCAAGAAACCTGAGTAGTGACCCGAAGTAAGACCAACATTGACCCGAAGTAACTCATGCTATGACTCGAAGCAAGATGTTGCCGACCTGATGCCCCTTTCTATATGCCAACCTAAGTCCTTGATGTCGATCCAAAGAGAAGCCACAGCCGACCCAGAGCAAGTAGGAACATGCCGATCCCTCAAAATTTCTCAACATGTCGATCCCACTTCCATATGCCGACCCGAGTTTGTGAATGTGCCGACCCGAAGTCGCTTAAATGTGCCGTTCCAAGAAGATGCCGACCCTAGAACTTTTATGCCAACCCGAGTTCATGAATGTGTGGTCCCAAAGTCGCCTAAACGTGCCGATCCCAGAAGATGCCGACCCAGAACTTCTATGCCGACCCGAGTTTGGAGTGTTGACGACCTGAGGTACTCATAACTAATCGACCTGACAAGATGTTGAACCGAGAGCTTGGTGCCGACCTGAGTGAAAGCCCATGCCGAACCGGAGAAAATACTGACCTGATTTCCTTTAGCCGACCTGAAGCCTTCGTTCCACTAACCCGGAGTTAACACAAATGCCGATCCGATTGAACCCGAAGTAAACATCATGAAAACTCAAAGCAAATCAAAGTGTGACTCGAAGCAAAATCCAAGCAATCCAAAGTAACCCACTTTTGTCGAAACTCGTATTTCAAGTATTCGACACTTTTTGTCCATCGACCATGCCGAATCTCGGCTTTATAATCATGTTTATCATCCGTGATTAATTGTCTATCCATCAAGTCTAGTCAAACACATTATATTTCAGCCTCGATATTCAAGCAATCAATTTATTAAATTCGCATGTTTACGGCCTTGCCAAAAGGCAGGTAACACCCTATAATAGTATCAATTGTTTAGTTAATTGGGAAATGATTTGCAAATTCAAAGAGGAAGGGGCTAGGAATTATAAATCTGCGCAATCTTAGCATGTCTCTACTAGGAAAATGGCTTTGAAAATTTAATAACATCAATGAAAACTGTATTTGGAAACAAATTATCTCAAATCAATTTTATGATAGAACCTACATTCCCCACCACAATCCAAAAAACATGTCTCGCTTTTGGAAATCTGTCTTCAAAATCACTAAAGTTTTTAATCTTGGGATTAATAGTATAGTACGCTATGGAAATAACACATCTTTTTAACATGAAAGCTAGATTTTCACAATTCCCCTAAGAGTTGATTACTAATAGTTTTTTATATTCATAATTTCAAATTTCCTTAATTTTCGAGGTCTTTGATCCTCTTAACAAATTTCCATTGAACCTTGCCTTTAACTGTGCCCTTGAAAGTATTACCTTAATGTAATTTGTTTTACTTTATTCAAAACTAGAATTTTACAACTTAATTAATGAGAATGACATTAAATTTTGGTGTTTGGGTAGAAGAAAAAGTTAGCTCTGGAATTCGATGTACAAATTTCTAAATTTCTTAAGGACTAAACCAAACACTTTCAAATTCATTTGGAAATTTAACGGTTCTTCCAAGACAAAATTATGCTTATGACTAATTCTTTGTAAGAAACTAAATACAATTGAACTCCAAAAGTAAAAAAAATTTAATTATAGATTAAAAATGTGATTTTTGCAACCTAAACTTGGAAACTATGACGCATTTGAATTACTACTGCCCCCTAACTTATTCTATTCTTGCACACGCCTTTAACATTTTTGATGTCACCTTAACCAACACCGACTTTAACTATGACCCTTACCAGAACATGTGCTGATTCTAATGTGCCAAAGATTACAGAATTTAATCAATACAATGTTTAATATTACATATTGGTTTATTTAATTTGAAGGAAACTAAAGAATGTTTAATATTGTTATCACTCCTTTTAACAATATGATTTATGCTATTGCATAGTTCATTTAAAACTGGTTAGAAAAATTTAACTTTAAATTGTCAAAAAATGTTAATTTCATAGATTACCTCAAAAAGGTGAAAAGTTGCATAGATATCTTAAGGGATAAGATCAGTTACAACAATGGGAGACACAACACTGCACTAACCAATGATCTAGTTGATACATTAAATGAAGATATCATTCTGAATAACTTACCCTTGATTAATAAATAATTTGGCTCTCCTTTGTGCTTTCATCTTGTTTTAACATGCATATATGTATTTAGCCTCCAGATTATGTACATATATGTGTTGGACTTGTGTTATTGTTTGAGTTTTCAGACTACATGGCTTTCGGAGGATAGTCTATTCAGCTTTTGGAACAAGGATGTTGGATTGCTAGGAACTACTGCTCCTGCTACGTCGGTATGACCCTTTATAATGTTGGAACTGGGCCAGCCCGCAATAATAGCTATGAGTGAATTTCAAAAAAAATTAACTTATTAGACCTATATTGGGCCTATGAAGTCTAATTTACTTAGAACATTTCTAAACATTACCTAAATAAAATCTTTTATTTGATTTAAATTTATAAATATATAGTTTTATTTAATTTATATATTGATATGCTTGTGTGTGTGTCATATACACATATGTATGTATGTGTGTGCATGTGTGATATATCATTTCGTGCAAGGTATAGCATGCTTGAGTGTAGATGTTGGGATTTGCATCACAACGGACAGGTTAGCTCATCTAAAATGTAAGTATATGTTTTCCAAATATATCTATGTATAAACTATTATTTTATAAATATTATATATATATGTTAAGTTAGTTTAAAAAATTGTATTTATATATGTATAATATATTTATATATGTATAATATATTTAAAATATATAAATAAATATTTGTATATATACCATCTAATATATAAAATATTAATATTATGTATATACATATTATTATAATATATTGGTATAAACATATAGTTTACTTTAAATATTAATATATATAATTATAGTTTATACCCCATGAATAATATGTGTATACATACAAATAATAATATATTTTTAATATGTATATATACACAAACAAATTTATAATATATAGATATATACATATATGTTAATTAATAACATTATTCAAGATAAAAAATTAATTATTTCCAGGTCATGCGTAGAGCTTAAAAAAATATTATTTTTTATTTAAATATTCATCCAAAATTAATTTCCAAACTTTTATTTTGAAATTTTATAGTCTTAGAAAATCCTAACTAATGTTTTATGGTTTGAAACTTTTTTTACATTTTTTCCAGCTTAAATTTATTTTATAATAATTTATTTATTTTCAGCCATTTTAATCAATTAATTTTTAAAAATAGGAAAAATAATTTTTATTTTTTGGAAGATATCTTATTTGGTACTAATATAATTTTATAAAATTTTAAAAATAATTTTCATAACGTTTTCAAATAAATATAATTTATTAATTAAGTAAATTGATGTAAATAATAATAATATATTAAAAAATTCTATTAAAATTTAGTATTACTATAATACATAATAAATAAAATTATATGACTAATTTTAATCATGATATGATGTTGTAACTAGTAATAAACCATATATCTATATGTAATTAAATAATATATATTAATTTAATAAAATACCAAAATTATTTTATTTTCATATGGGCACAATGACTTGACGTATATGATAAAATAAAACCATTTTTTATTAAGTATAAATATATACATGTATATAACCTAGTTAATTTGTGACAACATTGCTTGCATATCAGAATCGTTGCTTAACTAGTAATATAATATACATATATGATAAAACATTGTACTAATAATTATTAACTGTTAAATTTATACCTTCATCCTAAAGCCTTGAACTACACCTTTAAAATGTAAACTCCCCCCTTGAAATTCTTTTCGATTCAGCAGATTGCTAGTCCTTGTACCGTAGACTTTCAACTACTGAATGGTGATCAATTTGATTTGATTTTCACTTGAGAAAATAGGGAGATGAAAGAGAGGAATTCATCCAGTAGTAGATCGGATTAGAGGCTTCCATAAGTCCTTTAAAGGATGAGGATAGAGATGCTTATGTAGAGAAGAATTAAAAGATATTTTAGGATCAAGATCCTACATCATCTCTTACCAATTCTCTTCTATCTTAGCCCTCTATCTTAAAGTCTATGTTGCATCATCTTATGGCCACATTACCCCTTATTAAGGCTAAATTTTTCAGCCTCCTTTAGGGTCTTTTAAACCTATTTAGAGCCCAAATAAAATATTGTACAATAAATTCAATTTAATCACTTATCGATATCGTATATCAATTGATCGATTTATAACTATTATAATATATCTAATAATATTTATTCATCAAATCATAATCAAATTTTACAATTAATAATTCATAAATATTAATTAATTCAACTGCTTTATAACAATTACAAATTAATTAAATCATTTAGTCAAAGGAAAATTCATCGTTTCGGTTGTGTGACTCATCGGGTGTAAATTTGATCAACGATTAATATCGAACTATTCAAGTATTAATGTTCACATGTCACTTAACAGGTGGTGTGATATTTTGGCCAAATTTATCGCTTGATTTTGGTAAAAATCCAATTTTTCTTTGTTAAGCGTTACCTGATTGTGACTTTTATTACACCACTTCTCTTCGTCAAAACTATATCACTTTAGACTTATGGAATTTGATAATGGTCAAAATTCAAATATCGCCCATATTCAACTCTATAATCCAAACAATAAATCCTTGGTTTAATAATAATAATTATAATCAACTGAACTACATTGGCCAGAGATTTGGACTTTGAGTTGACCTGAGTTGACCATGATACTAACCTTATATAACCGAGGAGACGAATCCTCTCTTGAATAATGTTTCACTTCCAATACTTCCACTCAACCCAACTTCAGTTACTTGATGGACGCTATGTCATGATTTGACTATAATTAAAATGGAGATTTTATATTGAAGATTGACAGTATTCTCAAGTCGAGTGAACTGTATAAATCAGTCACATCGATATTTTTTTGTTTGACCTTAGTTATATTAACCAACTAAAAACAATCGAGTGCATTATTCCATAGTTATCTAATAACTATTAGCATATAACCCCTAGATGCCTTCAGAAGTCATGAGTAATACACTGCCAAACATTTGAAGAGTGTTATATACTCTAGTCTTAACACACACACACTAATATCCAATCTCGATGCATCTTGACTAGAAACATTTAAAATGGTATATTTACATGATAAATTACTCACGATTATAACACTTTATAACAACTATAACAAAACATGCTATTTAGGGATTTCCTATTAAATACACTTTTAATTAATGTATTGATTAATATAACATATTATATCAAGTATATAATGATATAGTTGGGGGTATGTCCTAGGGGCAATTATGTAATTTATTGTAAATTAGTTAACTCTATAATCAATTCTCATATGTAATAAAGGTGTTTTCTTTCGGTTATATATTTGTTATAATATGCTTTAAATAATTAAATGTTTAATTAAAATATATTTAGTAGAAAATCCATAAATGGTGTGTTTGTGATAGTTATTACAAATAGTTGTAATCAAGAGTATTGTATCACAATATATTTAACGCATCATTTTAAACATTCCTAGTCAAGATGCATGGTAACTAGATATTGATGTATCTGTTGATACTAGAGTACGTAACTCTCTTCAAACATTGGATAGTGTATTACTCATGACTGTTGGCGACACCTGGGGTTACATATTAATAGTTATTGGATAACTATGGAACAACCCACTCGATAGTTTTTCATGGGTTAATATAGCTAAGATCAAATAGAAAATATCGATGTAACTGATTTACATAGTTCTCTTGACTTCATAATACTGTCAATCTTCGATATGAAAGCTCCACTTTAATTGTAGCCAAATCATAACACGATGTTGATTGAGTGACTATAGTTGGGTCGAGTGAAAGTATTGAAAGTGAAGCATTATTCAAGAAAGGATTCGTCACCTTAGTTATACAGGGTTAGTATCATGGCCAACACAAGTCAACTCCAAGTCAAAATCTCTGGAAAGATTAATTTGATTAATAATAATCATTATTATTGAACCAAGGACTTTGTTTTTGGAAGTTAGAGTTGAATACGGATGTTATTGGAATTTTGATTGCTACCAAATTCCACAAGTCCAAAATGATTAATTTTAACGAAGAGAATCAGTATAAATAATAGTCACAATCGGGTAACACTTAACAAAGTAAAATCGGAATTTATTGAAACCAAACTAGAGATAAATTTGGCCAAAATATCACACTACCTGCTAAGTGACATGTGAATATTAATATTCAAATTGTTCGATGTTAACCACTAACCGAATTTATAATTAAAGATTCACACAACCAAAACGTTGTATGCTCCTTTGACCGCCTGATTTAATTAAATTATAAATTAATTAAATTAATTAATATTTACGAAACATTAGTTACAAATTTTTGTTTAATGTGTTGAATAATATTAAACAGTGTATTTATAATAGTTATAAATATACTGATCGATATTTGATTTCAGTCTACGTTTAAATTTGATTAAAATTGCGA
This sequence comes from Allium cepa, assembly GCA_030765085.1. Taxonomy (NCBI): domain Eukaryota; kingdom Viridiplantae; phylum Streptophyta; class Magnoliopsida; order Asparagales; family Amaryllidaceae; genus Allium; species Allium cepa. Next base: position 139,793,948 of record CM060940.1, on the reverse strand, counting down.
TGAATTTTGTTTGGGCTTAGATTAGGTTTGATGCCCATATCGAGCATGCTAATTTTGCCTAAGAAGTGGCAAAAAATCAGGCCGACAAGGGTTGGTAGGAGGGTGGGGTTTGAATGGTTAAAAGGAAAAGAAATGGTAAAGAGAGAAAGAAGGATGATGATCCACATTTTGCTCCACTGTCTCTCCTTTATGTAATGACACTTAACCCTCATTTTCAATATACTTTTTCTCACTTTTCCTTATTAAAAATTTCGACTAGAAACCCCAATCCAAGTACCAAAAAATTCCAAGTTCAAAATTATATCAAAACGCTTCAATCTGGTTGACGGTGGTAGACAATTTGGAGCTAGCATCTTCCATGTTAAAACTGGGCTAGCCCACAGCGGAAGAAATGGGTGAATTTCAAAAATTTTACCATTTTGGATCATTAATGGACCTATGAAGTCTAAATTCATTTGGAACTTTTCTAAGTTTCTTTAAATGAAATCTATATTTTATTTAATCTATAAATAAATTTTTACTTTAATTTAATGTTTATGTAAATTACAGCATATCAAATATACTCTTATGTGCATATTTATGTGTAATGAAATGAATGTATTAAATACATTCATGTTGTGAAATTGAAGTGTTACAGATAAGAAGTATATATTTGTGTAATTAAGCATGAGAAATTTTAGAGAAGGAAAATCTTTGGTTTTCTTTGACTTGACATGTGTAATAAATTGAGGAAAGACAGATCTATAAATGTGGAGAGAGAAACCCTTACGTTTCTCTCTTTTTAATTACATTGAATGACATAATAAATGACATTTACAATAGAATTTGCATATGCCTTTGTTGTCCATGTTTTTTTTAAGAAATAAAATATACATATATAATAATTGATAAGTTTACACATACACATGTTAAAATAAGTTTTTCTATATACATATACATATACATATATATATATATATACACACACACACACATATGAGTTTGTCAATATAAGAGTTAAAAATTGTAACAAAGGTTTCAATTAAGGAAAAGCTTGAAATTAAATTCTACAGTTTCACAAAAAGGTTCGTTTTGATTTAGATTAAAATAAAATAAACACTTGTATATGTATTTATTTTAAAATAACACATATATTTATATATATGTATGAAAATTGGAATTTAAGTAACATATATGTTTAAATTTAATGCTAATAAAATGTTCAATCTTTTAATCTTAGATATATAATAAAAGTCTATAACTTTAAATAAATGACCACTTATGAATTCTATAACAAAAGGAAAAATTACTTTTATGACTAAAACAAGTAAAATTAAATCATTTTGAAAATTAACTATGCAACTTTGAAAATTTATTTTACTGTATTAAACCACCTTTATTAATGTTTATGTATACAGTTCTTACAAAATTTTATATACAACATTACAATATAATAAAATATTTTTACATTCCTTTTTTTACAATTTCAAAACAATGACAGCAAAAAATATCAGACAACTTGGGCATATACAATTTGTTATATGATAAATTAGATCTGACTATACAAAAGGGACACAAAATAAACCATATAAAGGATTTGAAGTCACATAATAAACATATAGTTAATGGATATTTAAATATGGAGAGATTCAAATTAAATCTACATAATAATCATAATTAAATGAGATAAACAAAAGGGGATTTAAGTTATATTGCAAGATGAATACATAAGATAGAAGAGATATAATATGGATAAATTTAAACCTTTTAAACATGATGAGATAGAAGATATATAATATGAATAAATCTAGACCATTTTAACATGATGAGTATACAAATAAATGAAATTAGAATTACCAAAAATGTAGACAATGATTTGCATCTTGAATGATGAATCAAATCTCCTAGATTTAGAAATCAGCCTCTAGATGTTGCAAGGATCAAGAGGAACAAACCACTTCTCATAATTGATTTTATTTGTATTTGATTTTAGGAATAATTAAAGCCATGGAAGATCTCATATTTTCAACCATTAGAGAAGTAGAGAACCAGAAAAGTTACATAATGAAGAATGAAAAAAAAAGAAACTCAATTGTGCATATAAAATGAATTGGAGAATATGTTTTATTTGAAAGAAGGAAACATTTCTCACTCTTTAATTAAAACTTCTCTATTTAATTCTCTTGATTAACTTTCTATTTTCACTCCTATTTTCTTACGTGGTATGCCTGAAAATTACATGACATCAAATGACATGAGATTTCATAAATTAATGCATGTAATTATCTTTTAGTTAATTACAATGATATCATATATCAATGCGTGCAAATATAACTTTTATAAATGCATTCAAATAATCACAAATAACTCCCAAAACATCAAATAAAATAAATAATAATCAATATTTATCAAATACTAATTAATTTACAACTATTTATAAATTAATTAAATCATATGGTTTTTTGGAGAATTCATCATTACAGTTGTGCGACTCAAAGGTGTAAATTCAGTCAGCGATTAATATGGAACAATTCGAATATTAATGTTTGTACGTCGCTTAGCAGGTGGTGTGGCATTTTGGCTGAATCCATCGCCTACACATCTTTTGGTAAAATCTAATTTTACTTATTATAAGCGATACCTAATGGTGATAGTTATTTACACCAATTCTCTTCGTCGAAACTATATCGCTGTGGATTTATGGAATTTGATAATGGTCAAAATTCCAATATCATTCGCATTCAACTTTATAGTCCAAATACAAAGTCCCTTTTTCAATAATAACAATTACTATTAACCAAAATGTTCTGGCTTGAGACTTTTATTTTGAGTTGACTTTAGTTGACCATGGTACTAACCTTATATAACTGATGAGACAAATCCACTCTTAAATAGTGCTTCACTTCCAATAATTCCACTCGACCCAACTGTAGCCACTCGATGAAACGTTATGCCATGATTTGACTATAATTAAAGCGGAGCTTTAATATTGAAGATCCACAGTATTCTCAAGTTGAGAGAACTGTGTAAATAAGTCAAATTGATATTTTCTGTTTGACCTTAGTTATATTAACCAACAGAAAACTATCAAATGAGTCGTTCCATAATTTCTAATAACCATCAGCATGTAACCCCTAGGTGCCCCCCAGCAGTCGTGAGTAGTACACTGCCCATATTTGAAGAGCGTTACATACTCTAGTATCAATGGATACATCAATATCCAATCTCAATGTATCTCGACTAGGAACATTTAAAATGGTATATTTGTTTTATTATGGTAAATTACTCATGGTTACAACACTTTGTAACTACTATCACAAAACATGCTATTATGAATTTTCTATTAAATATACTTTTAATTAAATTGATTGATTAATATAACCACATTATATCAAGTGTATAATAAAAAGAAAACACCTTTAATTCGAACGAGATTGGTCAACGAGCTAGATATATGTAACAAATTACATAAGTGCCCCTAAGCCATACTCTTAACGCTATCAATCTCCCACTTGCGCTTGGGGTCTATTATGAAATCTTATTCCAACTTCTCCAATCGGTTTTCTCAACACCAATTGGATCAACCCCTTTGTGAGTGTGTATGCTATTATGTTTTAGTTATCTACTCTGTCAATCAATTCTCTCCAAAGGTGATAAACTATTTTATCATTTGGAACAATTCGGAGTATGTCTCTCGACTTCCAGTGAGCTCTAAGTTCTATTATGAACCATATCACAAAATTGTTATCATATAACAATGTAATGAGATTCTCAACAATTGAAATCGGCTCAGTTACAAATTTGTGCACTTATATTTTTATATACATTATCTTTATTGGGGCAATATTACAGGCGATGTCCTTAGCCATTTCATTGAATCAGGCACGGTCTTTCATTTGGAACATTTCCAACTTAACGATTCTTAACTTGAATTTATTATTGACATGCTACACTCAATACCACTTATGAAGTTTGAGTCCGAACACTCCCAAATAAGGAATTTTTGTTTCCGTAAACAATATTCTAGTTTTTCATAAACACATGAGAACATTTCAAACAACCATTTAGTGATATCAATTTGGATTTGATATTTGCTTCGTGTATCAAATACATAAGAAAATTGTGATCTCGTAGACAATACAACATGTATGATAATTCCTTTTGCCAATGTAAAGGAATCAATCTTACATGTTTCGTATTAAACATTTTAATAAGGTGTTCTTGCATGTCATTTGGGACATTCCCAACATCTGTTATACTTATATAAAAGTCATCATTTATTAATCCAATATTGAGTATTAAAACAACTATGGCTAATTTTAACACAAGTACATCATTAAAATCAACAAGGTGTTGTTTACTTGTGGTTTATAAATATCAATGTACCTTTTAAGATTCCTTCATATAAACACACACTTCCTCTGCATTTTAATTAAAAATCAAACTATTTGATATTTCTATCAAAATACTTATTCAATCTTGATGGTTATAAAATGATATTTTCGTATCATTTCTTGAATCATATCCAAAGACTCACAAATTCAGTATCGCTCCCACTAATTTTGTGACAATTTTGGTTAATATGTGTAAACAGCTTACTCTAAATCATTATTTAGAATTTTTTGTTTCAATACATATGTACCAAAACACTAGGACTTATCAAACGATAATTTTGTGAGTAAATCCAAATTGACTTGAACATGTTGAATATTGAATTTATTACGTTAATTTCAACAATTGAAATTTGCGATATTATTCTTATCAACTTTGCTCATTTAATTCTAATTGCATTAGTCTTACTCATAAAGACACATTCGAGGTTGATGGATCATATCCCTTCATTTACGACCATCAAAATCTATATTTTGATAGCGTACTTGGAATTCTTTCGGATGCATCATATCATATAGAGTCAACACTCTCAATGGTTTACTTAAACAATATAGGATTATATATTTTCGACATTAATAAGATACTCATAATTTCTCTTCGATGTGCGAGAATACTTGTTAGACATTCCAATGCTATATGTTCATTTAGGTTAGTTAATTTCATTTCATCTTATGTAATCAGTTCTATCAATGGATCGTATCCAATTCCATTTTACTATGAATAATTCCTCAAAGAAATTTCTTCATAGTGAAGTTGGTATATCTTGAAACAACAATTGTTTTTCAGTACAATAGAATAGGTATTCATAAACGTTTTATGAATTTCTTTATTTATAAATATGATTTGGTTTTAATTTACAAAAATTATGTTCGAAACATAAATATGTCATCCAATGACAGTCTTTTCAAAATTCTTTTGGGGGAGATTCATACAAGATCCCTCATGAACAATTATTATGTGCAATCTTTCGATTCGCATAACCTGCCAATTCCTTAGCCTAGAATATGTTGGAGTTTCTTATAAACCCTTATCTTGTAAAATAGTCTGACCTAAGAGTTTTGGGAGTCCAACTCGAGAAAAATCACAACTCGATACAGAGTTGTGACTTACAACTTGGTATCGAGTTGACTCGGGTCTAATCCGAGTCTGTCTCGGGTCTGACTTCAAGTCATATTATCTCTTCTTGTTATTTCTCAACTCACATGTTTCTTCTTTTATCCTAGGTTCGGCTCAGATATGATTTGGGCCCAACCATAAGCGCCAAGTTGAAAAACTCAAGTCATCTTTTCTGCTCCTATTTTGATACTCCCTTTTTCTTTCCCTTTTATGGTATTTCCAAAGTCCTTGAATCATTTTGTCTTTGTCTTAACGTTCTAACTTTCGGTTTAAATCGGCTTAGTCAAAAATCTAGTTAACACTTGCCTACTAGAGTATGCTTTCGTTGAAAATAAAGCATGCTCTAGATCATGACAAGTTCTGATTTGCTATCCGTAGACCTGGGTAGTCATTTAGAAACTGCTTCGAAGTATTGCTTCAGGTAGACATTCCTTCAACCGTTTTGAATGCTTAGAATTTCATTCTTCAATCTTTATGTTAAGGACACGATCTACACTCTGGCCATTGAATGTAATGACTCATTGATCACATCGCTTCAAGTTCGGTGATGGTACTCTACTCCTCCTAAAGATGGGTCCTTCACAGCTTAGGCTTTACCTTCTATTCTTGTTATGCATGGACGATCGACCACGATGGGAATATATGGCACAATTGCTCTTATAGAGCTGCTACTGAATCCGCCTCCTCCTCTAAATGAGTACATGACCTTATGGGTCTTGGACAAAGAGGGAAGAGCGAGTAGGGATTTATAGAAGCTTGCTAGCTTATCAACCAGCCTTTTGGTTATATAGTCTATAACTCTTTGTTTTCACTTTAAATAGGTCGTGTTCCTTTCGACCAACTATTAGTCATGAAGAATCTCAGTTCTGTGTTGCTCCTTGCTATTATAGGGTAGCAGTTGGAATGTTCATCCTCTTTTGTTTGATCTTTTCCATGAACTAAATCCTATTTATGGAACTTTTTTTCAAAATGCTCGACACTGTGCACCAGTAATAGCTAAATGTTATGGGGAAAATTATCTAATTGCCTCTAGTCTAAATGTATTTTCCCTATCCTGATCCTAGATCAACAAATCCCAACAATACCAGCTTTAGATTTCTTTATGTTTACCCTTGCTTATTCTCGACTAAGCATGTTCTGCTTAACCAATATCATTATCACTAGAGCTCAATCATGCTCTTGTTTCAATCTCCAAAAATTAGAGTGTGAATTGTTCTATTTCGAGCATCTTTTTTAACGTTACCAACCTTGGGCAATGGTTGATTCTTGGAAGTTGGGGTCGAATAATCCCATTAATCTCTATGTGGTTATTCCTTCCTATTGTTGCCTATCTCTGAGCGACATCAATAGATGATATTTGCAGATTAGAGTCAAATGATTCGATCGGCTCAAAAGTGAATACTTCTTCCTGACATTGGAAGTCTCCGAGGAACATCAAATTCCTGAATATTTTACGATTATGTCATCCCAACCTTGCTTATCTTCAAGTTATGTCAGGCATCTGAATGTTAAAAGGCAATATCTTCCTAATGTTGCTAATCTTTGGATAGCATTAGATTCCAAAAGGTTGAACTAATGATTCGATCGAGCTCCAGCTTCTGCCTCTGAAAGCCAGTGTATCGATAGTTCCATTCTAGAGTTTCCCCTTAGCATCACCAATCTTCGGACAGTGGCATATTGCTATAAGCTAGGACTAATGATTTGGTCTGTCCTTAAGTGGGCTATCTATCCTTCTAGCCATCACCAGACTTTAGGTGATGGAAAATTCCTGAAGGCCGAAGTTCAATTATTTGATCGGGTCCTGGCTTGGTTTTGAGAACCTTCTCAGTGTCGCCAATCTTCAAGCAACAATGAATTATAGAAGGTAGATTTTGTTATTAATTCTCCTCATCGACGTCTGTCTCTGGGCAGCGATGTATTCTTGAGGGCTAGGGACTTCTTCCCCTTGTTATTGCTTATCTTTAGACGATAGCGTACTCCTGCCAGTCTCCAAGTAGCAACAACTTTCTAGAAGTTGGCTTCTCTTTCTGACATTGTCGAGGCAATGCCAGTTCCCAAAAAGTAAGTAATCAATGTGACTATTGATCCATCGGTTTGGACTTTCCTGATATTGCTAAGATAATGCTGGTTCTCCGAAGGCGAGGGATCAATGTGAACATCGATCCATCGATTTGGACCTTTTCAACATTGTCAGAGCAACGTTGGTTCTCAAAAAGCAAGGGTCGATTTGACTATCGACCCATTGGTTTTGGGCCTTCCCAACGTTGCTAGAGAAACACCGGTTCTCAAAAGGTGAGGGGTTACTGTGATCGTCGACCTAGCGGTTTTGATCTTCTTGATGTTGCCAATCTTGGGGCTATGTTGGTTTTTAGAAGGTTGGGATCAATTTTCCCCATTGATCTGTCGGTTTGATTCGATTTTCCCCGTTGATTTGGCAGTTAAGACCTTTTTGATGTTGCCAGTCTTTAGGCAACATCGAGTTTCCAAAGATGAGGGGTTGATTAAGACCGTCGACCCGGTAGTTGAGACCTTCCCAACCCTTCTAGTCTGGAGACAACACCGGGTCTTAGAAGGTTAGGGATTGGTACGACCTATCGATTCGGCTATTTTTACATTTCCTACATTGCCAGTATTGGAACAAAGCCATTTCTCAAAAGGTTGGGAATCAATATGACCCTTTGATCCTATAGTCTAGACTTCTTCGACATTTCTAGTGTTGGGACAATGATAGTTTCAGAAGGTTAAGGATCGATACGACCCATTGATCCAGCAGTTTAAACCTTCCCGGCATTGCCAGTCTTAGGACAACTCCAATTCTTGGAAGGTTGAGGATCGATACGACCTGTCAATCTGGCGGTTTAGACCTTCCGAGCGTTGCCAATCTTTGGACACCATTAGTTCTTAGAAGGTTGGAGATTAACATGACCCGTTGATTCGGCGATTTAGACCTTCTCGACTTTGCCAGTCTTGGGACAATGCCAGTTCTCAAAAGGTTGAGGTCGATGCAACCATCGACCCAGCGGTTTTGATCTTCCCGGCATTGCCAATCTGTGGGCCATGCTGGTTTTTAGAAGGTTGAGGATCAGTATAACCTATGGATCCGGTATTTAGGCCTTCCCGTTATTGCCAGTCTTGTAGCAACGCCAGTTCTTAGAAGGTTGGTGATCGATACGACCCATATCCAGCGCTTAGAGAGTCTACACTCATCGTCCGTCATTTGAGGGCAGAGGAGTGTTTACTCTGCTTTACCGTTAGCTGCACATCATGGGGGTTTCGTTTCAAGGGCACGATTCCATTGGTTCAAGAAGTAGATTTTATTAATGAGTAGAAGAAACGACAAGTGCTGTTTATTTACAATGTCCCTAGTATTCTTAGGAGGCTTATTTGTGAAAGGAAATTAGATAAGGATGAATGAAACAATATTGTTTTAGGTTGATACTTCATTCCTAGGTGACCGACTAGCTTGAAGGTTATTTGACTACCGATCTTTCATCAGCTTTCATGGGCCCCTCTCTGTTAGATCTAGGTAGTTTTTTTGAGTAGGTAGACCCTAGATCTTGCAGTTTCTCTGCCATTCCATGCTTTCCTAACATATTATTGGAGCTTATTTTTCCTTATCAGCTCCTCGATCAAATTCCTCCGATGTTGGCATTCATTGGTGTTATGTCCATGAGTTTCATGGAAATGACAGTACTTCCCGGAACGTTTCTCCTGCTCCATTGCTTCCCTCTTAGGTGGCTTCTTGTGTTACTCAATTCCTCATGTAGTAACATGTATATTCTCTGGTGTGTCATTTAAGGGCATGCAATCTTTCAATCCAAAGTTCTTCGGACTTTTCTATTCGCGTCATGCCCGTTACTAGAGTTTTGACTTCTTTTCTTCTGATTACCAGAGTTTTCAGTGTTTACCGTGACGCTGCTCTAGATTAATTCCTTCGATTGTTCATCACCAACCTTTCTTTCGACCAGTTTTGCTTTTTCCAATCATAAGAATTGATTCACCTTTTGTGATACTCTTCCATGGTAGTCGTTTGCTTCATATTGAACCATCTACCGAAATTCAAATCCAGATGGATGCCCCAGACCAAAGCCATGAATGCCAATTCTTCCTTTCCATCACAACAAAGTTAAATCGGTTCAAGAACCCTTTTAGTGGTTCCTCGCTAGCATGGTATTTTATAAGGCAACCATTATGGGGTGTGTCGAATGTTTGACTCTGCAAACTATCTCAGTTTGCTGGCTGGCATTTAGGTTCTCTAGTCTTTAGGATAACCACTCCTGCAGTATCCCATTGCCATAGGGTTGGTTCAACTATGGCTACTTGCACTCTGATAGCATTTCCTCCAGCTCTTGGTTCAAAACCATCATCATCCATCATCAGATCACCATCAAAATCAGAAACCATCATTGCATCTTTCTCCTGCACATTGTTCTAACTAAGATTTGAGTTGGTACCGAGGGTTACTCTCAGTACCGGTTGGTTTCTTTATGCGAGGAAGACCCCTACTTCCTCCTACAACAATTCCAGCAACTCCGACAGTTACCTCCTTATATTTTTGCTTCCTATCTCTCCTGTTTAAGCTAGGAACAGAGGAATTCTCTTAATCTATAGCAAGCGAGGTTTCCATTCCAGTTCCTCTGGTAGTTAGTTGTTGTAGATTGAGCAAAGCGTCCATCTTATCCATGAGAGCTTTTTGGCTATCCGCCATCTTCTGGTTATCTTCATGGATCATTTTATCCAAGTCTTCTCTGGTCATCGCTTTATGTTGAGTAGAGGATCCTAGAATTGTGTTTCCATTATTAACTTCCATTTGGAGTGTTTCCTTCATCACCACTAGCCATTGTTCCCGCGGATCTTTCGAATCTAGTTTGTTTCCTAGGGCCATGGTTTTCTTTTAGCGAATTTTCAAATTTCCAAGAATTTTTTTTGATCTAACTTCTAGATCTATCCAATCTGAAGTATAGAGCTAGATCTAAGCTTAGATTCAGTCTCTTAGAAAGCACCGAAATATTGACACCAAAATGGATCAAGACCCAAGAATGAGTTGTAGGGAACCTGTTAGACCTAGATCTAGCAGATAACAGTAGAAATGAAAAAATAAATAAAAGGAAGACACAAGAATTTTTATAGTGATTAGGCAATCTCTAGTCTACATCCACTCTATAACTTTATTGAATATGGATCTGAGAGAGTTGATATGATATTACAGAGAATTAGAGTCACATGTTCAAGAAGTTGACAAGTTATTAGGCCTAGAACTGCCAAGAGTAGAGCTGCCTTGGTGACTATTGTAAGGGAGAAAGATAGTGAAGAGCAGTGGATCCCAGATCCAAAGTAAGGAGAAAAGACCAAGGAGAAGATCCTCTTTTGGTTACAATATTGTTTGTATTTATAGGGTAACCGAGGTACTAGGTTAGAAGCCTGCTTGCACTGAAGTCTAGGAGATAGCCCAATGGCACATAAGAGAATTCAGAGCCTGATGAGTCAAAATGATAATTCAGTTCTGAGTCATCTAACTCAGTACAAACCTATTTGTGTTGATGCAAATTAAACCTTTTCACCTACTCTTCTATTCCACCTTATACTTGACACGTTCTAAGCTTTTTTCGTTGACCTTTGGTCGATTCTAGTGATCTTTTCATTATCACTTGAGTTATCCTGCTTTTTTGGATTTATTCTCATCAATCTTGAAATTGGTCGTCCAAACTCTGGGAAAACAACTTGATCATGAGTAGATGGGGGAATATAGGAGATGTATGGAGTTTTGAAAGCGGAAAGTAGAGGATAGATAGGTCAATACTGGCCTATATAACTTCATATCGAGTTATATACTTAGCTCTAATGCCTTTGCAACTTGTTAAGTTACTTCATACCATCATTCTAAATAGTTCTAATCATGTTGGCTTGAATCATGAGGTTAAAAACCATGTCGGTGAAAATCATGAGCTTCAGGTTAGGGTTGACTTGACTTGGTGTTCGACCTGAGTGGTTTGTGCATTTGCTTCAAGCCTGGCTTGGCATCATCCAAAGGATGGAGTGCTTCGAGTCCTACTTGGAAGTTTTGTGTGTCTGACTTGAGTTTTACTTGGTACTGATTACTTAGAGCTGACCTGAGAGTTTAGTGAGTCCAACTTGAGTTGTGCTCGATAATGATTGTTTGGAGTCTACCTGGAAGTTTCGTGAGTCCGACCTTGGAAAAATCACAACTCGGTACCCAGTTGACTTGGTTCCGAGCCGAATTTATCCTGAGTTTTTCTCAAGTACGACACCATGTCATATTGTCTCGCCTTGCAATTTATCAACTCAGGTTTTCCTTTATTTTTCCTAGGTTCAGCTCAGGTATGACTCGGGCCTGACCCCTAAGAGCCAAGTTGAAAAACTCAAGTAGAATTTTTCACTCATTTTTTGATATTTTCATTTTCCTGTCTTTTTATGATGTTTTCAAAGTCATTGAATCATTTTGTCTTCGTTTTGACATTCTTACTTCTGGTTGAAATCAGCTTAGTTAAAAACCCGGTTAACACTATTATAAAATCCCATTAATGTAAATTTCCAATTTAACTAATTTTATTCTTTACAAATTAACTTTATTTAATTAAATATAAATATTTTTAATTTTTCAAAATTTTTAATATTTACTTACTTTTCAAAATAGGGTATTTCTATCTTCACATATTATATATATATATATTTAACTTTTATATTAAAATCATTTCCAACTTTTATATTTAATTCTTTCATATAGGGTCGGACTTAGAGTGGATTTTATTATCCCTTCTTTTGGCCTTTCCTTCTTTTAACTTACCTATCGAGTTATCTTCTCTTAAAATATTAAAAATTTGGCTATCATCTTGGAGTGATTACTACACACCTTCTTTTAGGAACTTATTTAATTCTTACTTCTGAATATTTGCAATATATAGATTCTTACTGCCCATTTATTTGGAACTACTGTACATCATCAATCAGCAGTCTTGCAAGATCTAACCATATAGAAATTATTGTTCTATAAGGGAGTCAAGTACTATCCAGCTTTAGGGACTCTTCCATATGTCAAATTCATGCTCTTCTTAAGTCCACGCCTTCCAATACGACCTACTTCTCATGGGGTAATTGGGGTAGGGTATACCTTCAACTTCATCTATTGTTCCAACTCATAGTCGCGTTATCCATCTTTTCAGAATATGGTTACATCTACTTCTATAGTCAAAATTCATAGAGTTTGACGTATAATATGTATGGTTGTATACAAATACATTCACTCATCGTACCCTATTTCTTAAGATCAACTAACCAAAGCTCTGATACCAAATGTGATAACCCGTGCCCCGGTGTGCTCAAATTTTCGCTAAGTCTAAAACCCAAGTCCACAAAAGTATGGATTATTGGTTTGGTATCCTACAAATAAATAAATGCATATCAGAGTACTATGGGTATAAACTCGCAGCAAAATAGTAAAGTATAATAAAACACATAGTTACTAACCAAGGTTGACATATATGAAGTCAAGTGTCCTTGTTAGTGTCGAGCATGCAAGAAATCTATACTTCCACTATTCCCGGCTTGCACTTGTACCCATCCCTCTAAAGCTATCCTGTGGGTTGTAATAAGGAGGGGGTCAGAATAACGTTCTGGTAACTGGTAAATTACACACTTTATACATAACACTAGTTTATGCCGATTATTTGCACCAAAATTGGGCAACACCCTTCGGAAGTTTATGAAGAGATAATAAATGAAGAAACTAAATTGAAAATGAGGATTATCTAACAAAAAATCCAAATCACAGAAAAGTAAATTGCACGGAAGACAGTAATTTAGAGTGGTTCGGCGTTTTGCCTACGTCCACTATGAAGTTTTATCACTTTATTGCTTAATGCTTGAAGATTACAAGTGTTTTAGAGCAAAATACAGCAGATAATAGACTTAAATTCGAAATCAATGGCAGTAATGACGATATGGAGTGATTCTGGCAGCATCCGGGCGTGCTTTATCTCTAGAAATTCTCCGATCCCCTTTCTGAATGTCCAGGGGATCTATTTATAGGTGTAGGAGGCTGATATTTTGCCTAAAATCCGGGGAGACCACTTCTGGCACGTGAGGGGGGCCCACATGCCCGGCCTCAGGATATCCGAGCCTACTTTAGGATCGATTCGAACTCTAGTTCGAGTTGATTAAAAAAGTGTCCAATCGAGGTGAAATTTGGTGTGGACATTCTTCAACATGCATGCAAGCTCCTGTGAAAATTTCATAGCATTTGGACTTGTAGATCTCGAGTTATGATCGATTCAAGATTGCATTTTCGGTTGTCATGCTTGGTTCGAATCAATCCCCATCGAATCAATAGGGTCGAATCGATGGCTGGTGCATGTGAACGATGACGTGGTGCGCACACTTCTCAGGTCGGTCCATCTTTTTCTCCGAGTTTACTGGGTCGCCTCCATGGTCTTAGATGCCTTGACTTAGTGGATTCGAGGTAGTGGGTTTGAAGACGTGTCCCTTCGAATCGATCGAATGGATGTTCCTTCGTATCGATCAGGGTATACGATAGTTGATCGATACGAAGGCTTCCCAACTGAATGGTTTCGAGGCAAGTCATGGGATGGAGTCCAAGTGAGGTTACGGGATGGATTCGGAGTAAGGTTACATGATGGAGTCGAAGTGAGGTTACAGGATGGATTCAGAGTGAATCATCTGCATGGATTCGAAGTACTCTGCCTACTGGATTCGAAGGTCTTCATCCTGAAGGATACGAAGCGAAGTAGCCCCATGGATTCGAAGTATCTTGCCTTGAGGGATTCGAAGTAGGGGACGTTTGATGGGTTCGAACCACGGCTTGGTTCTATGGATTTGAACATGGGGCCTACTCTGATGGATTCGAACCTAAAGTTATTCCCTCCACTCTTCATTGGCGATAATTTGAGCATACGAACTCGGATTGACTTGAGATTTGAGATGCTGACTTTTACGATCTTTCTCGTCATATCCCATCAATTGTAGTTCAATCTGGACTCAGACAAAATCCAGCGATATCCGTAGTGAAGCATAGTATGACCAATCTTTGAGACGAACTGTCCTATGTTTTCAATCGATCTTTTGGTATCACGGCTTTGCCAAAAAGCGGGATAACATTTGCCCCCTAAAGTACGTCTTGTGGAACATGACGTGCTTTGAAAAGCTGCGATTTCTCTCTTAACAATCATCGCTCTTTTGTCGAAGGTTGTAACCTTGCTTTGATATGATTGATTGTTGCAGGATAGTACCTGGCCGCTGGTCATTGTAATCGTAATCAGATTAGTATTCGATCCCTGTGAATGTTTAAAATCGAATGTTAGTCCGACATATATGCACATATGTTAGCGTTGTCAGTTCTGTCCGATATTGAATTTCGTATCGATTCTCTCCTGAACCGATTTGGAAATTTGAGTTGAGACAACGCTTTATGGTTGTTTTGAAAAGCCCCTTTGTATCGATCCTCTCCTGAACCGATATAGAAGGTAGAAGGACTGACATCGTACTGGTGAATTTAGAATTCAGTGGATATGAAATGCTTTTTCGTATTGATATGCAATGGGTGGAATCGAACAAAAGCTTCGAATCAATGGAACTCCTTGATGACGGATTCGAAAGCATCCTTCGACTCGATGTGATGGTGGACCCGGGTTTGTATCGATAATAATCAATGGACACGAGACGATCGTTCGTATCAATTGGCCGCGCATCGCTGTGAATCGATGAACACTTCGAATCGGTGGAGTCGAATGCTCCTTAGGTCTTACTAACACCATGCTTCGAATCATTTTTGATGGACTCGAGGGAATGGATTCGAGGTTAGACTCTGTATCAATGCAAGCTGGAGTTCGAATCGATTCCAGTACTCTAGCTTATGGTTTCGAACTCGCTGCTTCGAACCGCTCCGATGGCTTCACTTGTTGCTACCGGTTATACTCACCGGGATACGAATCGCCACAGAACCCCTATAAATACTGAGGCCTCATTCACTTTTCATTTTTTACTTTTTATCTTCGTCTTCCTGTGTCTTCGAACCCATCTCGATCTTTCAAGAACCAGGTTGAACTATTCTCCTTCCTTCGAGTCGAGGTGATATCCAACTTCTCTCGAATCGATTTATACATTCAGATAGACGAAATTTTTTAGATTCGAAGATTCAAAAAACAAACCTTTCCATCGTGTTTCATTCGTTTTGATCTTGGCTGGCCGGAGAAGGAACACGGATGGGTCCTTCGTATCAATCGTTTGCGATCGATTCGAACATCTTGCCTATGCGATCGATACGAAGCTTAAGTCTTTCATCTGTCTTTTGCTGCTGGTGATCAATTCGATACCTCTATTGACGATGGATGCGATGCTTGAGTTGCTAATCGATATGAAGGGTTCCGGTTACCATCGATTCGAATTGTATCGATTCGGAGTTGATTCGAAGTTCCGTCTCTTCGGTCTATTCGAACCATTGAAATCTGGCCCCGATCGATTCAAAGGATTATCTTTTCGATCGATTCGAAGTATTATCTCTTCGATCGATTCGACGTGACTTATATGGATACATAACTTTCGCATATTTAGCGGCATGATTCCGACGAGCTTTATCTCTGCATATCTGGACTGAACTTTTATTGTGCATACTTGACTGCCCTTCGAATCTCGTCGATGGAACTATAACTTAACACTGTGACAACAAACTTTAACTTGAATCAACTGTCAACATCGAGATGGTTCGGTGATGGCGGTCAGCGACGACGGTCATCTCGACCGGATCTCTGATGTCTTCGCTGTCTGCAAATTTTCTCTAACTCCGTAGAATTTTTCTAAGTAATCCACCACACATACTTCACACTGGGAATGAATGGGTTTTTTATGTATTTAATGTTGCTTTCGGATGAGTTAGTTAGTTATGGAATCTTCGAGCTCCCAACAACAAGAAGTACAGAGTCCGCCTCCTTTAGAAATACTTGAAATCCCTAACATTCCTCCCGAAGTAGTTGGTCCGGCTCCGGACGAAGTGCCAAAAGCCATATTTATCGATGATCCTATCGACTCCGTTTCGTCCAGTATTTCTGAAGCCTTACTGGGCCGGATCTGCTTGAAACATAACTTATCCCCGGACGACGTTTTGCTACCGGGCGTTGATGACAGACCTCACAACCCGCCCGAGGGGTATACTGCTTTCTATCGTCACGCCTGTGCGGCTGGAACTCTCCCTCCATTTAACCAATATATCAGGGAGATGTTATCGTTCATTGGAATCGCCCCCTCACAACTTCATCCCAATGGACACGCATTGCTGAACAGTGTTTTTGTCCTGTTTATGGATCATCTCTTTCGTCCGCCAAGGCCAACCGAGATTAGACACATATTTAACTTTAAGAGCAGGGGCGATAGCCCATCTTTCAACTTTTTGGAAGCAGTTAGAAACTGCCAGATCGTGACGGGAGCCTGGACCAAACTTAGTTATTTTAAAAATGAATGGTTTTTTGTTCGATGCCCCTCAGGGTTCGCTAGGCGATGGCTGTCTAGACGTAAGTGTCGTAAATCGCACAAGCCTTTTTTAACAGTCGTTATCAATACTTGTACTAATATCAGGTGTTCTTCTTGTAGCTATCATCTCAAGGCCTGACGGTGGATATTACAAAGGCATTATCCGAAGTTTACAAGAGGTCCCGAGTGATTTGCGGTACATCGACTCGGTGTTAACTGATGATAACTTAAGGACACTGGGTTTAACTGAGTTAAACCAGAGCATTGTTATCGAGGGGTTGGCGAAACCGGCGTCGAAGACAAAGAAGAGAACAGTGAAAAGAAAATCCGGCATAATAATAAGAGAAATGAGCGATGATGAGAGAACGCCCACTGATACCGAGTTAGAGGCTGATCTTTCCCGAATAGAGCAAAAGAGGAAAGGCAAGGCTGTTGTCCCTAAACTTAAGAGACGGAAGTCTGTAGTCGTATCTCGTTCGATCCCCGGAACTACTACCTCTGACGCTGCTCCTTGTCAATCAGGAAACGCTTTTATAGGACTGGATGCCATTCCCATCCCGGAATACGTATCTCTCCACCATGAGTCTGGGTTGGATGAACTTCGGGAAGCGTTAGAAATAAGCGAGCCTTTACCTGTTAGTGCAGTCGACACTTCTGGTTGGTCGGGGGCTTTGCACATTTGCATACACTTTCATAACACTACACGACTTCCGCACAAATCGTATTGCTTTTGCCTGGTATTTAACTGAATTGCTTCTCTTTTTCAGGTGCTATGTCTGCCCGTCAATCTACACTAGACAAACTCTGAAGAGTGCATCACCCTTCGTCTTATTATGAATCTTGACGTGGAGACTCCGATCGCGATCGTGAACGGAGGCATCATGGCCAGGAATGCAAGGGATCATCATCGTAGTTACTCTAGTCAGGAGCGATCAGACAGAGATTGGAGATACCGCTCCCCTTCTCGTTCTCCTCTGCCACCTCGAAGCCATATTCAGGTATCTGAGCCTCTGCGAATCAACCGTCTTTGCAGATTTCGAGGCTCGAGCTACATCATTCTAGAACTGAGGTTGTTACGACCACGGCTGCGGAGGAGGCCCCTATTGAACCATCTGGTGAAGGGGCTATCAGACTTGCTCAATTGAAGAGGGACTTCCCGGAGATTTGCTTCGACGCTTGTATTTTTCCTCCTAATCGTAAAAGAATTCCCGAAGACGCCGTGACCACAGCACTTAGCTATACCCGCGATTTCTTTGCTCAGTACAAAGAATGGTATAAGGCGGTTGTTAAAGCTTCAAAACTAGCCTTCATCGGGCCAAAATTATCGAGAAACTGGAAGCCGATTTGGCTCAGAAGAACCGTATTGTCGATATACTTCAATCTGAGGCGGAATCCTCCCGTAAGGCCGAAGTTGAGTCGCTAAAAAAGGTTGATGAGACATTAGTTGAGATGACAAAGATGCAACATGCACATTGCACTTTAGTTGAAGACTTGGGCCATCGATAGAAAATTATTGAGGCCGAGCGGGATGCGGTAGCCAAAGAACTAGAGGAATTAAAGACTAAGTTTGTCGATATAAACAAGGAAAAAGATGATGCTAATACGGCCGCACAAGAAGCGTGTGAACAAGCTGTGTCTCTTCGAGCTGAGCGTGATGCGGCAGTCGCAAGGGTTAAGGAGGTTGAAACGGAAGTGGAGGAGAAAATCCAGGCAGAGAGGTTCAAGATGGAGGCCGAATTTGACGAACTCTTGGACACATATAATGCCAACGTGTTAGAGCATAGAAATCTCTCCTGGCTAGGAGACTACTCGATGCTTCTCTACAATGCCTGGAAGAAATTAGTGGAGAACAGGAGGATGTCTTGCCCAGATGGAGTATTAGATGAGTTTGAGCTCGAGTCACGTCTGCTTAGCGAGGATGAGAGGAGAACTCTTCACGATGCGATAATTTCTGTTGAAAAAGAAAAACTGGGCATCCATCAAACGGAGATCGGCGAAGGTTCGGGTGTCGTGCATCATAGTGAGAATATCGAAGTCCCTATCCCGATTTCGTCCGAAGTTATCGCCGCGGTTGACCCACAAGTTATTCCTGCTTACAATCCGGACCAACCGGGATTATCTTCTGGTAAGACTGCCGTCTCCGAGCTTATTCAAGCTCCAAGACAAGGTAAGGAAGGTACTTTGATTATTTCCCTCATGTCTTAAAGTATCGACTTTTTGAGAGAATTTACTGGACTGATTACTTTTGCTCTCCTTTGTGCAGTGACTGAGAGTGCCACACTCATGCCCCCAGTTCCTCCGGTCCTATATCCTACGCATGGAGTTATTGTCACCGAAGCGATTTCAACTGCCGCCATGGCCGGTGATATTGGAGAGGGGATCTCGATGTCATTCGATGCTCAAATGATAGAAGAGCTACTTGGTCACTCTCTTGACCCCATTCCTGATCCTTCATTTGCGATGAGTGGAGCTTCCCCAATTTTTAGTTCTGTCATGACGACCACCAGCGTATCCAACGCAGCTCAGTTATCTCGAGAAGAAGAGATTTTAGCTGAGATAAGCGCTGAGATGGCTACGATGACGACAGTCGGTGGTTCTAGAAGCGACACTGCTCCCTCAAGCCTATCCTCTCTAATGGTGATCTCTCCCGGTGGCACGGTAACTATCTCGAGTGTTGCTGAACAAACACCTGTCACCGCTCCCATGCCTTCAGTTCGTCCTCCTAAAAGGATCTCTGTCCCCTCCAGCTCTGAGAAAGATGTTGATATTATGCCAGATCCGGAGGATGTTCCATAGAAGGGCAAAAAGTCTCGTAGGAAGCCGAGTAGTGGGTCCAGCGGCTCGACTCCAAAGAAGAAGCCCCGGAAGAAGAAGGAGTGAGCTTCTTGTTTTATCATGTAGTTGTGAATAGCAATTCTTTTGCCTCTTCTTTTGTTCTTTTAGAGCCATGTATATGTGTGGATTCGGCCTCCACTTAATTGGAACCTTTTGACTTGCCATGTAATCAAACCTGTTTTTGTTGGTTAATGGAATGGGAAGTTGCTTTTTTCTTTTACTTAAGTGTTTTGCAGTGTTTGTTTTTTTTTATCTGCCAAGTATGAAAACATAATTTCGTGTCATGATTTGATGAATGAGTTGAACTCTGGACATAGTATCACTTTGATTAGTGATTAACACTTAGCTTTTTTGCCCCAAGTCTCGGGGAACAACATTTGTATTTTGGTGGTTGATCGCATTTATTACAAATCTTAAGCACATGTCCACATTCTGGGGACTTAAGATAATTTGAGATCGATAATCCGGTTCGCACTCCGGGAATTTGAGAGTTATCGATATTTGTAACACGGTTCGTGCTCTGGGAACCTAGAATTGATGTTTATACTCCGCTTCATGCTCCGGGAACTTGGAGTTAGTGTTGATATTTCGGTTCGCACTCCGGGAACTTCGACATAGTGTTTTGTGCCTTAATTCGCACTCTAGGGATTCGGAGGTAGCATGTATGCTTTGGTCCGCACTCCGGGAACTCGTGATCTATGTTTATACTCCATTCATGCTCAGAGAAGTTGGAGTTAGCATGGATGCTTCGATTCACGCTCCGGGAACGGTGGATTTGATGTTTATACTCCAATTCACGCTCTGGGAATTTGGAGTCCGTTCGCGCTCTGGGAACGAGTTATTGGATGTTTATACTCCAATTCGCGCTCTGGGAAGTCGGAGTCCGTTCGCACTCTGGGAACGAATTATTGAATGTTTATACTCCAATTCGCACTCTGGGAAGTTGGAATCCGTTCACACTCCGGGAACGAATTGTTGAATGTTTATACTCTAATTCGCACTCTGGGAAGTTGGAGTCCGTTCACACTCCGGGAACGAGTTGCTGGATGTTTATACTCCAATTCACACTCTGGGAAGTTGGAGTCCGTTCGCACTCTGGGAACGAATTGTTGAATGTTTATACTCCAATTCGCACTCTGGGAAGTTGGAGTCCGTTCACACTCCAGGAACGAGTTGCTGGATATTTATACTCCAATTCACACTCTGGGAAGTTGGAGTTAGTAAAAGGATTGTCGTGTATCAATCCTTGTAAATGCTGGTGTAGTGTTCTGCCCCCGAGCTTGGGTTTCACTTAGTGAGTGACCGGTCGTATCACAGTCACTCCCTATTTGAATAAATCCCACTGCGTGATGGAACTTAGCTCTCCGTGCATCATGATATTATACGTCATTTTCAGTGAATCACAACTTTTGGCTCGAAGGGATGGTATTTTATTGCTGAAATAAAAGAAATATGGCAAAATCAGTTTCCTTATTACAAGTTCAAACTTCGAAATGCAAAAATAAAATGCTAAGGAAGAAATCGACTAAAAATAGATAAATAAAGCCTGTCATGTGTAGTAGTGACGGAGACTTTCGCTATTCCAATCTCTCGGTAAAGTAAGACCGTCAATGGTTGACAACTTGAACGTGCCATCTCTTAGCTTTTGTGAAATCACATACGGCCCTTCCTAATTTGGCTTCATGTGCGACGGGACCGGATAAATTCTCTTGAGTACGAGATCGCCGGGTTCAAAGGTTCGCGGTCAGACCTTGGCATTGTATATTCGAGCGACTCGACCCCGATATGCGGCTGCCCTCAAATCGGCTTCTTCACGCTTCTCATCAAGTAGATCCAGAGATTCATCAAGTAATATGGCATTCGTTTTCGGATCATAATATGTCACACGATGAGAGTGAACTTCCAATTCGACCGGAATAACGACTTCAGAGCCATAGGATAGAGAAAACGGAGTGTGTCCGATTGTAGTCTTGTGAGTCGGTCGGTAAGCCCATCAAGCCATAGGCAGTTCGTCAATCCACTTGCCCACGGCTTTTCCAGTGTTTCTTCAAAATAGACTTGATAACCTTATTAACGGCTTCAACTTGACCATTTTCTTGAGGGTGTGCTACTGCAGAGAATTTCTTGTGGATGTGAAATCGTTGATAGAAGTTCTTGAATTCAACACTGTCGAATTGGGCTCCATTATCGATGATAATAGTATGCGGGAGACCAAACCGACAGATGATGTTGCGTACCACAAAGTTGATTGCTTTCGTTTTCGTAATTGTTGCAAGAGGTTCAGCTTCAGCCCATTTGGTGAAGTACTCAACTGCGACGATGGCGTACTTCGCGCCACCTTTAGCTAAAGGCAATGCACCAATTATATCAACTCCCCATATTGCAAATGGCCATGGGCTGACCATTTGGGTTATCTCAATAGGTGGAGCTCTGGGAATACGAGCATGTTTTTGGCATTTATCACACTTTTTGGCATAGTCCATAGCATCGCGATTTATGGTAGGCCAATAATATCCATATCGGAGTATTTTCTTGGCAAGTGCTTGCCCCCCAGTGTGATCGCCACATTCTCCTTCGTGCACATCGTGTAACACTCGTTTGACTTCGTCGTGTGCGATACACCGGAGAAGAGGAACAGAATATCCCCTTCGATACATAACTTCATTCTGAATGACAAATCGTGAAGCTTTTCGAAGAATTTGTCTTTTCTCACTTCGTCGTTCGGGCAATATGCCACGCTCAATGTAGTCTTGGTAGGGGGTCTTCCATGATTCCCTACGGGGAGTAGCTTCAAATGTGAATTCCTTCTCTGCTCGATCAATGCTCGGAGAGGATAAAGTTTCGACAGGAACGAGTCTCAAGTGTTGGGCTTCGCCTGTGCTTGCCAACTTTGCCAACGAATCGGCTTTCTGATTGTGCTCTCGGGGTACGTAGAAAATGGTATAATAATCGAACTGACTAAGCACTTCCCGAACTCGGGCCAGGTAAGCGGCTAGTCTTCGATCTTTGGCCTGGTATTTACCCCGAACTTGGCATACTACCAACTGGGAATCACAGTAAATTTCCACAGCGATAATTCTTAGGTCACAGGCTAACTTCAACCCAGTAAGCAAAGCTTCATATTCGGCTTCATTATTGGTTGCACGGAAATCAAACTTCAAAGCGTAGCATATGGATCGGCCCTCGAGGGTTTCAAGCACTATCCCTGCGCCCGAGCACCGATCGTTGGATGCATCATCAATATATAGCTTCCATATGTATTCGGGGGATTTACTAGTTTCAGGTAAGTCTTCAGGAGTAGTGAATTCGGCAATGAAATCTGCTAGGACTTGACCGTGTATGGCTCGTCTCGGAGTATATGTGATGTCAAATTGACTCGGTTCAATGTTCCATTTTAGTAACCTGCCAGACGTCTCAGGTCGTGTGAGGACTTGTCGTAACGGCTGATCGGTGTACACGGTGATGGGATGAGCCTGAAAACATGGATGGAGCTTCCTCAAGATGATGACTAGGCAGTATGCCAATTTTTCTAACCTTGGATAATTTCTCTCGGCTCTGGTTAACCGTTTGCTAACATAATAGAATGGTTTCTGTACTCGGTCTTCCTCCCGAATTAACGCAGCACTGATTGCGTTTTCAGACACGGACAGATAGAGGTATAACTGTTCATGATCAATAGGTTTTGAAAGAATCGGCGGTGTGGGAAGATGCTGAATTAGTGATTGAAATGCGCCCTCACATTCCGTAGTCCATTCGAAATTTCGTTTTCCTTTTCGGATCAGGTCGAAGAAGGGTATGCATTTGTCAGTTGACTTCGAGATGAACCTGCTCAGTGCTGCAACCTTTCCATTAAGGCTTTGAACCTGTTTTATGGTCCTTGGAGTTTGAAGATTCCTGATCACCCAAATCTTTTCGGGGTTGGCCTCTATTCCTCGGGCGTTGGCGATGAACCCAAGGAATTT
Source organism: Allium cepa (assembly GCA_030765085.1). Lineage (NCBI taxonomy): Eukaryota > Viridiplantae > Streptophyta > Magnoliopsida > Asparagales > Amaryllidaceae > Allium > Allium cepa. The sequence goes on along the minus strand of CM060940.1, from coordinate 139,770,168 downwards.
TCCGGATGCGATTCCAAAATGACATTTTAGCGGATTAAGCTTCATCCCGTATCTCCGGAGGACATTGAACGTCGACTTTAAGTCTTTGACGTGATCAGTGGAGTATCATGATTTTACCAACATATCATCTACATAAACTTCCATAGTTTTCCCGATCTGGTCGGCAAACATTCGATTGACTAAGCGTTGGTAAGTTGCTCCGGCATTCTTTAATCCAAAAGGCATGACCTTGTAGCAGTATAGCCCCAGGTCAGTTACAAAGCTCGTATGTTCTTGGTCGGGCACATGCATGGGTATCTGATTGTAACCAGAATAAGCATCCATGAAAGATAATAATTCGTGCCCGGCCGTTGAATCCACAAGTTGATCGATTCGGGGAAGTGGAAAGCTGTTTTTCGAACAAGCCTTATTTAAGTCAGAGTAATCGATGCACGTTCTCCATTTCCCATTCGGTTTTTGGACAAGTACAGGGTTGGATACCCACTCCGGGTACAAAGCATCCTGGATAAACCCATCCGCTCTTAGCTTATCAACTTCTTCTTTGAGGGCGGCAGATCTCTCTGGATCCATACCGCGTCTCTTTTGTTTGACCGGGATATATCGTGGGTCAATATTCAAGGTGTGGCTCGCAATATCCGGCGAGATTCCACACATATCAGAGTGCGTCCAAGCGAATACGTCTAGATTTGCTTGGAGAAATTCGACCAATTCCCGTTGCGCTTGTCGGTTTATTTGAGACCCAATTTTTAACATTTTTGAATCATCATCATCATTAACTGGAATGTCAATTGTCAGCTCGGCGGGGGAAGCTTGACTTTCTTTAGATTCATCATTACCTTTGGTGTCTCTGGGGTCTAGATCCTTCTGGAATTGGTCGTGGTGCCCGGGCCGAGGCCCAGGCACTAATTGTCAATCATCGGCGAATCGGACGCAGAGAGATTCCTCCACGCCTTTTCCTTTCTCCTTTCTCTGCGCTTCTCGCAGTTCGGCAACATAGCAGGCTCTTCCAACAGCCTGATCTCCCTGAATGACCTCAATCCCACGATCAGTGGGAAATTTCAAAGTTAAACACCACGGGGCAATCGCTGCCCTGAATTCGGCAAGGGCCGGTCGGCCCAAAAAAGCATTGTATAGAGAGTGGATATCTAGGACAACAAATTGTAACATTCGGACTCTTCGGTGTTCTCCAACTCCCAACTCCACTGGCAACTCCACCACTCCAGTGGGTATATTAGCACTTCCATCGAAGCCATGGATTCTAGATTGACAAGGCTTTAAATCTTTGGCCTCCATCTTCATTTGATCATATGCTCTCTTAAACAAGATATTTACTGAACTCCCACTGTCCACCAGGATCCTCTTCATCCAAGCAGGACCAACCTGGGCAGATATGACTAGTGGGTCTATAGTTGGGGCTTTGACCTTATCAGCATCTCGGTTTCCAAAAATACGATGTCATCTGTCATCGTCCTCTGTTGTTTGGCCGGAGCCCCTTCATCAAGTGTACTGCAACTCTCGAAATTCACATGCCTGATCGAATTGGCGTATGATTCCATTTCCCTCCAGCTTCGGTCCACTGGATGAGGACCACCACTAATTGTATTTATGACCAATCTCCCGCCTATACGAGCGGGATCCTCCTGTCTCTCTTGGTTTTGTGCACGATTTTGGTTGGATGGGCCCACACCACCGGCCTGTGGTGCCCGCACAAATTGATCTAACTTCCTTTCCCTGATCAATTTTTCAATAAGATCTTGCAAATGCCTGCAATCATTGGTATTGTGTCCGTAACTTTCATGGAATCTACAGAACTTCCCCGTTTGAATCTGTCTCTCCGACAACGGCTTCGGAGTCGGCTTCTTATATTGCATCGCATTACAAGTTTGTAGATACACGTTTTCCAGTGACGTATTCAGTGGTGTATAGCTTTCAAACACTTGCGCCCTACGCCGCGGGCCATGATTCTGATCTTGCTTCTTATTTCTATTATCGCCGTTCCTCGGCTGGGTTTTCTTGTTTTGAATATTCAATTGTACTTTTCCAGAGCTCTCCCCTGACTGTTTAACTGCCACATTGCTTTGAATTCCTTCATTGCGGGGTCTCGCATCGTCCTACTTCCTAGATTGTTTCGCATCCACACGCCTTAAGAATTGGGCGGCTTTGGAGTAGAAACAATCCAACAATGCGGGAGGTTTCCCAGCTAGCCAATTTCCAAATTCAGAGTCTGGGTCAATTCCCTTAGTCAAGGCCATCAGGATTGAATTATCATTGGGGTTAGTGATCTCTGTACAAGCGGCATTTAATCTTTCCAAATATCGTCTGAGTGTCTCTCCTGGAGCTTGAGTGGCACTAGATAAAGTATTTACGTCTTTAGGCCTGGCAATGTGCATACGGAACTGTTCAACAAATTTAGTAGTCAATTGGTCAAATGAAGAGATAGATCGTGGTGGTAATCGTGTAAACCACATCACCACAATTCCCCCTAAAGAAATGGAAAAACTACGGCATTTTACTACATCATCAGCTCTTGCAGCAGTCATCGACCATTCATATTTCAGAATATGTTGGTTAGGGTTGGAATTTCCTTCATACATGGGGAGAGTCGGCATCCTGAATCGCCGAGGAGGTTCAGCATATAATATGTCATCAGTGAACGGAGTATGACTTTGGAAGATTCCCCAATCGTCATTTGTTAAGCCCTGACTTTCGCGGATCATTTGGCGTACCATAGCTGAGAGGTCAGGTGTTGCTATATTCGGAGGGTGGCGAGCCAAAGTGTGGTCGGGTTCCACAGTGCAAGGTAGGATCGGGCGCTGTCGACGATGCATGTCTCGCCTCCTTGGCTCGGTGTCCTCTGGGACATATGGTCCCGGAGTATGTTCCTGCTGGTGGTAGTTCTGATTGGAGTGATTTCGGGTATCAACTCCTATGTCAACTGCAGTGGCGGTGGCTTGGTTATCCGTAGTGTGTTATGGAACAGTGCCTCCTCGTGAGGAGGGTCCTGTATGAAAACTGGCAGAAGGGCCAACTCTTATCTGCCCAACAGTTAATGCTTGTTGGTGACCAGCAGTATGCGCATGGCTTCCGTCTAGCCTGGGACGGGTAGATCTGCCGCTGTAATCAGATGAGGCAGAGCTTTCAGTGGAGGAATGAGGGGCGTGGTCCCTTCTGGATCTTCTACGCCTTTGGCGGTTCAGTTGATTAGTCAACTCAACATTGGCCCGTAATTGTTCAGCCAGCTGTTGTCGACTTTGGGTTAGTTCCTGGAGTAATGTTTGGAACTCTTGTCGAGTGACCTGACCTGATGGATCTGAATGCCCGGTATCATCTTGATTGGGTGGAGGCAATTGCGTGGGATTTTGTCTATCTCGACCTTCTTAGCCAACGGCAGTAGAAGTGGTTCTCGTGCTAACCATCTTGAGGTGTAGAATCCTTTCCTAGATTTTGCTAAATCTTAATGGTATGGAAGGAGTCTGAAATTGAAGTCTGGATTTCTCTCTTAGATTTATGCAATCCGATATCGATGACAAATCCAATGAGCAGGAGAAAACCTGGGTTTTCTCGGTGAAAGCACCAAAGTGTTTGCATCAAAATTGGGCAACACCCTTCGGAAGTTTTTGAAGAGATAATAAATGAAGAAACTAAATTGAAAATGAGGATTATCTAACAAAAACTCCAAATCACAGAAAAGTAAATTGCACGGAAGACAGTAATTTAGAGTGGTTCGACGTTTTGCCTACGTCCACTATGAAGTTTTATCACTTTATTGCTTAATACTTGAAGGTTACAAGTGTTTTAGAGCGAAATACAACAGATAATAGACTTAAATTCGAAATCAATGGCAGTAATGACGATATGGAGTGATTCTGGCAGCGTCCGGGCGTGCTTTATCTCTAGAAATTCTCCGATCCCCTTTCTGAATGTCCAAGGGCTCTATTTATAGGTGTAGGAGGCTGATATTTCGCCTAAAATCCGGGGAGACCGCTTCTGGCACGTGAGGGGGGCCCACATGCCCGGCCTCAGGATATCCGGGCCCACTTTAGGATCGATTCGAACTCTAGTTCGAGTCGATTAAATAAGTGTCCAATCGAGCTGAAATTTGGTGTGGACATTCTTCAACATGCATGCAAGCTCCTGTGAAAATTTCGTAGCATTTGGACTTGTAGATCTCGAGTTATGATCGATTCAAGATTGCATTTTCGGTTGTCATGCTTGGTTCGAATCGATCCCCATCGAATCGATAGGGTCGAATCGATGGCTGGTTCATGTGAACGATGACGTGGTGCGTGCACTTCTCGGGTCGATCCATCTTTTTCTCCGAGTTTACTGGGTCGCCTCCATGGTCTTAACCGCCTTGACTTAGTGGATTCGAGGTAGTGGGTTTGAAGATGTGTCCCTTCGAATCGATCGAATGGATGTTCCTTCGCATCGATCAGGGTATACGATAGTTGATCGATACGAAGACTTCCCAACTGAATGGTTTCGAGGCCAGTCACGGGATGGAGTCGAAGTGAGGTTACGGGATGGATTCGAAGTAAGGTTACAGGATGGAGTCGAAGTGAGGTTACAAGATGGATTCGGAGTGAATCATCTGCATGGATTCGAAGTACTCTGCCCTACTGGATTCGAAGGTCTTCATCCAGAAGGATACGAAGCGAAGTAGCCCCATGGATTCGAAGCATCTTGCCTTGAGGGATTCGAAGTAGGGGACGTTTGATGGGTTCGAACCACAGCTTGGTTCTATGGATTCGAACATGGGGCCTGCTCTGATGGATTCGAACCTAAAGCTATTCCCTCCACTCTTCATTGGCGATAATTTGAGCATACGAACTCGGATTGACTTGAGATTTGAGATGCTGACTTTTACGATCTTTCTCGTCATGTCCCATCAATTGTAGCTCAATCTGGACTCGGAAAAAATCCAGCGATATCCATAATGAAGCATATATGACCAATCTTTGAGATGAACTGTCCTATGTTTTCAATCGATCTTTTGGTATCACGGCTTTGCCAAAAAGCGGGATAACACCGATTACTTTCCGTCTCATGTTATGTCATTTATTTTACTTAGTCGGCTGGACTCCCCTATCTACTCGAAGTAAACTATAGCTACATACATGTGTGCATGTATATATATATACATACATACATATAGACACACCCCTTGGACTAAGATACTATCTCGCTAACCCATAACCCCATCACCTCGCCAAGATCCATCATTAACACATTACCACCTCCTCGTCATCATGCATACCAAGTGACTCCCATAACGTGTAATAACGACATCATAATTGTTAGCTATATTCTATCCATTTTCAAAGATTTCCATAAAGGGTTATTTAGCCTCGCCCCAATCAAAAAATCTAACAAACAACTGTGGCAGTGTATGACCTAAATGTGATATACACTAGTAGGAGGCGTAGCCATTTAGGCGTGACATTTGTCTTTCCACTGACCACTGAGGACTGATGACATTCTCGATCTATGTGCAACTTCTACTCACTAAGATGGTACTAGACACACATTGACATATCATCGAGCCTTACTCATCTTCCCGTTTAGATTGCCTAATGCAATCAAGGTTATACTCACTTATTACTTAATATAAAAGGTTGAAGTAGACTTTAATTGCCCTTTGACACTTCAACCAAAGAGAACCTTCCTACTTAAGTATCCCACACCTATACACGAACGTATATAACTCCATGGGTCCTACTATTGGATATGTCTCACATCAGTATAATGTATACACAACTGCTGGTAGCCCCATGCGATGGGTAGCTTCTATTGTGCAACACTACTTACCTAGCATTCCAACCTATTTTAAGGACTATTTCATTCTCATCTGATCTAAGTTATTTACTAACTTAATAATTCCCACTCATCATAAATGCATACTTGAGGCCATGTATGTATGTATATATATTCATACTTGTTTAATTTTATGTCTCCAATGTCCAACTATTAATAGTATTCCTTTGCTTTTTCGTGTGTTTGCTTCTTATTCCATTTATATCAATTAATTTCATTTACCACTTTCTTTAAAAGATCCAAATATCTTTTCCTATTTAATTTTTCATGCCTTACTAAATTTCTATTTCTATTCCTTTTAACCTTTACTACCTCCCTTGTTTAGAGGACTTCCCATACCCTTTTTATTTAAATTATTACTTGCATAACTTTTTATTGTTTATTATTCGATTAATGTCTTTCCTCTATTGCACATACATTAACTTTTCGATTAAACCGTTATTATCATCACATTTTAATTCATTCATTCATCCCTAAGATTTTCTACGTTTTAATGTTTTGGAATTGCATCTCCCTCAAAAGGAAAGGTTGACACAATAAATCTCTATATTTTATCTAAAAAGGGAATTATGTTATGTTTGGAATTAAAAGAAATTATATTTCATAGTTATTCAAACAAACAGTATATTATATGATAAATATCCCTATTTGATTCATCTCTTTCCTTTAGGCGTATTTCTTGTTATTTCAAATGATACATTTTTATTTATAAAATTTAAATTTGATAATCTATAGAAATTTACATTGCAACATCTTATATTCCAATGAATTAAAATATTACTTAAATCCCGATAATTTTTCGTGATAACTTTCAAATCTACATTTTACTTGCGTAAGTCATTTAATTTACAAATTTGAAAATTTTACATAATTTATCAAATTCAAGGATACCCAATATTTTCTGGTTTCAAGTAAATGAAATATTAAATTTAAATTATTAATCACAGAATATGTAGGCAAGGTTTTAGATTTAATTACACACATACAATTGTGCCTACAACTCCAAATAATTAAATTCAGGCATACAAGGAACATATTTACAATGGAATAAATCCGATATTATATGAAAGTATATAGTTTTTCCACTTACCTTTTTAGCTTTTCAAATCAACACATCTAATCTGTTATTCCATTTTGACCCCCTTTATTTTCCTATTTGAATTAATGTACCAAAAAGCATTCATATATCTATCAGAATGTATATCTAAGAAGAGATTTGGATTTAATTTGGATTTTAGATTTAAACTTATAATTTACCTTGGTTTTGACTATTTAATTCAACCATATCCTTTTTCTAAATTATCCACTGCCATTCTCCACTTGTATATATATTTATATAATCTATAATTTTATTTAGAATTAAGAATTTATGGAGGAAGAAAATGGTAGAGCTTCGCCGTTGCTTTGAAAAATATGAGAAGAAAAGTGAGAGGTTAGTCCCATATTTATATGTTTTAATGCAGCCATTAGATTCTTTTATTTAGATCAAGGCCATTTGACAACATCAAAATCTTACATTTGATGATCCAACCGGTTGATTGGCCAAAGTTAGGGTCGACCGATCATATTTAATTATAGTAATTAATTGCACATGTTTTATTTTATTTATTTGTTTTTGTTTTCAACTGATCAAGATAATTTATTTCCATCTTAACTTTTCTTAAATCTTAAGCAACTATTAACGTTAATTAATTTCTATTAATTACTTTTTATTTCCTTATATATATAATTATTTCTGACTTGATTTATTCAAACGTTAATAATATTTTTTTTTGAACTCTGATCGAAAATTTTCATATATGAAAATTGATCGTAAAATCACCACAAACCCAATGGTGCAAGTTTCTTAGTCAAACTTTTATGTTTGTAAAAATACCATTTTCGATGTCAATAATTATTAATTAGTTAATTTTTAATTATTTATCGTTAAAGTTATGCAGTGTTACACAGTTGCGGCCAATGGATCACATCCCTTCGTATACAGTTATCAAAATCATATTTGGATAATGTACTTGGAATCTATTTTGGATTAGTGCATCGTACCATATCATAGAGTCAATACTCTTTGTGGTTTAATTCAACAAATGATGACTATTTATTCTTGATAATGACAAGTAATTCATAGTTTCTCTTTAATGTTAAGGAACATTCATTAGACATTCTAATGTATTATGTTTATTTAGGTTTGGTTAATTTTATTTCATACCTTACAATCAGTTTTATCCTTGGATCATATCCAAATCCATTTTATGCCAATAATTTCTTAAAGAAATTCCTTTGTTAAGAAGTTGGTATTTCCTGAAATAACAGTTGTTCTCAGTGCAACGGAATGGGAATTTACAAATGTTTAATGAATTGCCTTATATAAAACTGATTTTGCATTAGTTCACAATATATTTATGTTTACAACATAAATTAGTCATCTAATGACCATCGTTTCCAAAATTCTCTTGGGACGATTCGTACAATATCTATTATGTACAATAATTTCGTGAAGTCTTTCAACTTATACAACCTGCCAACTGCTTAGCCTAGGATATATAGGGGTTTCTTATAAACCCATATCTCATATGGTTTTGTAAACTATTCTTTGGATGGTATTAATTTTTACCTTTTGTATAACTCTCAATACACACCTTGTCGAAAGAGTTTAACTCAACTTCGCCCATTGTTAATCATGCTTTGTCCAACAAAGTTAGATTTCCCCTTATTAATACATCATTATGTATTACAGGAAAGAGTGATCTTTAAGACCAAATCTTTATTCATACTGGGTATATACATAGCTCTTTCCTATATACTTACCTATTCGATAAAATTGAATCAGTTCTATTGCATGTCATTTTATTTACTTTCGCTTTATATTCCATGAGCTTATCATTGACCTATATGTGCATATCAAATACACATGTCCGTGTCTGTGATAATTCACCAGTGAATATGACGAAGTGTATAAAACTGTTTGGGTATTAATGGACTTACGATTGCATACATCCACATATATCAATCTAAAAGTTCACCAACTCTTATGACGCTTCATTAAATGTGTGCATAGCCCTTAATTGCTTGAGATATAGTTAACCGGTACGATATGATTCATAATCATATAATGAAAATTATTTCTTAATACTATGGCTTAGTCTATAATTCCAAAATAGATGTAAATAATTTTAGATACTTTAGAATTTTCAATGCATTACTTTTGTTTTGAAAACTAATAAAATATTGGAGTTTTATTTCATAAAAAATATTTATAATATTTACGTTAAATATAGTTATATCTATTTTTCAGTCAACACCAAAAAATAGTCATTATTTCATAAATAATGTTCGATATGTTTTACACAAATAATTTTTGTAGTTTGATGCAATTAATAAGTGCTACATGACATGCTCCCACTATTTCCGCCATTACTGTAATAGTGGACTAAATTCAAAGATCCATTATTCATTTAATATAGATTATTTATTTCATATACTATAAATAGCTTACAATAGAGAGTTCTTTGATCAAATATCTTGAACTTAGAGAAACAAACTCATAGAAAACAATTTTCTATATGGAAATACATTTAGAAATAGAAATCATATTTCTTATTCTAACGTTAAGTATCGATTATTATTATTACAATTCTCATTTCGACGTTTCTTTATGAACCAGAAGTGACCATTCACTCTCTTCATCCCAATTGTGCCATAAATCACATATACTCTTGTACACTCATTTTTCTTTCTAAATGGTCAAACCATTCAAAAGAAAACCTTACTACAACATACAATGAACTCTTTACAAAAGTGCACTTGATCATCCTTAATATTTAAGGACATCAAATATGTTGTACTTTGCGTAAACTCATCAAACTGATATTTCAATGATTGAATTGTTATATCTTTCTTGTAGTTTTTGGTTTTGTTTTACATTTAACACAATATGATCCTTTTGTAATCAATTATAAAGGCTCGTATCCCCGTACCCTTTGAGTCGACAATATATCACACATGTCCAACTTAAATTGAATGGAAATACAAATCTTTAGGAGTGAAGAAGAAAAGGTAGAAGGAAACAGAAACAACAACTCAGTATCTCACAATCGCAGTGGAACAATATATCATAGATAATAACACATCTTTATACAAAAAGAACTATAACTGTTAATTATATATACCATCATCTAAGTACCACAATCAACAATTCAATCTGGACAGTTATAATAACTTGTCCTTACAAGTGCTGAATATACAACATACACACACAACGGAATAAAATCAAGTATGTGGAATGTGCCAGAGACTCCTCCAGCTCGTCTCCTAAGCTACATACATCCTAATCAGAATCTGTAATACTTGGTCCGACCCGAGCATTATAATAAAATAACATTCCAGGCAGTCTGGAAGACCAGCTTGAGAAAACACACTCAATTTGAATTATTACTGTTATCAAAATGTTTTGAAAAACAAAGGTATTTCGTAAGACCACATCGCACATAAACACGACGAGTTTTTACCCTACGATAACAAAAAAAATTATATCAAAATCATATGATATTATAATTGCGTTTATAGAAAATAAACTATAAAATAGCTGAAATGCTTACATCTCACGTTTCAGCATAGTTGGGAATATCCAAATCTGTACAGGCTCCTAGTGGACATGAGATTCCATACAATGACTGGGCTACTGAGATACCGTCCGCCACAGTACACTTCTAAAAAAAGGTACTGAGATCGTACCTAATGATCCCTACCACGTAGGACCGGCCTAACCCTTACTAGATAGTACCGAATATGCTATCGCCCCTGGTGTTCACACCCTATTGAGTGATCTCTTTTAGATGCACAACCATAGCCATGATTATAATATAATATATCCAAGGGTATCTAGAAAGATGATAACATACACTACTTTGGTGCGACCTACTTAGCCCTGCTGCATCTCCCATGTTTTAGTCATTCTCGGTTGATGAGGCTTGAGACTACGTTTAACTTTATAATAGCATTCATACTTAGAACGCTAACACTGCCTTCCAGGCAACAATGCAATGATAGAATTCATCTATACAAGTTGTTTTGGGTTTGAACAAACCGAATCTCCAGAATCACCACCTTCATTATCTTCACGATATCAAAATTCATAACGCACATATCAGATCAAAGTGGTTTTGGGATAATTAAATCAGATCCCGGTATCTTCGATATGATCAACCAATTTGGCTAAATTCGGTAGCCGGTTATTTAACTATCAAATAACATCTATAAGCAGTTACTAGGCCTTATTTTATAAATCTTCGAAATAATCATTTCAAACATCTTTACATAGATATCTATTCAAATTTCTTCAAGTATTCCAACATTTGAAGATAAATTCAAATCCTTATATCCTTAATGGGATATTTTCAAACAATATTAACACTTAGAAATATTTGCGTATAACCTTCCCTAGTCAAAACCTTCCCAAATCATTTTATTCCAATACTTAGAAATAATTTCTGAGTCCAACTTAGTATTTCATTACTTAGAAAAATTCCTATAAAAATCATTCTGCCGCTAAAATATCTCCTAACCTTTAATCTCAATACTTAGGAAAATATTATAAGTTCATTTTCCAAAATTATTTCTAATATCCATACTTAGGAAATATTCCGCACTTATCTCATAAATCTTCGGAATTCTATTAATTTCCTTCTTCAATTTCCAAACATTATCGATTATACTTATTTATAATCAAATTAACAATTTATAACTCCTTTAATGAATTCAAATTCATTTTAAGTTCTCGAGTCCAACTATTTTGGGAATTCCCCTAAATTTCCAGAAATCCAATTATAACATTTCATTTATACAATCACACCCGTTTAATAAAATCCGGTTTACAATCTCAAGAGCATTTACAAATAAATTCCAATTACTTACTTTTGAATTCTATGTATATATATGTATATAATAATAATTTCAAGATCCTGGTAAAATAGTTATTTAAAAATATCAAGCACTTTTAAAATAACGTAATAACTAATTCCAATTCATTTATAAAATTTCTAATCGATTTATAAAACTTGTTCAAAATCTTAGAATTCATTTCAACCAACTTAAATTTTTAAATAACTAATTTTCCAAAATATTTCAATGCTAAAACAGTTTTAAATTACATAGTTGAATAGTTAAAATCCTCTTTTGAAAAAAAAATTAACTTCTCGATTAAAATATATTTTAAAATTCCAATATAACCAATTCCAATTTATAAATCTCTCTCTCGATTCATAACACATCGACCACTTTTCCAATTTCATAACCTTTTCACATTCCAAAAATAGACGCAAACATTTCTTTTTAAATCGATTACCCCATCTCATTATAAATTCTCACCGTAAATTTATATTTCCAATTTATCAAATGATAATCATCTCACTTTATTTATAAACATTGTTTGTAAATTTTAAAATCTCATTCCCTAGCTTATACAGATTTACATTACAAAAATCTATTTATAAATTGATTTCTAATTAAAATCCCATTTGTAAATCTATTTCTTAAATAACCCAAACTATATTCCAAAACCAATCAAATCTCAATTTCTACTTCCATTTCGAAATTTTTTTAAAAATCTTTTTTAAAATCCATTATTTTAAAATCCTCAGTTTAAAATTCTCAAATTGAAACCTTTTTTACGAAATAGCTAATTAAATATCCAAAGTCCAATCATTTATTGTATCCAATTCAATTCCCTTTTATATAATTCCAAAATTCAATATAAATATTTTATTTCCAAAACCAACTTTGAATTTCCTATTTAAATTCAAAATATTATTATTAAAATACTAAAATTTAGGCTAGTGCTACTATAGCATCCAATAAAACAAATCACAGAACAATCCATAACTGATTATTCTATCACATCATATGTCACTATATGTGGAAAACGATCAATATATTTAGGGAATCCAGTTGGATCCCTCCAACTTGTTTCTCTGCAACTACAAATATTACAACATAAAATAACAATCCCACTTCGAGGCGAGATATCGCGGTAATATGGGGTCATCCGCTATTATGCGGGGCGCATAGTGTCTCGTCCGTTCTAACGGCATGAAATATATCCAAATACTAATATATATATATATATATATATATAATATAACATTCAACTGATAAGAATTTATAAATTAATCCAATCAACGAGTAAATTATTTTAACTATTTTAAATTAACCAGCAATCAGAAATGAATGAGGTTTACTCACCTTGATTTTTATTTGCAATTCGTTCCAATTTTAAATTAAATTAACATCGTTTAATTTAATTTAAAATTCCACTTGCCTCCAAAAATCTCCAAACAAATTCCAGATTGTATATTTCGCAGTTACGAATCCAACATGATTGATTCCGTGATTTTCGGCCCTCGTACGAAGAGTTATAAAATTTATTAACGTTCGAATTTATATAACCTAATCAATTAATGTAAATTACAATAAATTTCTTAATAAACTTAGCTAAAAGAAACTGGCCGTTACCTCAAAACTCAAAATCGTGCTCGTCTAAAACCCTATGCGCACCATCAGCCTGCCACAACCATCACCGCTGTTCGTTCCTTATCTTCGCAGTCGCGATTCTCCTCGGGTCAAGTTCCTTCAATCAACCATCACACGACCTCCACCATGCCAATAACCACCTCGTCGTTCGTGCCTCACGTGCTTGCATACGTCCAGAGATAAGTTATGATTCCCAAAACCCTAAAACGCACAGCACCCTCATGCGTCGCCGTGCCTCTGGCCATCAGCCTCCCTCCCTACACGCTGCTCCAATCGCGCCTCCATTTTCGACTTCATCGTGAATTTTTTTTGGTTAGCTGAAAAAAATCGAAGAGGAATACGCGAGTTTAAATAAGAAGAAAGAGGCTTCATACGCAAGGAGTGGCCGTAGGGTGGCGTATGTAGATGGTTAGGCAGCTTGAGTATGACATTTGCTTTGATTATATATTTTATATCCCAAATATCTCGCTTTGCATATCTCGAAATCCCAAACCCCTATCGTGGTGTGCTACCTGGCGTTCTATATGTTATATTGCTATTTTAAATCCAATGGAACTAGTCTCGAGGCCTAATTCGATCATATAGAGAAGATAGCTTTTTTAACCCAATTATTAAATTAAATTTTCCGATATTAATTTCAACGCGATTCTATCCCATACGACAAACTGGTAAGTCTAAACGCTATGAAATTTAAAATCTGATAATAATACACTATTACGGATCTAATGGATCTGGTTTCGTTGAATTTCGAGAGTTTGTCCCGGATTGCTATTTTAACGCGCCGATTAAATCGACGATTTTCAAAATCGAAGATTTTCAAAATCGACGAAATTATTAGTAATTTCAATTTTAAAACTTATTAATTCAATTCTAATTCAAATATAATTTACATCAATATTAGAAATCATTTCGATTCATATTCAATTCAAATTTCAATTATTCACCATTTTCGTATTACGGTAAATTGCCATATTTTGAAATTTAAATAATTCTATAATTTCAACCAAAATTTTCATATTCAAAAATGAATTTATATTTCAAATCAATATTTAAAACCATTTAAATATTCAAAATCAAATGATGGAAATTCTGGGTCGTTACATCTATCAAATTGAATAATCGACCTCACGGTATAGTTTATTTCTTTGCTTCAATTGGACTAATTTCATCGAATATCGTACATTACGAACTATGACTGTTAACCATATATCACTTATATGCGATATTTATGGATGAAATATCCATGGTCTTATATTGCTTTTGAGTTTGAAACTCATAGAATGTAATACATGGCCTCGACCAAACAAACACTTGAGTTGCCAAATTACGAACATATTAAGTAGTTGTAAAATTAGGCACTTGCATGGGTATAGAAACATTAAAATGTAAGAACTATTTAATAGCAAGTATACATTACATTCCTTTTTGTTTAAACTGAATTCAGTTCATTTGTATATCTTAATATATAATTGCTTTATCAAATATATTAAATGCACAAATTTATCAATGTAGATTATGATAATATCATATAGCATGTGTTTCTATTAGTCTTTTACATTTCACCAAACTCTATGTCGAAACAGAGAAGTCTTTCGACTTCATTAATGGGTGTTAAAATTTTTCCATCTTGGAATTCTGACCATGAGTTTTCTCAAAGTCATAGCTCAACGGATAATGGATAACTCCTTATCGGTTGTATCATATACAACTCCTAACCAGTGGTTCCTTATCTTAATCTCATTTTGACCTTCAGTTTGCTCAATAAATCAAAATGAAACTATTCAATTATAACTACCATATCATAATGGCATATGTATAATATATGTACCTTGAGTTTGCTCAACAAATACATATAGTTACCTTACCTTGTCCATTCAATATATTAATAATACTACACATAACATCCCGGCTTAAGTTTTCTCAACAACTAAGGAGTATGCAATTAATTTATTAATATATATATATGTAGATATGATAGAGGATAACATTATATTAAAGATTCGTAATCTTCAATATATTACACTTCGATGATATCAGCTTATAGAACAATGTATTTCTCATGAAATACCCTCGTGATTTAGGTGTTAGACACATCAGAAATCACAGTATACATGCATAATATGTATATTTATTCGTCAAGCCCATGGTTTCTTAATGTTTCACCTTTAATTATATATTCATATTATATAAGTTTTATTATTATAGAACTATTATATTTCATTTTACTTATATAATAGTCTTATATAACAAATTCTATTGCTTAATCTTATTTAATTAATTTTAATTAATTAATAATTTTACTAATTTTATATTATCTTAGTATAACATTAATATTAAATATTTATTATGTACTATAACCTTTATAGTGCAATGCCTATATCATATATATGTATCTATTATTTCATTAATTAACCTTTTAATTAATTTATTTAATTAAACAATTTTAGTTAAATTATATTAATTTTGAAATTCATTTATATACATACATGTATACTTATGTTATTTTAAAATTTTAAAACAACATAACCTATATCAAAATGTATAATATATGTATACAATTATTAATTAATTAACTTATTTAATTAATATATTTTATTAACCCCATTAATAAATTTCAAAAATAATTTGCATTAATTTTTCAACATTTTGATAATTTTTATTATATTATAACTTTTATAATATATGCATATCTTATTTTAAATTTATCTTTTAGATTTACAATCTGATATTTTTATTTTCAAATAATTTTAAAAATTAGCCCAAGGGCTAATTCAAATTGGGTTTTTTCTGTTAGGGACAACCTTTAGACTCTCATATCTATTTGGGCCAAGCTGGTAGCTAGGTAGGGTAGAGTACTTGATTATCCAAACTCAATCCTTTGACACTACTTTTCTAGACATCCTACTGTATAGGGGCAATTAGGGAAAATGACAAACTAAAAAAAATTAGGTTGAAGAGCATCAAGTTTTATTTTTAGGTCGTTAATATATATTTCAAATATTTAAATAAATATTTATATTCATATCATCTTATAAATAAAATATTAATAATAAGCATATACATATTATTATAATATATTGGTTTAAATATATAAGTTATTCTAAATATTAAATATATGATTATATTTTATAAGCCGTGCATAATATGTGTATACATATACATAATAACATTTTTTAAATATACATACAAACACACACGAATATATTTATTATATATATATATTTATAAAATTATTCAAGATAATTTTTTAAATTTGTTTTCGACTCATGCCCACAGGTTAAATTTTTTTAACTTAACATTCATTTTTAATTAAATATTTATTCAAATTTACTAAAAATATTAATAAAAAATAATTTTAATACTTTTGCTCCAAATTTAAATTAAAAAAAAAAATCCTAATTGATATTTTATAATTTGATAATTTTTTCATAGTTTTTTCAACTTAAATTTTATAATAATTTATTTATTTTTAGTCATTTTAAACTATTATCTTTAAAAATAGGAAAAAAAATTTATTATTTATTTTTTAGCTAAGAGCTTATTTGGTACTAATATAATTTTATAAAATTTGAAAACTAATTTTCATAAAGTTTTGAATTAATATAATTTATTAATGAAGTAAATAGATTTAAATAATATTTAAATATTAAAAAAATCATTTTTTTCTGTTGAAAATTAATATTACTACAATGCATTACGAATAAAATTATATAACTAATTTTAATCATGATACGATGTTATAACTAATTATAAACTATATATATGTAACTAAACAATATATGTTAATTTATTAAAATATAAAATTATATTATTTTTCATATGGATGCGTTGACCTAACATATATAACAAAATAAAACCATTTTTTATTAAGTATAAATATATACATGCATATAACCTAACTAATTTGTGACAACATTGCTTGCATGTCATATCGTCACCTTACTAATAATATAATATACATATATGATAAAACATTATACTTATAATTATTAACAGTTAAATTTATATCTTAATCCCAAAGCCTTGAAACCTTGAAAAGGTAAACTCATCCCTTAAAACTCTTTCCAATTTCGCAAATTGCTAGTCCTTACCCGTAGATCTTCAACTATTGAATAGTGATCAATTTGATTTGATTTGCACTTGAGAAAATAGAGAGATGAAATTGAGGAATTCAACCAGTAATAGATCGGTTTGGAGGCTTCCATAAGTTATTTAAAGGTTAAGGATAAAGATTCTTACATAGAAGATAATTAAGAGACATTTTAGGATCAAGATCCTACATCATCTCTTACTAATTCTCTTCCATCTTTGCCATCCATCTCAAAGTCTATGTTGCACTATCTTATGGCCACATAACCCCTCGTTATAGTTGAATTTCCAGTCCATTTCATAGGATTTTAAACCAATTTAGAGCCCAAATAAAATGTTATACAACTAAATCTAATTTAATCGCTTATCAATATCTATATCGATTGATATATTTATAGCTATAATAAATATATTTAATAATATTTATTCATCAACTCAAAATCAAATTTTGCAATTAATATTTCATAAATATTAACTAATTTATAACAATCACAAATTATTAAATCATCTGGTCAAAGGAGAATTTACCTTTTCGGTTGTATGACTTGTCGGGGGTAAATTTGATCAGCGATTAATATTGAACTATTGGAATATTAACATTCACACGTCACTCAGCAGGTGGTGTGATATTTTGGATAAATTTATCGCTTACTTGGTTTTGGTAAATTCCAATTTTACGTTGCATTATAACTTTTATTTATACCAATTCTCTTCGTCAAACCATATCACTTTGGACTTATGGAATTTGGTAATGGTCAAAATTCCAATACCGTTCATATTCGAACTACTCTGGATAGAGACTTTTACTTTGAATTGACTTGAGTTGACTGCGAGACTAACCTCATTTAACAGAGGAAATGAATCCTCTTTTGAATAGTGTTTTACTTCCAATACTTTCACTTGACCCAACTATAGTCACTCGTTGGATGTCATACCTTGATTTGACTGCAATCAAAGTAGAGCTTTTTATTGAAGATCGGTATTATTCTCAAGTCGAGATAACTATGTAAATCAGTCACATCGATATTTTCTTATTAACCTTAGTTATATCAATTAATAGAAAACTATTGGATGAGTCATTCCATCCAATAATTATTAGTATGTAACCCCTATGTTTCCTTAGAAGTCATGAGTAATATGTAACAGCCTTCCTTTTTGACAATCAAAAGTCAACACCCAACACTACCGCAATGTTCCAATGTCGTCCATCCAATTGAAAAAGGGGCAGATTGTTAGGGTAAATAAAAAGGAAAGAACAGAGAGCAGATAATAAAAGAATCTCACAGTACAATCGACAACATATAATATAAAAAGGACAGTAGAAACTGTCACTTCAAAAAAACAACGTATATCAGAGTTAAAAACAAACCTTATCAGCTAGACGGTTTTAAAATCTTGACCTTACAAATGCTGATAGGGATATTGTATAATATAACGAAAAATAAAACACTACGATAGGTGAATCTACAGCTCCCTTACAAGATCTTCATAATATCAAAGTCAACTGGGAAAAATACTCTCCTGACCCAAGCATTATAAATAAATGATATGCAGATCAGTATGGAAATACCAGCGTGAGATAACTCAAATAATGAGGAGCATATAAGAGTTCCGTGAGACCACACTGCTAATGCGGCACAGGCTTTTACCTCATAAAAATAACATCCATAGAGGCAAGAGTAAAAATAAATATCAGGGAACAAATTCAAATAAAATAAGACATAATTAATATTAAAACCAGACTTGAACAATGAAAATAACCTAAATACAATCCAAACTGGATAGAATGGATAAAACAAGGAAACAATCCAAATTTGATTGATTGGAAAAAATAAGGTGATAGTCCAACTTGATAGAAAATGGATTAAATAAGGTAACAATCCAACTTGATGGAATGGACTAAATCAATGCTTAAACGTCGCGAAGATTGTGTGACTCTTCTCTTTTGAAGATAAATAGATTTAAGAATTCAAATCAAACAAGGAAATGAAAATTTCCACCAAATGACTAGGAAAATGCACCCCTTGAAGTATACCTGTTGTAATATACTTCAAAGAAGCTCATATACTTCACGACATTTCTTGGATAATACTAAGCCAAACCCCGCCGGACCTTACCGAGTATCCGAATATTCCCACATCTAAATGCACAACCAAATTCAAACTAGATGAGATGTGAAAATACCCTAATGGGAGCAACCCCACAAAACTTGGCTTCCACTTACGCTTTTGGTTTAGTTATTTCCAACAAAGGATAATAAAGCTCAAAAGAACAACAAATCGTTTTTAAGGTGACGATACACCATGAAGAAAGTTGAATTCGATAGTTAATAAATCAACTTTCTGGGATAATTAAAATGATCGTATATGGAAATTAAATATCATACACTTACCACTACTTGTTGATTTCAGTCAAGTCCTATCTCTTGGTTGAAAATAAAGCCAGACATGTTGAGGTTGTGTTACTTCTAGGCATCGCGTTGACGACATTTTAAACCTTTGAGATAGAAGCGAGTCCATGCCTCAATGTTTAGCATTAAAAGAATGACTAAATCCTTTTATATAAGCAATATCGAGTACAGAAGTATTTTTCCACTACCGAAATTGAACTTTAACTTTTAAAAATTGAACTTGTGCTTTATTTCCATATTTCAATATTGGTAAAATATCATTAGAAATGCTCTTTCAAAATGTTCTTTTATAAGACAAAAAATTATAACACTAAGTATAATTAAAACAAGGGTCAACAATAAATGTCGTTAAAACATTGTTTACAATAAACCCAAAAACAATTCACACTTAGCTTTATATATAAATAACCTCTTTTAGAGGATTTTCTAATTTGTAAACCATTATTTGTAAATGTACAATAATATTAATTATCCCAAAAGATAACTATCACATTTTTAACTCTCTTTTAAGTAAATAAATCCATTATCTTTAATAGAATAGTTAATTATTTCCAAACACTTTATATCATTAGTAAATTAACTTTCAAAAATCTTTGTTAAATATTAGTTAATTTACTTTAATCACTTTTATTAAAATAATTAATTTACTTCAAATATCGTTAGTTACCAAGATTTATTAAATTCAAATAATCATTAGTTAAAATGAATAATTCATCTCAAACATCATTAATTAAAATGATAAACTAGTTTTAAATACCATTAATGAAAATAATTAATTAAGTTAAAAAAATCATAAATTAATTGGATTAATTAAATTTATACCTCATTAGTTACAAAAATTAATTAAAATATCATTTGTTAAAATGATTTTATTAATTATAAAACATCATCAAATTAAATGCTTTAACTAAATTCTAAATATAATAATTAAAACAATTAGTTAAAACTAAAACAATCATTAATTAAATGATTAATCAGATATCATTATTTAAAATGATTAACTACTTTCAATTATCATTAAATAAAATTATTATTGATTTCTATCATTATTAATTAAAGTAGTTAATTAAACTCAAGTAACCATTAGTTAAAATGATTAATTAAATCCTGTCTTATTTAAATTAATGATAAACCAATTTTAAACATCATTTATTAAATTGGTTAATTAATCTCAAAATCAATAGTTAAAATGATTAATTATTTTAAGTTGTCATTAATCAAAATGACTAATGAATTTTAACATTCTATTTAGTGGAAACACAAGCTCAAGTTTATACGATTGGGTTTTTGGGAATGAAATTTAATAATTGACGATATAGCGAAATATCTATAATGACACTTAACAAGTTAAACTAAATATCTGGATTTATTTTCAATTAACCATCAATATAACACCATAAGGATGCAAATAAACAATTATTGGCGAGAAACCCCTCAGGGTTCCTTCATAGATTTTCCCTGCAAAATTATAGTTATATATATATTTATCATATAGGTTCATAACGATCAAATTAATATGTCATCCATTTTCGAACGGAAATTCAATCAAACAAGAAATCAAATAATTTAACAAATATCCAAGCAATCAATAAACATTTATAACATCATTGATATGATATAATAAAATTTAATATGAGTTAAACTCACATTGATTTTCATGTTCGTCGAAACTTTCTAATTTTGGACTAAAATCGAATAATAAAATTTAATATGAGTTAAACTCACATTGATGTTCGTTTTCGCTGAAACATTCTAATTTTGGACTAAAACCAAATGGCCATTCGACTTTAGCATAAGTTCCAACAAGCTTTAAATCCAACCAAACCAACTCTGCCACATAGATCTTGACGACACGAACCGAACGCAAACAATGGCGTGCCGACCTCATACATAAAATTTATTCGATTTACAAGTTATCGAATTAATTAAAATGATAAATTATTTAATTAAAATTTAATAAATACTTAACTAAAACAAAATCCCCCAAACTCCATCTTCTCCAAAGCAAGGTCACAGTGCATGAGCAGATACCCATTCATGCATGCACGCATATGCACTGACATGGGAAATTAGTCGACGAAATTCAATTCCGTCTTCACCGTTAAGCATCTCTCACCGAACTCAACTCCACTGACATCATGAATCAACCCCACTATGCCTCGATGAATCACGACCACCATAGGTCCTCCCCTCTTTAAGCTTCAGGTTGCGATCTCCAATTGAGCATTGCACCCTACCAAAATCGACACCCAACAGCACATCGTCGTCTTGAATCCAAATCCAAGCTTCACCTAGCCTATCGATCCCTAAAACGCCTGAAATTGCAAGCCTAGCTCTTCCTCCATAAGTGTCCGTGGCCTCCCTCACCAACGTAACAAAAAATGAGGGTACATCATTGAAGCTCGTACTTAAATGAGTTCAACAGATCAAAAACGATGATTTTTAGGGGAGTATAGATTTTTATTTTTATTTTTGAATTCTTGAATTATAAAAAGGAAGTCTCTATTGTCAACAGTGAAGCATCTAAAGAGAGATGAGGGTGTGGGCCTACGTACAAGGATATGGGCACGAGTATGATTTCAAAAGTAGGGGTTATGGCCAAGATTAAGGTGAATATGTATATACATATATTATTTTATTTTTAAAAACATACCCAAAAACCTCAAGCTCGAAACGAGGCATGCTACCTGGCGCACTATATGTTATGCCCCTATTCCGAACACAATGGAACTAATTTCGACATCCAATTCGATCATATGCAGAAGATAGCTTTTTAAACCCACTTATTATGTTAAGTTTTCAAAATAAATTTTTACGCGTTTTGAGCTCGCACGGCCAAATGATTCGTCTGATCACCATGAAATTCGACGGCATGTTATAGTTCACTATTATGGATACAATGAAACTAATTTGATCAAAATCGAAGACTGTGCCCCTAAAGGCTAATTTACCAATTTAAATATCGATTTATATTTAGTTATCAATTTTTATTTGATCTATTTATATTTGTAAATAAATTTACAAACTGAATTTTCCAATATTATTTATTAATTCAAAGAAGTTAAATAATATTATTAAATCCATTTAATTCACGTTCAATTCTTAATTCAAATATTCAAACATTCCTTATATTTACATTTTAAGTTATTAAATTGGAAAATCCAATTATTTAAATATTTAAAATTAATTGAACATTTAAAATCAAATGACCATAATTTTGGATTGTAAAAGTCTCCCCCCTTAAATGAATTTCGTCCCTGAAATTACTAAGGAAGAAAATGTTTCTAGATCCTTAAATTTAAAACTAATAATTAAAATGAGCTGTTAAACTTATTAACTTTCCAAAACCAATTAGCTGGAATAGATTCTAAGATTTCCAAGTCTTTTAAATCCACCGACCAATACCAACTAATTCACCTCCATTTGTTCATCCAAGTTATAACTCAAATATCAAATTTTAGTTATAAAGCATTCTTAAAAAAATTCTAACTCTTAAATTTTCTGAAAATTTCGCAGCGTCTCCTTTGCGCGGCTCAATCGAAATAACTACAAATTGCCTCAACGAGCTCCAAGCCAATCAAAAAAAAAACAAAAGGCAAGTGGCCTTGCATACCCGGTGCATAAAATCATCAATCAATTTAATTTTCTAAATTTATTAGTACCTTTTTGTGTTTGATTTATGTTTTGGCAGGTAATTTATTTTCTCTATGCACATGCAGATGTCCAAGAAGTTATGTAGGAATCTCTTGCTTCCCTGTATTTACATATTCTAAAAGAGAATCAGGTTGACAAAAGTAATGTGACATAACTCTACATGCAAAAAGTAGTCTGATATAAATCTTCATGTAATCAACAACTATATCTTAATCCTGTGCAACAAAATACAGAGAATATAATATAATATATGCTAAGCATCCAATGATTTCAAATGATAAATTTAGATCTAAATACTCAAGGTTTTCAATTCAAAATTTTATTTTCAAATTTCTCAGATAGGAAAATCAAAGATCAAAAATCAAAATAACAAGGAGGGTATTACTCCTAATAATGCACGGTAACTCTAGAATCAAAACAGCATGGATCATCCAGTGGTACTCCGGTTCCTCCAGAAACATAAACTAGAGTGAATAATATCATTCCTTTTCCAAAATCTTCAAAAATCTTCTTTTCAAAATCACCAGGATTTAGGTCCTAATAACAAAAATTCAAAATTCTTTTTCTGTAAATTTAAACTTTATAAACAATGATATATGAAACCGTACAACCAATCAATTCAATTCAATCAAATCATATCAATCAAATTGCATGAAGGAATAGACTAACACTAGCTGTCAATCAAATTCCATAAAGGAAAACTTATCACTTAACATTGTTTCAAAATGTCAAATGACTAGAAAACAAATCTTAACTTAAGTTTAAACTTTCTTGATTGTCCAAAAATATAGATAATTACCTAAGCGTACCATTTTGCTCTTTAGCCTTTGGTAAATTCTTAAAAGATTATCCAAACTTACTCGGACAAGCGGGAAGTTATACTCTATATTTTATTAGTTTCTTAATTATATTAAAATTTTTTCTTAATCATTTATATTTTCACTTAGTATTTTATTCAATATTAAAATTATTTATGAGTTATTTCATAGACTCTTTCCCAAGTTTCTAAAAATATTTTGTAAAATTATTTCTTTATAAAACTTCAAATCATAACTTATTCCACTCTATTTACTTGTATGATACTCTTCTTCATCCTAGGAGTACATACAACTTTTTACTTTTTTCAAAGATCTTGATGGGGATTAAATCGAATTATGGTTTCTCAAAACCGAGTCAACCTTTTTAACTTAGAGTATCAAAATGAATAATATTTATGGATTGATTGAATTAACAAATAGTTTACACTACTTAGATGTTTTTAAAACAATTATATGGTTTCAATTAAAATTGTTTATCAAAACCTTCCTATCCAATTTTGAACTCATTTTAAACCTGTGTTAAATTATCTCTTATCCTATCTAAGGGTAAAATCTCATTTATCTAAACAATCTCTTACCAGAAATACCTTTTGTTTTGGAAAAAAATTCCCTTTTATAGGAACTTAAAACTAAAATACCCGGTTTTAAATTTCCAAAACTCATCTTTGAAAGCATACCACATATCATATATAATAACTTCAAACAATTTATTTATTAAAATTCACATCAGTTTGATTTGAACTAATTTCGATCATATAAAGAAAAATAGGATAATTTAATAAGTACTCTATAACATTCATTACTTAAAAGATTATTCAGATTACCATAAAACTAATCAAAACAATTTCCTCCTAATTATCTCAAAGAAAATCCATTTCCTTTAAATTTCACTTTCCAAAATATTTTTTTTTCAATTACTTCCAAAAATAATATAATTTCTTTTCTAAACAACTTTTTGAAATTTTTTCAAAAATTATGGGATTTAGATTCAAATATCCTTTTAAACATATTTTACAAACTTAAATTTATATAAAAATTATTTCATATTATAATAATCTTTCTTTATTATAATAGAATTATCTCGAATATTTATTCTCTAAATATCTTATCCCATCATTTAGATTATATTAACAGCTTTTTACTAAAGTTTAACCATTAAATCACCACTATTAATAGGTGAATTATCAACTTAACATTTTCCCCATACACTTTAGTTAAATTGAGAAAATTAGTTCACAATGGATTCGTTTTAATTTAAAATGATAAATGCTTCTGAATAAGTAGAGCATAATTTAACCACTAACAAGCAACAGTCAATGCTTCTTATTTAAATTAAGCATGCCTAAACAACCAATAATGACAATAAATGAATATTATCATATTTGAACAAACACACTTTATAACTATATAAAGTTTTGAAAATTATTCCTTTATACATAAAATCTAATCTTACGCAAAATATTTAATTCGCCAAAATTTTCAAAAATTCCAATACCATATCCGTTGGCCTTGGTCGAGTGTTTAGAATCCTTATCGATACCATGCCTTCCGGCATCTCGACCAAAATTCATAAAAACTCAATAAACTAATTAACATAATACATTTTTATAACACTAACAAATACACTTTCGAATACATAATACTCTCAAACTCATTCTAGGATGTCGCTTACCCTATCTCTAATGAGAAAAACCCTACCAAAGCCAAGGTTCTCGCATAACCTCGTGCTCTATTACTAAACTGTAACAATCCGCCTTTTTGACCATCGAAAGTCAACACCGAACGCTACCACTGTTTCCAATGTCGTGCATCCAATCGACAAGAGGGCCGGTTGTTAGGGTAAATATAAAGAAAATAATAGAGAACATAGAATAACATAATCTCATAACGGAATCGATAACACATAATATAACAAGGACAATAGAAACTGTCACTCAAAAAATATAGAGTATATCAGAGTTAAAAATTAACCTTATTAGCTGTACAATTATAAAATCCTGATCTTATAAATGTTGATAGGGATATTATATAATACATCGGAAAATAAAACAATACGATAGGTGAATCTCCAGCTCCCCTCCAAGATCTCCATAACACCAAAACCAACCTAGGAAAATACTCAGTCTGACTCGAGCATTATAAATAAATAACACATGGATCAGTCTGGAAATACCAGCGTGAGATAACTCAAATAATGGGGAACATATAAAAGTTCTATGAGACCACGCCGCTAACGTGGAACTGGTTTTTACCTCATAGGAATAACATCCATAGAGGTAAGAGCAGAAATAAATATCAGGAAACAAAACCAAATAAGAATGGGCATAATTAATATTAAAACCAGACTTGAAAGAATGGAAATTAACCGAGTAAATTCCAAACCGGACAGAAGGATAAAATGAGGAAAGAGTCCAAATTTGATTGAATGGACAAAATAAGGTGGTAGTCCAACTTGATACAAATGGACTAAATAAGTTAAAAGTCCAATTTGATAGAATGGAATAAATTAGTGTTTAAATGTCGCGAAGAGTGGTTGCCTCTTCTTGTGGCAATTTGAAGATAAACAGATTCAAGGATTTGAACTAAATAAGGAAAGAAAAATTTCCAACAAATGACTAGGAAGGTGCACCCCTTGAAGTATACCTCTAGTAATATACATCTAAGAATCTCATATATTCTGTGACGCTTCTCGGACAGTACTGAGCCGGACCCTGGTAGACCTTACCGCGTATCCGAATATTCCCACATCTAAGTGCATAATGGAATCCAAACTATATGAGATGTGAGAATACCTTAATGGGAGAAACCCCACATAGTTTGGCTTCCTCTTGCACTTTTAGTTTACTCATTTCCGACAAAGGATAACAAAGCTTAAAAGAGCAGCAAATCATTTCTAAGGTGACAACACACCATGAAGAAAGCTGAATCCATAATTAGCAAATTAACGTTCGGAGATAATTAAATGATTATATGTGGAAATTAAATATCATACATTTACCAGTCAAGTCCTATCTCTTGGTTGAAGGTGAACAGGGAAAGTTGAGGTAGTATTACCTCTAGGTATCACCTTGACGACATTTTTTACCTTCGAGATACAAGCGAGTCCAAGCCTAAACATTTAACATTAAAAGAATGACTAGATCCTTTCAATATAAGCGATATCGATTATATAACTATTTTACCATAACTAAAATCGAACTTTAACTTTTAAAAATTAAATTGTGCTTGATTTCCATATTTCAATATTGGTAGAACACTATTAGAATTACTCTTTCAAAATGTTCTTTTATAAGCCAAATTTTTTATAATACTAAGTGTAATTAAAACAAGGGTCAAAAATAAATGTTGTTAAAACATTGTTTACTGTAAACCCAAAAATTAATTCACACTTATTATAAATAACCCCTTCTAGAGGATTTTCTCATACATAAACCATTATCTACAAATGTACAATAACATTTATTATCCTAAAAGATAATAAACATTTTAAAATACCTTTTTATAATTTTTTTAAAACAATATTAATTATGCCGAAGGATAACTAATCACATTTTTAACTCTCTTTTAAGTAAACAAATCTATTATCTTTAATAAAATAGTTAATTATTTCCAAACACTTTTATATCGTTAGAAATTAACTTTCAAAATCTTTATTAACAATTATTTAATCTACTTTAATCACTTTTATTAAATCAATTAATTTACTTTAGATATCATTAATTAACAAGGTTATTAAATTTAAATAAACATTAGTTAAAATGAATAATTCATCTCAAACATCATTAATTAAAATGATAAATAAATTTTAAATACCATTAATTAAAATAATTAATTAAGTTTAAATAATCATAAATTAATTGGATTTATTCTATTCAATCCTTAATTGGTTATAACGGTTTACTAAAATATCATTTGTTAAAATGATTTATTTAATTATAAACATCATCAATTAAAATGATTTAACTAAATTCCAAATATCAATAGTTAAGACAATTAGTTAAAATTAAAACACTCGTTAATTAAATGATTAAATAAATTAAATATCATTATTTAAAATGATTAATTACTTTTAAATATCATTAATTAAAATGATTATTAATTTTAATTATCATTAATTGAACTAAAGCAATCAATAGTTAAAATAATTAATTAAATCCGGTCTCATTTAAATCAAGGATAAACCAACCTTAAACATTATTTATTAAATTATTTAATTAATCTCAAAATCATTAGTTAAAATGATTAATTATTTTAAATTATCATTAATCAAAATGATTATGGGTTTTAACATTCTGTTTAGCAGAAACACAAGCTTAAGTTCATACGATAGGGTTTTTAGGGAGGAAAGTTAATAAGTGACGATATAGTGAAATCGCTATAGCGACATTTAACAAGTTAAATGAAAATCTAGATTTAATTTCAATCAACCTTCAATATAACAAAAAAGGATGTAAATAAATAATTATTGGCGAGAAATCCCTCAGGGTCTCTCTAGAGATTTTCCTTGCAAAACAATGGTTATGGATTATATGTAATATATATGTATACATGTATAATCATATGGGTTCATAACATTCAAATTGATATGTCATCCATTTTTCGAATGGAAATTCAATCAAATAAGCAATTAAATAATTTAACTAATATCCAAGCAATCAATAAACATTTATAACATCATTGATATGATATAATAAAATTTAATGTGATTTAAACTCACATTGATTTTCTTTTTCGCCAAAACGTTTCGATTTTGGCGTAAAACCAAACGGCCGTTCGATTTTAGCATAAAATACAACAAGCTCTAAATCCAACCACCTCCATCATATAGACCTCGAGGACACGAGCCCAATGCAAAAAATGACATTCGAATCCAACTTGTATGCAAAAGTTATTCGATTATAAGTCATCAAATTAATTAAAATAGTAAATTATTTAGTTAAACTTTAAACTATAATTAACTGAAATAAAATCCCCCAAACTCCATCTTCTCCAACACAAGGTCACTGTGCATGAGCAGATACCTATTCACACGTGCACGCATATTTACTGACATGGGAAATTAGTCGATGAAATTCAATTTTGTCTTCACCGTTTAGCATCTCTCGTCAAACTCGACTCGACCAACATTACGAATCAACCCCACTATGCCTCGATTGAATCGCGGCCCATAGGTCCTTCCTCCTTCGAGCTTTAGGTTGTGATCTCCAATTGAGCATCGCACCCCAACAAAATCGACGCTCAGCAGCATTGCCATCCTGAATCGAAATCCAAGCTTCACTTAGCCCATCGATCCCTAAAGCGCCTAAAATTGCGAGCCCTAGCTCCTCCTCCTCCATAAATGGCCACGGCCTCCCTCACCAATGTAACAAAAAAGGACGGTACATCATCGAAGCTTGTACCTAAATGAGTTCAATGGATCAAAAACGATGATTTTTAGTGGAGTATAGATTTTTTTTTTGAATTCTTGAATTAAAAGAAGGAAGCCTCTATTGTTAACAGTAAAGCATATAAAAGGAGATGAGGGTATGGGTCTACATACAAGGGTATGGGCATGAGTATGTGTTCATCTGCCTTTTAGCAAGGCATCATACAGATGGATTTAATCCAACATACTTCATGATCATCAAGACGGGATGCCCGGAGAAACAGTTACCAGGCTCAGAGATCGGTTATAAAGGAGACTATAGACGATGGTCAAGCAGATTTGGATCGGATCCATAATTTTTGTCCCAATCAAGTGTAGTTGGTATGAAGTGATAAGGAAGGCCTCATGAGGCTACATTTCAAATTTCAAGTCGATCAAAGTCCGTACGTTAGAATTATGGGCAACAGAAGAGGGATCGGTTCATATTCAGTTCAACAGCACAACTTAACGATGGTCGCTCCATAAGTCAACAACCACAAGACGGATTGAAGTGAAACTTTAGAAACAAGAAGATGGAATCCTAGGAAGTCTACTCTAGGGATCTCATGGCATTTGGAGGAGATGGAAGGATCGACATCTATTCATCTAGAGGGGTCGGCCCTCTTCCATCATAGGGATCGGCTATACATAATTTTCTAGCAAAGATCGATCAACATCTCAACATCTTCACATCTAATCGGAATGAACTTAGGCTGGAGGCTAAGAATATTACAACATTGAGGAGATCCCTTAGGGATCGCATGCAATTTGGAGCAAGTTGGAGGGATCGACACCTATCCCTCTAGAGGGATCGACAGAAGTCAGGGTACATGCAACACCACTTCACGAAAAATGCGATATCTCACAAAATGCACATTAGAATTGCATGAAATTTGGGAAGCAAGTAGCTAAAACCAAGGGGAATCACATAAAGGGATCACACCCCATTTGGACACTAACACAGGGATCGGTATCGGCCCCTATTGTGAGCTCAAAAAAGGGTGGATAAAAATCAGAGTTCACTCAATACTACTTCATGGAAAATGCGATATCTCACAAATCGTATGTCGAAATTACACGAAATTTGGAAAGAAAGTAGAAAACACCAAGGGGAATGATACAGAGGGATGGTGCCTTATTTGGAAACCAAAATAAAGATCGATACCGATCTATATTGTGGGTCCCAATGGGGTTGGAAATTTTTGGGTGGCCTCATCTTGGTCTCCAAAGTCTTCTGTCAAATTTTCAGCTCGATCCTTACACGTCTTCCCCTATAAATACAGTAGACATAACATCAAAAAGGATCTTCTTTCTGCTTCTCTTCATTTTCAATCTAGATTACACCCTGTCAATTTCTTTCTTGGATTTCAGATTGTAACTGTAAACAATCCTCAATATAATAAAAAGGATTATTTAGGAGTGGATTTAGGCTAGAGTTAGCTGAATCACTGTAAATCTGATCTCCTTTTACTTACTTTGTAGTTGTTTTAATTCTGTTCTTCATTTATTTCTCTTCATATTTCTGCGATTTGAAAGCTAGGAGCATAGATTTTGAAGCTTGGAGCTTAGATTTTGAAGCTTGGATACTTGGATATAGGAAGCGATGGTGAGACAATCAACAAGGAGAGTGCTACCAGAAAGGAGCCACTATAGAGGGAGTCAGAAGGCTTCCTCAAGAGTTGGAACTGATCACGCATCAATCTATATAACCAGGGATGAAATAAAAATAGTGATGGATGCTATGCAGGAGTGGATGTTGAAAAGGCAGGAGGAGATGAAGTAGAATCTACTCCAACAAATTGGATAGGCTGGAGTCATTGGAGTTGCTGGAATGCAAAACCAAGTAGCTAGAATGATAGGAACCACTACAGCTACGGATCAAGGAGTCGAGGTGGCAGGAACCGTTTAAAATCAAAACCAAGAACATGGAAACAGAGCTAATAGAGGAAGGAGTGGGGTAGAGCAGCCGAGGGTAGTCCCTTTCCATTCTAAAGGGATCAGCACCGATGCGTCTAGAGGGATCATTACCGATCCTCAAAGGCTAGGGGGCATACCCCCGGGTCTAGTTAATCATGATGCTGGAGGATCTATGGTTAATCCTGTAAAGCTTAGTGTGAATCGGAATTTGAATGCTCATCCGAAGGAATACATTCCAGAATTCCCTCGTAGACTCGGGTGGTTACTTGGACATAATGATAGGAGAATGCCATTGGAAGAAAATGACAGGTTTGCAGAGATGATCAGGCGAGCTATATGTGGAGGGTTAATGAATAGGGATCTAGTAGATGTGAATAGAAGTCAATTCACTCTTAATATCATGAATGCTCGGAGTCCACCAAAATTCAAACTACCAATAATGGAAGCTTATGATGGAAATTCGGATCCAACTATGCGTACAATGAAGTATATATGGCATATGGAAGTACTGGGGCATCGAAAGAAGTCCTAGCACAATATTTCCCCCTGTATTTAATGGATGTAGCAGCGTTATGGTTCAGATAGTTGGAGAGCAGTTCTATAAGCACATGAATGGAATTGGTCGAAAGATTTATGAAGCAGTTTCAGTTTCACATTATGAGACCCAAGAATGTGATGATATTAACATCGGTAAAGCAATGGGCATCACTCAAGAATTTCTTAACCAGGTTCATTGCGGTAGTTATTTTAGTGGATCGACCAGATCCATCGATGATTTTGATGACGGCAAGGTCAAGAGTTAGAGATAATTCAAATTTTAGGATATCATTTATATAGGATCCACCGATGGATCTTGGGGAATTTACCTCAAAGCAGAGAGGTTTCTATGACAAGAAGATGTGAAAGTCCGTAAAAAGGCAATGGAATTTAATACGGTATGGGGTGGAGAACCGCTCGGTGAAAGCTCAAGAAAGGATATACGGAACATGGATAATAGATTTGATGGATTGAAGCGACGAAGGGGAGAACCTAAATTCTCTTCTTCCTTTGAATTGAATGAAACCTTAGAATGGATATATTTAGATACTCGAGGACGCCTTCTGTATAGAAGGCCGACAAGGGAACCCATCGAACTTGAATGAACATCAGGATAACGCTGCCTATTCCATAAGCTAGATGGGCACAATACAAATGATTGCAGGCATTTGAAGGATATGAGCAACACATGAGGAATGACTAGTTAGAACAATACAAAAGGACTCAGACTGCGATGGTGAAACATGAGCAGCCACCGTCCACCTCGAATGAAAATGGAACTAGGTCAAGGCATCATCATCAATTTATCATCAATTGATCGGGATGGCATGGAATAAGTAGAAAACTGTACAGTAAGATGGCTCAGTCACTTACACATGTATAGGATCAAGGATGGTCCTTAGGCATGCTCTGAGATAATGATAAACCATAATGCTAGGGTTATGAAATTTGTTTTTTCCCTTTCTTGTTTGCTTCGAATGCTTGTTTTCCTGGTTTTGTTTAACTCTATTTATTGGTTGTACGGAATCTTATTTTATGCACTTAGGAATGCTTAAATTTGGATCAATGCAATGGATAAAACAGGTCATCGGGTATGGACCATGTCTAGCATGAGGTAACTTGCTTCGCTCGAACGCAATGGATTGACCTTCTTAGGTCGTCGAGTATGGTCTACGCTCGACAAGGATCCGGAGAGATCAAGATCGTTAGGCATGGACTATGTCTGGCAAGGGATGGGTCGCTTCGCTTGAATGCAATGGATCGGCATACTCAGTTCGTCCAGTGCGGATTGTGCTCGGCAGGGATCCGATGAGATCGAGGATTTGGATTAGGATAACAACCCAGAGAGATTATGGATTTGGATATTAGCTTCAAACAGCTATGGATTTGGATATAGGCCCAGAGCAGTTTGGGATTTGGCTAATGACCCGGTGAGGTCGAGGGTTTGGAAAAAATGATCTAGAGAGATCGTGGATTTGGGATTGGATATCGACTCAGAACAGTCATGGATTTCACTAACGATTCGGAGAGGTCATGGATTTGGATTGGCAATGGATTGGATAATATGGCTATTGACGGATTATGGAGTTTGAATTTTGGATTTATGGCAATTCAAAACATGCCTTGCTATCACAAGTAATGTTTCGAGGGGCAAAGTGTTAACTCATCTTTTGGAAAGGCAGTACATGGGTGGATTTAACCCAACAGACTTCATGACCATCAAGACGGGATGCCTAGAGAAACGGTTACCAGGCTCAGAGATTGGTTATAAATGGACTGGACGATAGTCAAATAGATTCGGATTAGATCCCTAATTTTTGTCCCAATCAAGGTGAAATTTGTACGGAATGATAAGGCTGACCTCGTGAGGCTACATTTCAAACTTCAAGTTGATTGGAGTCCGTATGTTAGAGTTATGGGCAATAGAAGAGGGATCGGTTCATATTCAGCTCAACAGTACAACTCAACGATGGTCGCTCCATAACTTAACAACCACAAGGTGGATCGAAGTGAAACTTTGGAAAAAAAGAAGACGGGACCCTATGAAGTCTATTTTAGGGATCTCATGGCATTTAAAGGAGTTGGGGGGATCGACATCTATCCATCTAGAGGGGTCGGCCCTCTTCCCTCGTAGGGATCGGCTATACACAATTTTCTAGCAATGATCGACCAATATCTCAACATCTACACATCCAATTGGCATGAGACTTGGAGGCTAAGCATAATGCAACATGGAGAAGCTCACCTAGGGATCACATGAAATTGAGAGTAAGCTGAAGGGATCAACACCTAATCCTCTAGAGGGATCGATAGAAGTCAAGGTACATGCAACACTACTTCCCGAAAAATGCGATATCTTACAAACCGTAAGTCGAAATTGCATAAAATTTGGGAAGAAATTAGCTAACACCAAGGGAAACCACCCAAAGGGATTGCACCCCGTTTGGAAACCAATATAGGGATCGGTACTGATTCCTATTGTGAGCTTGAAAAGGGATCGATAGAAATCGAAGTTCACTCAATACTACTTCATGGAAAATGCAATATCTCACAAATCATACATCGGAATTGCATGAAATTTGGAGAGCAAGTAGCTAACACCAAGGGGACCATCTAGAGGGATCGCACCTCATTTGGAAACCAAAATAGGGATTGGTACGATCCCTATTGTGGGCCCCAATGGGCCTGGAATTTTTTGTTGGCCTCGTCTTGGTCTCCAGAACCTTCTGTCGAAATTTCAGCTCGATCCGTGCACGTTTTCCCCTATAAATATAGTAGGCATAGCGTTAGAAAAGAATCCTCTTTCTTCTTCTCTTCATCTTTAACCTAGGTTACACTCTATCTATTTTATTCTTGGATTTTAGATTGTAATTATAAACAATCTTCGGTACAATAAAAAGGATTATTTGAGAGTGGACGTAGGCCAGAGTTATCCAAACCACTATAAATATTGTCTCCTTTTACTTGCTTTTAGGTTGTTTTAATTTGTTCTTCATTTATTTCTCTTCATATTTCAGTGATTGGGTTAGATATTGGAGTTTTCGTTTGGGTGTTGATGGCCAATTTTGACGCTAACAGTATGGTTTCAAAAGTGGGGGGTATGGCTACGACTAAGATGAAAATGTACGTACATATATTATTTTATTTATAAAATATTCAACAAAACATACCCAAAAATCTTGAACTACAAATGAGGCGTGCCACCTAGCATTCTATATGTTATACCCTTACTCTAAACACAATGGAGCCAGTCTCGATGCCTAATTCGATCATATGCTGAAGATAGCTTTTTAAACCCAGTTATTATATTAAGTTTCCGAAATAAATTTCTACACGTTTCGAACTCACATGACCAAACGATTTTTTTGATTGCCATGAAATTCGATGGAATATTATAGTTCACTATTAATGAATCTTGTTTCGTCAAAATCCAAAACCATGTCCCGAAAGGCTAATTCACAGGTTTAAACATCGTTTTATATTTAATTATCGATATTTATCTGATCTGCTTATTTGTAAATAAATTTACAAAATGAATTTACCAATAGTATTTATTTATTAAAAGGAGTTAATTTTTTATTAAACTCATTTAATTAACAGTAAATTCGTAATTCAAATATTCAAACATTCCCTATATTTGAATTATAAGTTATTAAATTCAAATATTTAATTATTTAAATATTTAAAATTAATTATACATTTTAAATCAAATGATTGGAATTGTAGGCTATTATATAATGCACTACCCAACATTTGGAGAGCGTACTCTAGTCCCAACGGATACACCGATATCCAATCTTGATTCATCTTACTACAACAAAAGTTTGTTTTGACAGCATTTATTATCAGCGTTTAAACATTGAATGCTGTAGTAAATGTTTCTGAGAGAGTTATTCGTGAGGATAAACGCTGAAAATAGTGTCGCTGTGTTTATTTTGGTTTGCCGCCAACTCACGTGTTTACTTCCAGAGAAAATTCATTTTCCCTCGTCTCTTAATAATTCATTTCCCTCTCCATCGTTTTTCATTTTTCCAACCGTCCATTTCGATTTCAATTCTCCTACCACCAGATTGCAGCATCGTTCATCTTCCGTGTCGATTTTGATTGAGCGTCTCTGTCGCCGGCTCTTCTATCAGCATCGATTTGGAATTGATTGCCCTAAACTTGGTGGAACTGGTGAGCGTTTTTTCTTAACCCTAGTTTTCAGTTAAGTTTGAAACATTGCAAAGTATCATATCTTGCTTATCTGATCAAGTTTAAATTTCAAACGATTTCGGTTATTAGATCGAGATGGAAAAAAAATTAACTAAAGATGAACGTGGATGAAGTCAGTGGTCCATAAAAAAAGTAAGGCTCTGTTTGTTTTGCTAAAATAACAGCTGAACACTTAATAGAATAAGCGAAAAAGGGTTATTTGACTGTTTGTTTTAAAAAAGTGATGCTGGTTACCTCCTATTCAGCATAACGAATAAGCAATAAATTTTTGCTTTTTGGGAATGCTGATTGCTTATTGAAACAGTTTGTCAATAATACATTTTTTATGCATGATTTAATTTTTTTTCTCTCTTTCAATTGTGTAAATATTATTCAAGCTGTTCTAATATTTCAAACTCAATAGTAATTTTCATTTCTACTCAAGTTTTTCTAGGTCGAGCTAAACTTTTATTATTTGGTGTTGATTTTACTCACTTTTGGTAATTTTCAATAATTCAAAAATAATATAAAAAGTTATACAAAGTAAAAAGTGTTTGTTGATGCCTACAAATAACTTTTGGATATAAATGATAGCTATCAACTCACTAATAAGAATAAAAATTATAAATAACTTCGAAAAAGTGGATAAAAGTATGTGAGGACTTGTGTTAAAATGGAACGAAAAGTTTTATTTCTATCTTTAAATTTGTAGAAGGAAAAATAAAATAAAAATGGCATTTGTAAGACAATTGCTTCAAAGAATAATTAAAATTAAAATTGTGAAATGGGGCTTTGTACATCAGATTTTTATCTCTAATGTTATTACAAAAAAATCCCTATAGAAATAAATATATAATTCAGATTCTAAATTTTTTAAATTAGAAAACGCAAATCAGCTTGAAGTTTTCTTATAACATCAAAAATATAGATTTAGAGTTGTTTATATACGGTCAAATCTCGACAGTCTGATGTTGATTTAGAGTTGTTTAATATAGATTTAGAGTTGTTGATATGTAGACAGTGGTTATGTGGGAAGTTAATGAAGTGAATATGTGGATGTGGTCTGATGCAAGACTGATGGTGGAAGTGCAGAGTCATGTAGACAGTGGTTATGTGACAGTTTGAACAGAGATTGGAAGATGTGAATTGGTGAACGAAGTGGATGAACTGGTGAAGTCTGATGGTCAGTAGCCGTAATTGATGTACAGTAGGAGTTGTACAATGGCTGTTGATGGTTTGAATGTGTATAGTAGGAATTGTGGCAGTAGTAGTGTGTTAGAATGCTTGCTGGAGTATTGGCGCAGTGAGATGGTATTGCTGATGGGTGGTTCAGGGTCAATATTGCCGGGGATGTGAGTGTGCATTGGGATGAAAATTGTAGGGGATGTGAATGTGGTCTATTGCAGTAGTTTGTAGCGGAGGCACTGGTATGCAGAGTGGTGGTTAGTGAGATGTTATGGGATCGATGTTTCAGGTAAGGCTATGCTTGTACTGGCAGTAAGGCAGCGAGGAGCTGGTGTGGGTAATGGTTGAAGGAAAATTGTAGTGGCAGTGCAACAGTGTTGTGAGGATGACAGTTTTGTAAAAGAGAAGGAGCATTGAATGTAAAACAGGGTGAATTGAGGCCAGGGAAAATGAAAAACAAAATGTAAATGGTTAACAAAATTGTAAATTGTAATGAAAATGAATAAAAAGAAAAGAAACAAGATGCATAGAAGTTTTATTCTATGATTAATTCCTCTTACAAGGTAATCTCAAATTTTAAATATTTATTATTGGTTTTCATGATTTGTATCTAATAATATATGGTTTTCAGTTTTTCTCTACCATTTATTTTGCATGTATGATGGTTTTATATAAGCCAATATCAATTTCAAGTTCATGCTCATTTGAAATCATTTGGCATAAAATGAACCTGATCATTTCATCTAAGCTCATGAAATGAGATGTACGACAAACACATAATTGCCTATTTTATTAGTACACAATAATCCATTATAGCCAAAGGTGAATCAAAACGGTTGTAGAAAGCACTTATGAAAAGTGTTGAAGATTGGTATATGTTAAAAAAAATTAAATTAAATTCTTCATTCATGATAGAGCATCAGATTTTTTAAAAATCATAAAATAGGTTATAGATTTGTATAATTGTCTCCTTTTCATTTATAAAGTGACCATTTTGTCTATCAAAATTTAGGACTACTTAACATGTGTTGTATGATACATGGTATGATACATTGAGCCTAATATGTAGTCATTTATATTAAATGATCTAGAATGTATTTCAATTAAGTCTAACAAATCCTTACTAAGTCTAGTTGGGGAAATGCAAAAACCACTCTTTGTATATATGTAGTTCCCATTATACTGAATTTACAACACTCTGTTTGTATATTTAAGTCCGTTATATGCAATTTGCAGCACACCAATTTTCTAGAAAAATATATTATGACCGTTACCTTACCATTAGATACATGCCATGCGAATGCATACATGAATTCAACTCAATGGCTTTACTACAAGCCATTGACCGACTCATTAAAGAGGTTGTCTATTTAAACCTATAGATAGCGATGTCGCCACTTCATGTACCTTATGAAACGTAACATCGATGCAACTTTTTTTTTTGGTGAAAGAGTGGTCCTCTTACGAGGAGAGCATGAATAATTTTATTAATTAATAACCTGAAATTTGTTCAAGTGTCCGATGGGTACAACAAAAATCAATATACAGGATCATAATTGCGATGATCAACAAACAAGACTGGAAGAGCAAAACATAAATATATTTACAATTATTTATAATGGAAAACTACTGAAAGGGGCTGTGAGAGATCGATGAAAGAGCTAATGCCTTAGAGATGCATGAGTAACTATCAAGGAGATTATTTGTGTGATGATGCCTCTACTTATAGGGCCAGGCTGTTAGCAGTTGTTGAAAATGAACTAGAGTGCAATGGATCAGGTGCTGAAACAATGAGCCAATGGATCATTAAATTGGCTGGAAGGAATAGTGTAGTGGCGATTCAGGTAGCGTAAGAGTGCAATAAAGTGATGCTACTTGCTAGAAAGAGCCTGGCGGCAGTTACAAGCATCAGAGATGATGCTTCCATCTGGAATGGGGATGTGGGAAGGTTCAGGCAAATAGTAAGCCATTAGACTATGAGAGGATGGCTGAAGGTGCAAGGGCAAACATTCCAAGCAAGTGAATTGCCTGATGTAACAGCAGCAACTGTAGGGTGATTTTCTGTACATCAGCAGAAGGTAAAGAACAGTCGAGAGTTGCTCAGGGAGGCAACTGTTGACCTGCTATAACCTGATGTTGAATTCATTTGGATGCATGACGTCCTTTTGGATGATCTGACATAATGTTTGATATTGATTTATGTATTATTGTAGGTTTGCCATCATGTGATAGTGGCAATACGTATATTTTGGATTTTTAGAAAAAAAGTACTTGCTTAAAGTTTTTGATGATGTTCAACCAAAGGGTTCATTAATGAAGAATTATGTAAATGGAAGCAAATGATCAGACTCTTTACTGACATCAAGTATCAGGAACCAAATTTATTGTTAATGGCGCAAGCCAAGTATCAAGAGAGGGGTAATGCATAGACATTACTCCGGTGCTACAAAATAGCGCCGTTGTAATGGCAAATTTTTTGGAAACAGTTTGGCTTACAGAATTCCTTTTGGTTTGTGGCCTAAATTCATGTGGATGTTTCCCAGTGTAGCTTTGCAATGTTTATACATAACAACTAAATGTCAGAAGGTAACGCGTTAACCAATACATTTTGAATCGTTGTATATGCATTTTAGTTGTGTCATGCCTCTGTTGGTTACTTGTATGT
The DNA here is from genome assembly GCA_030765085.1 of Allium cepa. NCBI lineage: Eukaryota > Viridiplantae > Streptophyta > Magnoliopsida > Asparagales > Amaryllidaceae > Allium > Allium cepa. Next base: position 139,729,957 of record CM060940.1, on the reverse strand, counting down.
TTTATGTTTCTGGCTTCATGTTCCTATTGTCATGTCGCAGTGTTACACTCGTTTGTTGGTGATGCCTGCTTTGGAAATTTATGCATTTTTTTACTAGATTTGGTATCGGTAATCTCTACTTGATCTAGGTGATGATTATGGTTTAATCTATTGTTTTGCAAATTTTTTGTTGCTGCATTTGGTTATGGTCTTCCCTGGCCATCTTTGAAATTTGCATCTCTATGAAATATGTTCTGTTGCTTGTTGGCAATCTGGTTGTCTTCTGAATGCTAGCTTAGGCTATATTTTTTAGCTAGTTGTGTTGGAAATTTGTAGTTGGTTTGGGTCAATTTTCATAGATAGTAGTGTCCTATCGTATCTAAGTTTGTTAGATACGTTTGTTTCTACAAGTTGCTTCCAGCGTGGAGCTTATATGCGTTTTCTTTTGCAACCTGGTTTGTATGTTGCACCATACGTGGTGCTTGAGTAAGTTTAGTCATTCAGACAATCGACCTAACTCCTGTTTTTAATACGTATTTATTACTTTTGTTGTGATAAAAGTGGACGGTCCACAATAAAAAACGGCTGGCCTTGCCAAAAAAAATCAATCGTTTTAGTTATGGTTGAAATTAGTTAATTGATTATTTTATTAATGACTTGTGTAAAGATATTTAATTACTTTAACGATGGTTTAAAGTTAATTAATTGTTCATTTATGATGTTTAAAGGTAATCAATTAAAGTTAATTACTTCTTTTTTCAGTTTTTGTTCTTTATTTTTGGTTACATAGTATCAAATAATTGCTACATTAGATTGCATCCTCGAATTTTGATTACTTTGCTTTACTTAAATTCGATCAAATAAACAAATTCTACACACTTTAGTACTCTGAGCTCTTGTGTTTATCCTTGCATCGTCGGTTGATTGTATTTATAAAAAATGTTAAAATGATAAGCCGATATTTTACAACATATATTTGAAGCTCATGACGACTTGAAGAACCTAGGTTTCTGTCCTTTTTTCATCTTCTTCTCCCCATTTTTTGATGTGTATATTATTTTCTATACGTCTCAAGAAGAAACTCATAATGAGTATTCACATTTAAAAAAGCTAACTAAAAGGCCCAGAAACTCTTCTAGCATTCATTACTTGTTTAAATAGTCTAATTTCCAATTACTATTTTGAATTTTAGATACTTGATTGCTTCCATATTATATATGATGATGGAGAAAGACTGGTTGCGTCTACACAGGTAATCATATACAAGTAAATTTACACATAACTTTAGACTTAACATGTTTTGAAAATGAAAGCTAACATTCTTGTTGCTTTCAATTTTAAACATAGAACCAGTAAAGAGTATGGAAAAGGAGCTCAAAATTTTGTACGTGTTGCGAAGAAAAAGTTAGGGGATGTAGAGAAAATTTTGTGTCCTTGTTTAGATTGTCGAAATCTTAGTCATCATTATGGTGAAACCGTCATTGAGCATTTAATTATAAAGGGAATGGATCCTAAGTACAAAGATGGTAGATGGTATAATCATGGCGAGCAAGTAGATGTTGAAAATAATAATAAAAAGAGTGAGGCGTATGACTTACTCAAAGCAATTCACTATGAAGATGAAGACTACTTTAATCATAATTTTTTTGATGATGATAAAGATAAGGATGATGCACAGAGACGACACGATGATTTACTTAAGAACTTGGAAGATGCAGAAACCCCATTATATCCAGGTTGCATAGATCATACAAAGTTATCTGCCATCACTATTTTGTATAACCTTAAATGCGAAACTGGATTATCCGATTCTGGTTTTGATAAGCTTCTTAATGTGCAACAACTGTTTTTGCCAAAGAATAATGTACTTCCTAAGACTTTATATGAAGTAAAGAAATTCCTCAAACTATTTGATATGGGGTTTGAAAAGATTCATGCATGTGAGAATGATTGTTGTCTTTTTCGTAAAGAGCATAAAATTTTTAATGACTGTCCGAAATGTGGTTCCTCAAGATGAAAAATGAATCAGGATACAAATGAGATTATGCAGGGTATCCCGGTTAAGGTGTTGAGATATTTTCCAATAATTCCAAGATTCAGAAAAATGTTCAGATCTGAAAAGATGGCAAAAGCATTAAGGTGGCATTTCAATAATAAAAGCAGTGATGGAAAGATGCGACATCCCGTAGATTCTGTAACATGGAGCACAATTGATGAAAATTGGGAATCATTTTCAGCCGATCCACGTAGTCTCAGACTTGGTCTTGCTACAGATGGGTTTAATCCATTTTCCATGTTGAGTTTCAAATATAGTTGTTGGCCAGTAATGCTTGTGACATATAATTTGTCGCCTATGTTGTGCATGAAGAAGGAAAATATTATGCTAACACTTCTAATTCCAGGTCCAAAGCAACCGGGGAATGATATTGATGTATATACGGCGCCATTAGTAGAGGATTTGCATTACTTGTGGAGTAGTGGAGTTGAGACGTATGATGCATTTAGTAAGACACTTTTTAATATGAGAGCTATTTTATTATGGACGATAAATGATTTTCCAGCTTATGGTAATCTTGCTGGATGTTGTGTAAAGGGTAAAAAGGCTTGTCCATTATGTGGTGTCAATACTCATCGTCGATGGTTGAAATATAGTCGAAAGAATGTTTATATGGGTCATAGAAGATTTTTGTCTATTTCACATCCGTTGAGGAAAAAAAACGCTTGGTTTGATAATACTATATAGGATGGAAAGATGCCTAGAATTCTAATAGGTAAAAACATCTTTCTTATTTTGAAGGACTTTCCAAATGATTTTGGAAAAGAGCAGATTAAGGGAAAAAGTAAGAAAAGGAAGATCGATGACAGTAGTGAGGATGAAGATAATGAAGATGATAATTCTGTAAAAAAGGAGCTATCAAGGTGGAAAAAAAGATCAATTTTTTTTGACTTGCCATATTGGGAGGTTAGTATTCAAATCTCTTTTTTATTTATTAATCTAAAAAAAAGAATATATAGAAAATTTAAATGTTAATTTTTTTCGTAGGAACTTCCATTGCGTCATAATTTGGACGTAATGCATGTTGAGAAAAATGTTTGTGAAAGCACACTAAGTACAATGTTGCATGATAACAAATCAAAAGATGGGATTAATTGTAGACATGATTTAGAGGATTGGGGTATTCGGCATGGTCTTTATGCACAACCCCGTGGAACTAAAACATATCTTCCACCAGCTCCGTATACATTATCATAATTGGAGAAAAAAATATTTTGCAAAAGGTTGTATGATTTCAAAGGTCCCGATGGTTATTGTTCAAATTTCAAAAAATGCGTGTCGTTGGTGGATTGTAAAATTAGTGGTTTGAAGTCTCATGATTATCATGTTTTAATGCAACAATTATTATCGGTTGCAGTAAGAGGTTTATTGCCAACCAGACCTCGAAATGCAATAATTCGTCTATGTTCATTTTTCAATAAAATATGTCAACGTGTTCTTGATAGGGAGAAGTTGCAACAACTTGATGATGATATCGTTAAAATATTGTGTGAACTTGAAAGATATTTTCCACCCTCATTTTTCGATATTATGATACACTTGACAATTCATCTTGGAAGAGAAGCACGATTGTGCGGACCAATTCATTTTCATTGGATGTATCCTTTTGAAAGGTATATGAAAACACTCAAAGACTACGTACGAAATTATGCACGACCTGAGGGGTGCATTGCAGAATCATATCTTGCCGAAGAATGCATGAAATTTTTTAGTGAATTTTTGAGTAAGTCGGTAGATATTGAAAAAAAAGATCGAAATGAAGATTATGAAGATAACGCAATACTTGAAGGGCATCCAATTTCAATGTCCAAATCAATTACATTGTCTTCCAATGAGAAAGAAATTGCTCATTTAGCTGTGTTAATGAATATGGCTACGGTGGAACCATTTTTAGAGTGAGTATATGTTATGTCCCACTTTCATTGATTTGATGTGCTTGTATTGGCAACTATAATTTAACATCACTTTTACTGTACTAGTTTGCATTTGGAGGAGTTGCAAAATTCAAACAAGCGCTTAGAAAAAAATGCGACCTTACTGTGGAAAACCCATAGAGATAGCTTCGCTGATTGGATTAAAAGGAAGGTTTGTTAAAGAATTTCAATATTTTCACATATGAATTAATGAAATTACTTGTTTAATATGTTTGAATATTTTTTTAGATACCTGTTGACTCAAAGGATCATGATAAAATATTAAAATAGATTGCATACGGTCCTAAAAAGACGGCATTCTCCTGCAAAGGATATATTATTAATGGACAACGATTTCATACAAAAGATGTTGATAGAGAAACCCAGAATAGCGGAGTAACTTATGACGCGACTACCATGTGTAGAGCAAGTGCAAAAGGCATTTCTCAAGTGGTTGATGTGGTTACGTACTATGGGATACTGACTGAAATAATTTTACTAGATTATAATGTTTTTTATATTCCTGTTTTTAAGTGTCATTGGGCGAACATAGGAAACAGGATAAAAGTTGAAGATGGATTCACTCTTGTTAATTTACATCAAAGTCAGGTTTCATTTTCAAAAGATCCTTATATCCTCGCATCTCAAGCGAAACAAGTCTTTTATTCAAGAGAAAATGATTCTTCTAATTGGTATGTTGTAATGAAAGCACCGCCAAGAGGTTTTCATGAATTAGAGATAGATGATTTTGTTGAAGAAGCTAATTATGTTGCGAGCGGCCCTGAAGAAAACGATATGGATGCAGATGATTTAGTTGAGAATGTTAGTTATGTCAGGGAGGATTGCGAAGGCATACTTGAGTAGTTTCGATGTCTTGTTTTCTTATGAGAAGTTTAAGTTAGATAATGAAGTCTTATTAAATGTTGAAATTTGAAATTTTGTTTTGAACTTTGATGTATGTATATGGTGATGTCAGTAGCAACTTTGGAAACGATATGGATGCAGATGACCCACCAATATATTAAAATTATAGTAGTATATATGTTTCATATGGTTTTCTTGCTAATTGCTATAATCAACACAAAGCCTGTGATTTTTTTTCCTAAGATGGCTACACAAATGTATAGTGTATACTAATTGCAGTTGTATATTGTTGCAAATATTGTTTGTTTTATTTTCACCGATGCATTGGATTGCTAATGACAATGCTAAAACACAATATGTAGTAAAGGCTCTGTCTTTCTAATATTGTTTGTTACCATGGGACAAATTGTTATGGAATGTTATTGTTATTAATAAATCAAAGCAGCAAATAACGTTCATTACAACACTTGAAATAAAATTATATAAATCTTTAAATTATACATTAATAGCCATTTTCTATTAACAATATTTCTTATTCAGTAAATATATTGCAACTGAAATTTCAGATGCAAACAAATAACACTTCAATTTTTTGGTATGTAAATCTCAAATAAACCATCTGTACAGAAAATAGCATCAATCCTCATCCTATTTGCATCTTTTATATATTGCATTTTTTACAAGGCCTACTGCTCAAAGACTTAACTGCTCCTCGCATGATCGAAGTTGGACTTGAGTTCTGATTTTGGTAAGACGCAGGCCAATTTGTACTTTCTATATGTTACAATTTTTGTAAGGCAAACTGATTTTTGGTTATGAAAATATATTGGATGATTAATTTAAAAAAACACTCCTGATAATTATGTACTAGATTCCCTTGACAATCAAGTGCACTGTACCAGTGCAAAGAATTAGTAACGTAATGAAATAAATAATTAGTTTAATTACAAGGATGATCACCAATTTGAACCAGAAATAACATTGACTAGGTCAAGTGATACAAGTCAAAAATGTTACGTCATGCAGCAATATATAGTGCATACTGCATGCTCTGACAAAGTCTTTTTTATTTGTACCTTAAAAGTTTTACCTAGAATATGCTCTTATAACTTGAAATTCATACGTTGATATGTTATACTTGCAGAAAATGGTTAGAATTACGAAAAAGACAATGGATAAGAGGATTACGCGCAATCAAAAAAGACTCGAACAATCCACATATGCAGTCGATGGGTCTAATGCAATAGGAGAGCATATTGAGCCACCTTTGGAAAACAATGATGTTGGGAATGCAAAAAACTCAATCGCAGACACTGCTATGCAATTCGATGGAAATCCTGAAACAACAATGGAAATCGAGAGAACAATTGAAGACATTGATGCAAATCAGATTTCGAAAAAGAAGACTAGAGGCCCAACCAAAGTGAAAAGACTTCCTTCAGATGTTGCAAGCCGAATCGAAGTTGACTTTAACTCATCGGGCGAACCGACAGGAAAAGGGTCGGTGAAGCTATCTTCTTATCTGGGGGCACTTGTGCGCGAGCATGTTCCATTTACACCTGAGGACTGGAGGCAACTTGGTGAAGAATTGAAATCACTTCTATGGGAATCCGTTTAGGTTTGCTTATCTTGCAATGTTCTTAGTTACCGTATACTGATTACTGCTATTAAATCTATTTATTTCTTTACTTTTTATACATCAGCAACCCAATGACCATATGAAACAGTGGAATATTGGCGATATGTCACTAACAGTGAATACATTCACAATACAGTGCATGTGTTTCTTACAACTGTATAAAGAAAAAAGGAGAACATTTTTCTAATAATCATGAAGAATATGATAACAAAAATAACTAAACTCAAACGAAATCAAACAAAAACAATGATCAAGATATAAGAAATCACAATGGAGACCGTCTGGGAAAAGCTACGAAGGCAAATCAAAACTATGTGAAATATTTTTCAGGACACTGAGTAATTATAATCAGCTCAACCTTTTACTTCAGTGGTTTGAAGAATTACCACTGAAGAATTACTTCAGTGGCAATCAGCTCTGGTTGATCAATGTGGAAGCAGCTGCAAGCCTACAATGATGTTGGAGTTTTTTTTTTCCTTTTTCCTTTTTAGTTAATGAAGTAATAAAGATCCGTATATTAATGTAAGAGTAGGTGTACCATAGGAAAACCGACAGGTATTCAGCAGAATGTAGTATCTCGAAAATTTATACTTTGATATTAGTTTCTTTATTTTATTTTAATTTGCAGAGCATGACTGCTTCATGTGCTTTAGAACTGCTTACTGTATGTTGGGTGGTTGCTGTCAAACATAAATAAACAAGAGTTTAAAGGACGAGGTGGTGCATTGCTGTTACTTTATTTGTGTCACAATGAAATAAAACAAGCGAGTTTAAAGAACTATTAAAGATAGATTTAGTGCGTGTTAAATCAATATGATAAAATCTATTATGGAGCAACTTTATGAAATCTGGATATAATGGCTATAGCATTTATTGAATGATTATAAGACATCATAAGATACATACTCGAGACAAATTTGCGGACACCATTCATTATAACATTTCAATACCGTAATTAAATGATCTGTCCTTTCAGGATGTACTAATTCATAATTGGCATGATGCATTTTGTCGTGATTTCATAAAATTCAATTAATATCGGCTCAGGATAAGTACTACAAATTTGATATATATAACATATCATCAATCTCTAAAGCTCAAATCTTTCATCATTTGGCTTACGATCCTCCAATTACTGGCTTTCTCCAGGACGTTATACATCAAAAAATGAAAACAAACTCCCTTATGTTTATTGAATTTATTGATATTCAGTTGAAACTTGAAACTGTTATTTGCTATGTGTCTTGGTCTAATATAATAGTTCAAAATAACAAGAATAGAAAACAATGTAAACATTAAAAAAAATAGTTTCTGAATTGCTGGATCTGTATGTAGTAATACTTGAGCTGTACTCAGTTATACCTCATATAAATAATGTGATTTTTCAAAAAGTCGTGTTTATATTTCTGACATCTGAAGTTTCACCTTTTTGCTTGTTGATATATATTTTGCTAATAACAAGTCCATCAATTATTTAAGAAATATTAATTCAAATTAATACAAAATTACCAACTAATATAACCAATAAAAAACCCCCATTAAGTACCAAATTAGTATCAAGTGGTAAAATATGTCAACATCTCTAAGTTAGGATAAGACACCGATCTAGGTAAATCCTATCTATAATTCGATCAATTCATATTTCCAAATAGACAGACGAGATTAATATCTTGTTCTTTCTTTTTTATCCTTCCAGGTTGGCCAAACCCATCATTTTTATTTTCAATTTTGAACCAACTTGTCATTATCGTGGGTTGATGCACGTTCTACTACAAGTTTGTACTGTACTTGTTGTAGTCCAAAAATGTACCTTGTATGCTATAGCGATATACAGTTTTTGTTTGTTTAATTAGCATATTATTTTAATTAGCATCGATCTTACTGTTCTTATCCTTGAAAACTACAACATAGCTCACTTGTCTACACAATTTGGAACATAATGAAAATTCGTCAAGCTATAACATAACTATTAATCCACCACTAAGTACTAGGCACAAAGTTGATACTCGCTTTTTTCACTATAGCTAGCATCTCATGATCAAATCTTAAAGTTGAATAGCCATGTCAGAAGAAAAAAATATATATTACTAATATGATTACCCAATAAGATAGACTAGTATAGCCAAAGTTAGGAGAAGGGTATCTTCAAGAAACATAGTTAATTTTTGGATGCTTCTAGCTTTATACTTGCTTCGATAGGCATTTCTATGTCAAAAGTTCATTCCTTCGTTTTATCAAATTCAAAAGGTTGAGCTGATGATAAGGTAATATAATGTAACTGGTTTGTTATGCTTTATGACTTCAGTGGTAATTCTTCATTGTGTTTTTCAGGACACTGAGAAATAAAGTAAAAGCAATAGTTTGTTATGCTTTATGACTTCAGTGGTAATTCTTCGAATGGTAGTTTTTGAGGATTGATTTACCTTTTTATATGTCTGATGTGATTGGGTATAGCAAGTTGTTACTTTTTCCACAAGTTTTGTCCTGTCCTAATTACTAAAATTTTAGTGGTTGTAGCTGCTTATGTCTGCTTGATAGTTTCTGCATACAACCACTGCTAAAGCTTTTAAAAGACTTGCACAATTATCCTTTTCAAACCCCTGTTAGTCCTTGAATGTTGGTAGAACAAGAAGGATTTTACCCTTGTTTCCTTACACCACTTCACATTTATTTTAAAGTGTTTACTCTTGCAATATGTTTGTCCGCATTTGTCCCAGGGCTGTTACTAATTTCTTTATTCAGTTTTTAAATAAAATTACTATATTTTGATATTTTTCTTTGTTACAGGCTAGATTTAAACTAGATGAAGAATGGCAAAAGGTTCCCATTCTTTGGCAAATGGGATGTATTTGGAGGTGTTCAAAAAGCAAACTAGTTGACAAGTTATTAAAGGCAAAAAACACGGAGGAACGGCTTCGACTAAAACCAGATAATGTCAAAACTATGAAGGAATGGAAAAGGTTTGTTGAGTCCAGAACTAGTAATGAGTTTAAGGTAATTATATAGTAATTGTTTTAATCATTTCTATATATAAAATATAAGTGCACAAAGAGTGCAAATTAACTAATAAATGTGATAAATCTTTATACATAGTTACGAAGCGAAAAATTCAAATCCATGAGGGGTAAACAAATGCCACATACTTGTAGTCGTCGAGGAATGGCACGATTAACTGAAGATATGGTGAGAAAAAATATTTGATTAATTTACTATGATTAGTTGTTTTATCTAATGTTATGTCATTTTTAATGCAGAAAGAGGAAAGTGTAAAGCCTTCTTCCATTTCTTGAGTTGATGTTTGGGTTAAATCTCACACTCGTAAGAATGGCGAACCCGTGAATGCACATGTTGCCGAAATTGTTGTAAGTGCTTTTGACCTTTTTTAAAGTAATTATTTTGAAAATAATATAAATTAGAACTCATATTTAAAATATATTTTTTGTAGGAGAAAATAAAAAAGGTGGAAAATGAATCACAACCTAGCTTAACATGTAATTTCAAAGATGATGCTCTCTCACAAGTGTTGGGACAAGATAGACCGGGACGACTACGTGGAATGGGAAGAGGCATGACTGCGACCAAGGCGGTTCTCTCACAAATCAAAGATACTCAAGTAGCTCAATGTCAACATAGTGTCTCAGAACTAAAGCAAGTGGTTTACATGTTAATGAAGCGTCTGGTACGACTTTTAATTTATAATTTAAATGTTTTTGGTGTTCAGAAATTTCGAGAATGATTTCCAATTTCATGGAGATAACCTAAATGACAAAACAAGATATCTATTTTTTGGCGTCCATTGTCCTTAAAAAAAGATTTCTCTATGCATGGTTACAAATCTGGCTACTTGGATGAACAAATAGCCAAAACATTTTCCATTGTAATTCAACTCTTATACAGAGCATTTACAATAGAACAGGGTGTTGGTGAGAGTGAGGTTTTTCTTTTTGTTTTGTTTTGTGTGTGTTTTGCATTTAAAAAAAACCATTTTGTTGTGTGGTTTTTATGTGATTTTTGTGCTCATTTTGTTGTGTTTTTGTTTTTCCGGTCTATATTTGTTTTGCATTTGCATTGCTATTTAACAAAAAAAACACATTACAATTCAAAACCCAAAAAAAGGTCATTTCATTTTCATTGGTTTACATTTTTCTTCTTCCTCTCCTTTCAATTTTTTACACTGTTTTTTTGTTTTACATTTCACTCAGTGTTACAAAACTACTCTCTGCCTGTTACATTTACAAACCCCCTGCATACTCCACTGTCAAACTCTCCCATAACAGCGCAGCACATTCTTCCCGACCACATCCACTTCTCTCTTCACTGATTCCACAACCTAACTGCTGTCAACATTCTCACCTTCACATACATCCCCTGCCTTGTTAAACCCTGCCTTAAATTACATTCTGTACACAACCATTTACATTCTACTGCTCTCGGCCTCAATTTGCTCACTGCCCAACAACAGTGTGCACCTCTCCTCTGTCCACATACCAACATCCTCTACATCATTTAAACAACATCTCCACGAACAAAACTGTCAACTTCCTTTCCTATTGTAAGCTTATATTATTATTTTCAGTACCGAATAGCTAACTACATCAGTTGGTTGCAATAAAAAAATATATAAAAAATGTGAAGAACACTGCATCAGGCATACCAAAGCTGCGAAAGTATAGTTATAACTCACTGGATGTTCAGTATTTTTTTCTTTGTTCTTTTCTGAAAAGATTTTATACTGTCAAAGATTAAAAGCTTTATTATAAGTTTCTGTGATTATTTTTCTGTGATTATTTCGACAATTTATTCTTTGGTTAAATGAACGTCTATTTATTTTTACCACTAATTTGCAATATTATTGATTTGGCAGGATAAAGGAAGTTGGGGAGAAGAGAACACATCCGTAGTGGTAAAAATCCAACGGTTGCAACATCATACATAATTTGATATCTAAATCAATAATCAATATAATATAGTTTTGGTTAATTGCAGAGTAAGTATAGTCAAACAGGTGATAATTGTAGTTTACTGCCTTGACATGGAGATGATGACGAGGTTGTCGCCGAAGGAAAAACTGTGTCAAGCGATCCGAAAGAACTGTGCAATGAAGTCCCTTTAGGTCCAAATGCCAAAAAAAATTTGATTGTCCATCCAAGAAAATTAGATGTTTTCTTATGGAGGCCTTCTCCTGGTTTGGTATATATAAGAGATGCCAAGGATGAGATAGTAGCATGGCCAGCTGATAAAGTTGTTATACACAAAAGTGAGGACTCCAGAAAACAAAACAAGGTAAGTTTAACACTAATTAGCATTTTTTTTAATATGTAGGGCCATCGTGGATAATAATCTCTATCCATAAATTTAGCATTTTATGGTAGTATGGTAGTATGGTTTAGCATTTTTTTGTATATTTCTATTGCTACAATGCTTTAAAGATGTGTTACTGAAATTTGTGCAATGTTTTTGTATATTTCTATGTTCAACTTAAACAAATGTATTTTTTTAATAGAGTAAAACTAATAGCATGGAAACCAATTGCAAGCTGTATGATTGGGGTGGGAGCAAAGAACTGGTTGCTGAAGGACGAGTGTACTCGAGTGATCCAAATCAGATAATTAATGGTATTCCTCTTGGACCAGATGCCAAGATAGTTTGGGTGGACAATACGAAAAAAGAAGATGCATTTTTGTGGAGGCCTATAGTTGGCATGACATGTATTGGAGAAGCTATTGGTAAGAAAATAGCATGGCCAGAATCAACAGTGGTTGTTGAAACGGTTAACGCTAGCACATGTCCTGCTCCTATGATCAATGCTCCAACATCTCTTACGGTAACATGTTCATATTGCTAATATTCCTCTCAAAGAATTGTTGATATCGTATTACCATTTTTTTTGTTATGTAATAGAGTGCAAATTTATCTGCAAATACCAAATGCAAGTTGATTGATTTAGAGGGTACGGGAAAAATAGTAGCAGAAGGAACCGTGTCTTCAACAGATCCAAATGCTTTGGTACATTCTGTTCCACTGGGACCAAATGCGATAAGAGTTTGGGTGGATGTTGTAAAAGTCCCAAATGCACCTGTATGGCGGCCTACATCCTTCATGGAATGCTTATCAGATGCTATTGGCTCAACTGTAGCATGGCCTGTTGCGAATGTTAGAATTGGCTCAACTTCCATGTAAGTTTCACATCTTGTTTATATGCAATAGACAAGATAAAAAACTACTATAGTTTCATTTGATTAAATATGCTAGTGTAAATGAGCATTGATTGGCTGTGAGCAGTTTTATTAAATCTCATAAATTCAAATCCATTGTTAACCCTCATGATTTTGGGAAAAAATGTCCATTGTTTTTTTTTTGGGAGTGAAGTGAAGTTTTTATGTAGTTCTGGTATTTGTTTTGGAGTTGAATGGTTGTATAACAAAGGAGTGTTATAGGCAGCAGCAAGAGGAGGAGCTTGGCAAAGGAAGGTGAGGATGTGAAGTGATAATGAAGTGTTGAAGTTGGGGTATTTATTGTATTTGATGGAAGTGTGAACTGATTTCAGTTTTATATGACAGTGGTGTAGTTGTTTGGTGATGCAACAATATGTAGGCTGGTGATGACTGTGTGCAGTTTTGATGTCGGGGAAGCTGTCGAAATGAGATGGTGTAACAGCAGTGAAGTACGTTGGTTATGATGTTTGGTGGAGGAGTTATGTGGGACAGTTTGATGGGGGAAGTTTGGAAATGGTGATAGTGAAGTTGAGGGAAGGCAAATGAAGTTTGCTAAAGGTTGATGTGTTGTATGCTGGTGGTAGGGGAAGTATGGTGTGGTCAGAGGGTATTTTTTAAGTAGTGGGTGTTGTGGTGGTTGTTTCAGTGATTAGAGGGGTCGATGCAGGAAGATGAGAGAATTATACATAGAGGAATGTTGATTATGGTGGACATTTAGTGAAGTATGGTAGGGATGTTGGTGACTGTTTGGCAGTAGCAAAAGAAGAGAGGTAACAAAGTGGTGTTTAGGTGTAGCAATATGCAGAGGAGAGGGTGGTTTGGAATGTCAGTGCATTTGCAATGCACCGGTGGTTGAAATGCGTGATTGAATGGTTTTATGGTGGTGTTGAGGAGATGGATTTATGCACGGAGTAGATTTTTCAAAGAAATGCAGTGTTGTTTGAAGTAGAAAGTGGAATGTGCAGGTATTGGCTGGCAGTTCTGTGGCTTTGTAGCAGGGAGGGAGATGATGGAATTGGTGGTATGGGAAGTGAATGGATGAAATGGAGTTGCTTATGACTGTGCAATAGGAATTGGTGGTGGACAGCAATGAGTTTGGGCAGAGGAGGATCTGTAGACAGAAAGAGGTAGTTTGAAGGAGATGTATGTGATATTTTGTAAGTGACTATTTTGGACAGAGGATGAGTTTGACAATGTTACAGTTTGATACGGATAGGTTGGATTTTATGATGTGAAGTATGGATAATGAAGAGGAGTGGCAATGTATTTGAAGTGTGGTATGGTGGAGGAGGGGTGAGCAGTGGGGATGTTGTAGAGCAGTTTGATTATGCAAAGTAATGCAAGGAAATGATGGTTTCGTCATCAAGAGAGGAGATGAAGTGCTGGTTTGGATGGTTGTTGTATGGTTTGTGAAGTTAATGGGTTTGTTTTGGAGTTGACAAGCAATTTTCTTCCATTGATAGGTGGTTGTTGACAGAAGTGTATGGTAGGCAGGGGATTTTAGAGGCAGTATACTGGTGGGTATTTGACAGGCAGCTTGTTTGTATGAGAGGGAGGGTTGGTATGAAGGCTGTATGTGAGGGATGGTTGTGATCGAGATAGAGATGATATGTGCAGTTGGAGGTTGAACAGAGAGGTTTGCTGATGGGGGAGTGAAGTTTTTTGTGGTTTATTGAAGTGATTTGTGGTGGTATATGAGAGATTTGAGAGCAAGGCAGTAAGGGGTTGAAGGGGATGTGCAGCAGTGGGTTGTTTGTTGATGGTGGTCAGAAAAGTTTGGTGGTGAGATGTTGACAGTTTGTGAAGGAGATGGTTGAGGGGGTTTGAGGAGCAGTAGCACTGCAAGTTATATGTATGTACAGTTGATAATGTAAATGTACAGTTGAGAACGTAAAAACTAGTTGAGGATGTGGGGAATGGCAAGGCAGTGAAGAGGTGTGTTTGGGATGACAGAGAGTGTTGTTTGTAGAAGGTGTTCACTAGTATGTGAATGTTGCAGTTTTGGTTGAGAGGCAGTGTTCACAGGTATATGAAGTGCTGACTGGCAGTGGTAGAAGGTGTTCACTGATTGACGCAGAAATACGTTGATGGCAAGCAAGGCAGTTATGAAGGAATGCAAATGCAATTAAAACTAGAAAACAAACAAACAATCAAAATACAATCAAAATTCACACTGTACGGTGGTTAAGCATTTACTCACTGATCACTTCAAATTTTTAGATCCATATAGTGATTTTTTGGCGCAGTTAAGCATTTTAGCATATGAAACTTCAAATTTTTAGATGGCGTTTACTCACTGATCATTTCAAATTTCTTCATTGCAGGTAATTAAAGATGGCGATGACACATTCTTCTCCCGTAGCAAGTAGCAAGTAGCAAGCATATGAAACTTTTTAGATGCACGTTTTGTTGTTGGCATTTGGTGTGGACTTACTGTATTGATATTATACTTTTACTTAACATATAACGTGTCTTTGTTTAACAGAATTTGTGGCAACTTGGTTTACTTTGTTATTTTTGTTTATGGATATTATTGAAACTTGGTTTATGGATGTCTTTTGTTTATTAATATTCTCTTAACTAGTTTATGTAACCAATTAATAGTTATTAGAACCTGTTATATATACTAGTTGCTTGAATATGCTTAAAATATAGTTTTGGAATATTCAAAAATAGAGTGGAATATTAAAGCTGTTATATAAATAGAAGACAGCGTTTGATTAATGCTGTCAATGAAGAAACAACAGCGTTTAATTCGTGCTGTAATTATCTTGAAACTGTCAATAACAGCGTTTATTACATGCTGTCGAAATAGTTGATGATTCAATCACAGCGTTTTTAACATGCTGTCGAAATTGTTGATGATTCAGTAACAGCGTTTAGAAAAAGCTGTTGTAAACAGTTAAAGTAGAATTTGAACATCTTCGACAACTAAATTATAAACGCTGTTGAAACATAATACAACATGTCTGAAAACGCTGTAAAAAGATTATTGACAGCTCGTAATAAACGCTGTCACAGAGATGTTTCAACAGCGTTTATAGAAAAGCTGTTGTAAGTTATGTATATACGACAGCATGTCGTTATACAGCGTTTGTAATAACGCTGTTGTATCATATTACAGCGTTTATCAAACGCTGTTAAAAGCCTTTTGTGGTGTAGTGCCTTGACTAACAACATTTAAAATGGTATATTTGTTTTCACTGTGATAAATAACTCACGGCTACAACAATTTGTAACTAATATCACAAATATACCATTTATGGATTTTCTATTAAATATAATTTAAATTAATATATTAATTAATATGACACATTATATCAAGTAGATAATAGAAAGAAAACACTTTTTATTTTGAACAAGATTGGTTATCGAGTTAGATATATGTAACAAATAACATAATTACCCCTAGGGCATACTCATAACCCTATCACATAGAGGATGGATTGTTTTGCTCCTCTCAATTTGTTGTCTTCGATCATTTTTTATGTTTCCTGCTACGCTTATAGATCTTTAGTCATACTTCCAGACTTACCTTGATTGATTTCCTCTATTTGTTGCTCTTGGGATTTTTTTGTTATACTATCTGATCTAGTCTATTTGCTTGAAACTCCTTGACACTCTCTAGATTTAGTTAGCAGTTAGTTTTATCATTTTCTTTTTACTTATATCCTTACTATTAATATAGATAATTCAATGAATATGATTTTTACGATGTGTTTTTGAAATTCCAAAAATATCCTTCATTCATCAATGGAATCTCATCATCCATTTGCTACCACAACCACTATCCCCTTTCTGATGAAATATTTCTATAGATGCACGTACGTATGATTTACACCTGTATACTTTATGGTACTTCTACTAGGCATTAGATTTTTGGATAAGGTTTTTCTTCTTCATTTTTATCTATAATCAGGGTTTTTGCTACCTATGAGGCTTTTTGATAGCTCATATTTAAGCGTATGATAAAATTACACGAGTGCTCTCCTCCACCAGAAGATTACTTATTTTCCTTGAAAAAAGTGTAATGGTAATGAAATAATAAATTTTGTGGATTTATAACAAAAATAACAATATATAAAAGTAATATATGTGACATTATGAAATTTATTTAGAAAGTTTTTTGTTCATCATTAATAAAAAAAATTAAAAAATAAACTTGATTATAAAAGACACGGATAATAAACTGAAAAGAAATGGAAAGTGGAAGTTAAAATATGGTTGATTTAGATGAGGTATTTTTTTCATTAAGCATAAATTTCATTAAATGAGATGATTTTTATAGGATAAATTAAAAAAGATAATTAAATTAACATAATTCTTGAAATAGTTTGAGCATTAGATCCCTATTTTTGATATCGACGTAAGAAAAAAATCTCTGTACCAATGAACATGTAAATCAAATTCATATTTTTTAAAATCGAAAGCGCAAGGTAGTTGGTACTTCCCTGACTTAAGTGGAAGTTAGATTATGCTTTTCAAAAAGTTTTATAAAATTAAAAAGTTCAATTTCAATATACATAAATATATATAGTTATTATTTAAGTAATTTTAATCAAATTACATTTTTTTTAATATTATCAAATTTTATAGAAGTCCTAAGATTTTTTCAAAAACAACAAGTTGCGCTTTCCAACAAAAAACAGAAATAAGTTTGCACTATCTCCTTTTAGAAAAAGGGACCCGATCGACATATTTATTGCTACTGTTTTTTCTATAACGATATGGAAATCTTATAGCTGTGCCTTATTTTTGTGTTCTTGAAGTGGTCTTTGTTTATTAATGAAATTGAAAATTAATAATTTCTAACTGATTTGATCAATCTAATATATATATACACAAACACACGCACACACATACATATATGATAAACTAGTTGTTGATAGAATAAAAGAAGTATGGTGAGAGTGAATAGAAAGGGGTTGGAAAGGAAAATAAAGAAGACTATATTTTTATATTTTGAAAGAAATTAGAAAAGAAATAATTATAGGTTTTTATTTAAGGACGGTTAGGCTAAAGTCCCTATTAAGTTTCAAAACCAAACATCCTTTCGAAAGAAGTATGTAAATTAGGTCCCTGAAATTAAGTTATTTATGCAATTATTCAGTGAATAACTGCAGACATTTATGAAGTTATATTCAAAATTTGCAGACATTTCTGCAATTATTCATTGAAAAATTACAGAAATTTCCGCAATTATTCACCAAAAAAATTGTAGAAATTTCAGGAATTATTCGCTGAATAATTGCAGACATTAACGAAATTTTTTGATATAACAACTTAATTCTAAGGATCTATTGTACATTCAGTTTTTTAGGAGTTTTCATGTATTAAGTTTGATTTTAAGTCCTGATGCTACTATTCACTATTATGTATTATGATATGTTTTAAGTGTTATAAAATTAATAGTATTATTTCATTGAAAATAATATTAATGTTGTAAAGTTAATTTTGATTAATGGTATGTTGCATTTTTTTAGTAAGTACTATAACATCATTTTCTGCAAGTTGTTTGTGTAATTTGGTATATTTTATTTTACGTTACAAAATTTTAAAAATAAAATATCTAATAAAAAATGTTTTCCATTACGAAAATAGGGAAAGATCCTAGGGTGGTGGGGAAAACCCATCCGGCTTAGAGTATAAAGTATAATGCCTCAGCGAAATAAAAAATATATTATTAGTGTAGATCTTTTATTTTTACAAAAACTAATCGTGACATACATTAGGAATTTGTATATTAGTTGTTTATCTTTGTATATGAGTTACTATTATTTTTATTTTTACGAAATTATTTTTATGTTTTGATTTTACAAAAAGAAAAATGTTGCTATAATATTTATTTTTATTTGATTAGTGTAAACTAGTTTTCAAATGTTGCTCTTTTTTTGTCTTTAACCTGATAGCAGTTTTATGAAATGTTGGTTTATTTTAATGTTCTAATGCGGGCATCTTGAACAATCTTAGAAAGATGTAATTTAATTGAATGTTATAATGTGTTTGAATAACAAATTTGGTTGTAATGTATTTTTTTAAACTAGTATAGTATTTTGATATTAATATTAGTAGTAAGTTACATGTATTATTTGTTGAGTATATTTATGTTTGAGTATTAACATGTTAATTTTCAATAAAATATTAATATATGTTAATGGTAAGCAGTATTAATAGTAGGAATATTTTTGAATTTTGAGTTGATGGTAGAATTAATAACAAGTTGTTATTATGTATCTGTTTTCTGAATTAGAGAGTATAAAATTGAATTTTTAATATAAAATATCTAGAGAGTTTTATGGAGAGAAGAGGAAAAATGCTAGAGTTAATGCCATGCTTTAGATTTTCTTTTGCTTTACTATTATTTAACCAGTATGTAGCCAGTGCGTTGTATATGCTAATGTTGTAAAAGAAATTATCAAATATGCATAATTAAATATTTGATCTGTAATATAATAAACTAACATTAAGCATATATTACTTTAAGTCGCCTTTAATTATTGTTTATATGTTAGTTCATAAAAAAAATATGAATTTCGGACGAAAAATAACAACATAAACTTTAAAATAGTTTAGTTAAATGGAATTAAAGAGAATCTTCTAAATAATTAAAGATTATATTTTAATATAAAACAATATAGAGAACAAAAGAGAGTCTTGGTTATGTGGTATGCATTTTCTTGTTACTGAATATCATTTTAGAAAGAAAATAATAATACAAAACTTGGATGTGAAAATTGAGAACTTGAAAATAATGTTAGAAATCAGATAGTGAAAATATTAGAATATAAAGTTATAGCAGGAATTAATAAAATTTTGTAAACAATTTTAAAAATCATAAATTATATTGGAACTTCAACGTAAAATATCTGTAAATATCTATAGAAAATGAAAGAGAGTTGAGAAAAATCCTAAAATCAATGTGAGAGCTAGAAACTCTTCTAGTTTACTATTATTTAATAGATTGTTTAGTGTAGTTCTTAAAATATAAAATCAGGGACAAGAACAAACATATAAAACATATATTATGTCGACCTTATTTCATATAACACAATATAATGGAATTGTATTTATAGGCTCATGACAGAGAATGAAGATTATAATAATGCTCATTAACATCTAGCATATTAACATGCATAATAATTTATATACATTACAACCCTCCTCCTTGAGTATGGGTATGTAAAGACAATATGAATGATTATCTCATTAAAAACCTATGTCATAAAAAACCCAGTGGAAAAACAATCATAAATATGGAAAAGTATGCAAATTTATTTTATATTAGATGAGATGTTTAATGTTATTATGATGGTTGATACTTCTAAATCAAGATGATGTCAAATTAAAATGTTCCTAGCATAAACCTAGTGGGCAAAAAGTATCAATGAAGGAAAAAGAGTACATCTTAACATACTTTTTGATGCTCCACATGATTTATAACACATTAATTAGTCTATATATACCATCTTCTACTATTAAAAAACATTAATCTAAAGACCGATGATTCCAGTCTTTAACCAATCAATTCGGTGTAACGACCTGTATTTATGACCTTTAATCCAAGTGCCAAAAAGAAAGATTGTTAGGGAAAAAGAAAGAAAAGAGAGAAAAAATCTCACATCGCGACTAGTAACATATAATATAAAATGGATTCTTTACAAAAGAAAAATTGAACTTTATCATATACATATATCAATTAGAGTCAACTAATCAATCAATTAGCTGAACAGTTATGGGAACATGCCCTCAAAATTGCCGATAAATATAAACAACCAATGCAGTAGAAATAAAATATATATTAATATGTCTTGGTGGCAACCGGCTCGTCTTCTGTAGCTCCAAAGCATCCAAACTGGATTGAAAAATATGTTCAGTCTGGCCCTAGAATTATAATAAAATAACATCCGGATCAGTCTGGCAAACAAGCGTGAGAAACACACCTCAATTGAACTTTGATGTTATAATTTTTTTAAAAGAATGGTATCTCGTAAGAGCATGCCACACAAACACATAGACGGGTTTTTACCTTACGATAATCAAAATAGTTCTATAGAAAATTCTCTGATATTATAGTAATGTCTTTGGTTTAAAATAAATATTGAATCATAGTTGAATGTTACATTAATTAAATTCCAACATAAGAGGTACACAATTAAGTCCAAAGGCTCGTATTGAAAAATGCATTCCAACTCTGAAAGGGTAAGGGTCTATCCATCAAATCAGTACACTTCTAGATAAAATTTATAGAAGGCTACAACACCTTACACCTCTGCTACTCAGGACTAGCCCTACCCCATACTGGGTAGCCCCAAATATGATCACCCCCTTGGTTGATCAACAACCATAACGGGCGTTGAAGCATACAAAGATATCGACTCTAGATAAGGGATGATCAAATCTTAATGGGAGCGACCCACTTAGCCTTACGACACGTCCCTACTTTATTCATTTACCAGTTGATGAGGCTAGATGCTACGTTTTCCTTTGGATAGCGATTCCACTTGGAATGCCAACGCTGCCCTCCAGGCAGAAATGCAATGCCAACATTCATTCATACAACTTCATTCTGGGTTTGAACGAAATCGAAGGCACCACTCTACTACATCCATTTTGGAATTGCCCTCAGGATTAGTAGTAAGTAGCCTTTGTACTTCAAAAGCTCCATCTACAATCATCTTCAATATGTTCCAATTCGAAAGCTTATGCTGTTCGAAGTAGTTTTCGAATAATATATCCGATTTGGGTCACTCCGAACCGAAAACGATAATTTAAAACTGGCCAAGTTTGATAGTTGGTTATTTAAATATTGTTTGCGCCAAAATTGGTCACAAATCCTAAATACCGTGAAAGCACCAGTGTATGAACACAAATCAGTGATATTCAAGCACAAATATCAGATCTCATCAAATATCAGACAGCAATTCAGAAATAATGAACAAAGACACGAGATTTATAGTGGTTCGGCTATCTCCGGCCTACGTCCACTCCAAAGTTTTATCCTTTTATTGATTATCCTTGCTGGTTACAGATGATTACAGCAGTAATAATGAAGAATTTCGAGTACAATAGTTGTATTGAAGTATAGAAATGAATCCGGCAGAGTCTGGACGTCCAATGGCCAAAAGATCCTTTTTTTGTAGGCTCTGGGGCTCTATTTATAGGCGTAGGAGGCTGAGATCGTGCTCAAACTTCGGGAGACTTCTTCTGGCACGTGAGTGGGCCCACGCGACCGACCCCATCAAGTTTCGACTCGATCTGTGATCGATATGAAGTGATTTCGTATCCATCAAGAATTGATCCAATCGAGCTGAAACTTGCAGGAACATTCCTTACCTTGTATGCAAGCTGCTGTGAAAATTTCATTGCATTTGGTTTAGCGGTTTGGGAGATATGATCGATACGAATTGCGTTTTTGTGAGGGCTGTTGCATTCGAATCCATTGTTTCGAACCCATCCTGTTCGACTCAATCCGAAGTGCGTGCTTGTTTGTGATGTGGAGCGAGCTTCCTGGAGTGATCCTGAATTCGTGCCGAGTTGAAGGCTTCTTCCTTTAAACCATGCACGTCCTTCGCCATTTTGAACGCTTCTTCCTGTGATTTACACTCGCATCCATGATTTGCGTTCGTTCGTGCCGATTTTTTTGCATTGCATATGTATCCAACTGCCAACACCGTACTTCTTCGTATCGATGACCGGAATGTGTTTCGTATCGATCTATCAGATCGATACGAAATAATGTTATGCCTGGCATTATCAATCGATACGAAAATGCATGAAGGGTCAATCATATGGATATGAAGCTCGACATTGGTGGACACGAACGACGCCTTACCTGATGGATATGAGGGAGGCCTTACCTGATCGATGCGAAACCATCGAGTCAAGTCCATGCCGGTCGATACGAATGTCATCGATGTGAACCCGAACCAATCGATGCGAACAAGACGCTGTTCCATGGATACGAACTGCCGAGCATTCGTGAACCTAATCGATACGAACCTGATGGAGTCGAACTAAACAAAACCTGATGGATACGAATGGGGCGAGGAGATACCCTTTCGATGGATACGAAATAGATCGATTCGAAGGAGGTGTCATTTCGATGGATATGAATCTGATGGATCGAAGCGAGCATCACCTTGACCCCTTGATGGATTCGAACAGTGTATCCTTTCCACCTTGTATCGATCATATTTCCTCCATACGAACTCCGATTAACCTGAAACTTGAAATATAGCCTCTCCTAGTCCTTATCATCATCTCCAATCAATTTTGTCCCGATCGAAGCTCAACCAAATTTTGACGCCATCGATTGCAGCTTTGATTACAACCGATCTCTAACCCTGATATCCATCGTTCCTTGCCAATTTGTTGATATTCCAGCTTTGACCAAAAAGTGGGATAACAACTATCAAATAGACAAAAATGAATCAATCTACGTGGATTTATTTCCATGGGAAAACCAACATTGTTTAAGCATATAAGCAGCCACTAATCTCTTTAATTAATCCTTTCATGAATTAAAATTGCTTTGTAAATACATGTATCTAAATACTTTAACAAACTTCACAGACCATTTATACTTCTTTTTATACTTGGAAAAATACCCATACACTTATCTTAACGGTATAAGTATATTCACAGAAACACTATACTTTCACTACTTACAAAATGTATTTATATGCTTATCTTAAATGATAAGTATATTCACAGAACACAGAGAAAAATTTCCTATTTGGTGTTGGGTATGGAAAGATGTTCTGTACCGCCATAATTATTTAAAGACCATTTTTGGAAATCATTTTCATCTTCTTTACAAATCTTCTTTTTATACAACTCTAAAATCATTTATAAAAATCCTTTATAAATCTCCACAACAATTTATAGAACTCCTTTTATCAACTTATAAAACCATTGATAAAACTCTTTTTATAAATTTCTAAACCATTTATAAATCTCTTTTATAAACCCATAAGACTATTTCTAAAACTTTTTCTATAAACTCATTCACAAAACTTTATTCTTTTATAAAAGTCTTTTATAAAGATCCTTTATAAAAATTCTTTATAAAAATTACTTTATAAAAATCTTTCCAAAAATCCCTTTATAAAAATTCTTTATAAAGCCTTTATGAAAATCCTTTATAATCCAAAACTTTATTTCCATTTGTAAAATTTTATTAAATGAAATTCCCTTATAAATCTATTTATTATTTATAAATACAATTAATCAAATAAATTAAATAACTTTAAACATCATAAATAAATAATAAATTAACTTTTCACCAACATTAATAACACATTCAGTTTCTTTTAGAACATCACTAATAAAATAATTAATTTACTTCAAAACATTATTGATAACATAATAAATAACTTCAAAGCCTTACTAATATAATAATTAATAATCTCAAACATTATTCATATAATAATTAAACTTCAAAAACCTTATTATAGTAAATAATTAATTTCCAACAATAGTAAATAAATAATTAATATTATCTTCAAACATTGTCAATTATTTAAATAAATAATTTTACACAATATTAAATATTAATAAATAAATTTAAACAATATTAAGAAACGACCAAACTTTAAACATTATTAAACAATAGTTAAACAATTTTAAATCATTGTTAAATGATAGTTAACCTGCTTTAAAACATTTCTAAATGGTTTAGAAAAAGCAAATAAAAAAAGATAGGGGTAAAACAGAGAAGCTCAAAAAAACTGCTTAAATAAAAATATTTTAGAAAACTCAAAGACCAGAATTCATAATCATTCTCCGAATCGAAGACCAATTTCAAGCCAAATGGCAGTTAATAGTATTTTTGAAATACTAAATTGAGGCCAGTAGCCACCAAAGGACTTAACCAATATTTTTATTGATTTTTATCACTATGGTGGTGAAGTTTTTGAATATATCACAATGTCGCAACTAATATTGTTAAATAATAAACATTCAACAATTAACAAATCTATATAACAGTGCGTAACCTCTCAACCCACCTTTTTGCACGGCCGTGGACAAGCGAATTTAACCAAGTCAACTGCTCATTTATCTATAATAGAATACGATCGGTTGGAGTCAGCTGGATGGGTAGGCGGTCAGCCAGGGATGGTTCAATGTGTGTGGCTCGGCCTAGGTTGCTCGGTAGATGCCGCTCGGTCTAGATGTCAGGCGCCGGTCGGCCTTGGTGACGTTGTTCGGTTTGAAAGTTATGAGTCACACGGCATTGAGGTTCGTCGTTGTGGCTCAGCATTGGTGGCATAGCTCGACATTGGTGGCATGGCTCGGCCCTGGTGGCATAGCTCGGCCTTGGTGAGGTGGTTCGTCCTAGATGAGGTCGCTTGGCATTACGGAGAGATCAAGGTCGCTCGGCATTACGGCGAGGTCAAGGTCACTTGGCATTACGGTGAGGTCAGGGTCGCTAAACATTACGGAGAGGTCAGGGTCGGTCAGCATTGCAAGGAGGTCAGGGTGGATTGGTAATGTGGTTCGGTCAGTGTCGCTCGACATTGTCGCTTGGTCAGGGTCGTTTGGCACTGTGGTGAGATCAGGGTGGCTCAGCCTTACGGTGGCACGGTTCGACATTGGAGGTGGCTCGGTATGATTTAGGTCGGCAAAATGATGTAGCTCGGCATAGGCCGTTCGGGATGGTTTGGTCGGGGTGAAAAGTGTGGCTCGTCTATGGACTTGATGGGCCCGGACTACTCAGGAAGCCCAGTAACTCGGGATTTGCCTATAAATACAGCATGTGAGGGTTCAGAAAGGGGATATTCTTTTGGCTCTCTGACTTTCTCTTCTTTAAAACTAAGTCACTCAACCATTGTTAAACTTGGAACTGTAACTGTAATCGATTATTACAACAATAAAAAAGAAAACTCTGGAGTGGACGTAGTCCCCGAACCAATATAAAATTTGTTGTTCTTTACTGCTTTCATTTTATTTTAGACTGTTCTTCATATTATTACTCTCTACATATATTCTATCTGTGAGCTGTGACTGGTATTGGGTGCTTTCGCTTGGATTTGGGTGTTAGTGACCAATTATGGCTCTAACAGTTCGGTGCTTTGAATGAGAAAACTAGAACTCGAGGATTTTGGAGCTTGGATTTTGGATTCAGAAACTTGGGAACTTGGATTGCAGAAAGAAATGGCTAGACCACCAACACAGAAGCAAGCAGCAGAAAGAGCAATCAGAAAGGAAGTCAAGCGGCCTCTTCTGGAGTTGGAGAGGATCATGCATCCATCTACATAACCCGGGACGAGATGCAGGTTATGATGAATTCCATGCAAGAGCAGATGATGAAGCGACAAGAGAAGATGATGCAAGCTCTTCTTAGGCAATTTGGACAATCAGAAACTGTAGTTGCTCAAGTTCTTGGAACTGGATCAGAGGAACTCAACCAGCAGGCAGAAGGAGTGATTTAGCAGGGGGCAGCTCCTAATCAACAAACAACTAACAATGTGAATGGACCTAGACTCGGGGACACGCCACCGGGTAATGCTGGACCAGTTCATGGAGGGATATCGAATGACACTACGCAGCCCGACGCCAATAGGAATACAGGAGCACGTGATGAGGAGCATGTGCCAGAATTTCCTCGTGGATTTGGAGGGCAATTAGGAAACATGGATAAGGGCAACCCCTGGTAGGTAATACTGGATTGGATGACATCATCAGGCAAACCATTAGCAGAGGTCTGATAAATAGAGATTTAGAGGGAGTCAACAAAAGTCCGTTCATCTGGAACATCAGGACAGCTAGGAATCCACCTGATTTCAAGCTACCCACTCTAGAAGTATACAATGGAAAGACGGATCCCACTGATCACTTAATGAGGTACATGAGGCATATGGAAGTTCTAGGGGCAATATAGGAGGTCATGGCTCGGTGTTTCCCCCTGTACTTGACCGATATAGCTGTTATGTAGTTCAGATAACTAGAGGATGGATCTATTAGGACATGGACAGAACTGATGGATAAGTTCTTGAGATAGTTTCGAGTTCACATAAAAAGGCCAAAGAATGTGATGACACTAACTTCAGTCAAGCAGAGGGCGGATGAATCGATCTGGAGTTTCTTCACCCGGTTTAATGTAGCAGTCGCTTCAATGGATCGGCCGGATCCATCAATGGTTTTGATGGCTGTATTATCAGAAGTCAAGGATAATTCGAATTTCAAAGTGTCATTGATACGTGATCCACCACTGGATCCCGGGGAATTCTTTCATGAAGCTGAAAGATTTCTTCGACAAGTGGATGCATGTCTAGATATGAAACCAAAGAAAGTGAACATGGTTAAGGATGGAGGACCGTCCGGTGAAAGTTCGGGTAAAGACAAGGATAAAGGGAAAAGGAAGTTCTGGGGAGAACCAAAATTCTCCACTCACACAGGATTGAATGCAACACCAGAATGGATATTCTTGGATACTCGGGATCGCCTTCGTTATCGAAGGCCGGCAAGGAGGGAGCCCTTGGGATGCAAAAGGGCATCAGGAAGGCACTTCTCTTTCACGACCTGGATGGGCATGATACTAACAGCAGCCGACATCTAAAGGACATAATCAAAGAGCATGTAAGGAATGGTCAGTTGCAACAATATATCAAAACTCGAAATGCGACGGTGGAATAGGAGCAGCCACCGCCTACCTTAAACGACGATGGCGTGAGGACTATGAATGGTGGTCAGTTGGTCATCAAATGATCGTGATGGTTTGGAATAAGTAGAAAACTCTGGACAGATGGCTAAGTCGCTTACTCATGTAAAGGGTCGGAGATAACCCTTAGGCATGCTCTGAGACGGTGATAAACCATGATGCCCTGGTTTATGAAATTTGTTTTTCCCCTTTTGGCTTGAACATTTGCTTTTTCTGCTTTGGTTTTGGAGTTCAGTTTGAACTCTCGGTTTTGTTGGTTTTTTGGTTTGGATTTCGATTTGGATGCTTGGTTTTTGATTTGGGTTTTGATTTGGATTTTTGATATGGATTTCTGGTTTTTTGGTTGGATTTGGATTTCGGATTGGATTTTGATTGGATTTTCTCTAGATTTTGGATAAAAGGTCGTCGAGCATAGACTATGCTCAGCAAGGGTTCGGAGAGACTAGAATTCGGCCTACGACTTAGGCCCAATATTATTTTCTATACAGGTCGTCGAGTATGGACTATGCTCGGCAAGGATCCGTAGCGACCAGGATTCGGCTTAGGAATTAAGCCATGGCATTATTCGGCCCTCAGGGACACCAACCAGGAGCACCATGGAATAACTTAACACAGGTCGTTAAGTGTGGATTGCGCTTGGCAAGAACCCAAGGAGGTTACAGATTTGGATATTGGCTATGAACAGCTAAGGATTTGGGCATGGACCCGGAATGGTCCCGGATTTGGACATCGACCCGGAGAGGTCATGGACGTGGTTATTCGTTATTGAACATAGTTGGATTAGAACTCGGTTGTCGAGTTTAGATGAATATGGATTTGGCTAAGGATTTGGCTACTGGATTCAGAGTTGGATATCGACTCAGAGCAGTCGTAGATTCGAAGAAACATATGGTGATGGCACTTGGATAAAATGGATTGGATTATGAATCGGAGAGTATGGACGTGGTTAACATACGGACTTCGGATATCGGACTTGGCGCTATTCAAAACACACCTTCCAATAGTAAGGCATGTTTTGGGGGGAAAATGTTAACCCGTCTTTTTGCAAGGCCGTGGACAGGCGGATTTAACCAAGTCGACTGTTCATTGTCAATAATGGAATACGACCGGTTGGAGTCAGCTGGATGGGTAGGCGGTCAGTCAAGGATGGTTCAATGTGTATGGCTCGGCCTCGGTGGTTCGACAGATGCTGCTTGCTCTGGAAGTCAGGCATCGGTCGGCCCTAGTGATGTCGTTCGGTCTGGAAATCACGAGTCACACGACATTGAGGTTCGTCGTTGTGGCTCGGCATTGGTGGCACGACTCGGCCTTGGTGAGGTGGTTCGGCCTAGATGGGGTCGCTCTGCATTACGGAGAGATCAGGGTCGCTCGGCATTACGGAGAGGTATGGATCGCTCGACATTGCGGTAAGGTTAGGGTGGCTCGATAATGTGGCTCGGTTAGGGTCGCTCAGCATTGTCGCTCGGTCACGGTCGTTCAGCACTATGGTGAGATCGGGGTGGCACGACATTGCGGTGGCACGGTTCGGCATTGGAGGTGGCTCGGTACGATTTGGATCAGCAAGATGATGTAGGCCGTTTGGCATGGTTCGGTCGGGGTGAAAAGTGTGACTCGGCTATGGCCTTGATGGGTCCGAACTACTCAGGAAGCCCAGTAACTCGGGATTTGCCTATAAATACAGCATGTGAGGGTTCAGAAAGGGGTTCTTCTTTAGACTCTCTGACTTTCTCTTCTTTAAGGCTATGACACTCAGCCATTGTTAAACTTGGAATTGTAACTGTAATTGATTATTACAACAATAAAATAGAAAACTTCTGTAGTGGCGTAGGCCGGAGTTAGCCGAAACACTATAAAATCTGTTTTTCTTTACTGCTTTCATTTTATTTTAGACTATTCTTCACATTATTACTCTCTACTTATATTCTATCTATGAGCTGTGACTAGTATTGGGTGCTTTCGCTTGGATTTGGGTGTTAGTGACCAATTTCGGCTCTAACTTAACCCAATAGAATTAACAGGTATATATAACTGAAAATTTTATACCACTATGGTGAGAAATATGGATTTGTCAATAATAGTCCTATATTTAAATTTTAAATAACAATCGCTTGCAAATGTGAATATTTAACAAAACACAAATGGCAAAATTTTTATCTACTATATAACATACTGATTTGGCCAAAAAAATGAGTTAAACTCCCCAAATTTCTTTTGACACTGTAGCATTCCGGTTTGAACTAAAAACAACATCCGATTTTAGCCCAAATTTCCACTTTTCCTAAACTAATCCAAACGAGTTAAGCTATCATTATTATGAGCACAACCCGAAAAGGTTCATCTCGGTTGGATCTCGTATGAGAAAGTTATTACATTTATAAGTTATCGATTTAATAAATTTCATAATCAACACTAATTATCCTTTTAAATTACAAATTAACCTTAATCTTTTCCCTCCCAATCTTAGAGTTATAAATGATGACATCAACAATGCTCCACTATGGCTACCACTTCCCTTGTTGTTCTCTCCCTCGTCTCTCCACCGTTTGACGAACGGACACCACCAGCGATCTTCTCTTCAAATCCTCCATCCACCCAACCAAACGCCTTCGAGCTTAGGTCATCACTGCTCGACGCGACCTCTAGGCCAGCAAAGGACAAGGCCAACATCATTTCTCTCCCTTTGTAGCCGCATGACACCAGAACGGGTCCTCATGGTGCGCCTCCACACCGCAAAGCCAAAGAAATAATCCCTCCAACCATTCGTCGCACGAATCCATCGAAAACTCAAACTCTAATCTCCATCTAACCCACTGAAAACTGTCTAACATCTCCACAATAAAGAAAAAACCTCCATGAACTCATCCATATATAGATCTCACCATTTAGGACTCAAAGGTATAACCTTTTAATTTTTTAGATTTTATATCAATTGCTTTGATATTTGCAATAAGAGGATGCGTCCCTTTTTTTCTTAACCTTCTAACTTTGATGTAACAGTAGAAAGGAGATGAAGAAAGGAAGTGTGCTGAGCAAGTTGTTTGGTTAGGGTGTACAACAAAATTTTCGGCATCTCGCCGCATAGGTTTTTGCTTGGGTACAAAATCCCAAACGACTAAGCAAAAATATGGCTACGCTCAAAACAGCAATTCGACCTCAAAACAATCATAATATACATGGGTTATTATATTCAATCAATTCAAAAATATCATCGTTTGCTGAAAATTGTCAATTGAATATTTTAGTTAATTTTCAAATTAAAAATTATGGAAAAACCAGATAAATTGAAGTAAAAATACATCAACCAAAATATAATCACAACAATAAAAATAATTTTTTTATTATTTATTTCAACCATTTTATTGTAAATAAATTTACAAATTAAATTCACTGTTTATTAATTTTCAATTAAAAGGAGTTAAATAAAGATATGTAATCCATTAAATTAAGATTCAATTAAAAACCAGTATATTTTAAACACTATTCAATATTCAAATATTTTAAACAATCCCTATATTTGATTTCAGGTTTAAAACCTTTAAAACAATTATCCAATATTTAAAATTAATTAAATATTGTAAGTCAAATGACCAAAAATTCCGGATTGTTACATTCTTTCCCCCTTAAAAGAATTTTGTCCCCGACTTCCCAAGATAAGAAAATTGCCTTCAAACCCTTAAACTTTTCAAAGGCAATTAATTGAATGTATTATTAAATTTCAAAGTCTCTTTAAAGTTATGGAAAATTTCGGCACGTCTCCTTTGCGTAGCTCGACCGAAAAAACTACAAATTGCCACAATGAGTCCAAACCAATCAAAAGAAAGCAAAAGCCAAGTGGCCTCTCATATCTAGGGCATAAAACCATCAAACCAAACAAAAAATATAAAAATGTACATGTTTTTTCTGTAAACAAACTCTACACATGAAACCAAAGCATCAAACTAGTCTTCGCTTCCATGAACCTGCATCTTACTTATAAATAATACCCAACCATATAACTTGCATTGATAATATTAAAAGCATATAATTTTAATAAATCCCCTATGATGTACAAATACCATTTGTATGCAATATCAAATTTGATTGCTTGCTCGATCACACAAATTCATTTTCTAAACTAGTATCACTCACTCGACCACTCTAGTGTGCACTTCAATCCGGTTCCTTGATTATAAACCACCATTCTCCTTGCATAACCATATATTATGATAGAGAACCATGAAATCAGATCAAAAACTCATATCAAGTGTTCATCGTCAAGAATCAAGTCAAAAATCCTTGTTCGGACCGATGTAAATCAACTTGAAATTATGTGCTCGAATCTAGATCAAAGATCCTTATGCGAATAAAATGATCTACATACATCTTACATATTTATTCCATTGGTTTACTAATTACACCAATTTCCTTTTCAAATTTAAAGCTTATTCATTTTTACTTATAGTATATTTCCTTTACTACTAAAATCACTCATGAACCATTTTATTAAACATTAATTTTATTTTGAACCCATTCCATGGCACATTACTTAAGAATAAAAATATTTCACAACTTAAGTTTATATACATTTTATAAAACACAACTTAGATTTATCAATGGTTTAAAACTTAAGTTCATCCTTTTAATTAATACTAGAATTCATTTCCTAAGTCATTTTATAACATATTACTTTAAGCCTACAAATACTTTATAAAGACTTATCTTCATTAATAAAATATTTCCCTAGATTATATTTACTTTTTAAAGAATCATTATTTTACTTAAGAAACATTACTTAAGTCTATTACCATTCAATAACTTACGCTCATATTTGCAAATACTCTTCAACTTCCTAAGAGTATATATACAATATTCATAATTGTTTTACTTAACCAGAATATTCAATGAATTTAAAAATTGTGTTTAAATTACTATCTTCTCAAATTTATAAGTTACATAAACCTGTTTTCTAATTTTCACAAAACACTTAGCTTCAATTTCTATATACATTTAGGAATTTATAACTGTCCAAAATCGTCGAAATTCCATTTCATTTTAATAAATGAAAATTTCCAAAAAAAAACCTCAAACCGACATGCACAAACTAAACTATCCAAATGAATAAGATACATGAATATATAATACCACTCAGCTAAAATTTCATAATTTAAACATCTAGTTTTTGTTTCAGATCATTTGGAAATAATAATAATATACCTAACCTCTTCTTGTATATCATACCTTACTTTTGAATTTAAATCAAAACTTGTTTTACCAAACAACTTGTGACGACCCAGAATTTTTAACAATTTAAAATGGAATAATTAATTGATTTTAAATATTTAAAGTTTAATTTTAACTTGAATTCCAAATATTAATATTTACTTGATAATTAAATTATTGAATTATATAATTCGAAATTGGGTAAGATGTTGAATATGGAATTTTAAGCCTGTTAAAAATAATTTGAAGGCTTATAAAATTTATTATGATGATACTGAAGATAATAGAATGGTTGAAATTTATTTTAAAGTTAATTTGTTCAGTTTTAATAATATATCGTTTAAATTGACATTTAGAAATAGCCTTCCAAGACACAGTCTCAGAATTCGACGAAACAAATTCCATTGGATCCGTAGTAGTTAGTTATTATCGGATTTCAATTTTCGTAGCGTTTGGATTTACCGTTTGCTCGTACATGTGAGAAATGCGTTGAAATTAAAATTGATAAGTTAATATTTAAAATCGATTTATAAAGCTAACTTCCACATACGATTAAATTAGCTTCTGAAACACGTTCCATTGTGTTTAGAATACGGGTAAAGCCTTATAAACGCCTGGCGGCATGCCTGATTAGGAGTTCGAAACTTCACGGTATGCAACATGAGATATTTTTAATATTCAATTATATAATAATCAAGCATACTCAAGAAGCCATTCCCAATTTTATTATACGTCTCCGTCCCCTCTCTAATCTTTAAACAGAAAATCACAACCGATATTTATAAAAAAAAAGAATTGCCGAGCCTCGTTCCTGTCGCGATCGGATTCGATTGCGAGTCTAGGGTTCGTTGAAGTATCGCGATGGTGCGATTTGTTGTCGGCTCAAAAAATTTGCGAGCGAGGCAAGGAGGGGACTCACGATGTTTGGGGAACATCGCACGAGGGGTTAGAGGTCGAGGCAATAGGGAAGACGTTGAGAGCGACTGCGAGCTCACGCGCATGGCCTGGTAAGCGCACGAGGCGATGGAGAGTGGGTGATTGGAGGCGACTTTGGTTCGTTTAGGTGGAGGTCACGATGTTGCCGAAATTGGAGGAGGATGGTTCTACTTTTTTGGTGGCTTCCAGAGGACTCGGGTAGGTTTTGGTGAGATTATTTGCAGTTTTTTTTTCTTTTTCTCGATTTAAAATTTACATATATATATATATATATATTCATTAAAAATTAATACAGAGAAAAGAATAATAATAAGTATGTATGTAGTCCCAAACAAAATAAATATACATGCACACATTTTGAGTTATTAACTTATTTTAAACCCAAGTATTAAGGTAATTTATTTGTTAAACCGATTCGTTTAATTATTTTGGTCACGAAATAATTAATAATAACTCATTAATGGAAATTGATTTAAATTTTAATTGTAAGTTAAAATTTAATACATAAATGGAAATTCATTTTCGATAAGTTCAAATATTAATAAATCATATAATGTTTATATAAGGTCCAAAATTTGGAAGATAATGGTCGAGATGGAATTGGATTGCCAAACAAAAAGCAAAGGTGAGTAAACCTCACGCTTCTGGATTTTTATTTAAATTTAAATGATTAAATTTAACTGATTGGTTGAATGGTTGAACTGAATTGATGTGCTATATTATATAGTAATATTCAGTATATGTTGGAGTGATTGATATTCTTTGATGAATATTATTGGTAATTGGAATAATGAATGCTATGGTTGTTTGAATATTTCGGTACCCTGAGTTATCGAAATATATAAAATTGTATTTTTGAAAGGAATATAAGGGTGAATTTTGGAAGTGAAATAATTATAGAATAAAAATAAGAATGAAATGGAAAGAAATAAAAGTGATATTTAAAAACTGAAGTTAAATTGTAAAGTAGAATTTAAAACAAGTTTTAAATCAAAGTTAAATCTGGAATTCAAGAGTGAATCTGGGTTTTTAAACAAATAAGTTTTTTAAATTTAATTATTTTAACAACTTAAATGTTAAGGTGCATTTTAAATTGATTTGAATTTAAAAATGAATTTGGTTTTAAATTCCTTTAAACTTCTATTTTAAAACGAGTAATTAATTTATTTAATGAAGGAAAAAAAGATAGATAGTTAGTTACAGGATGATATTAAGCGAGAATGATTAATATTGTGGTTTAATTAATGTAATTAATTTAGATTAGGATAAATTAAAATATAATTAGAAATATTAATTTATATAATTAATGATGCAAGTAAAGATTGATTAATTAAGATTGATTAATCAATAGTAAGTGACTTATGCGAAATTAATTAATTTAGGTAATTAAGGATTAATGTAATTAAAATAGTTAATTAATTCATGAAGTAATTAAGTTTACTTATTGTTTTTGGTTAAGGATAATTAATATTGTGAAATTAATTAAAGTTAATTACTTGAATGTAATTGAAGGATAATTAATTCAGGGTGATTAATTAAGATGAATAATGAAGGGATGATTGATTAATTGATTTGAAATTAGTTAATGTTAAATGGAGAAATCTAAGTCGTTGAGGTTAGTAATTCAATCAGGATTAATTAAATTAAATTTGTATGTGATTAAGCTTTGCTTATGGATGATTGAATGGTACTGGATGCTTTGAATGAGTTGATATCTCTGATATGAAATGTTGTGTATTTCATTTGGATAACTTGGGTTAGGATGACATGAGACTCGAAGAGACCGGGTCCGGGTATTAGAAGATACCCGAAACCACTTCGATTATAGATTGATACGTGAAATCTTTAGGCTGGAATGAAGTGATTTAAAAGAATTCGACTATTTAAATCTAAATTCTGATACTTATAAAATGGATGTGTGGAATAAGTGATGTCTATACTAAATTGTGGCTTTGTAAATTGATATGAGTTACCCCGGGTTTTAAATAAGTTGTATGCTTTGTATTCCATGTTGGATGGGTTGACTCACGCTGGTTTCCAGCCTGACCCAGGTACTTTGGTGTAATGCTCGGGTCAGACCGAGTATTACAAATTTTCAGGTAAGGATGTTATGGAGCTCGGGGGGGAGCTGAATGGCAAGAACGTATGGAATGTTTCCATTGTATTGATATTGTGGTATATCTGTGACATGATAATTGTGTATATTCAGTGACTATATATATGTGTAACCCTGATATATTATAAATGTAATTGACAGATACTGTATTTATTATAAACTGTTATTTATTATTATATTTTGATCCGCTGCGAATGTGAGATGTTGATGTTTCTGATATTCTTTTTCTTCTTCTTCTATCTCCTTCTTCTTTTTCCTAACTATTTGGAATTTTCGGGTCCGAAAATTTTGGGTCGTTACAGTTGGTATCAGAGCTGAAAGGTTAAGCGAGAACCATGGCTCTAGTGGGAGTTGCTCCTTAAAATAGAGTCTGTAATACTCTAGGATGAGTTGAGAGTGTGTGTGTGTGTATGAGCGCGTACTTGTTATTTTCTTATATAAAGGTTTTAAATGATTTTATATAAAATATATTTTGATATATAAAGTAATATTTCCTTCTAATAAATATTAAGGTGATTGGTTGTTAAATTAATGGAATTAAATTAAGCAGTAATATAATACAACCAAATTGAAATCTTGAACTGGAATTAAATTAAGTGGTAACAGAAATACAACCAAATTAAAATTAAATTGATTGAAATGAAATTCTAGAATTTGAGCTCAGAAATTAAATTGTTTAAAAACTTTAAATAAAGGTTAATTTGGTTTAAAAAGTCAAACCAACCTTTGAGAATTTAACTCGAATTTATATAATTCGAGATGGTTTAAAATTGAGATTGAAATTGAATTAGTTCAAAATTGAATTTGATTTAAATCAATTGGATTTGTGATTGAAGATGGATAAGTTTAAAATTTTAAATGGAAGATTTGAATTGGACTGAATTGAAATGATTGAAATTGAAGTGGGTTCAATTGATATTAGTCCAAGTTGATTGGAAAAAAATTGGAAATTATAATTAAAGTTGAAAGTGTTTAAAATCAAATGGAATTTGATTTAAATTGGGAAAGAAATCAAGATTTGTTTAACTTGAATTGGGGTTAAATCCATTTCAATGGAAATTGAAGTTCTTCAAATTGGAATTAGGTCAATATAAATGGAAGTGGAAATTTAAATTGAATTGATGAGAATGGAGATTAGGAACTGAACAGTTTGACTTTAGACCATTTTTAATATTAAATTGTTTTTGTACAAATCTATTTTTCCAAGTTATTTATTATATATACAACCTTTCTTATTAAACCCAAAACTATCTTATACTTATTTTATAACTACTTTTGGAGTTATTTAACTATTTTGTAACTGTTTTATAAACTAATTACTATTTTTCAACTGTTTTATAACTAATTACTATTTTAAACTATTTTGTGATTATCTAACTATTTTATAACTATTTATCTATTTCGCAACTATTTTACAATTAGTTAACTATTTTATAGCTATTTTGCAAACTAATAACTATTTTTCAACTACTTATCTATTTTTAAAATTTTCAAGCTATTTTCTAAAAATAAATAAGTCAGAGTTCAAACTGTTATTGATTTGAAAACCCAATTGAAGTAAGGATTGAAGTGATAATTCAGTGGAATTGAAACAATTGTAAATATGTGGATAGAAATTAAAGGAAATGTGAATGGAAAGGAAATTGATTTGACTAATAATCAATGAAGAAAATTATGTAGGATGTACGTATATTATTCTATTCGCATTGTGATTTAATCCAGATTCGAGCACAGAATTTCAAGATGGTTATATCGATCTGAGTTGGAATTTTTCACTCGATTCTCGACGGCGAACCTGGATATGGATTGTTGATTGGTTCTGGATATTCTGTATCATAGTTATGGCTATGCAAAGAGAATGACAGTTTCTAATCAAGAAACCAGATCTGAGTCCAATTAGGAAATCGGGTGGACGATACTAGTTCGGAAGTGAAATTGTGTGATCGAGTGAGCGATCAGATTGGTATAGCGTACGGATGATATGTGTACATCGTGCGGATTTGAATGAGAATGATAATAAAAAGAGTAATCAAATTTGAATATTTGTTTTGAATAAACAAAGCTTTATATCTTTTTTATATAAGATAAAACTCCCCTTGCTGAATCTATAGCCAGAAGAAAATGGATTTTGAAGGTGTTTGAAGTATAAAAGGAGTTTTATACAAGTTTGAAATGATCCAAAGTTTTAAAAATTATATATATCTATGTGTGTATATATATATATATATATAAACAATCTTATGAGGATTTTGGAAAAAGGTTTTGGGAACCTTTGGATTTGGAAAGGCTTTTGATTTTTGGGTAAAATCAATATTGGAATTTGGAAAGCCTAGTTTGAGAACTATCGATTTTGGGATAATCGATTTTGTGTAAAGGAGCTTTGTATGAGATCATACTAGGTGTATGATTTGAAAGATACTATATGTGTATAGTATAAAGTGATTTGATAATGGCTCTGGGGAAAAAGGCGCTCCCTTGAAATGAACTTCTCAGGAGTGCCACCGAGTGGTGCTGCCTTGAGCCCCAAGGGGGGTTCTAAAGTTGATCCCGTGAGGAATCCGGACAAAACTAGTTCCTGAGGATTATGAGTAGTGTGTACCATAGCGAAAGTCGTGTGTGCCGCTGAGAGCCAACAGTCTACGTTTGATTTTATATCGGTAGACTGCGACCTATGGTAACATAGCGAAAGTCGTGTGTACCGCTGAGAGCCAACAGTCTACATTTGATTTTATATTGGTAGACTGCGACCTATGTAGGAGTGGAGAAGTTTCATTTTGACAGCGAAAATCGAGGGGCGCTGATGCCTACAGTTACATGGACTTTTGCTGCGATGACAACGTAACCCTGAAATGTAACTGCGATCTGTTATGGGTTCCATGGCGTAATCGAGGGGCGCAGAGTGCCTACAGTTACATGGACTTTTGCTGCAATGGCAACGTAACCCAGGATGCAACTGCGACCATGGATGGGGGTGATGATTTCCAAAGCATTCTCACCAAAGATATTTCCTCTATTTTCAAAAATTGTTTTCTATATTTCCAATAAATTTATTTTCCAAGTATTTCCACTAGGTGTTGAAACGGGTTTACCAAGTGCTTATAGATTTTCAGTCCTACGCCAGATCAACGTATGACCGAATTTCTATGAGAATAAGGATGGACTGGTTGAGACATCGAGTTACAAGATTTTTTATTTATAAAGAGCTATTTTAATAGTATGATGTGAATTTAAAAGCATTTCTAAAATTTTAAAATAAAAGTGTTGGAATTTTGAAAAAATATGAAAGAAAATTCAAACTGGAATTATGAAACAATTTTGAACTCAGGAAGATTTAATAAAGTGATTTTTGTAATAAAAGTTGGAAGTAAGCTAATTAGCTAAATAGATTATTTGATAGAGTATAATAATAAAATTTAACTCGGTTAAATAAAATGGATTGTAAGTTGATAATGGAGTTTGGAAATAAGCTCGAATTTAAATAGAATTCGACTTGGATTTGATGAGGAATTAAAACAAGTAGAGATGTTGTTAAGATAAAATAGAGTTGGATCGAAATAGTGATGGTTTGAATTACAAATAAAATTCAATCGTGATATAAATAATATTTAACGTAATTTGCAAGTAAATTAGATATAAGGGAAGTGTTGTCGAATGAAATTAAAGTGAATTATAATAGAAATGGTTTGAGTTGCAAACAAAAACCCAGGTGAGTAGAAATAAATTGAGAATGGCTTTGTATTAGTAAAAATTCGAAAATGAATTAAGTAGATGAATTAAAGATTCAAAATGGGATGAATAAATGGGTTAATTGAATTAAATAATAAATGGATGAAGTCTGATTGAATAGAAATTAAATCAAAGTTTTAATTTGAATTGAGTTATCAGAATAAACTTAAGTTATGAGGCGTATTAAATTGAAGTAAAATTACTTAAGTTAATAAAAGCTTGGTTTCGAGTAGAATGGAAGACCATTAAATAAAAGTTTGGGTTAAATTTATTTGGAAAATGGATACTAATATAAGCATAGAATGTTGTAAAGCTCAATGAAATAGTTTTAAATGAATCCAGTGCGGAGATAAAATGAAATGCAATGAATGATTGGTGAATAAATTAGAAATGAAATGGAATTAATTACAGAATGAGTTGAAATTAATTTGAAGTAGTTATAGACTAAAAATAAATACTCTATTAAGCGAATATTGTCAAATTTGCATAGAATGAATTGTCGTTTGACGTAAATGAAAGAAATTAAAATTCTATGGGTTGAGAGAAGTTAAATAACTTGAGTTTGAAATCAATTGAATTGAATATGAGCTTGTTTGGATTAAAAATAAATTGAATGTAAGAAATTGAGTTGAAAACCATTAAATTTAATGAAATGGTATATGAATTAGTTGGAAGCAATTGAATTAGTTTTGAAAACATATAAATTGCTCGTGGAAGTTATTTTGAATACATTTCTTTTAGAGTTGAAGTGTTATAGTTGTTTAGGTAAGAGAAATGTTATAAACTTCATATATATAGTGCTTATATGTTGAAATTGAGTAAGTACAGGTACCTGAAGGCCGTTTGGCTTGATTTGGATTGTGCTAATTGCTAAAATAAATAAGCCGCTTGCTTATAATGCTAAACAAAGGTACGCCTACGCAATAAAAATAGGAAATATGAACTATTTTTGTTTTGCGAACCAGATGGGTCGATGTATATATATTTATATCTCTCATCAAATTGCAAAAGCTCCTCCGTACAAAGGAGACTCTGCCAAAATTTTCCTAAAATATTAGGAGTTAGAAATTTTTTGGTTAGCGACATACGATTTCAAATTGGAAATTGAAATTAATTAGTGGATGAAACTAATTCAAAAAATGATATGAATCAGTTATAAATGGAAGATAAAAATTCAATATTCAGAATTGAAGACAAATTGAATTCATATGGAAATGGGAAAAACTAATATGAATAGAAGTAGATATGAAATATATGTAAGGAAATGTATAGAATGATTTGAAAAGTTACGATTGGATATTATTGCTAAGTAAGATATGCAGGTATTATAAAGGGAAAAGGAAAATTGGTTTTGATTTCAGAAGATAAATTGGAATTGCACGACTAAAAGGTATGTATTTAAATTTCTGTATGAAATTGGATTGGGTTTTTGATCTAGCCACTTGGCTTTTTGTTTTCTTTTGAAATTTGGAGGCCCGTAGAGGCACTTTGTAGCTGTACCGAGCTAGCCGCGCAAAGGAGACGCTGGCAAAATTTTTTGAAAATTTAGGGAGTTAGAAAAATTTCGAGAAAATTTTGATAATTCAAATTTTGGTTTTAATTCGAAATTTGAATGATTAAGCAAAAGAGTATTGTTTGAAAACTGTGGGAGAGTTTGGGAAGTTAGTAAGAATAATAAGGAGTCTTTTAATAAAAGATAGTTGGTAGGATGTTGAGTTGTGGGTTTGGGAAAGGTAAACGAGTATTGGACCATTCTTCCTAACTAGTAATTTTTGGGGACGAAATTCTTTTAAGGGGGGAGGAATGTGACGACCCGAAATTTTTAACAATTTAAAATGGAATAATTAATTGATTTTAAATATTCAAAGGTTAATTTTAACTTGAATTCCAAATATTAATATTTACTTGATAATTAAATTATTGAATTATATAATTCAAAATTGGGTAAGATGTCGAATATGGAATTTTAAGCCTGTTAAAACTAATTTGAAGGCTTATAAAATTTATTATGATGATTAATAGAATGTTTGAAATTTAATTTAAAGGTAATTTGTTCAGTTTTAATAATATATCGTTTAAATTGACATTTAGAAATAGCCTTCCGAGGCACAGTCTCGGAATTCGACGAAACCAGTTCCATTGGATCCGTAATAGTTAGTTTTTATCGGATTTCAATTTTTGTAGCGTTTGGATTTACCGTTTGCTCGTACGGGTGAGAAACGCGTTGAAATTAAAATCGATAATTTAATATTTTAAATCGATTTATAAAGCTAACTTCCACATACGATTAAATTAGCTTCCGAAACACGTTCCATTGTGTTCGTAATACGGGTAAAGCCTTATAAACGCCTGGCGGCATGTCTATTTAGGAGTTCGAAATTTCACGGTATGCAACACGAGATATTTTCAATATTCAATTATATAATAATCAAGCGTACTCAAGAAGCCATTCCCAATTTTATTATACGTCTCTGTCCCTTCTCTAATCTTCAAACAGAAAATCGCGACCGACATTTTTTTTAAAAGAAGAATGGCCGAGCCTCATGTGTGCTCTCCTCTATGCGTAGAGGATCACATATTTTTCTCAAAAAGAAGAATGGCCGAGCCTCGTTCCAATTGCGATCGAATTCGTTCGCGAGTCTAGGGCTCGTTGAAGTATCGTGATGGTGCGATTTGTTGTCGGCTCGAACAATTTGCGAGCGAGGCAAGGAGGGGACTCACGATGTTTGGGGAACATCGCACGAGGGATTGGAGGTCGAGGCTATGGGGAAGACGTTGAGAGCGACTGCGAGCTCACGCGCATGGCATGGTGAGCGCGCGAGGCGATGGAGAGAGGGTGATTGCAGGCGACTTTGGTTCGTTCAGGTGGAGGTCACGATGTTGCTGGAATTGGAGGAGGATGGTTCTACATTTTTGGTGGCT
This sequence comes from Allium cepa, assembly GCA_030765085.1. Lineage (NCBI taxonomy): Eukaryota > Viridiplantae > Streptophyta > Magnoliopsida > Asparagales > Amaryllidaceae > Allium > Allium cepa. Next base: position 139,687,730 of record CM060940.1, on the reverse strand, counting down.
TCCAGAGGACTCGGGTAGGTTTTGGTGAGATTATTTGTAGTTTTTTTTCTTTTTCTCGATTTAAAATTTACCTATATATATATATATTCATTAAAAATTAATATAGAGAAAATAATAATAATAAGTATGTATGTAGTCCCAAACAAAATAAATATACATGCATACATTTTGAGTTATTAACTTATTTTAAATCCAAGTATTAAGGTAATTTATTTGTTTAACCGATTCGTTTAATTATTTTGGTCACGAAATAATTAATAATAACTCATTAAAGGAAATTGGTTTAAAATTTAATTGTAAGTTAAAATTTAATACATAAATGGAAATTCATTTTCGATAAGTTTAAATATTAATAAATCATATAATGTTTATACAAGGTCCAAAATTTCGAAGATAATGGTCGAGATGGAATTGGATTGCCAAACAAAAAGAAAAGGTGAGTAAACCTCACGCTTCTGGATTTTTATTTAAATTTAAATGATTAAATTTAAATGATTGGTTGAATTGAATTAATGTGCTATATTATATAGTAATATTCAGTATATATTAGAGTGATGATATTCTGTGATGAATATTATTGGTAATTGGAACAATGAATGTTGTGGGTTATTTGAATATTTCGGTACCCTGATTTATCGAAATATATAAAATTGGATTTTTGAAAGGAATATAAGGGTGATTTTGGAAGTGAAATAATTATAGAATAAAAATAAGAATGAATTGGAAAGAAATAAAAGTGATATTTAAAAACTGAAGTTAAATTGTAAAGTAGAGATTTAAATAAGTTGTAAATCAAAGTTAAATCTGGAATTAAAGAGTGAATCTGGGTTTTCAAACAAATAAGTTTTTTATATTTAATTATTTTAACAACTTAAATGTTAAGGTGCATTTCAAATTGATTTGAATTTAAAAATGAATTTGGTTTTAAATTCCTTTAAACTTCTATTTTAAAACGAGTAATTAATTTATTTAATGATGGAAAAAAGATAGATAGTTAATTACAAGATGAGATTAATCCAATTGATTAATATTGTGGTTTAATTAATGTAATTAATTTAGATTAGGATAAATTATAATATAATTAGACATGGCTGGAGCTTAATCCATAATCTTTCTCAAGCGCCTTTTGGTAGATTATTAATCATATGGAATCCCTCAATCTTCATTCTCTCTCCAATCACTGTCCATAGACAGTTCATCCATTATGAGATCTTTCACATCCCATCCTCCACTTCATTTCATCTTACTATTGTTTATGCTGATAACAATGCTTCTCATAGGCAAGCTTTTCTTGATATCCTTCCCTCTCTTCAACAGACTAGTCTGCCTTGGCTTTGTCTTGGTGATTGGAACTGTATGCAATTATCTTCTGAGAAAAGTGGTGGTACTCCTTTAACTTATAATGAGACTCGTCCCCTCAACAAAGCTATCTATAATGCTAACCTTATTCCTTCCCCTTCTAGAGGAGCATTTTTCACTTGGAATAACTCGAGTAGAACTGGAAAGAGAACCTTCTGTAAACTTGATAGAGTTTATATGAACTATTCCTCTATTCTCAAATGGCCTAATCTTTCCACCAATATTCCCCTTCCTTCCTTATCTGATCATTCACCTCTTATTATTGAATGGGGCAAGGACCCTGTGAGAAGACGTTCCTCATTTTCATTTTTTAATAATTAGTCTAAGCACCCTGATTTCTTAAGTATTGTTAAAGATAACTGGAAGTCTCATATTTTTGGCAAGCCTATGTTTATTTTGCAGGCTAGGCTCAAGCATCTGAAGATTATTTTAAAGAAGTGGGCTCAGCAAACTTTTGGCAATGGTAATAGTATGTCAGCTGCAATTCGTGAAAAATTATATCAAGTTCAACTTCATATCCAAAGATGTAATGATCAGCCACATCCGACTGCTCTTGAAACTTCTTTACTGAAGGATCTAACTAAAGCTCTCGTTGAAGAAAATATCATGGAAAAGCAAAAACCTAAACATGATTGGCTTTTGAATGGTGATAAAAATTCATCCACTTTCCACAAATCATTAAAAATTCAACAGGCTTTTGAAAATATTTCTTCCATCCTTGATATGCATGGTTTGCCTTGTGATGCTCATGAGTCTGTTCAAAAAGCTTTTTTGGAATACTTTCAGTTTAATCTTGGTAATCCTTTAACTCCTTCCATTTCTCTGGATCAATTTTCTTCCCATCACTTTCCTTCCATTTCTGATGTCATGGGATATGACTTAATCAAGGAGGTCACTGAGGATGAAATTAAGCAATCTATCTTTGGTATGAATTCTAACATCTCACCGGGACTTGATGGTTTCAATGCTCATTTCTTCAAAGTTGCTTGGGATATTATTGGTAGTGATGTGTCTAAAGCAATAAAGAATTTTTTCAAGCATAGTAAATTAACCTCTGGCATTAATGCTACCAAGTTAGCTCTGATTCCTAAAACTGTCCAACCTATGTCAGTAAACCAATTTAGACCTATTGCTTGTTGTAATGTGATCTACAAATGCATATCTCGTATATTGACTGCTAGAATGAAAATCACTATGGTTGGTTTAATCTCTGCTAATCAAAGTGTTTTCTTCCTGGTCGTGACATCACTAACAATATCCTGCTTGCTTCTGAACTTCTGAGGGGCTATAACAGGAATCTCATGTCTCCTAGATGTGTTCTTAAATTAGACATTCAAAAGGCTTTCGATTCTGTTCAATGGAAATCTGTTATTTATATTCTTCATAAGATGAACTTCCCTGTCCCCTTCCTGTGTTGGATATATACCTACATTTATACAGTTACTACTCCCTTAGTATTAATGGCTTCACATTTGGCTACTTTGGAGCTACGCAAGGAATTAGACAAGGTGACCCTGTCTCTCCCTATCTCTTTATATGTGTCATGGAATTGCTCACCTCCCTATGTACTGCTGCTATGTGTAATAAGCTTTTTGATTATCATCCATTATGCAAGAAGAATGGTATTTCCACTCTTCTTTTTGCTGATGACCTGCTCCTTTTCACCAAGCCTACTTATAACTCTATTAGTGGGGTATTAAATGTTCTAACTTCCTTCCAGGACTTGACTGGTCTTACCATTAACAAAAGTAAATCTAGATTGTTCATTGCTGGCCTGCCTGATGAAGATAAAGGAATATTGTATGCAATGACAGGCCTCTCCCCTTTCAGTGATAATGAATCATATCTTGGTATTCCCCTGTGTACTTCTAGAATAAGAACTTATCAATGCTTACAACTATTTGAAAAAAGTACAGCTAAGTTAACTAGTTGGAAGTGCTCTAAGTTCTCTATGGCAGGAAGGCTGGTTATTGTTAAATCTATTGCTATATCCATGTGTGTTTATTATGCCAGAGTATTCATCCTTCCAGCCAAACTTATTAGCATGATTAACTCTGCCTTGAATCATTTTCTTTGGCATGCAAACCCCTTCTCCAAGAAAATGATTCCAATTGCTTTTCATCATATATGTTGTTCTATTGATAAAGGTGGTCTTGGAATTATAAATATTAAGAAATGGAACTTTGCTACCCGATCTTCTAGAATTGACAAAATTCTGAGGCTTGATAATAATTTGTGGTCTTCGTGGTGTAGAAACTATCTAATCCGTGATAATAATTTCTGGATTATCCCTACTCCATCCGACTGCAGTTGGTCTTGGAGGAATATCTTGAGAAGCAGGGCTAATTTCCTTCCTATGGTCTAGAGGAGAATGAAAGACGTTGCTAACATATCTTTTTGGTATGATCCATGGTCTGCTAAAGGTGTCATTCTGGCTAATGATATTGAGTATGAAACAAGACTAATCTCTGGCATCAATGGTAATGCCTCTGTTGAGAGATACTGGGCTGATGGTAATGTTTCTTTACCCTACTGCAGTTCTTTTGTGATTAGAGCTGCTTGGAATGATATACAGAATCGGTTATATAATGTTAGCAACCATCATGTTACTTGGAATGACAAGGTCCACACTCTTCATACTGTGTATGCTGCTCTTCAATCCACTGGTGAGTATCCTCCCTTTTTATGGTCTTCCAGAACTTGGGACTCTCATTCTGTGCCAAAGGAAAACATTTTCATGTGGAAAGTTCTGAAGAATGGTATCCTTTCTTTACATAAACTTAAGTCCTATGGTATTATTTAAAGTGATATCTGCTTATTTTGTGGTACTGGAGTTGAGACCGTGCCACTCTTGTTCTTTGAATGTGAGTTTTCTTTTCATATTTGGAACAAGCTGTTACTTCATTTTGGGTTTCAAAGGCCAGTACGTATTTCCACCATGGAATGGTACAATATTTTCAAGGCTACAAGATGGAAGAATGAAAGAGGATGCTTGTTGCTAAGAATCTTTAAGAAGGCTATGTACTTCATTTGGATGGAGAGGAACATTAGGGTGTTTAAAGGGCAATCTACCTCTAAACATGTAATGGTCCTCTCTATTATTAGATCTTTATAACTTATTCCTATCTTCTGTGTTGACTCCTTGTTTTTGGAGTTTTCCTTGTTGTAATATCTTGTAATTCTCTTATCGTTATTAATAATTATGGTAGGGGTCCATTCAACCCCGCTGGCTTTGCCAAAAAAAAATATTAAAATATAATTAGAAATCATTAATTTATACAATTAATGATGCAATTAAAGATTGATTAATTAAGATTGATTAATCAATAATAAGTGACTTATGAGAAATTGATTAATATAGGTAATTAAGGATTAATGTAATTAAAATAGTTAATTAATTCATGAAGTAATTAAGTTTACTTATTGTTTTTGGTTAAGGATAATTAATATTGTGAATTTAATTAAAGTTAATTACTTGAATGTAATTGAAGGTTTATTAATCCAGGGTGATTAATTAAGATGAATAATGAAGGGATGATTGATTAATTTATTTGAAATTAATTAATGTTAAATGGAGAAATCTAAGTCGTTGAGGTTAGTAATTCAATCAGGATTAATTAAATTAAATTTGTATGTGATTAAGCTTTGCTTATGGATGATTGAATGGTATTGGATGCTTTGAATGGGTTGATATCTCTGATATGAAATGTTGTGTATCTCATTTGGATAACTTGGGTTAGGATGACATGAGACTCGAAGAGACCGGGGTCGGGTATTAGAAGATATCCGAAGCCACTTTGAATTTTTATAGATTGATATGTTAAATCTATAGGCTAGAATGAAGTGATTTAAAAGAATTCGACTATTTAAATCTAAATTCTGATACTTATAAAATGGATGTGTGGAATAAGTGATGTCTATAATAAATTGTGGCTTTGTAAATTGATACGAGTTACCCCGGGTTTTAAATAAGTTGTATGCTTTGTATTCCTTGTTGGATGGGTTTACTCATGCTGGTTTCCAGCCTGACTCGGGTGTTACTTTGGTGCAATGCTTGGGTCAGACCGAGTATTACAGATTTTCAGGTAAGGACTTCTGGAGCTACGAGGGCGAGCTGGATGGCAAGAACGTATGGAGTGTTTCCGTTGTATTATATTGAGGTATATCTGTGACATGATAATTGTGTATATCTAGTGACTGTATATATGTGTAACTCTGATATATTATAAATGTAATTGACAGATACTGTATTTATTGTAAACTGTTATTTATTATTATATTTTGATCCGCTGCAAATGTGAGATGTTGATGTTTTTAATATTCCTTTTCTTCTTCTTCAATCTCCTTCTTCTTTTTTCTAACTATCTGGAATTTTCGTGTGCGAAAATTTCGGGTCGTTACACAACTATGAGGCAAAACTACTATGGTAGCAACCCATTTTTGGCAACTCTAAATTTAACGACGATGATGCTGCAGTCATCACCAAATATTTCAGTGATTGAAGTGAGTTCAATGCCTTTTATATCTTTTAGAAATCCTTTAAAAATATTTCTATTCCAAATACACTTCCAAATAATACTATTATTATTTCCTACAATATTTTGAAAAATAATTTCAAATCTTCGGATTTAAGTACTCAAATTCTCAGTTTAAATTCTTTATTTATAAACTATATTTATAAATCCTACTCATATGATTTCACATCATATATAAGATCATTCAATAATTTTTTCTATACATTATAATAAATAACTTTTATTATAATTAAAATTCAATTCAATATTATCATCAAACACCTTAGTCAAATTGTAAAACTAAATTCACAAGCTGTTTGTACGTAACTCATCCAAACAATTAATGCTCATAAGCTATCTGAGCACAACTAATCACAATAAATAATCATAATTAAATATTACCATTCCTTAATAGCCGGTCACAATAAATATAACTATAATAATTTTTGAAAATTATTCTTTTCATATGTAAAATATAATCAAGGTAAATTTATTTTATTTGCATTGTTTCAAAACAATACTGTGTCGGTTAACTTATTTAAGAGTTTAGAAACACCTATCGATATAACTGTTTCCTCTGTATCGACTAGAATTCATAAACAACTCAACTGATAAATCAACACAACACAACATATTTTTATAGCACTAACAAATATATGCTTACATACATACACACACTCAGACTCATCCTAAGGTCTCACTTATTCTATCGCAAATGAGTTAACCCCACCAAAGCCTAGGTGTTCGCTCTCCTAAGATCTGATACCAAGTGTAACGATCCGCCATTAAGACCCTTAAAATTCAACACTAATACATCCCTAATATTAACTTGCCGAGCATCCAAGTGCCGGAAAGACAGAATGTTGGGGAAAAAAGAAAGGAAGACAGAACAGAATCTCAAATCACGACAAGTAATATATAATATACAACAGATTTTTACAAAAGAAAATTAGAACTTTATCATACGTATATCAATCAATCAACATTATGGACAGCTATAATAACTTGTCCTCACGATTGCTAATAAATATAAACAACCAATGCAGCGGAAATAGATTATACATGAGTACGTCTTGGAGGCATCCACCTCGTCTCCTGAAGCTCCAAAGCGTCCAAACTAAATCTAAAAATATGCTCGGTCTGACCTGAGCATCATAATAAAATAATACCCGGATCTGTCTGGTAAACCAGCATGAGAAACACATGAACTTTAATGTTAAATTTTTTAAAAGAAAGGTGTCTCGTACGACAACGCCGCACATAAACACAGACAAGTATTTACCTTAGATAACCAAAACAGTTCTTTAGAAAATCCTTTGATATTTAATATGTCTATGGTTTAAAATAAATATCGAATCATAGTTGAAATTGTTACATTAATTAAATTCTGGCGTAATAGGTATACAACTAAGTTCAAAAGCTCATATTGGAATATGCATTCCAACTATGAAAGGGTAAGTGTCTACCCACTGCATTCGTACACTTTTAAATAAAATGCATTAGAGATTACAACATGTTACACCTCTGCTACTCAAGACCAGCCCTATCCCTTACTAGACATCACCGAATATGATCACCCTTTTGGTTTATCAACAACCATAATAGACCTCGAAGCATACATAGATATCAACTCTAGATAAGGGATGATCTTACGGTAATGCGAGTAACCCACTTAGCCCTATGACACGTCCCTGCTTTATTCATTGACTGGTTGATGAGGCCAAAGTCGACATTTTACCTTTTAGATAGCAATTCCACTTGGAATGGTAACACTTCCCTCCGGGTAGAAATGCAATGTCAGCGTTCATCCATTCAAGTTAATTCTTGGTTTGAACAAAACTAAAGACACTACCTCTACTATATCCATTTTTTCACCCTCAGAATTAGTAATAAGTAGCCCTTACACTTTCAACGTTTCATCTTCAATCATCTTTAAGATGTTCCAATTCGAACGTTTATGCTGGTTCGAAGTGTTGATATATCCATTCTCAGTCTCTCCGTAGCGATAATTTAAAACTAGCTAAGTTTGATAATCGACTATTTAGCTATCAAATAGACAAACAGGCATCAATCAAATAAGGGATTTATGTCCATAGAAAAACCAACATTGGTTAAGCATATAAATAGCCATAATCTCTTTAATTAATCCTTTTATGCATTAAAATCGCTCTAAATACTTGTATCCAATTACTTTTACAATGATATATTTACAAACCCTTTATACTCCTTTTTATACATGGAAATATATCGATATACTTATTTCAACGGTATAAGTAAGTTTAAAAAAATACTACACTTTCAATACTTAGAAAGTGTATTCATATACTTATCTCAATGGATAAGTATACTCACAAAACACATAGACAAATTTCCTATTTGGTGTTGGGTATGGAAAGATGTTCTATACTACCATAATTATTTAAAGATCATTTTTTGGAAATCAATTTCATCTTCTTTTATAAGTCTCCTTTTTATATAACTCTAAAATCATTTATAAAACTCCTTTATAACTCTCCAAATTTTTTTATAAAGCTCTTTTTATCTACTTCTTAAACCGATGATATAACACTTTTTATAAATCTCCAAACCCATTTATAAAGCTCCCTTATAAATCCATAAAATTATTTATAAAACTTCTTCTATAAACCCATTTATAAAAATTTATTCTATAAAAGTCTTTTATAAAGATCCTTTATAAAAATTCTTTATAAAATACTTTATAAAAATCTTTCCAAAAATCGCTTTATAAAATCCTTTATAAAATTCCTTTATAAAACCTTTATAAAAATCCTTTATAAATCCAAACTCTATTTCCATTTATAAACTCTTTATTAAATTAAATTCCTTTACAAATCAATTTATTGTTTATGAATATAATTAATCAGATAAATTAATTAACTTTAAACATTATAATTAAACAATAAATTAACTTTTCAACAACATTAATAACACATTCAATTTCTTTCAGAACATCATTAATAAAGTACTTAATTTACTTCAAAACATTATTGGCATCATATTAAATAACTTCTAAACATTATTACTATAATAATTAATATTTTCAAAAATTATTAATGTAATAATTAATAATTAATCTTCATAAACCTTACTATAATAAATAATTAACTTCCAGATGTAATTAATGAATAATAATTGTTATCTTCAAACAATATCAATCATTTAAATAAATAACTTTTCATAATATTTAAATATTAATAAATAACTTTTAAACAATATTACATAGAAATAACCAACCGTTAGACATTATTAAAAAATAGTTCAATAATTTTAAATCGTTATTAAATGATAATTAAACTACTTTAAATGATTTCTAAATGGTTTAGAAAAATCAAGTAAAATGGTTGGGGTAAAATAGAAAAGTTCAAAAAACTACTTAAATAAAAATATTCTAGAAACCTCAAAAAGATCAGAATTTGAAATCATTCTACGAATCGAAAACCAATTTCAAGCCAAACGGCAAGTAATACTATTTTCAAAATACTAAATTGAAGCCAATAGCCACCAAAGCACTTAACCAATATTGTTATTGATTTTTATCACTACAGGGTTTATGGTTTTGAACATATGACAATGTCATAACTAATTTTGCTAAACAATCAAGATTCAATAATTAACAAATCTATATAACAAGGTTATAACTAAATAGAAATAACAGGTATATATAACTGAAAATTTTACTCCACTACAATGAGAAATCTGGATTTCTCAATAATATTCCTATATTTATATTTTAAATAACAATAGTTTGCAAATGTGAATATTTAACCAAACAGCCAATAATTTCAACAAAACAATTTTTTTTGTCTACTATATGACATACCGATTTGACCAAAAAGATGAGTTAAATTCACCGAAATTCCTGTTGGTGCCGAAGCGCTTCGGTTGGAACTAAAGTCGAACGACGTCTGATTTTGACCTAAATTTACACTTGTCCTAAATTCATCCAAACAAGTTCCATTGTGAAGCTATCGTTATTATGAGCGCAATGCAAAAAGGTTCATCTTGATTGGACCTCGTATAAGAAAGTTATTAAATTTAGAAGTAATCGATTTAGTTTCATAATACACTAATCAACCTTGTATATTACAAATTAACCTTAATCTCCTTTCCCTCCCAATCTCAAATTCGTGCATGATGGCATGCAATAATACTCCACCATGGTCACCACTTCCCTTGCCGTTCTCTCCCTCATCTCTCCACCGTTCGACGAACAGACGCCACCAACGATCTTCTCTTCAAATCCTCTATCCACCTGGCCAAATGCCTTCGAGCTCAGCTCAACACTACTCGGCGTGACCTCTAGGCCAATAAAGGGTGAGGTCGATGTTGCTTCTCTCCCTTTGCAGCCGCACGTCGCTAGAATGGGTCCCCAGGTGCGCCTCGACACCACGAAGCCAAAGAAATAAACCCCCAACCTTTCGTCGCATGAATCCATCAAAAACCACCCTAGTCTCCATATAACCCACCGAAAGCTGTTGAAAGCCTCCCTAATGACGATGTGACCTCCTCGAACTCACCTATATGAAGACCATTTAGGTCTCAATGATTTAACCTTTTACCTTTTCAGATTTTATATTGATTTTTTTTATTTTTGCAAGAAGAGATGCTTCCCTTTTATTATTATTTTTTCTCAGCTTACTGACTTTGATGTAGTGGTAGAAAGGAGATGAAGAAAGGAAGGGTGTTGAGCAAGATGTTTGGTTAGGATTTATAATAAAATTTCCGACATCTCACCGCATAGGTTTTTATTTGCGTACGAATCCCGAATGACAAAGAAAAAAGCACGATCGCCATCAAAATAATGATGCGACTTCAAAATAATAATAATATAGATAGGTTATTGTATCTAGTAAAATCACAAAATACTGTTATTTGCCGATAAATCGTCAAATGAATATTTTAAATAACATCCAAACTACAAATTATGAAAAAACCAGAAAAAATTAATTAAAATTATGTCAACAGAAATCTAGTCATATAAATAAAAATTAATTTTCTTACTATTTATTTTAACCATTTATTATTGTAAATAAATTTAGAAAATGAATTCATCGTTTATTATTTGTTAACTAAAAGGAGTTAAATTAAGATATTTAATCCATTAAACTAACATTTAACTAAATACCCAGATATTTGGAACACTATTCAATATTCAAATATTTTAGACAATCACTACATTTGATTTCAAGTTTTAAAACCATAAAAAACCAATTGTATGATATTTAAAATTAATTAAATATTCTAATGACCAAAAATCCAGTGTTGTTACATTCCATCCTTAATAAAAAAAGTAAAGACTGATTAAAAACTAAATTTTCAGTCTTAGGATCTCTAATCCTAATAAATTTGAAACTGAAATTCCATTCTTAAAATTTCAAGACTGACATTCAGTCTAAAAATATTTTAGGACTGAATTCTAAAGGTTGAAACATAGTTTCAAATCAATGTAAAATAACAGAAAGCATGTTCAGATCTACTTTTCAAAGACTTTACACATGTAATACTACTTTAAAGACATTAAAATGTTTATGCTTTCTAAAAGGCTAATGCAAGGGATCCAACAATCAATTTACATAGTTTGGACGTTAATATACCAACATTCAATACTCAACTGTATTAAATAAAAGAAATAAGATACTAAAATACATAAGTACTATAAGAGTATCAATCATGAAAAATGCAATATTACATTTTAAGATGAATACATCAATATAAATTTCATGCACCTTTAAACTATTAGTGATATACATTGGTTGTTCACATAAATCGAACATTGTACATATACTTTGAAAGTTATTATGGAGTGGGCAATATGAAATATTCTACTTAAAACGAGACTTGTATATTAATACTTAAATGAAGTCTATATATCTTATTACTAGTAGATAAACAACACAATAAACTAAGAAAGTAAAAATGATCACAACGGAGATTTTTATAATGGCTCAAACTTTCCGTTCTATGTCCAGTCCTAGACTCCTCTTAGATTTACAAAACTTAACCTAAAGGAGCGGGTATATTACAAACTACCTAAGCTGCTAAATGGCACTTTGTACCTAAAAATCTCTAACAGGACTTCGATTACAAATGGCAGTAAGAAATGTTTGAATTTATCTAACAACCCAAAATATAACCCGTAATAATTAATTCGTTAATTAATTAAATAAAAATATAAATCTGTGAAATTATCAGAATTGAGCCATGGGAGTTACTCCATTGCGTCCATGGTAACTTTCTGATTAATTTCCATATATAGAACATCAAAATCTAGGTTAATATGAGCAAGGAACAAAATAATCATATATAGGCTAGGTCTACCTGGGCACAGGGGTAGTCGACCCAACTGTCTATTTTAACGAACGAACGAGCGTTCGTTCATTCAAAAGTTGAACATGTAATTTGCATTATTTGACTTCATTTGGTCCTGCCATTCATGCATCCGATGACCCCTATTCAGTCTATGACGTGGTTGCATCCTATTCAATCCCTAAATCCAATGGTCCAAGATCCACTTCTACACTTATAAGTAGAACCCTAGGCCTAACACTTTTTCTCATTCTAGATTTTCTCCGCTTGAATTCACCTTTTCAAGAAGGACCTAAAGGGAATAATTTTCCAAGGAAAGAATCTTTTTAATAAAAATATTTTAGTACCCTCAAGTGGATCCATGAAGGCCTAAAGGGAAGAGCTAAGGACCAGAGGTGCGTGATTGTAATTATTTTAAATTTCTTCAAGTAATTTGAAATAATAGTGTTTCTAATAGTTATAGTTTAACTACGATTTTTGGAGTAACCTTTTAGTAATTTATTTACAATTTTTAGAGTTGTTTTCTGTTTATTCCTTCTAGCTATTCTTTTCAGTTAATTTTAGTTTATTTCTATTAATTATAGCTTTTCCCACTTAATTTCAATTTATTTACAATATTTCAATTTGTTTACTGTTATTTATGCTTTATTTACATTTCTTCCTACGCCTTGGATTTCCTTCAATTTTTTATTTTCATTTATTTCTCCTTCTTCTTTTTCGCTTATGAATTAGAATAGAATTAACGCGAAATTGAGTTAAACTATAAGAAATCTAAAATAATGGAATATAAAGTTTAAATTATAAAGACTATAATATAAATGAAACCGGACTGAAATTATGCCTAATTATGATATTAATTGGACTGAATTAAGAAGATCTGCCTAGCTATAACTTAGAATTATAACTAAAATAGAAAAAAAGAAGAAGCTTATTTTCACATTAGACCTTGGGTTAAGTAATAAGCATGATTATAACGTAAGTTATAAATTGATAAACTATGGAAACTATAGTAAACCATGGAAGCAATGACGCTTATTTTAAGACTTAGGATAAATTAATAAGCAATAATAGTAACTGATAAAAATAAAGACTTATTTAAATAATTTATCTAAGTTAATAAGCATAATAAGAGTAGGACCTGTACCAAATAGCATTCCCTTAATATTTCTATGGTTACGGCGTTTCACATACTCCTGATGTGAGACGAGGTGCTTTACATAATCCTGAAGTGAGGCGAGGGGTACGCTTATGCTTATAGCGGTAGTAAACGGTTAATCTATGGTAGTTAAAATCAAGGGGATTTGAACAAGGGATGCAACTAGACTTTTTTTGATAGGGACTAGTATCAGCAGCATTTCCCTTATTTTTATATGGACATGATGTTTCACATAACCATGAAATGAGACGAGGTGCTTCACATAACCCTGAAGTGAGGGGGCATGCTTATGCTGACTAGGGTAAATAAAAGGTCAAAAATGGGAGCAACATGTAGCATGGGCATGGTGACAGTTACGCATGTGACTTCCACTTCGGTGCTCAGTAATCGCTATGAGTTCCAAGCTCTTAGTAGGTGTGTCTTTCGTAGACACCAAAGTCTACTGTGTAGGAAAACGTCCGGTCCACAGTAGATTCTATGGAGTAACAGGCCGATCAAAGGGTAGAATTATGAATTCAGTCTAATCAAAGTAGTTATCAAGGATATGTGCAAATAATCAAAGTTAATCTATCTTATTAATCGATTACTAGTTAATTCGTATTTATTTCTAGCTTTATCTCTCCTATTTCTTTGTTTCCTTTTATATATACTAGAACTATTGAAGAGTCTATCACTTTACTTCGCTTAAAGATTCTAGTAGTTACAATCATTCACCAAACTTTTAGTCTTAGCCACTCCTCTATTTTCCCTTTTCCCCTCATAGGCAATCAAGGGAGATGGTAGTAGATTGCAAGTGCTCAGAGATTTCCTGGAGAAAATTCTACCTTGTATTTTCCTACTTTTGTTTCCATTTGCTTTCTTTGTACCGGCACTTGAGAGGGATATTTATACTCTGATTTTTTTGAGACTACGAGTTTTTGTTTCATGAGACATATTGGGTTTTGAGACATGTATGTTGTGTTTGGTATTTGACTTATTTGGTTTATGGAGCAATTATGAAGTTTTTGTTTTGAATAAGTTATTATTTTAGTTTCCACTGTTTTAACCTATTTTTATATGGTGAATCTTAGTCTCTATTAGTTTCCCTTATACCTAAAACGCACCACGCCTTTTAATGTGTCCTTTTGGTTATATTAAGGGGTTGGGGTGTTTCACTTTATGTGCTCTTGAATAACACGTATTAGTCAATAACATGCACTCTTCCTATAATCTCCTTGAAATGATGATTTGAAAGTGATGATTTAGGAAGTGGAAAGTCGAAAGCCTTTGTAATTGACAAGAATAAGAGAATAGTAATCAAGTAAGAATTGGTAGTGATAAAAGGATAGATCTCAACTCTATTTATAGTATTGAATGCTTCTGGCTGAAAGGTTACATCCCTTAAAAGGATTGCAACCTTTGGGGAAGAAGGTGACTCTTCAGAATTCAAATTTCTTTGAAGAGACACTTCTATTCACAAAAATCAACTGGCTAATTTTAAAATTCAGATGATTGAAAATATAAAGAGAAAGAAAGAAACAAACAAGTACAAAAAATATGTATTTCAGATGGCTGAAATACACTTTTTAAGTGTATCTATATTTCCAAACTTTATTTAATTTAAATTTCTTCGAATATATTAATTTCTTAAAAATTTAATATATAAATTTCATGAAAACAATTTTTTCAAAGAAATATATGCATGTATGTGAAATCATTGTTTATAAGATTGTATAAGTATATATAAAATAACTAAAATATACAACTAACATTTTTGTCTTCAGTATTTAAGCTCGATTATAATGTTGATCGTCTTGTCTCCTTGTATATATTCCTGCATACATAATAATAGTGTGTGTGTGTGTACATGGATATGTATAGTTGTCTCATTAAAACTTGAAAGGAAGGACCTAACATACTTTTCATGCTTTTGTACCGCATTTTCAAAATAAAGAAAACATATACCGATGTACCAAAAACAATAACAAATAAATCTCGGACTTGATAAAAAGAATAGTTTACTATTCATTATCATGTAACCATGAACTATGGAACTGTTTCGATGTGCATCTTGAACCACCAAAATCTCATACTTCGAGTACCAATTCTACAATCAACAATAGTACCTTTTTAGTTAAAATGTAAAATAGTAGAAAGAAAACTAAAACCTAATAGATATTAATGAGCTATTAGACAATTATGGACATGAATTGTCTCTCAAATTAGAACCTAAATCGATCATAGTATTTTCCATCATTATGTTAAAGTAATTTGATTCTAATATAAATTCACACGTACTAGATTAATATTAAATTCTTTAAAAACGGATGGTTTTCATCTTGCATAAATAAAAACAATATTAAAAAGTTACATGTTTTAATTCAAATAAAGAGAATGGATTCATCCATAGTTAAGTGGTTTCATGGTAGTTATTTTTGTGCAAAAGGGCATAAACTAATTTTTATTTAGGGCTCAATTCTTTTTTCCATTAAAGCATAGAAGAAATAAGGATGTGTTTTCCCTTGCACGAGGAAGGTGGTTTCATGAAGGGGAAAATTTCGGAAGGAAGAAGTTATAGTTTAATGGGACCTCAAATAATGGACCTGTTAACTAGCTTTTTGACCAAGTGGATTTTCAACTGGAATCAGAATGTCAAGATGAAGAAAAAGTGACTCATGAACTTGAAAATGCACTAAGAGGGGTAAGAAAATGGAGCTTGATAAACTTCACTCAAATTGGAGCTAAGTAAATCTCTCGATACCGAGATGTACCTCTTGGTACCGGTAGGTATTTTCTTCCGCTTGGCACCCCTAAACTTCTTATACTTGATGCTTGACCTCTTACAATCATGGAGTTTTTCTCTTGGAGAATAGATAAACAAATTCAAGTCACTGTAAGTAGAAAGAAAAGAAAACAGGATGAGATAAAAGGAATCAAGGAATTTGTCAGGAATGACTCAACCTTCATGAAAAAGAATTTTGAATACGTTGAGTTTAAAGATAGGGCAACAAAGAAAATGAGAAGGAGAGGTTTTCACCAATGCAGATCTCTCGGTACCAAGAGGTCCATATTGACTTTGGGTCGGCTTGTTCACTTTTCAACCTATAGGCTTGCATTTGGACCTTGAACTACATAGTTGTCTAGATCTGCAGAGCGGTTTCTCTATAAATATCAACCCGATGATAACTAAACAAGAATCTTATTTCTACAATTTTTAGCACTTCCCCTTCTGCGTCTTCTTCTTTTTCTTTAACAACTACAAACATTCTTAAATCTAAGATCCACAAGATTATGGACAAATCTAATTGTATTCATTGTAATTCGAAGAGAAAACAATTGGTAACAAGAAAATATAAAGTAGACGTAGATTAGAGATTGTTGAACCACTATAAAAATTCCTATATGTTCTTTGCTTTCTATTTATTTTCTATTAGATCTCTATATTTCAACAGACTTTTAGGTGTTTTCCATTTTAGGCGCCAATAATTTGGTGCTTTCACTCAAAAAGAGTAATTTTGGCATAGCTCCAGTTGTCTTTTATGGATTGGAAGAGTCCGTAGGTTAGATCCAAATAGTTTTCATTCAGATATAGAGGAACTCCTCAAGGAATTAAGATTTAAAGAAGATGAAAATTCCAATCGATCCATCAACATAACCAGGGAAAAGATAGAGAGAATGATGATGGAGATGCAAGATGGAATAATGACTCGAAAACAGGAGGAACTAGATAATTTTTTTAGAAGGATGGAATAACAAAAAATAATTGAAGCGACTGGAATTCAAAACCCAAGACCAAAAACCAATGCGGGAGTATTTCGAGTGGTAACAAAGTAAAGTAGAATAATTCCCCACGAGCAAAACCAGTTGGTATTGACATAAATCGAGTTGGTATTGAGAGGATTTTACTCAAGAGCATGATCAATTTGGATCTAGGATGAGGTATAATTCTTGGAATGGACAATATTGGAGCCAAAGAGTCATATCAAAACACGAATGCACAACAATAGGAGCTAGAACCAAAATCTTACCGCAGGAACGAGGGGTAGAGTGAAGTTATGGATTAGAGACTTCCATTGGAGGATAACCCGATAATTGAGATGAATTAGAGTTAGGTTCAATTCCTTTACCTTGCATTTTGATTTAAATAAATGATGCATACTATCAAACCACTTATATGTGTACGGGATCGTGATAGGTTCCTAGGAATGTTTTGAATTGGAAGTCTGAAGGTGATCCTTAATAGGATTACTTGGTTTGATATTTCCAAGATGTCCTGACCTAGGCTTCATGAGTGATGGTCGAAACCGATTAGGAAATGCCAACGGAGATCAATGATCCTTGGAAATTGACTAGGATTTTATAAAACACTTAAACACGATGATTGATATTAACCGCGGTAGCCCCGTCAACAGAGATGGTCCAGTGACCGTAGGAAGTAAGTCCCTTTACAAAGAGTAAGTAGATGTACCTGCTTGTCATTGAGTCCTCTTGCTGAAGAGTAAGCAGATTAGGCTTAGCAAGGATCTAGAGAGATCAAAAGTAAGTCCCCTGACTAAAGAGTGAGTAAAAACACTTTCTTGTCATTGAGTCCTCTCATTGAAGAGCAAGCAGATTAAACTCAACAAGGATCTGAAGAGATTAAACCCTAGATTGAATGATAAATGATCTAGATGGATCGAACCCTTGATTGGATGTTAAACAATCTGTAGAGATCGAACCGTAGATTGGATGAGATGCTAGATCGGATAGCCTTACATCAGATGGACTTAGATCTGATATTAAATAATCTAGAGAGATCTTACCATAGAATAGACATTGACTTGACCTTAGGATTTGAAAGCCTTCTGATTAGACTATATTAGATAAATCTTGAATGAACATAGGACAATTTTGATATATGATATAATAACTCCGAATAAAAACAGACCGATTGTGATTTATGACTAACAACTAAAGCAAGGGCTAGAGTCCATAGCTATAACAAGTCTGGAATGACCTTTGATTTGCAGAAGAATCCAAAGGAACTAGATGATTCACTATAATTTGATCAATGGATAGCTGGAAATCTTGACCGCTAAAAGAGGACTACCATTGAAACTTGTTCTTGATAAAAGCACATCTTACATTCATATGGCACGCTTTGGGAGAAAAGTGTTTATTAGCTTTCTGACCAAGCAGATTTTCAACTGGAATCAGAATGTCAAGATGAAGGCAAAGCTACTCACAAACTTGAAAGTGCACTCAAAGGGGCTAGAAGATGGAGCTTGAGAAATTTCACTCAAACTAGAGCTAAGTAAAGCTCTTGGTACCGAGAGGTATTTTCTTCTACTTAGCACCCCTGAACTTTTGATACTTGAAGCTCGATCTCTAGAAATCGTAGTGAAGTGTTTCTCTTAGGATAGATAGAAAAATTCAAGGACCTATAAGGAGAAAGAAAGGGAAATAGGATAAGATAAATGGAATCATGGAAATCATTAAGAATGAACCAACCTTTGTTAAAAAGAGTTTGGAATACATCGAATTAGAGACAAAAGTGCAAAGAAAAAGAGAAGGAGAGGTTTTTCACCAATACGGACCTATTGGTACCAAGAGGTCCATGTTGGAGTTTGGGTCGGTGTGTTCAATCTTCAATCTGTAGGCTTGCATCTGGACCTTGAACTACATAGGCAGCTCGATCTGCAGAGTGGTTTCTTTATAAATATCGACCCTATGTAAACTAAACAAGGGTCTTCTTTCTTCGTTTTTGGGCACTTCTCCTTCTTTATTTTCTTCTTCCACAACAGCTCCAAAACACTCTTAAATCTAGGATCCACGAGATTATAGATGGATCTAATTGTATCTGTTGTAACTTAGAGTGAAAATAATCAATAATGTAACACCCCATATTTTTGATAGCATTATTTAAGATATTTAATTAGGTAGATTAAATAAAATAATGTGTCGATTAGGGGATTGAGATTTGATTTAATTGAGGGGTAGCCGTTCCATTTAAAACAATAAATTAGAAGTAGAGTTTATAATGAAATATAGAAGGGGTAAAATAGAAAAGAGGCCATTCCTATACCTATATCCCTTATCTATGTATTATCTGCATGTTCATTTCCATTTTTTCAAAATTTTATAAGCTAAGGTCGGCCACCATTAACAGAAGCAAGTGAAAGAAAGATAATGGGAAAGCATAATCAACATCAAATTCATTCAAATCTCATATCCTTAATCTCTAAAGCTAAGGTGAATAATGTTTACATCTCCTATTTGTTTTATTTTTGGTTTTAAGGAGAAATCCGAAATGATTTCCAATATTTTTCCATGTTTTTGATTGATAGAATGAATATATATATATATATATATATATATATATATATATATACTTGTTGATGATTTATACTGTTCATATTGATTTTATGATATGTTTTAAGATGAAAACCCTGTTAAATGATATCTATATGTCTTGCGACTAATTCAAGGCCTTTAGCTGCTGCCTTTTAACCTTTCGACCCAGAGGGTTTGAAGGGATTGCTTTGTTTTTAAAATCCATCCATATCTCCAATGCTTTCAAATGGACAGTTTCGACACCATCACTTCTTTACTTAGGAATGCTTTCGAAACATAGGCTTTTGACTTAAATGGTTTTATGACCCTCTTGCTCAATTGAAATATAATACAAATGGTTTCGAAAGAGATGATTTAAATGATTTCGAATGGTTTTTTTCCACATATTTCAAATTGAACCCAAGTTCTTTCGAAAGGAACAGATTTAATGCTTTCGAAAGGTTTTAAAGAGAGGTTTTGAAGGGGTGGTTCCCCAAAGGTTCGATGGAGTCGAAGGATATTATTTTTCTGATTGCTTCGAAAGGATTAAAGGAAAAGGTTTTTTCAAAGGTTTCGAAAGGCAATGTTTAAAGGTTTTAAAAGAAAGCTTTCTAAAGTTTTAAAGCTTTCAAAAGGAAGGGTTTACGACGGTTTTGATAGGTTTTTTGAGAATGGTTTTGAAATTAAGGTTTTGGCCTTTCGGCTAGATAAAAGAAAGGTTTACTTGGTTTAGAAGGAGGTAAAGGGGTACTTTCAATAGTTTCGATAGGGGGACTTTCAAAGATTTAAATGTTTTCACCAACTAAGTTTTTGGTAAAGTGTGTGTGTATATATAACTTGGGAAGGTGATTTTGAGTAAAGCATAGAAATTATATATTTTCCTTGTTTGAGTCTGATTTAAAGGCTTTAAATCATTTGAAAAGGTTTTCAAGGAAAGTTTTGGAAAGCGATCCTTAAGTAAAACGAATCAGATATTAGAATACTATATGGAACTAGTGTAGGATCGCGCCCTATAAATTAGCTATTTGTCCCAGCTAATTTAGCTAAAAATTCCAGTATATAGGGCTTCGTCACAGTTAAGACTTAAATTATGAATACACACTGAAAGGAATATATGTTTCTATACAGATAGGTTATTGGGGAGCCTGCAAAACCATTAGGATAAGAGGTCCCTGGAAGATAATAAATTAAGGACATACCGTCCAGAAGAGAAGTATTCAACAGATAGTTATGGACAGACTGTCTAGAAGAGGAGTATCTAACAGATGTTTGATAATATTGATTTTGTTGTCTGTTAGGCTCGAGTCAGCCAAAGGTTAATAGTTAGTCAAACAAAACAAACGTGTTTGAATAGTTAGTTCATTTATTACATGATATATATGTATGTTTACATAATGATGCTTTAATGATTTTAACCAATTTTGGTTGTAAGAAAAGATTTGCAAAACATATGTTTTAAAAGGATGTTAGTGAGAGGAAACTCGTTTCGCTAAACGGCGTGGTCTCACTCAACATAAAATAACCAAGATGAATAGTATTATTCACACTAGGCTTTATGTCTGACTCAAAGTTTTTCTTCTCCTTAAACTCTCGGGTGCTCAAAATTGATTTGAGTTGGCTGAGGGTTGAAGTTTTCAAGTCTTCGTTGTTTTGGCGAATAAAACTTCCAAAGACGAGCAGGTAGCTAACGGATAGCGATTTAAGAGTTTTAGATTTTTTATTTCCACTATGTATTAAGTCAGATATGACTATATTGCATTGATCAACCAAAGGGGCATCGTCATATGTCGCTCTTGGCATATTATTGTAAGTTATATTTGATCAATGCCTGGGAAACGTTTTGGGATTTTGTAACTTATACATGAATATTTTTTTGAATGTAATCAGCAAAATTTTGTTTTTGGAAATTTGTGATTTTTTCATACTCAAGTGCTTCTAATATTATGGATACCATTAGAATTACTGTATTTTGTCTTCAGAAGTTAATAATGTGGATGACTACAAAATCTGTAGTGCTTAGTTTTTTCTCTCTAGATACAGGATGTTACAACTTGGTATCAGAGCATAGGTTTATGAAAACCTTTGGCTAAAAATGGTTTTGAAAATATAATCCCGAGGAAGCAGAGTAAGATTAGGATATGGGATAACGCTATAGTAACGTATATATATTTGCTACATATAAGTATACGCTTTATCTCTAGTCTCCTATCTTTTTAGTTATTATTTTGTACCTTATGAGGTTTGAATACGGATATGGATGGAAGAAGAGGAAGAGTTAACCCAAGAAGGAGAGGCACCGATGGGAATGCCGGACCTATTACCAGGAGAACTCAAGGTCAAGCACAAATAGTGAATGAGGATGCTGGAGTCCCGTAGGTTGGAATGGAGCTGTGTATCAGGTTTTTATGAACATGGTACAAGCGGGAGTTGCTGCTGGAGTAGTGGGAGAAGGATTTTCGGATGTTCCAGTTGTCAATGATTATGCTAAGTTGAGTGGAGATTACATAAGCTCGGAGGAAAGCCATTTATTGGAACCGAGGATGCTATTAAGGTGGAAAACTGGTTGCTGCACAACGAAAGGATTTTTGCAGTTTTGAGGCTCAATGATGAGTAGAAGAGGAGGTTAGCATCCAGACAGCTTCATGTAGCTGCTTTGTTTTAGTGGAATAGTGTGACTGTGGCGGTGGATGAGAAGACTATGACATGGGCAGAATTAAGGAGGAGGTTCCAGGAGAGGTTCATGTCAGTGATGGCGTAGTCTATTTTGATTAGGAAGTTTGATAAGTTAGAACAGGGATAGATGACTGTTGAAGTATGCTAGTAGGTTCGACGAGTTAGCCAGATATGGTTATGGTGTTGTTGACACGGTGATGAAGAGGAACAAGAAGTTTATCAAGGGATAAAGCCTGAGTTGGCCAGGGAAACTTTACCGCATATTAGAGATCCCTGTGATGTGGTTGTAGAGATGGCTTTGAGGCACAACAAGATGCTTGCTTGTCAGGAGAAGAATAAGGCTAGGGAGGTCTAGGTTGGGCAGGGCTAGAAGAGGAAGTTCTTCCACAAGAAGGGTGCTCAGAAAGGTGGAGCATCCAAGAATGGAAATATGAGATTGTCCATTTTAAGTGCGATAAGAAGGGGCATTTTGCCAATGAGTGTCGTTCTAGGAAGGAAAAGGAAGTGATCGGGGAGAAGAGGATAGGTGCTTCAACAGTGATCAGATAGGCCACTATAAGAACTAATCCCAGGAGCCCGTTAAGGATGGAAAGGGCAAGGTGTATGCATTGGAGCCTGCTACTTCGAATCCAACAGCTTAGGAGAAAGGAAAGGCAGTTTTGGAAGGTACGCTTCAGATTCATGGTATGTTTGTTAGCGTTTTATCTGATGCTGGTGCATCACATTCTCTTATATCTAGATGTTCGATAGATAAGCTTAACATAGAACCCACATATTTAATTACTTCCTTATGGGTTGCAAATCCAATAGGAGGGAATGCAACTTTAGGGCTGAGATGTAACCGGTTAGAGTTTAACCTGTTAGGTCACACTTATGTTTGCAGTTGCATGTGTTTGATTTTGTGGGGTTTAGAATTATTCTTGGTATGGATTGGTTAAGTGAGTCCGTTGTTAGGATATTTTGCCAGGATAAGGAAATATTGCTTAGACGCCTTGATCGTAGTGATTAGATAGTTAGTGCTGTAGAAGGTTCTAGCGGTGAGGTGAATACTTTGTTGGGTGTTATAGAATTGGATGATTTGCTAAGTTGAGTTTTCATGGTTAGAGAATTCACAGATTTTTTGAGCCTGTAGTTGGATTGTCACCGAAACGAGCCATTGAGTTTCAGATAGATTTGGTTCCAGGAGAAAAACTAGGGAGTAGGCCGCCGAGCAAGTTGACCCCTACAGAGATGAGGGAGTTGAAAGTGCAGTTGATGGATTTAGAAGGCAATAGATTTATTAGGCCGAGTGGTTCGCCTTGGGGAGTGTTTTCTAAGAAGCCGGACGGATCGTTGAGGCTATGTATCGATTATCGTAAGTTGAATGATAGGACGATAAAGAATCGATATCCATTGCCTAGAATTGACGATTTGTTCGATTAGTTGAGTGGAGCCAAGGTATTTTATCAGTTAGATTTAGTAACAGATTGCCATCAGCTTAGAGTAACAAAGGATATTATACCTTTGATGGTGTTTAGGACCGGATATATATAGTATGAATGGTTAGTTATAACATTCGGATTAACCAATTTGCCAGCTTGCTTTGTGGATTTAATGAACTGCGTTTTTTGGAAGCACTTGGATAAGTTCGTATTGGTGTTCATAAATGATATCTTAATATACTATAAGGATAAAAAAAATCATGAAGTTCATTTTAAAGTGGTGCTTGAGACGCTGAGGTAGCATAGCTGAAGGTGAAATTTTTGAAGTGTCACTTCTACAGAAGGAATTGAAGTTTCTTAGTCATGTAGTCTCAGAGAGAGGATTGTCACTAGATATGACTAAGATTGAGGCAGTGAATAGTTGGAAGAGACCAGAACCAGTAACTGAGATAAAGAGTACGCTTGGATTAGTTGGTTGCTATCGTAGGTTTATTGACGATTTCTCGCGGATATCAGCACAAATGACCAAGCTAAGGAGGAAGGATGTGAAGTTTGTGTGGACTGATAAGTGAGAGCAAGTACTGTAGAGTTTGAAACACTTATTGACCCATTCAACCATGTTAGTTGTTTCAGAGGGGAATCGAGATTTGGTGGTGTATACAGATGCGTGTGGAACAAGATTAGGGGCTGTGCTGATGTAGAGAGACAAAGTAATTGCCTATGCTTCTGGACAGCTTAGACCGCTTGACGTCGGATATCCGACGCATGATTTGGAATTGGCTACAGTGATTTTTTTTCTTTGAAGGTGTGGAGACATTACCTTTTAGGAGAAAGGTATGAATTATATACAGATCATAAGTCACTGAAGTATTTATTCTCTCAAAAGGAGTTGAACATGAGACAATAAAAACGGTTAGAGTTTATAGCCGCTTATGATTTTGGGATTGAGTACATACCAGGGAAAGGCAATAAGGTTGCAGATGCACTTAGCAGGAAACATCAGAATGCAGTGTTTGAGATGATTGTTGAGTGAAAAGATTTCAAAGCATTGGCAGATTGCAGAGTGCAGTAGAGATCCGAGGCAGGTTCTAGCGGAGAAATTGTAGTGTTATCATGTTTGGAAGTTAGACTAGTGATGATCGAAAGGATTGCTTCTAAATAGGAAGAGGATCCAGTGTTAGCTGAATGGATCAGAAAGTTAAGGGATGGAACCGAGAGCTAAGACTTGAAGGTCTTCAGTCTTGACCGGAATGGATGGTTGAGAAAGAAAGGGAGATTATGTGTTCCGAGTGCAGGAAATATAAGGAAATAAGTTTTGGATGAAATCTAACTGTTCATCCAGGAGAAACTAAGATGTATCGGGATATAAAGAGGAGTTTCTTTTGGGAAGATATGAAGTGTGATGTTGGATTATGTGTAAAGCAGTGCTTGAATTTCCAACAGGCAAAGGCCGAACACCAGAAGCCAAGTGGGTTGCTTCAGCCATTAGATATTCCATATGGAAGGGGGAGAATATTTCTATGGATTTTATTAACGGGTTGCCAAGGTCGAACAGAGGAAATGAAAGTGTATGTGTCATAGTGGACAGATTAACCAAGAGTGCCCATTTCATTCCAGTTAAGTCAACTAGGATGACACCAGTTTTGGCGAAGTTGTTTATGAAGAATGTGGTTAGACTGCATGGAATTCCTAGTAGCATAATTAGTGATATAGATTCCTTATTCACTAGCGAGTTCTAAAAGAGTTTATAGGAAATTTAGGAACCAAGCTCAAGATGAGTACCGCTTACCAACCGTCGGCTGATGGGAAAACACAAAGAGCTAATAAAATCTTGGAGGATTTGTTAAGAGCTTGTGTTTTAGATTTCAGGGGATCATGGGAAGACCATCTGAATTTAGTCGAGTTTTTGTATAACAGCAGTTATCAGACTAGTATTGGAATGGAACCGTTTGAAGATTTTTATGGAAGGCCATGAAAATCTCCCATTTATTGGTTAGATACTAGGGATAGGTTGGTTCTTGGTCCAGATTTGGTTAGAGAAGCTGTAGTAAAGATTGAGGTCATTCGAGCTAGAATGAAGAAGGCTTAGTCTAGTAGAAGAGTTACGCGGATAGAAGATGGAAATACTTAGAGTTCTCAGTTAGAATATTTTTATTAAGGTGTCACCGATGAAGGGTGTGATTAGATTTGGAAGATCAGAAAAGTTGGCACCGAGATTCGTTGGACCTTTTCCTTATTGTCGAGAGGATCTGGAAACTCGCATATAGGGTTGAGTAACCGAGTAGGGTAGTAGGAGTCCATGATGTTTTTCGTGTTTCTCATCTCGGAAAGTGTGTTAGAGACCCAGAGACTGCTATTGTACCGACAGTGCTAGATGACTTAGTAACAGAAATAGACTTGACCATTGTTAGAAAACCAGTTGGTATAGTTGCAAGAGATGAGAAGAGGCTTAGAACCAAGACAGTCCGATTAGTCAAGTTCTAGTGGAGCGACAGTAACAAGGACTGTGCTTGGGAGGTTGAGTGCATGATTAGAGATGCTTATCCTGATTTCTTTGACGGTATATTTTACCTTTTTCATTTTTGTGTGCCTTATCGTAATTTCAAGGACGAAATTCTTTAAGGAGGGGAGTCTATAACAACCCATATTTTTGATAATATTATTTAAGATGTCTAATTTTTAAATTAAATAAAATAATATATTGATTAGGGGATTAAGATTTGATTTGATTAAAGGGTGGCCGTGCCATTAATACAATGAATTAAAAGAAGGGTATAAATGAAATACAGGAAGGGTAAAATAGGAAAGATGTCATTCCTATATTTATATCCCTTTGCCATGTTTTATCTACACGTTCATTTCCATTTTTTCAAAATTTTAAAAGCTATGGTCGGCAACCATTAATAAGTGCAAGAGAAAGAAAGATAAAGGGGAAGAAAAATCAACACCAAATTCATTCAAATCTCATATCCTTAATGTCTAAAGCTAAGGTGAATAACGTATACATCTCTCATTTGTTTTGTTTTCGGTTTTAAGGAGAAATCCAAAATGATTTGCAATGTTTTGCTATGATAAAATGATTATAGATACTTGTTAATGATTTATACATGTTCATATTGATTTTATGATATGTTTTAAGATGAAACCCTATTACATGACATGTAAATGCCTTGCAAATTTTTATGTAGACCAAAAATAATATTTTAAAGATGGGTTTAAATTTTTAGAATTTTTGAAATTTATGTGGATTGAGTATAAATTTTCTAGTAAAGAAAATGTTATTTTGAGTTCTTAATTATTTATGGTTAAATAATAAAAGGCGTGGGACAAAAATCTTTATATGTTAGAAAACATATTAAAAGAGATTTTTTGGAATTTTCTAGATTTTTCCTGAATGTTTTAATGGGTATATACATTATTTAAGGTATGAGACTTAAATGTTTTATATATTTTAAAAGGAGAAGGGGCTCTTTGCAAATAATTAAAATTTGTCATTTTTGAAAATTGGCAGCACTTTTGAAAAGGTAAAATGGCAATCAATCAGATTTAGACAAACAAGAAAGGTTAGGTAAAAAACTAGTTTAAATGGACAAATCAACGGGTTTATAACTATTTCGACGCTTTAGGCACTAGGTTCCGCCTTTCTACCCTCACCTCCGGCACAGTCGAAACCAATGCATATGATATCAGGGAACTGGTACGCAGTGAATTGGAGGTAAGCGATATGTAGTGGGTCGAAACCAGGGGTTCTAAAGGGGATTAGACTTTGTTTTGTTTTAAATAAAAATGCTCATTATTGCTTTCAAATAAGATGCTTTCGACTTGGTTAGCTTTCGACTAGGTCAAATGTTTTAAAAGGAAATGGTTTTGATTGGGTTTGGCCTTTGTTTTTGAATGATTACTTTCGACTAAGTCGAAGCCTTTAGTAGCTACCGCCTTTATACCTTTTGACCGAGAGGGTTTCAAAGGTATTGCTTTGTTTTTAAAATCTGCCCATACCTCCAATACTTTCGAAGCAATGGTTTCGACGCTATCACTTGTTTACTTAGGAATGCTTTCGAAAGTTAGGCTTTTGATTTAAATGTTTTTATGACCCTTTTGCTCAATTGAATTACAACCCAAATGGTTTCGAAAGAGATGATTTAAATGATCCCAATATGTGTTTTCCACATATTTTAAATTGAACCCAAGTGCTTTTGGAAGGTATAGATTTAATGCTTTCGAAAGGTTTTAAAGAATGGTTTCGAAGGGGTGGTTCCCCAAAGGTTTCAAAGGAGTCGAAGTGTATTGTTTTTCTGATGGTTTCGAAAGGATTGAAGGGAAAGGTTTTTCCAAAGGTTTTGAAAGGCAATGTATTAAGGTTTTAAAGGAAAGATGTCAAAGATTTTAAAGCTTTCGAAAGGAAGGATTGTCGATGGTTTTGAAAGGATTTTTGATAATGGTTTCAAAATTAAGGTTTTAGCCTTTCGAATAGATAAAAGAAAGGTTTACTTGGTTTAAAAAGAGGTACTTTCAATGGTTTCGAAAGGGGTACTTTCAATGGTTTTGAAAGGGGTATTTTCAATGGTTTCGAAAGGGGTACTTTCAATGGTTTCGAAAGGGGACTTTTAAAGATTTAAATGTTTTCATCAACTAAGTTTTTGGTAATATATATATATATATATATATATATATAATATGGCAAGGTGATTTTGAGTAAAGCATAGAGATTAAATATTTTTCCTTGTTTTATTTTTATTTAAAGGTTTTAAATTATTTTGAAAAGTTTTTCAAGGAACATTTTGGGAAGGGAAAGTAAAATGACTCAAATATTAGAATATAAGATGGGACTGGTTATAGGGTCGCGCCCTATACATTAGCCATTAGCTCCAGCTAATTTAGTCCAAAATTCTTGTGTGAAGGGATTTGCCATATGTAAGACTAAAATTATGAATTCGTGCAGAAAGGAATATATGTTTATATACGGATAGGTTATTAGTGAGCCCGCAAAACCATTAGGATTAGAGGACCCTTGGAGACGATAAATTAAGGACAGACCGTCCAAAAGAGAAGTATTTAACAGATAGTTATGGACAGACCGTCCAAAAGAGTAGTGTCCAATTGATGTTAGATAATATAGATTTTGTTGTCTGGTAGGCCCGAGTCAGCCAACGTTTAATAGTTAGCCAAACAAAACTAATATGTTTGAACAGATGGTTCGTTTATGATCTAATCTATGTGTATGTTTACATAATAATGCTTTACAGATTTTAACCAGTTTTGGTTGTAGGAAAAGATTCGCAAAAGATATATTTTAGAAGGATGTTAGTGAGAGGAAAACGGTTCCGCTAAGCGGCGTGGTCTCACTTAAAATAAAATAATAGAGATGAACATTATTATTCACACCAGGATTTATGTCTGACTTGAAGTTTTTGTTTCCCTTAAAGCTCTCGGGTGCTCAAAATTGATTTGAGTAGGCTAAGGGTTGAGGTTTTCAGGTCCTAATTGTTTTGGTGAATAAAGCTTCTAAAGACGAGCAGGTGGCTGACGTATGGCTATTTAGGAGTTTCAAATTATTTTGTTTATTACTATTGTGTATTAAGTCAGTCAAGACCATGTTGCTTTGATCAACTAAAGGAGCATCATCATATGTCGCTCTTGGTGTATTATTGTAAATTATATCTGATCAATGCTTGGGAAACATTTTGGGATTTTGTAACTTAGATATAAAAATTGTTTTGAAATGTAATCAAAAAGACGTTTTTTGGAAATTTGTGATTTTCTTCATATTCAACTGTTCCTGATAACGGATATCATTAGCTTTATTGTATTTTTTCACCAGAAGTTAATACTATGGATGGCTGCAGCATCCATAGCACTTAGCTTTTGGTCTCTAGATACGAGATGTTACAAATAACAAGAATGTAAAGTGGGCGTAGGATAGAGATGGCAGAACGTAACGACTGTGAGAAATGCGGATTACGGATCTTAAGGCTAGAATTAACATTAGAGGGGAGTGAATAGTGTTTTAAGGAATTACTAATTCTTTTTGAATTTATACTAATTTGAACACAAATGTATGCAATATTTAGACACAGATATGATCACAGAAACAAACACAGATGCAAATATAAAGTAAAAGCAATAAAGGAAAGAACACACCATATTTTATACTGGTTTGGAGTTACCCTACATCCAGTTCCGCAACACAAGTACGGATTTCCTTTCAAAATCAATTTTTACAATTACACCCTCGATTTCAAGGCCACGAGGTACACCACTCCAGATTCACAATCCTCTAGGTAGAGATACTTGATTTTACGGGCAACAAGTTCACCCAATTGATTTTCCAGGCTATAATCACACCTTTTCTCGCTTGATTGATTTCATAGGCTACAATCACACCTTTTCTCACTCAATTAACTACAAAGAAGCCTATAACTCTGAAGAGCACTGGAATCTTGTTGAGATAGTGATAGAGAATCAAACCAGAAATGACTTAGTCAGATTCAATGGTGATTTCGGCAGAGTAATGGTAAAAATGTATGTAAAGAAACGTGGAAGAAGAAGAGAAATGAAATCAAAGAAAATATGAATGTAAATTCATTTAAAACAGCCCCTATTTGTAGTAGAACAATAACCATGTCCATTCGTGAAAGGATATGACGAATATACACTTCCTTTGAAATTCAATTTTTTTAAATAAACTGCCACCTTGTAGACAAGGGTATCTTGGGGTTGTCGACATGCCTAAGCAATTTTTGGTAATTTGTTTTTCTTTGAAAATAACTTCTATCTTGTATTTAAACTATTTTTAAACTTTATAAAGATACTTAACTATAGTTAAAATACATAAGTAAGTAAAGAGAATTATGTTTTAGTATATGTAATTTTTCACTATATATTTAAATCTAAGTATAAATATTAAAAGTTAAATATATTATAATTAAAAGATAGTTTAAAACGAAGGATAATTTGATTTTGAAGATAAAGATTATTTTGAGGCTAAAAGTATTTTTAAAACCAGGATAGATGTTTTTGATTCTTTTAAAAGGAAGATTTAAAAATCATTTTGAAAACAAGATATAATTTTGTAAAACAGTTGAATAAAAATTAGTGGATACAAAACATTGTTCCACTAGATTTTTCATAGGTTCCATCCTACTTAGGGTTCCATCCCTTTGACGGGCTCGAAGTGGATTCCATTCCACGAATAAAATGGATTTTAAGATGTCAGTGCTTTTCTAGGAGTTTTAACAAAATTTCTAACAAAATTACTTATTATTGAAATCTTGAACTCTTATAATCTTGATACTCATGAGTCTTCAATCTTGATATCTTCTGTCTTGAATTTCTATACTGTACAGTCTTCATTCCTGGTACATGCATGGTTAAATCCTACATATACATATATATCTAAACTATAATGTTAGTATTTATATTTTATAATCTTATTATAAGGTTGTTGTCGTCAAAACCATCTTCTCAGGGACTAACAATCTTCCCTTTTTGATGATGACAACATTTGTTTATAAAATATTACTTCTATCCTAATAACTCCCTCTAAAACTAATAAATCCCCCTAAATCTATGCCTAACTATCATATTTTATACTTCTCCCCCTTTATCATCAACAAAAACAAACTCCAAACTATATAACTCCCCTTAATCTAATACTATATGACATGTGATTATAATGATAGTAATATCATAAATAATCAACACTTAGTTCTAAAACTATAACTTAGTCCTTAATTACTAACTATCCTAACTAAGAATCCATATATGATAATACTTATAATAGTGATAATGTGAGAATTCAAATATAAGAACACAAATCATTTATTAATCATATATTGTTATATTTATGTTTGTGTAGATAACTTAAGTAAGATCATATAATGATAAGAAAGAGAGAAAAGAATCTAATGTGTGTCCTTGAAAATGGAAGATCTATGAATTGAACAATTTGGGTTGTGGAAACAGAAATTTCTACGTTGTTCGACTAAATTTCCATCCTTGTCAAAGCACACTTTGCCAATGCAAACAACTTTGTGTCA
Source organism: Allium cepa (assembly GCA_030765085.1). Lineage (NCBI taxonomy): Eukaryota > Viridiplantae > Streptophyta > Magnoliopsida > Asparagales > Amaryllidaceae > Allium > Allium cepa. The sequence continues at coordinate 139,655,950 of CM060940.1, read as the reverse complement.
TCTTCAGCATGGTCTTCTTCCATAGGGCTTCTTCTTCTTCTTCCTCGCCGTCCTCTTGCACTTGATCTCCTAAAGATTCTTCATCAATCAAGATGGGATTGGCGTGACTGTCCATTAGAAATTTTGTAAGTTTCTAAGGATTTTGCTATGTCGTTCTTGTGCTTTGGCCATTCTGAGTTGCACTACTTTAATTTCAGTCATAGTTGCAGTGCATCCTTCAAGGTATCCTCCATTTTAATCACTCGTGCAAGCGTAGTTCGTTGAAATGGTCCGGTAGAAGGAGAAGGGAACGAAAAGGTTGAATGTTTATTTGATTTGGAGGAGGAGGCCATTGTTTAATGGTTTACAGAAGATAGATCAAAGAAAGGACAGAAAGTATGAATTCGAAATAAGAAGAATATATAACCACTTATTTGAATTTTGGTGGGAAAATTTCAAAAGAAAAAAAAAGCGTTACATGTCGACAGGGGTAAGGGAGGGTTGTCGTGGTACCTATATTTTTACTATTTGATGTATTTTAATTTAATTTTTAATTATACTTTGTTATTTATATTCTATATTTCAGTTATTGAACAAATACCTAATTTCCTTCTTAATTTAGTAAATATAGATCCATTTAAGGGTTTTGTTAAGATATCAGCAATTTGGTTCTCAGAATTGATATATAATCGAGAGTAATTACTTCCTTACTTATGTTATCTCTGAGAAAATGATGTCTGATATCAATATGTTTAGTTCGAGCATGATGTGTAGGATTTTTGGATAAATTTATTGCACTAGTATTATCATAATAAATTGGTGATTTTGAGATATTTAAACCAAAATATTTTAAAGTTTGTTGCATATATATTACTTGAGAACAAGCCAAAGCAACAGAAATATACTCTGCTTCAGTTGTTGATAAAGAAACTGTGTTTTTCTTTTTACTAAACCTGGAAATCATAGAATGCCCCAAAAAGTGACAAATTCCACTTGTACTTTTTCGGTATGATTTACAACCAGCATAATCAGCATCACAGTAAGATATTAATTCAAAAGAATCATTTTTGTGATAAAATAACCTAAAATCAAAGGTGTGTTTAACGTATCTTACGATACGTTTTACAGCTTTTAAGTGGGTCTCTTTAGGTTGGGATTGATATCTTGCATAAAGACAAACACTATGCATGATATCAGGTCTACTAGGAGTGATGTAGAGTAGTGATTTAATCATTCATCTATATAATTTTTGATCTACATCTTTCGAGAAATCTTCTTTACTTAGGTACTCATTGGTTGCCATGGGAGTGGATTTTCCACTTGCAGTAGTCAAACCAAATTTACTAACTAGATCTTTAGCGTATTTTTCTTAACTTATAAAGATACGATTATCTAATTTTTTTATTTGCAATCCTAGAAAGAAGTTTAGCTCAACTATATGACTCATCTCAAAATCTTTTGTCATTATTTTAGAAAATTCTTTATTCATTTCAAAATTAGTTGATCCGAAAATGATATCATCTACGTAAACTTGTACTAGTTGAATATCATTTTTATTTCTTTTAATAAAAAGAGTATTATCTACTTTACCTTCAAAGTTTGATTGTAATAAGTAAGATCTTAGTCTATCATACGAGGCTCTTGGAGCTTGTTTTAGACCATATAGTGCTTTCTTAAGTTTGTAAACATGATTTGATAATTTTTCATTTTCAAAAAGTGGTGGTTGTTCAACATATACTTCTTCTTTTACAAATCCATTTAAAAACGCACTTTTAACATCCATTTGAAATAATTTGAAATTATTATGATTTGCGAAAGCAAGTAGAATCCTAATGGCTTCTAATCTTGCTACGGAAGCAGAGGTTTCATCAAAATATATTACTTCTTCTTGACAATAACCTTGAGCGACTAACGGGGCTTTATTTCTAACAGCCTCTCCTTGTTCATTCATTTTATTTTTATAAACCCATTTAGTTCAAATTATAGTTTTATTTTCAGGTCTAGAAACAAGTTCCCAAACATCATTTCTAGTGAATTGATTTAGTTCTTCTTGCATAGCCAAAATTCATGAATCATCAGTTGATGCTTCTTTTGGATTTTTGGGTTCAGTAGTTGATATAAAGGCTACATTTCTCATTTTACTTAGTTGATTTCTAGTTGTAACAACAGATTGCATATCTCCTAGTATATTTTCTATAGGATAATCTTTTAAAAGTTTAATCTTTTTATCAGGATGATTAATTTCATTATTAGTTTCAGTTGACTCTTGATTTTGAGTGATTAAATCCTCTCCATCATTTGTATCTTCAAAAATTTTGAGACTTTCATCGAATGAAACATGCATTGTTTCTTCGATGGTGTTAATTCTTAAATTAAACACTCTATAGGCTTTACTTCTATTAGAATATCCGATAAAGATACCTTTGTCGGATTTAGGATCAAATTTATCTAAGTTATCTTTTGTATTTAAAATAAAACATTTACTTTCAAAAAATCTAAAATAAGATACCTTAGGTTTCTTTGTGTGAAGAAGTTCATATGATGTCTTATCAGTTAAAGGTCTAATTAAAATTTTATTTAAAATATAACAGGCGGTAGCAACTGCTTCTGCCCAAAAATACTTTGGTAATTTACTATCTGAAAGCATAGTTCTCGCACACTCTTGAATCGTCCGATTTTTACGTTCTACTACTCCATTTTGTTGTGGAGTCCTTGGAAATGAAAAATTGCGACTTATTCCCTTTTTATTGTAGAATTCCTCAAACTTTTCATTTTCAAATTCACCACCATGATCACTATAGATGGTTATACTTTTTACAGAAAGTTGATTTTGAATCCTTTTTGTAAAGTTCTTAAAACATTCAAAAGTATCACTTTTATGTTTCAAAAATATTGTCCATGTAAATCTAAAATAATCATCTACAATTACAAAAACATATTTACAATGATTTATTGACAGAATTTGAGATGGACCAAATAAATCAAGATGAAGTTATTCAAGAGGTTTTGAAGTTGAAATCATATATTTTAATTTAAAGGAACTTTTTCTAAGTTTTCCTAATTGGCATGCATCACATAAACTATATACTTTAAAATTCATTTTAGGGAGATCTCTTACTAGATCAGGTTTTGATAGTCTAGTCAAGAGTTTGAAATTCAAATGCCCAAATCTCTTATGCCAAATCCAAGTGACTTGTGTTTGCCAAAAGACACAGGTTATCGTTTGAAACTTTCATACTATGAATATAAATATTCTTTTTCCTAATTCCCTCAAATATTATGGTTGAATTATTATCTTCAATGTGACATTTATCTTTTTCAAATTTAATTTTATATCCTTTATCGCAAAGTTGACTAATACTTAGCAGATTATGTTTCAGATTCTTAACTAGCAAAACATTAGTAATAATAGGAGTTTCAAAGTTACCAACTTTGCCGATGCAATCATCTATCCTTTTGAGTTGTCTCCAAAGTTATCCAATCCTCCGCCTTTGTATATTATATCATTCAGCATATCTGGATTACCAGTCATGTGTCTAGAGCATCCACTACGAGTATCCATTTATTCTTTTTGATCTGCATAATTTGTCCATTGTGGATTGATTCCTTAGCACCCATAAAACATGCTTCCTGCACATCATACAATTTTGATAGAAAACATGAATTCGAATATTGATTATATGCAGACTCAAGAGACAATGATGATCTAAATATTTCTAAACTAATATTAACAAGTATTTTAAATATAGCCATTTCAAAATCTTTTTCAAAAATCATATTATGTAACTTTGAAAACCTAACTCTGATACCAAATGTGAAAAATGTGAATTACAGATCTTAAAGCTAGAATTAACACTAGAGGAGGAGGGAGGGGGTGAATAGTGTTTTAAGGAATTACTAATTCTTTTTGAATTTATACTAATTTGAACACAAATGTATGCAATATTCAGAGATGGATATGATCATAGAAACAAACACACATGCAAATATAAAGTAAAAGCAATAAAGGAAAGAAGACATAGGATTTTATACTGGTTCGGAGTTACCCTACATCCATTCCCGTAACACAAGTACGAATTTCCTTTCAAAATCAATTTTTAAAATTACACCCTCGATTTCAAGGCCACGAGGTACACCATTCCAGATTCACAATCCTCTGGGTAGAGATACTTGATTTTACGGGAAACAGGTTCACCCAATTGATTTCCCAGGCTACAATCATACCTTTTCTCGCTTGATTGATTTCATAGGCTACAATCACACCTTTTCTCACTCAATTAATTACAAAGAAGCCTATAACTCTGAATAACACTGGAATCTTGTTGAGATAGTGATAGAGAATCAAATCAGAAATGATCTAGTTAGATTCAATGGTGATTTTGGCAAAGTAATGGTAAAAATGTATGTAAAGAAATGTAGAACAAGAAGAGAAATGAAATCAGAGAAAATATGAATATAAATTCACTTAAAACCACCCTTATTTATAGTTGAGCAAAAGCCATGTCCATTCGTGAAAGGATATGATGAATAGACACTACCTTTGAAATTCAAGTTTTTGAAATAAACTGCCACCTTGTAGACAATGGTATCTTGGGTTGTCGACATGCCTAAGCAATTTTTGGCACTTTGTTTTTCTTTGAGAATAACTTCTTCTTGTATTTAAACTATTTTTAAACTTTATAAATATACTTAACTATAGTTAAAATACATAAATAAGTATAGAGAATAATATTTTGATATATATAAAATTTTACTATATATTTAAATCTAAGTGTAAATATAAAAATTTAAATATATTATAATTAAAAGATAGTTTAAAACTAAGGATATTTTGATTTTGAAGATAAAGATTATTTTGAGGCTAAAAGTATTTTTGAAACTAGGATAGATGTTTTTGATTCTTTTAAAAAAGATTTTAAAATCATTTTGAAAACAAGATATAATTTTGTAAAACATTTGAATAAAAGTTAGTGGATACAAAACAATGTTCCACTAGATTTTTCGTAGGTTACATCCCTTTATCGGGCTCGAAGTGGATTCCATTCCACGAATAAAATGGATTTTAAGTTGTCAGTGCTTTTCTAGAAGTTTTAACAAAATTCCTAACAAAATTTCTTATTATTGAAATCTTGAACTCCTGATAATCTTATTACTCATGAGACTTCAATCTTGATATCTTCAATCTTGAATCTCTATATTATACAGTCTTCATTCTTGGCACCTACTTGGTTAAATCCTGCATATACATAAATATTAGTATTTATATTTTATAACCTATTCTAAGGTTGTTGTCATCAAAACCATCTTATCAGGACCAACAATGACTCACCTTTTTGGACGGTTTAAATCGATAATAATCCACACATGTCAACTTAAACCATTCAAAATGAAGGATTTCTATTAGAGTAAATAAGAAAATAAAAGAGGAAAGAAAGAAAAACAAAACACAGAATCTCATAGCAGAATCAAGAAATATAATAATCAAATAAACAGTCATGAAGCTATTTAAAAATAACTTTTTGTTACACTTTTACAATACAAATCAGAGTTATACATACAGCAGGAATAAATAAATAATGCAGCGAAACAACATGATGCAGTGGAATAAATATACTAAATAGTAATAATATACTAAGTATTCTCCTTCGTCCTCTAGAAATAAGGACTTCAGCATTGAAATGCTCAAGCTGACCCAAGCATAATGAAAATACAAAATACTCGAGTCAGAACTAAAAGTTCGTACGTAATTTAAATTAAAACAAGTAAATATGAGTGTAACGACTTCAGAGATGTTTACAGGATTTTACATCTCCTATCAAGCATCTAACGTGCATGCAATAACTTAAGAGATGTTCGAGATTCCATCTCCTAAGGATCCGTTAAACTATCTACATATATAATATAATACGCTATTATAATATGTCTAGAGTAAAGTAAAGTATTAAAATAGCGTTAAGGCATTACCTATATCCCTCTTAACATATTTTTATATAGATGTCGTAGTTTATACAGTACCGTAATTCCTCAGCAAACTGCAGGGCTATCAAAGGGCAACCTATAGTGTACGACACAAACCAAAGTTGTAGTGGGCGTGGTCAGGATAAATAAGACAAGGCACACGGGGCAATACCCATGGTAGGATACTACCGTTTTGCAGAACCGGGTTAGTTGGTAATGCATAACAACTACTACCGCCCACCTTGAGAGACAGTCCTATAATCAAATCAAAGGGTGGCCACCAAATCAAACCACAAATTAATAGTTATGGTTTTGAAGAAGCATGCTCGATCGGAGATGCGACCACACTTGGCTTAGGTATAGCTTCCGTTTTAGTCATTTTAATTATGACTCGAAAGTCAAGGATATCCATCATCGTTCTCTTACTTCATTTCAGTAGTGTTCACCAAACCATCCTACTTCATTCTGGATTCTCCACCTTATGCACAGTTGTTAATGTGGTTTTTGTTATTGGCAGAGAGTATGACAATATCTGATTTCAAAATCTTTAACAACCAAATGCTTATTTCACACCGGTTGGTTCTTTACATTTCCATAACCGATTCATAATTAATATCAAAATATCATGTTCACTTAAAAATCATATCACCTTCGAAATCATATTCACTTTCGAAATCATATTCACTTTAAATCATATTTATTTTCAAAATCATAACCACAAAATAGGTTAAACCATTATATCAAAATATTCACATTTAAATCAATTAAATCTAAATCATAACAGTTCCAACTTTAACCAGTTTGAATATTGAAGGTAGTTTATATATTGGAATAGTTAAACAATAAAATTTGTCTATATTTTAAAAATAGGTTGTAGATTAAAATGATTTATATATATTAAAAATAATTTATATATTAGAATAGGTTGTAGGTGAAAATAGTTTATATATTAGAAATAGTATATATATTAAAATAGGTCATATTTTAATATATATATACATATTAAAAGTTGTTTATAAATTTAAAATAATATATATCAAAATAGCTTATAATTTAAAAATAAGTTATAGATTAAAATATTGTATATATTAAAAATATGTTACATATTAAAATAGGTTATATATTAAAAATAGTTAATGTTTTAAAAATTATTAATATATTAAAATGGTCTATATGAGAAAATAGTTTATATGTTAAAAGAGTTTGTATATTAATAGTGTTTATATCGAAAATAGTTTCAAATTAGAATTGTTTCTTCCAGTTTCACAAATCAATTCAAATCAATCTCAGTTCAACAATTTCAATTAACAAGGATAGAGGTTTCAATTCAAATTTTCATAAAAACCGTTTCAAATTAAATCGATTTCAAATCCATTAAACCACTTCAAATTTAAAACACTTCAAATTCAATTGATTTCAAAGTTTATATATTCAAACGTTTATAATAACTCAATTCTGATAAATTTCATTTATATTTCAAAATTCAACTTTAAGATTTCAATTTAAATTCTCTAAACAATTAGTTTAAACGAATTTTAATTTCAACATTTTAAAGGTTGGATTTTTGAAAATAATTCAGTTCATATAAATAATTTTTTTCTTTCAAAATATAATTTAACCGGATTCAAAAGTTAAGGATTTAAAATCATTTAATTTAACCTGTCTGGTGTCCGTATATAATTTTCTAACGTATGGTCAAGTGATACAGATATATATCATTTCAACCTGCAATAAATTTAAATTTACAGGTACATGTCACTTCAACCCATAATATCGAGAAAATTGAAAGTTCATAAAATCGCTCGATTTTATCATTTCAACCCATAATGATTTTTCCCTAATCTATCAGATCGTTCGGGTATGTATCATTTCAAACTTTAGTGATTTTTCTAACAATAACTAAGGGAACTTACACTATGATAACAACATATAAAATAAACGTAACATCAAATCATTAAAAATGTCAACAATTAAGCATCCATCACAATCATCATTCAATTCAACCAATAAATCATGATAATTAACTGGTTATAATTAACAAGTATTTAACTAGCAATTTAAATTCAATATTAGTTTAAATGGAAATTAAATTCAATATAAATTCAAATTAAACTTGAATGACAGTTTAAATATACCAAACAACAATCAATAAATTTCTAATCGCATCATAAATTTAATTTAACTAACATAAGACGATATAGTATTCGTAAGTGGGTTAAATCACTCACCATCGATTTATCGACGATTAAAAATCCAAATAAGACCCAAAAATTTAATAATCTTAGAATCCAATCAAACCAGTACTATAATGTTCGGAATTTTGATACAATCGTATCGGAGAAAACCGTGCTTAAATCCGACATCATATGCAAAAGTTATGCGCGTTAGAAGTTTAAAATTCTAAATTTAATTTAAAATAAAAAAGGGTAAAATTGTAATCTTGCTACCTCTAAAAAATAGCACGCGCCTGAAACATTTTGCGATCGAGCCATTACGTTCATCCACCCCCATCTCCTTGTCGTCGTTGCCGCCCAGGGCCTCCGTGCCTAGATCATACACTACTATTGCGCAGCTCTGGCGAGGCGACCTCAACCATACCCACACGACAAACTGCAGCACACCAAAGCACGTCCACCGTCGTTCATCTTCATCCTCGCTTTTAGGCAAACTGCAACCAAACTACGACAAATGAACACCACTAGTCTCGACTGCTCTCCATCCTCTTCCTAACGTCGCTCCTCGATCGTCAAACGGTCGACGATCCACCGTTGGATAGAAAACCCTAGAAATGGACGGCTGAGAAAGATCGCCAACTTCTGGCCAAACTATGATTCAATTGCGAAAATGAATTGCAGTAGTAGATTATGCTTGGCGAGAGCTTTCCAACGATATATAATTTTCTATGATTTGAAGATTTTGAAATTTTGGAATTGATTTTGAATTGAAATTGAAATCAAGAATTAGGGTTTGGGTTGAAATTATCTAACATTTGAGAAGGAGGAACAAATAAGAAGTTGATGTACATACGGAATAAAATGAAGGGCTGCTAAGGTTAGAGAAAAACTATTCATATAGATAGATGAATAAGAACGAATGGTACAGATTGAATTGGTCGAAATGATGACGCGAACCCTAAAAACCCATTCCATTTTCAAAACGAAAGTGGATCATCCAATATATCGAAATATAGGTTTTCAATATTTTTAAACTCAATGGAACTAGTTTCAACCCCAAATTCCATTGCATACAGAAGTTAGCTTTTAAAATCAGCTTATTTTAATTGAATTCATTAAATTGATTTCTATGCGTTTCGAGCTAGACAATCAAACAATAAGTCCGATCGCTACGAAACTTGAAATACTACAATAATTCACTATTATGGATCCGATAAAACTTGTTTCATCAAAATCCAAGGCAGTAGCCAAAATGGCTAAATTACACGTTAATTAATTAAATTATTATTAAATTGGTTTAACCACTTTTAAATTCAAATTTAATAATTAACAATTTTATCATTCTAGATTATATAGAAATTAATAATCTACCAAAATAAATTTTCCATGTTAAATTCAATATTAAAATATTTCATTAAATTCAACGTCCAATCACACTGTAATTAAATCCTAGTTAATTATATTTTAAATCCAAGTAAATTCTTTTATTTTGATATCCACTCTTATTATTAAATCAACTATCATCTTATGGATATAATTAACATCGGTTTATAATTTATTAAATTCATATCTTACAGTTATCATTTTTACCATATTGATTATAATATTTCAATTTCATTAATTCCATTTATTACCAATTTAATTCCTTATTTACAATTATAACCAAATTAACTTTACAATTATTTCAATCGATTGAAATTACATTAAAATAATTATCAATAATGTTCAAATAACATTATTAAATCATATTCTAGTTATTTTCTCATTAATAAATCATAAATATTTAATTTCTCACAATATTAAATTGCAAAATTTTAATTAATTTAATATTTTTAATTATTGAAGAATACGGGTCTTTACACTCTCCCTTAGTCAAAACTTTTTGTCCTAAAAAAGGAACGAGAATTATTTTAAATTATTCAATTTATAAACATTTTAACTTACATAATTAGGTATTTTAAATAAAATATACCAATTTATAAACAATTAAATCTTCCATATTCAAGTCTAATAAAAATTTTGAAAATATTTTCACTTTTACAAAATTTTCAAAGTCCAAAATTCATGAATTTTTTTGACAGAGTCTCCTTTATACAGATAGATCCAGAAAAAATAATAATATCAGTAATTTCAGTATGTATGTATGTATGCATCATATTTCAATAATAAAATATTTTAACCATGGAAAAAATCATTAAAATATCGCTGCAAAACTGAAATCCGAAAACGTACCTATTTGTTGGGTAAACATCTTTATTTATGAAACCAAAAGCAGCTACTATTGCTTCCATAAACCTATATTTCACTTATATAATCCAAAGGATTGAGAATTATGTAAAAGAGAAATATTTAATTGCTTCAAACTAATAGCATAAACAACACAATATAACTACAATCACTTGCAAACAAAATAGCACAACCATTATATGCAATCAAAGTATCCATCATACATTCATTACCATCAAAACCAAAGGTTTGTTCAGGTTCAGAAACTTTTAATCATATAAGCGTGATAAATAAACTACTAAGTGTATAATATGCTCAACAACATTAGATAATACTTAATGGATTATCCATATAACCATAAACAATTTGAAGTATCCTTTACCAAACTTCCCATTAGCCAACAATATAGACTTTAAATGTTATTTAAGTTTATACTATTGGTTTCTTTTCACATTATTCACTTTTCACTCATTTTAATTCTCATTCATTCATACAGAATCATCTTTTATTTATTTATATTCATTTACTTACATAAATTATTTCCATTCAATTATTCAGAGCATTAATAGAAAATATTATATAAGTTTCCTTATAATTTAATTGCATTCATTTACGTATATAACTTGATTTCCAATTAAGATTAATATTCATTAGTGAATAAATTAATACTTAAGTTTCTTTACTTTTCAATTCACATTCATTTTCACCATCGTCCTTTAATATTAAATCTATTTATGAAAAAAAAATTCCTAGGTTTATAATCATCTATTTAAATAGTGTTTACATTTATCCATTCAATTTAATTTTAAAGCATTTTGTTATTAAGATTTTGCTTGCATAAGATTCTATGACATATCCATATTAACATTTTAGCTTTTAAACTTTTATGGTAAATTATATATGTTTTAAGAATATAATTGAATGTTACATAAGTTTATCTTATTTGTTTTAGTTAACAAAATGTTCAATAATTACGTCTTCTAAGTTTTCATATCTTTTGATTTACAAGTTACAAATTTCTAGTTTCTTATATATTTCATTAATCACTTAGCATCTAATTTCTTAATTTTCATTTTAGAAGTTTCTAACTATTGAAATAGTCAAGATTTCATTCATTATAACAATTAAAATTTCCAATTTAAAGAAACTTAAGAACTAACTACCGGGTTTCCTTTCAAATCATTTGAAATAATATATGTATATTCATAGCTTTTATATATCCAATCATATATAGAAATTAAAAATTAAGATTGTTTATCAAAACAAATGTGTAGTAAAACTACTATAGCAGTCTTTCCACTTTGAAACTCGAAAATGAAAGTCGATGATGCGGCCGTCATTACCGAAATTATTTTCTATCGACAGAAGAGGGGAGTACAAAACTCATTTCCTTTTAAAATTCCTAAAAACATTTTTTTTTTCAAATCACATTGAAAATATTTATGTGAAAATACTTCCAAATAATACTAATATGATATTCCAAAATCTTTGAAAACTAATTTCAAAACCCTGGAACTTAAGTTCTCAAATTTCCTATTTATATTTACTTTATTTGTAAATCCTATTTTGAAATCAGTGTTTATAAACTTCACTTCCTAACAAACAAACATGAAACTATATCCATTCATAAAATTATCCTTTTATATATAAAATATAATACTAGGTAAAGTTATTTCATTTATCTATATTTCAAAACAATATTGTATCAGTCTGCCCTATTAAGTGTCTAGAAATCCTTATCGACGCCATAGAGTCCTATGTACCAACCAGAATTTATAAATACTAAACAGAACCAAATAACATGATATGAAAACAATTTTATAATACTAACAAGTATGCTCTCTCTCATATATATATATATATATATATATATATATATATTTAGACAAACTCATTCTATGGTATTACACCCTATCTCTAATGAGTCAACCCCGCAAAGCTAAGGTTATCGCTAAACCTCGCTATAATACCAAATGTAACGACCTACCTTTTAGGACGGTTTAAATCGACAATAATCCACACATGTAAACTCTAACCATTCAAATGGAAGGAATGTTATTGGGGTAAATAAGAAAATAAAAGGGGAAAGAAAGGAAAACAAAACACAAAATCTCACAACGAAATAACAAAATATAATAATCAGATAAATAGTTCATGAAGTTGCTTACAAATAACATTTGCTTACACTTTTATAATACAAATCAGAATTATGCATACAAAAGGAATAAATAAATAATGCAGCGAAACAACATGATGCAGTGGAATAAATATACTAAATAGTAATAATATATTAAATCTTCGTCTTCATCCTCCAGAAATAATGTCTTCAACACTGAAATGCTCAGGCTGACCTGAGCATAATGAAAAGACAAAACACTCGAGTCAGAACTAAAAGACCTTATGTAAGTTAAATCAAAACAAGTAAATATGAGTGTAACGGTTTCAGTGATATTTAAGGGATTTTACATCTCCTATCCAATGTCTAATGTGCATGCAATAACTTAAGAGATGTTCGAGATTACATCTCCTATGGATCCGTTAAACTATCTACATACATAATACAATACGCTATTATAGTATGTCTATAGTAAAGTAAAATATTAAAATAGCGTTAAGGCGTAACCCATATCTTCCTTAACACATTTTTAGATAAATCTCATAGTTTATGCAGTACCGTAATTCCTCCGTCAACTGGATAGCTGTCACAGGGCACTCCATAGTGTTTGACACAGACCAAACTCATAGTAGGCGCGATCAGGATAAATATGACAAGGCATGCGAGGCAATGTCCAGGGTTGGATATTATCGTTTTGCAGAACCGGGCTGGTGGTAATGCATAACAGCTACTACCGCCCACCTCGAGACACACTTCCATATTCAAATGAAAGGGTGGCCACAAAATAAAATCACAACGTAATAGACGTGGTTTCCAAGAAGCATGCTTGATTGAGGGTGCGACCCCACTTCGTCTAGGTATAGCACATGTTTTAGTCATTTTATTTAATACCCGAAAGTCAAGAATATCCATCATCGTTCTCTTACTTCATTCCAGTATCGTTCGCCAAACCATCCTACTTCATTCTGGATTCTCCACCACGTGCATAGTAGTTAAACTGGTTTTCGGTATTGGCAGAGAGCATGATAATATCCGATCTCGATCTCTTTAATAACCAAACGCTTATTTCACACCGGTTGGTTCTTTTACATTTCCAAAACCGATTTATCGTTGATATCAAAATATCATATTCGCTTAAAAATCATATCATTTTCGAAATCATATTCACTTGCAAAATCATATTCACTTTAAATCATATTCATTTTCGAAACCATAACCACAAATTAGGTCAAACCATCATATCAAAAAATTCGCATTCAATTAAATCTAAATCGTAACAGTTCCAACTTTAACCGGTTTGAGTATTTAAGGTAGTTTATATATTGGAATAGTTATACAATAAAAATAGTTTATATTTTAAAAATAGGTTATAGATTAAAAAGGTTTATATGCTAGAAAAGTTTAAATATTAAAATAGGTTGTAGGTTAAAATGGTTTATATATTAGAAATATTTTGTATATTAAAATAGGTTATATATTAGTACATATATATTAAAAGTTGTTTATAAATTTAAAATAATATATATTAAAATAGTTTAGTTATAGATTAAAATAGTTTATATATTAAAAATAGGTTAAATACTAGAATAGGCTATATATTAAAAATAGTTAATGTATTAAAAATTATTAATATATTAAAATGGTTTATATGAGAAAATAGTTTATATGTTAAAAGTGTTTGTATATTAAAAGAGTTTATATCGAAAATAGTTTCAAATTAGAATTGCTTCTTCTAATTTCACAAATCAATTTAAATCAATCTCAGTCCAACGATTTCAATTAACAAGGCTAAAGGTTTCAATTCAAATTCTCATAAAAACCATTTCAATTTAAATCGATTTCAAATATATACTTGAACTACAAATTTAAACCACTTCAAATTCAATAGGTTTCAAAGTTTAAATATTTAAACGTTTACAATAACTCAATTTTGCTAAATTTCATTTATATTTCAAAATTTAAATTTAAGATTTCAATATTAATTTTTTAAACAATTCATTTAAACGAATTTCATTTTCAACATTTTAAAGCTTGGATTTTTGAAATAATTTAGTTCATATAAATTTATTTATTTCTTCAAAATATCATTTAATTGGATTCAAAAATTAAGGATTTAAAATCATCTATTTTAACCAATCCGGTGTCCGTATATAATTTTCTAACCTACGGTCAAGTGATATAGATATATATCATTTCAACATGCAATAAATTTAAACTTACAGGTATATATCATTCAACCAGCAATCCCGATAAAATTCAAATTCCATAAATCGCTCTAGTTTATCATTTCAAGCCATAACGATTTTTCCCTAATCTATCAGATCGTTCGGCTATGTATCAACGCATAATGATTTTTCTAACAATAACTAAGGGAACTTGCGTTGTGATAACAACATATAAAATAAACATAACATCAAATCATCCAAAATGTCAACAATTAAGCATCCATCAAAATCATCATTCAATTCAACTAATAAGTCACAACAATTAATTAGTTATAACTAATAGGTATTTAACTAGCAATTTAAATTCGATATTAATTTAGATGGCAATTAAATTCAATATAAATCCAAGGTAAACTTGAATGACAATTCAAATATATCAAACACCAATCAGTAAATTTCTAATCACATCATAAATTTAATTTAACATAAGACGATATAGCATTCGTGAGTAGGTTAAATTACTCACCTTGATTTATCGACGATTAAAAATCCAAATAAGACCCAAAAATTTAATAGTATTAGAATCCAATTAAACCAACTCCATAATGTTCGGAATTTTGATAAGATCGCAATGGAGAAAATGCGCTTAATTCTGACCTTGTACGCAAAAGTTAGGAGCGTTAGAAGTTTGAAATTTTAAATTTAATTTAAAATAAAAGAATGGGTAAAATTGTGAATCTCGCTACCTTTGGAATACCCTAGCACGCGCTTGAAACATCTCGCGATCGAGCCACTATGCCAGCCGCCACCATCTCTTTGTCATCGCCGTCGCCTAGGGCCTTCGTGCCTAGATCAGACACTACTAATGCGCAGTTTTGGCAGAGGCGAGCTCAGCCATACCCACCGATAAACTATAACTCGCCAGAGCACGTCCGCTGTTGTTCATCTTCATCCTCGCTTTGAGGCAAACTCGAGCCGAACTATGACAAATAAACACCACCGATCTCGACTGCTCTTCATCCTCTTCCAAACGCCGCTCCCCGATCGTCAAATGGTCGACGATCCACCGTTGGATAGAAAACCCTAGAAATGGACGGCTGAGAATGATCTCCAACTTATTTCCAGACCGTGATTCGACTGCAAAAACAAATTGCAGCAATAGATTTTGCTCGTCAAGTGCTTTCCATTCCAAAGTTGGCTATTTATTAGTATAAAGAAAAATACAGAGCTATTTATCTATGCATTCAGAATCACATAGCGGAAGGATAAAGTATAATAATTACAGCAGTACCCATTTTATACAAACTTCAAAATTTCATTGAAAACCATAACAAAATATCCATAATCACCATTACATATCTATAACAACCCATACCTCCATGGGCCTAAATTTCTACACAAATAGAAATCCAAGTGCATCAAAGAATTGATCGTTGATTTATTACCTGCAAATAAGTATGAGCATTATCAGAGATTGATAGGAACTTAATCTCAACGGAAACAATAATATGATAAGAATACTGACTATGACTACTATCTTGGAATTAATGGTATTCCTCAGATATAGATTGTCACATCAGCATCGAGCAAGAGTGAAAGAAGATTCTCCAACAACTAAGCACCCGTTCCTTTAAATCAATCCAGTGGATTGTAATGAGGAGGAGGTCGAAACAACGTTCTAGTGACTGGAAAAAAAATATAACATGTCCATAACATAAACTTACACCGATAGGTTTCCATTTAAATGTTATGTCCATTATGGTTAGCAATTCTAGTCTAACCTTGTATTGCATATACGATTACATACTTACCCTTTCCAAAGGTATGAAATACTAATAAAGCTATATCAACCACCTAATACTTCCAAACCCATTGGCCACTTAGTACTTCTGATTTGAAGCAGGCTTCTATAATATATTTTTTTAAAAAAATAGACAGGCTCTGTCATTTACGACCTTAATTGACCCCGTTATTTAAGACCTATTACCAAGATGGTTTTCTAACAAGGTTATTAATGATCAGTGGGTCCTAGGTACAAGATCTATAACCACTATTTAAGGCTTTTGACATTTAATGTCCAACTACTACCATATCTATCATCGATAAAATAGTAGTCATGTAATAAATAGTATCCAAGCCACTTAATACCTTTATTTAGAGAATAGGTAGACTCTAGTCATTTAAGACCTTAAATAAGGTAAACCCCATCATTAAAGACCTATCTCTAAGGCATGATCCTAAGTGGTACTATTGTTATTACAGCTTTATCAATGTAAGAGATTGTACCCAAGCCACTTAATACTTATCAGTGGAAAATCGGCATACTCCGTCATTTAAGACCTACTTCCAGAAGCATGCTCCTTAATGGTATTATCTAGCTGTCATTGCTTGAAAATCTTATTGGGCTACTTAATTCCACTTTTATAGGAAATAAGAGAACTTTATAGTAACTTAAGATCCTAAACCTGAAGTGAAACTTTCCTGGGATATCCACTCTCGATCTTTAATTATAAATATGGCATTTTATTAGATTACTTCTTTCGGTAGGAAGATGGGCCCTTAATAACTTAAGACCCCAATACTGAAGTAAACCCTTTTTAGAGACATCATTATTTATTTATTTAGAATCTCACTAGGTTACTTAATACTTTCATTTAGGAAAGAGGCAGACCTTTTAGCCACTTAAGACCTCAAACAAGAAGCGAACCATGTGGTGATATCCCCCACCACTCCTAATTCCAAATTTAAACCACTTAATGCTTTCCAATTAAGAAAGCAGTACCAGTCTCTCACGTCATCACAAGTCCTAGGATTTGTGATATCTCACATTAATAGTAAGTACGCCCGAATGTTGGTAGCCTTAAAGTGAAGGGTAACTTCTATCAAGTGACTCTGCTGACCTTGCATTACTAACCACTAAATCCAATTAATCATCCTATGTCTTTATTTATATTATTTTATGTAGACATTGGACCTAGCTTATTAGTTCCTTTTTTATTTAAGGCAATAAATTTTACCTTAAATATTTATCTACCCACAAATCTCCGTTTAATGCTCATAAATGTCCATTTATCTATAAAATCCTAATAGACATTTTCTAAGACAATTATGTATGATTACTGATTTCAAATTAGTAACCTTTTACCATTCCATTTTTATCGGTTCCATCAATCCATATACCCTATCAATTTATTGCAACTCCCATATTTATTACCATTTATTGGAGTTACAACCTTTTAAATTCTTTTCTCATTAGTCAATTATCCTAACGAAAATATTATGTGCAAGCATCGTTATTAGCTTTTAATTTAATTATTATAAGAGTAATGATTGCGCATAAATATTTACTTTTATCAAATATATTCTAGTTCTACACCTTTACGTGAATTTACTTTTCCAAGTTAAATTATTGGAATCATATCTAAAATGATTATCCGCTATAATTTCCATAAATTAGTCCAAAACAGAAGATTTTACTTCAAAATATAAAAGATAACATCGTTTGAAATTGCAAGGAATAATTATTTCTTTTTATTACGGGAATAAATAGTGTAAACAACAATGAATTCATAGTTTACACATCTCTTTATCTTTCTATTTGCATCTATACCCTGTTAGATCAAACACTGTATCTTTCTAAAAGGGAAAGAAATCAAACCAATTTACAAACATTAAACGGATCTATACTCCAACAATTCCAAATATAGAAAAATTTACATTCCAATAAGATTAGGGTAATAATCCAAATTTATAACATTATTATACAACCTATTTCAGATATAGAATAAATTTTATTCTTTTGGAACGGATTTCCAAATCAGGTCATATACAATGCTAAATCAATTCATAAACAAGAATACTGGGCAATATTTATTATATTCAGATCGTATTGAATTCGTTGCCTACAACTCATATGCAATTGTCCAATTAGGCAGAGCTTCGCTACTACCTCCATAAAAATATGAGAAAAGAAGGAAGGATTAGGCTTGAATTTATAGGTGCTAAAATCAGTCAGAACCTTTAGATAAAAATAAATTAAATCCGGGTCATTGCGATGTAGGTTTACTGGAGTTGCCAAGTATCCACTAATCGACCGCTCTTGGGTAACCGGTCAACCGCTAGGGCTCGACCGTCCCCAATAACGTGTCGGCTTGTGGGGCCGGGTAATTAATATAAAATGTTAATTATTTCTTATTTAATTATTTTCATTTTGAATTTGTTTTTCTTCCGTAACTTCTTCGTTTGGACTCCGATAGCAACTCAGAATATGAAAGTTTCTCGGAATTTTGCCATGAACGCAATGGTGTAAATTTCATTTTCTATTATTTGCACAAATTCCATTTTAGAAGCCTAATTAATTAAATAACTAACACCAAATTATGGGGTATTACATTCTTCCTTCCTTAAAAAGAATTTCGTCACCGAAATTCCACTAATGACTAAGTCAGAATTTTGGCTCCTAATTATCCTAAACTACACAACCAATGACTGTACAACAAAATTTTCAACCAAATGTGCATAAATGCAGTATATTGTTGTATCACCATATAGAAAATATGTATGCAAAATGATTCTAAGTCGGATCCTCCTATATGAATGCATTTATTTTGCAGATTTTTTTTGAACACATGATGATAACAACCTACATATATATTGGCAGTTATATACGTATGTGGCATTTTGAAAGTTCTTTTCAACCAAAAACCCCATACTCCTACATATAGAAATATGAAGCAACCAACTTTGCATCCATTTCCTACCATCCAATAATCTAACGCATCAAAAAATTGCTATCTAAAATTTACTCTTATGTCAGAGAAAGGAATTGAGGCAGAGAATTCAACATTTTACCACATTATAATCTTTCCATTCCACTGGTATAATGGAAATTTCTTTGCTGCCCCTGATTTACTGTGAATTTTTCATATATAAAACAGATAAGGGGCTTATTTTCAAGCTCTAAAACGGAATTAAGTCTAAAAACAGACTTGCACGCATCATCGACAAAGTATGGAAATTGAAATTCCAAGGCTAAAACATATTTTCCTTTGCTATTTCTTGCATTTATCACATCATCGACCCTAATGCACGACTAAATTCCTGGATTCTAATTCTATTTGCCTTTCCTATGCCTAACATGTAGCCATCAAAATCAAAATTTTCACAAAATCTTTCTCACTTTTCAAATTTGTACGTCATTTGGAAAATAAAAACCCAAAATATTTAGATGCGTATTTTTCCTTTAAATAAAATTTGGAACAAAAACTCTAAAAATAATTTAAGAGGCAAAGCACAAAACGTTTTCTTTTCTTCTTTTTTTTTGAAAGGTAACTTTTCAAATAAGGGGAAAAGTTTAAAATATTTTCTAATTTTTCATAGATCAAGCCACACTTTAAGCGTAGTCAGAAGTTGGTTATGCTCTAAGCATGTAAACTAAATTTCGAATTCTACAACTAATCTTTACCCAAAAATTTGACATTTTATTTAAAAATGTCAACTCATCTATTATCCAAAAAATTTAGCATTTAAGGAAAATGAGCAATGACCCATGCCATCGAAACAACTTTATCATATCCTTCGCCAAAATTTCAACTATTCTAAACTTTCAGTCTTATATCGCATTTACAATTAGTTAAGTGTCCATACGAGATTCCTATATTTATATTGTCTCTCTACTATGCATATATATGCATTGCTCACATATCTAGAAACAATAACATAGGAAATGAATAGAAACTCACAATATCGTGAGTGCCTATTATAAGAGACAACTAATAGTTTTATAATCCAACAATCCAAAAAGAAAAGAACAAATGTTGGAAATAAAAGACACAAGAATCCAAAATAAAACATAGCCAAAAAACCGTGAGAATTCTCACTCCCTAGCTGGAGCTCGTGCCATTGCTCATCATAACATGGTAGCTATGCACCCAATTTCATCCCCGTAGTGTTGCTGATCTATCCTAATCTCTCAGAGCTCTGCCTGAACTCGACAGATAGCAGCTAGCTCAGGACTCTTGTATCCTTCGGCAACTTATGCTATCCCCTGCTGCTGGCGCTACGGCTCTAGTGGTGGTACAGGTGGTGCAACATGTGGAAAGGGAATATTCATCCGCTTAACAGTGGTTTGGTTGATAGCGGGAGGGACCTTCCTCACTACTGGCTCTCTGTTCAATTTTACCCCATAATGCCTAAACACTCGAGTGAGGAAGTGACAATATAAAAAGTGAGTCCTTGAGGTACCAACTCCCTAATCGACCATATGAAGAATCAAAATACGAGCCTAATTAACAAACACACCGCTAGTTCTAGCATAGGCGACTTTCTGCACTGAGATGTAGATCTGGTCAAGGCTCTCCATCTCTGAAATGATGTGCTAAATGATGCACGTGACGAGATGGGCCACCAATCGCAAATTTTCAGTCCACCAATCACACATTCTTAGAAAAGATCTGTTGTAGAATTTCAGGATCAATCATCTCTATGTCGTCCAAATCTACACATACTGCAAATATCTCCAAAATTCCAGTGAGATCTTCATATGACATCTCGATATGAGTTCCCTTTACCTCAGACTCAATTTAGCCACTTTTATCATCAAAATTCTATGCCATTTGTGCATCGAAAAGATGGACACAGGGCAAGTAATATTCCCACTCATAAGTCTCGAAGCGGAGGACCGGAGCAAGTCCTAACGTGATGAAAAGCTCTTCAAGCCCAAGAAAGGTGAACTCTTCGTACTTCACTTGTCGCACGTAAAGGAAATCAAAGTCTGTCGTTCCGTGATTGATGGCGATCTTCCATATGCTCTGGTTAAGCCAAGCGGCTTCTTGCGAAGTGAGACCAAGATACCGAGGGGAAAAGCCATTGGTGCATGGCTGTGCCATGGGCTGAGAGGCGGTTGGAAAAGGAAAAAAAGGGTTTATATTCAGAGTAGCGGTGAGGAAAGATCTGATGCGCAAGGATTTTGGCGTCGATTAGTAAAGGAATAGTGGAGAGAGGCTTTGGTTAAGCAGAGGAAGGTGGAGGTGGAAATGGGTTCGACTCAAAAAATTAAAGAGGCAAAAGAGAGTGAGAGGGGGTGCGGAGGTTAAAGGTCTGGACATGACTTATAGTCATGTTTTATGTTCGGGATCGACCTAAATCCACCAAGCGGTTGACCGCTACTAGGTTAACTTGTTGACCGCCAGCTCAGGTTTAGGTACGCCTGAACCTGGACCCTATAGGACCAGATAAGTTAATTAATATTATAATGATCATTCTACATACCTTCTTCAGCTTAACCTATCTAAGAAAATCCTATCTTCCATACAATGGTATCCACCTTATCGTGTAGACCCTTCTTTGGCTAGATTAAAATAGCGTCAATAAAATTGTTGCGACCAACAACACTTCCAAAAACCCAAAAATATTCCAGCGACTATTTCATGCCTACTTTGCATGGAAATATTTCTTCCAATAGCTAGTGGTTCAACAACACTTCAAACTACATAGCCCAATGTCATTCTTATTTTGTCCGTACCTTAAAGAGAGAAAATATAAAAACCCTCGATTTTATAAACCGAAAAATCACTGAGCTAAGTATATGCTCCTTTATACTTGTTTCTAAATAACAGAAACCATTTCATACCAAAACTTCTCTTAAAAGTAAAATTATATATAAATATTTCAGGGTTTCCAAAGTCCTTTTTTAAAACACAAATTTCTCAAATTGGAAAAATATATTCTTGCCAAAAATCAATATCAAACCTTTACCGATATATGTATATATAATGATTTAAAGAATTAATCTTTTATAAAACAAGAATTTCATAACACAACCAATCTTGTGATATATGTGTTTCTTTAAAAATTAAAATTTCAAAACTTTCGCAAAAAAATATTTCCAAAATGAATCCTTGGGAAAAGAAATCCTTTGAAAACCCCCTTTTAAAAATCTAAGGCATTTCCAAAACATACTTTATAAAAAATCTCTCATAGGTTTTAGACTAAGGAATTGATGTTTATTATTCAAAAAATATCTTGTTTTCCATCAAAGAGGTGATCAATGAACGCACCCTAGCAAATTCTTGCTTTCAGACAATTGCGACATATAAAATCTAATTTCCCATCCATTTGGAATAATTGTGTGTCTCCGACAAGAACCCAGAGTCCAAAATCACAAGGTAGTTAGAATCTCAAACGTCCAGTCAAAAAGGTCCTATTTCGAGGATTCAGCCATATGTCATACTCATGCTCTTCATCATAGCGCTTTACACATCGCCAACACTCCTTGGGCACTTCAGAGTCTGCGTGAAAATCTTAGCTCTAAGATATTTCCAACTTATAGTTGCTTTGATCATTCCTTCTGAGTGGAACTACAAAATATTTCTACAGTCGAAACTCTTAGAATCTAGTGTAAAACTATAATATTACAAGATAGAAAAGTATGAATCCGTTCTCTCAATTTATTCTAGTCCTTCTGGTCTAATAACCTAGGCTCCGATAGCAAATGCAATAACTTGTACCTCCATGGGCCCAAATTTCGACAAAATTTGAAACCCAAGTCCATAAAAGTACAAATCGTTGGATTCGATACCTGCAAATGAGCATAGCATTATCAGAGATTGATAGGAATCTAAACTCATAGTGGAAACAATAATATGACAAGAATACCCACAATGACTACTACCTTGGAATTAATGGTATTCCTCGAATAGCAGATTGTCACATCAACATCGAGCATGAGAGAAAGTAGACTCTCCAAAAACTAAGCACATCCAGCTCCTATGACATGTTCCTCTAAATCTATCTTATGAGTTGTAATGAGAAGGGGGTTAGAGCAATGTTCTAGTGATTGGAAAAGTATATAAACTGTCCATAACATAAACTTGTACCGATAGGTTTCTATTTAATTGTTATGTCCATTAAGGTTAGCAATTCTAATCTAACCTTGCATTGCACACATGATTACATACTTACCCCTTTCCAAGGTCCGAAATACTAATGAAGCCATATAAACCACTCAATACTTCCAAACCCATTAGTCAATTAGTACTTCTAATATGAAGTGGGCTTCTATAATACTTTTTGAAAAGAGAAATAGGCAGACACTGTCATTTACGACCTTAATTGAGGTAGACGCAATCATTTAAGACCTATTCCCAAGGTAATTTCCTAACAATGTTCTCAATGGTCTGTGGGTCCTAGCTACAAGATCCATAACCACTATTTAAAGTGTTAACCCATCTTTTGCAAGGTAGTACGTAGGCAGATTTAACCCAACAGACTTCATGATCATCAAGGTACAAAGCCCAGATGGATGGTTACCAGGAATGGAGATCGATTATATTTGAAACTATGGACTATAGTCGAATGGATTTGGATAGACGGCACTTAAAACATGGCTAAGAATGGAACTAATACTTCCCTTAGAATATGGATCAGAATAAAGGGATTCGATTAAACAGGATGTACACAACACAACTCAATAACCATATGGCGGGTTGAAGTGGAACTTTGGAAATATGAAGACAGAACACTAAGGAGTTTATCCTAGGGATCACATGGCATTTGGAGATGTTTAAAGGGATCGACCCATATCCCTCAATAGGGATTGACCCACTTCACTCTTAGAAATTGGCTAAACCCAACTTTATATCAAAGATTGATTAGTATCTCAACATCTATGCATCCAGTTGACATGAAACTTGGAGCGCAAGCTTATTACAGCATGTGGAACAACCCATAGGGATCGTACATTAAATGTAATACTTTAGGGATTGGCTCCTATCCCTCCAAACGGATCGGTTGAAATTAGAATACATGCAACACCACTTCATGAAAAATACGATATCTCACTAACCGTAAGTCGGAATGGTACGAAATTTGGAGGGCAAGTAGCTAATATCATAGGGGACTCTGTAGTGGGATCGTACCCCATTTGGACACTAAAATGAGGATCGAGACTGATCCGTGTTGTTGGCCCCAATGGGCTTGAAAATTCTTGTGTAGCCACATTATGGCCTGGAGGTTCTTCTACCTAAATTTCAGGCCAATCCATGCACATGTTCCCTATAAATATAGCATACATAGCATCAATAAAAGGATCTTCTTTTTGCTTTTCTTTATCTTTAACCTAGGATACACTCTGCTAATTTTATTCTTGGATTTTGGATTGTAACTGAAAACAAACTATAGTATAATAAAAGGGATTATTTTGAAGCGGACGTAGGCTGGAGGTGGAATTCAGGTTCAGAGCTTGGAAAAGATCTTGAGCTTAGATTTGGAGCGATGGTGAAACAATCAACAAGAAGCGTGCTACCAAAAAGGAGCTACTATAGAGGGAGTTAGGAGGCTTCCTCAGGAGTTGGAGCTAATCAAGCATTTATCTACATCACCTGGGATGAAATGGAAACGATGATAGATGCTATGTAGGAAAGGATGCTAAAAAGATAGAAGAAGATGATGCAGAATTTACTCTGACAGATTGGAAAGCTAAAGCACATAACCAAGGGAATAAAGTTATAGGAGATAACTAAGATCAAGGAGTTAAAGGAGTGGGAATTGCCAAAAAATCAGATCCGGGCATGGAGACGGAGCTATTAGATGAAGGACTAGAATAGAGCGGTTGGGGGCAGTCTTTGGCCATCTTAGAGGGATGGGCCCAAAGGCTAGTGGCATGCCCAAGGGTCTAGTTGATCGTGATGCTGGAGGACCTACGGTCGATCCCATGAAGGTTAGTGCAAATCAAAATTTGGATGCTCGTTTGGAGGAGTATGTTCCTTTCCTCATAGACTCAAGGGGAGGGGGCAGTTTAGAAATGATTATAGGAGACTACCACCGGATGACAATGATAGGTTCGCGGATATGATTAGGTAAGCTATGCATGGAGGATTGACGAACATAGATTAGGAGGATGTAAGTTCACTCTTAATATCAAGAATGCTAGAAATTCGCCGGAGTTTAAACTACTAGCGCTAGAAGATATGATGATAAGTCGAACCCAATAATGCATATATGGCACATGGAATTACTTGGGGCATCGGAGGAAGTAATGGCGAGGTGTCTACCAATTTATTTGACGGAATTAGCTGCACTCTGATTTAGGCTGTAACAACCCGAATTCCAATAGGTCTGGATTTTTCGCAAAAATGCTAAAACCCAAGCCCACTGAAACTCGAGTTAGGAATCTAGTATCTTGCAAATAGGCAAAGACAAATATATCAGAGCTCAATTAAATATCTCACAGTGGAATTGACTAAAATATAATAGTAAGTAAATACTCACCAACATAATAACACTTTCTAAACAAGTGTCTTAAAGCTGGGAAGTCTCTGGCATCTACCTAACCTGTAGGATGTTTTGAGGTGGGGGTCAGAACTAAAGTTCTGATGAATGGATAAATTATGCACATTTAAGTTTAATTCTACATATACCATTTTATATCCATTTATTGTTATATTAGATTCACTAGGTTTATCATACTCTCGCCTTTGTGCGTGAATCGTACCCATTTACTCCTTAGTAGATTAAAACATAATAACTGATATATATATATATATAGCTATATGCCCAATGACCATATTGGTCCTAGGTACCACCCATGGTACCTTCCGTATCCTCATCGTAAAGGGCTCCATCGTCTTGCTTCGAGAGCATTCCGTAACTACATCTGTAAAGGACTGCTTCGTAAGGCCTACAATACAAATGTTCCATCGTCTTGCTCTGTAGCTATATCTGTAAAGGACTGCTTCGTGAGGCTTACAATACAGATACTCCACTACTTACTATGAAAACATAAACGCGTCCGCACTAGTCTATGCCAGTGCTCGAACATCCACAAGGTACCACCCAGTACGTAAATTGACGACTACGTAATCGTTCTATCTACTATCTGAATCTCGCCAACAAGGTCTACTTTGTACGGAATTCAGTCGAAGATTTTCTATATCTGTAAAGGACTACTTCGTTATGCCCACAATACAGATATACTAGTTGGTCTGTCTCTTTTTCATCGTGGCTATGGCCCCACGCAGCCACCCCTCAACTAACCGAAAGACTTCTAAAGATTTAAGTGGCAGTTCCCTATTGGAAACAATCTAACATCCAATTGGTGGTGCCGCTCACCCAATGTTTCGATAGTGAAAGAATCATTGGTATGTTGGTTTAACTCTAGTCTTTCCTGAACTCATTCTTGGTTTTGATCCTGGCATGATATCTGCATGCGACTATCCTTTTGTGTCATGCCCACTAAACTTATTTGCAAGTAATGGGACATACAAATATCCCACTCTAACACTAAACCCTTCTGACTGCGTACAAAGGTCTGCTTTGTTAGGCCTAAAATGCAAATGCAGTCAAGGCGTATTCTCTTGATAGAACACATACAGACCTGCCTCCGGGGATGCAGCTTTGTTAGGCCTACTCAGAGGGTCACTCTAGAGTACCCTCACATCCTGTTGTAGTCTCGTACTTCCTTCTAGTCCAAAATAACTAAGTTGGACATGCTTCTCCTATACCGAAATCTATGATGAACTGCTTCGTTAGGCTCTTCATCCTTTGGGCTGCTCTAAACGCATCTCACTCTTCTATTAGACCCTAACTCTAACTTCTTAATTTGCATTTAGTTTACTTTTCTTATTTTGTTGGCGACTAGTTTACCCTAATTAGTATATTCTTGCCCTCCTCTCGCTTCTGGCTATTGTGAGACCGCCATTGATCTAATAGGGAATAATATTGGTATTGCCACTTCTTGCTTATTAACTTAATTTAGTCTTAGGCTTATTAAATAAGCATCTTTTTTCTATTTCTTATTAATTTAATATAAATCTAAAATAAGATTTTACTATTTTTCTTTGCTATCGTTGCTTATTTATTCTAAGTTCTCAAATAACCTTTATATTATTTTACTTAATCATAAATTATGTTATAATTATACTTGTAATTGTTACTATTATTTCTTTTAAAATCTGTATATAATTACAAATGTTTCTTTTATGTTCTAGTCTATCTTCTTTTATTATATATAGAATTATTTTAATCCTCTTTTATTATTAACTTATCATAATAACTATCTTTTTATATATTCTGCACGGTAAATGCAGACCTAGATCCGTTTATTGTTCACAACCTTAATTTCTTACCTAATAATTTATTTGATTCATTTCATACCTACTTCATTTTCTTCTATTCTAGGAAGTAATTCTTTTTTATTTGGTTGGTTGTGAAAGCTATACTAAAATCTATTTCCATAATTTAACAGTAATTCGTAACAGCAAGATATTTCTTTTATTATTTTAGGATAGTGTAAAATACAATGATCCCTCTATTTTACACTAGTTCCATTTTTCTTTCCTTTTGTTCTTGCAGTTACGTTTATCTTTTAATTATTAAATCATAGAAATGTATTCTAGTTTCTAAACCAACCAATTAATCTAGTTAAATAATTAGATAAATTTATTATTTCCGTTCAACGTAATTTATTGCAGAATTCCACTTTTCTAACTTTATTCCAATTTTCTTATTTTACATCTACTTCTACAAAACCTAATGTTTTACTCCATAACCATGAATTCGCTTTCTAACTATATTATTCGCGCAAAAAGGGAATAAAAGGAACCGGTATTAAGGCTAAATTATGACTTTTAAAATAGATGTAAATAACTATAGTTTTCTCACTTCTAGGTCTATGCCTTTTCTAACTGTCAAGCCCAAATAGATATAAATAAAATTTACAGTGTTTGCCTAACTAATTAATTAATAAAATAGATTATCTAATGGAAATTCAACGATAATATTTATTGTAAATGTAAAAGTATATAATTAAATCCACTCACCTATCATTCTTTAGCTTTGTCTCTGCTCGGCTTGGCTCCGTTGTCCTTCTGGATTGCCCTCCAAGATGCAAAATATTTAAATTTAGAAGATCTTCTCCATAGAAATATTTATTTTAGGGTTCAGCCTTTTGGCCAAGGACCCAAAGAAATATTTTCCATTTATGGTTCAGCCTTAGCCCAAGAACCCACTGAGAGAAAATCTAATTATGAGAAAAGAGCTAGACCTAGGATTTTATTTATAAGGGAGCTTGGGGATCTCGGACTGTTGGATTCATGGATTGAATTTGAAGCCACCATGTCATAGGGCGATCTGGAGCATCAGATTGAAGAATATACGGCCTAGATCACTTCAAACTAAAATTTACGCCACTGGTGCGTGCCTGGACAAAACTTCGTCCAGGTCGCTATGCAAGTCGACAGGGCGGTCGACTGCCCAAAGACACCGGTCGACCGTAAGGTCGACCGTTGGGCTAATTGGGTCGACCTCCTGGTCCTCCCATACACGTATATTTTATTATTTTTTCCATTTTGTTCCTCTCATTTCGTTCCTAGATTTTTCATATTAGCTCGGATTTTGACAAGTTATGTATGGAAATTGATCAGAAAATCGCCCCGGACGCAAAGGTACAATTGTTGAAGCCATATTCCGATAATTCCAAAAATATTTATTTCCATTGCTTATCATTTATTCGTTAAATTTTTAACTATATAAAAGTGTGGAGTGTTACATAGGCAGTTGGAGAATGGTTCAATAAGGACATGGAGCGAGATGGTAAATTGGTTCATGAGGTAGTTTCGGGTCCACATCATGAGGTCAAGAATGTTATGACATTGACAGCACTAAAATAGAGGACCGAAGAGTCTCGAAGGAGTTTTCTAACACAATTTAATGTTCTGGCGAAATCAATTGATTAGCCAGATCCATCCATGGTTTTGATGGCAGCTGTATGAGAAATTACCGATGGCTTGGATTTCAAGGATTCATTGGGACGTGATCCACTTATGGATCTTGAGGGGTTTTATCATTAAGAAAAAAGGTTCTTGAGGTAGGAAGACGCATGAGCCGATAAACCGAAGTTGAACGCTGTGTAAAACAAAGGATCATCAAGAGATGCAAACAAGAATGATAAAAGCAAATGGAAACTGGATGATGGGTGTGATGGGACAAAATAGCAATGAAAATAGTGAGAGCCGAAGTTCTCTTACTCGGATTTGATGGAAAGCTTAGAATGGATTTATCTAGACACTAGGGGCAACTCCTCTATCAAAAACGGCCAAAGAGGGATCCTATGGAGCTGAAGCGTATGTCTAGAAAGTACTGCCTGTTCCATGGATTGAACAATTTAATGGACACACACTGGATGAATGTAGGAATTTAAAAGATATGCTTGAGGAACTTGTCAGGAATAACAGACCGCCGCAGTATGTGAGGACTCAGGCAACGACGATGGAACAAGAGCAGCCACCATCCTCATCGAATGGAAATAAGAATGCTCTAGATCGAGGTCAAAGATTGTCATTAACTGATTGTAATGATAAGGGCCAAGTTCAGGACATGGACTCTGGCCATATAATAATAATAATAACAACAACAACAACAATAATAATAAAACTCTATAATATGGCAGCTAAGTCACTTACACATGTACGGGAAAGTGAACGATCCCTAGGCATGTATGAGATGATGATGAACCGTCGTGCTTAGAGCGAGACACTTTTTCCTTTTTCAGTTTTTGGATTTCTAGATGTATGAACTCTTATTTATATGGTAATTTATGATCCTCATTACGATGATGGATAAAACATGATGCGATTATTATCCCAATCAAAGTGACGAGGCGGTAACCGCAAGGTGCAAGTCCCTTCGTCAAAGTGCCATAGAATGGATTTGCATATGGATTAAGTCCCCGATCAGAGAGCCAAGGCTGGAGAATAAAACCCAATAGGATGTCAAGTATGGATTATGCCTGGCAAGGAGTAGGCCGCTTCAACAGAGAGTGAAAAGATCGGCCAACTCAAGTCGTCGAGTATGGATTATGCTTGGCAAGGGTCTAGAGAGGTCATTATCGGCCTAGAACGTAAGCCAAGACACCAGTTGATGTTCAGGGACACTGAACCGGAGTACAAGAAATAACGCCGCTTCACCGAAGAGCGACAATATTGGCTTACTTGGACGCTGAGTATGGATTGTGCTCGACAATGACCTAGAGAGGTCATGGTTTGGATATCAGCTTCGAACAGCCATGATTTAGACATTAACTGGAGCGGTCATGGACTTGGATATGGGCCCGGAGAGGTCCTGGATTTTGCTAATGACCCGGTGACCTCGAGGGTTTGGAAAAATGATCCGAAGAGAAAGTGGATTTGCAATGTGTACTGATTTGGATGAAACGATATGGAGAGATCGCAGATTTGGCCTTGGATATCTACTTGGATTAGTCATGGATTTCAATAACAATCCGAAGCGATCATGGATTTGGATTGGCAATGTTATGCACGTAAATTTGCATATTTTTACTTTCATATTTTATCGAATTTAATTAAATAAATGAGCATATAGATATTTTGACATATTTAAACCAAAATTTAAATTATTTTCAAATCATCTTTTATTTATCTTCATATAGGGGCAAAATGGTCATTTTTTGCATACATTAATTTAAGAAAATTTACTTGGAATTTATATTATTTTATTGGAATTTGGATTCAAATTAGAATGATTCATGAAGATATGCGTGTACAAGTTAAGAAGGCAAAATGAAGATGGAAATAAATTATTTCATGACAACATGAAGGACCCCAGCTAACCATTTACCATGATCCCCTATTAGGAGCTAATGCACATACTAATGAAGATTAAAGTCACATGCACATGTAATGGTGGATTATGCTCATGCCAATGACAACTTGAAGACCACACTTCCGTAAGGGTATTTTGGGTAGTCTCCAAAAATATGAATTAAGGTTTTAGGCTTGTATAAATAACCCATGTGTTCATGTAATCAAGCCTTTAGCATCCTCTTTCGGTTTAGTTTTATGCTCAAAAATAAATTACAAGCTCTCTTTCTCTCTTTCATGGCTACTTAGCCATTTACTTTTATGTATTTTCTTTTTATGCAATTTTAATTCTCTTTTTTTATTTACATGCTTTTTTCCTTTCATGTTAGTAGTGTAGATCATTTTATTTATCCATATAGATTAGCTTTTATTTTTTGTTAATTAGCTCTCTTCTTACTTAGCTTGCATTTTTCTTTTGTTTTTGTTTCATGTTGAACTCTACATTTATTAAAATGATAACAAATATGAGAGGCTAATCCCTTCAATTTAGGGGTAACGAAGCTCTCTTAATCATGTAGATTCAACATAATTTGCTCAATTATATTCTCTATATCTACTTAATGGAAAGTTGCATGTTGATGTAAGTTTTTTAATGAATTTGATAGTCAATGATGTTAATCACATACATGTTATGCTTACTCAAATAAACACAATTTACTTCATCATCTTACTAATTGATATTAGTAATGGAAGTGGATTAGAATCAAAATTTGATAGTTTATTATAATAACCTAAATTCCAATGGTTTCGGAATTTTCGCAAAAATGCTAAAACCCAAGCACACTGAAACCCGAGTTGGGAATCTGCTATCCTACAATTAGGCAAAGACAAATATATTAGAGCACAATTAAATATCTCATAGAGGAATTGAATAAAATATAATTGTAAGTAAATACCCACCAATATAATAACACTTTCTAAACAAGTGTCTTAAAGTTGGAAAGTTTCTGCCATCTACCTAACCTGTAGGATGTTATAAGAAGGGGGTTAGAACTAAAGTTCTGGTGAATGGATAAATTATACACTTTTAAGCTTAATTCTACATATATCGTTTTATTTCCATTTACTGTTATATTAGGTTCGCTAGGTTTATCATACTCTCGCCTCTGTGCGTGAATCGTACCCATCTACTTTTTAATAGATTAAACCCTAATAACGGGTATATATACATATATATGTAGCTATATACCCAATGACCATATTGGTCTTAGGTACTACCCATAGTACCCTCCGTATCCTCCTCGCGAAAGACTCTATCATCTTGCTCCTATAGCATTCTATGACTATATCTGTAAAGGATAGCTTCGTGAGGTCTACAATAAAGATATTCTAGTTGGTCTGTCTCTTTTCTCATCATGGCTATGGCCCCATGCAGCCACCCATCAACTAATCAAAAGTCCTCTAAAGAGTTAAGTGGCCTTGCCCTGCTGCAAACAATATAACATCCAATTGTCCATGCCCTACATCCAATGTCTTGATAGTGAAAGAATCATTGGTCTTTTGGTTTTAACTCTAGTCTTTCCTGAACTCGCTCTTCGTTTTGATGCTGGTCGATATCCGCATGTGACTATCGTTTTAGGTCCTGCCCACTAAACTTACTTGCAAGTACTGTGACATATGAATATCCTAGTCCGAACATCAACCCCTTCTGACTGCCTACAATGGTCCTGCCATGCAAAAAGCAGTCAAGGCATACTCTCTTAATGGAACACTTACAGACCTGCCTCCGGGGATGCAGCTTCGTTAGGCCTACCAAAAGGGCCATCCTAGAGTATCCTCACGTCCTGTTGAAGTCTCGTACTTCCTTCTAGCCCAAAATAACTAAGTTGGACATGCTTCTCCTTTTTTAAAATCTGTGATGAACTGCTTCGTTAGGATCTTTATCCTTTGGGCTACTCCAAACGCATATCATTCTTTTATTTGACCCTAAGTCTAATCTTTTAATTTGAGTTTATTTTACTTTTCTTATTCTGTTGTCTACTTATTTACCCTAATTAGCATATTCTTGCCCTCGAATCACTTTTGGCTATTGTGAGACCATCATTTATCTAATAGGTAATGCCGTTGGTACTGCCACTTCTATTACCTTGCTTAATTTGAATCTTAAGTTTATTAAATAAGCATCTTCTATTATCTATATTCTATTTGCTTATTACCTTAATTTAAATCTTAAATAAGCTTTTTTGTTCTTTCTACTTTAATTATAACCTATATTATAATTTTACTTGTAATTGTTACTTTTATCTTCTTTTATAATCTGTATATGATTACAAGTGTCTCTCTTCTGTTCTAGGCCATATTCTTTTATTATGATGTAGAATTCTCTTATATTATATAATTCACTTATCATAATAATTGTCTTATTGTATAGTCTCTGCAGTGAATGCAGAACTAGGTTCATTATATTTACCGCTTCAAATTCGTTTCTAATAATTTAATCGATTCCTTTCATACTTTACTTCATTTTCTTCTATTCTATGAAGTAATTCTATTTTATTTGTTTGGGTATGAAAACTATACTAAAAATCCATTTTCATATTTTAATACAAAACAATACTATAAACAATAATTTGTAACAGCAAGGTATTTCTTTTATTATTTTGGAATAGTGTAAAATACAGTGGTTTCTCTATTTTACACTAGTTCCTTTTTCTTTCTTTTATTCTTGCATTTACGTATATCATTATCTTTTAGATATTAAATTAAAGAAATGTATCATGTTTTCTAAATCAACCAATTAATCTATTACTTACTTCCAAGTCAAGTTATTAGGTTAATTTATTATTATTCCCGTTTTAGCTTAATTTATTGCAGAATTCCGTTTTTCTAGCTTCATTCCAACTTTTCTTATTTCACATCAAATCTAGTACTTTTCCATTTTAATCCATAATCGCGGATTCTCTTTTTAACAATATTATTCGCGTATAAAGAGAATAAAAAGAAAGTAGCATTTAGGCTAAATTATAGCTTCAAATTAGATGTAAATAACTATAAAATTCTTACAGTTCAGCATAACAATTAACGGAATTAATTACTGAAATACCGAATAAAATTATTTTGGGAATTTAATGATATTATATCATAAACGTAAAAGATATAATTAAATCCACTTGCATTGCTAGCTTTCCAAATCTCCCTCTTTTTATTTCAGATCTGTCCCTAACATCTATATTCACCTCCCTTGTAATATCTATTTGGAATTACAAACGATATATTTACAGATCTATAATATCTGAAAGAGAAAAGGAAGAGATTTGGATTAGAAATAGCAATTAAAACTCAGATCTAGGGTTTTACCTTTGACTTAGCATTCTGATTTGAACCAATTCCTAATTCCCTATTTAATTATGTTCTCTTTCTATTTAGATCTAAATTCGTGTGAATTAGATCTAAAATTTTGTTATTAAGAAAGTGTAGAAGAGATATAAAAATTGTAGAGCTTCTGTAGGCAAGAGAAAAATAATGAGAATAAAAATGAGGCTCTGCACCTATATTTATAGTGGTTCAAATCTATGCTAACCATTAGATATAAAATCCTAAAATCTAAAGCGTACACTCAGTCTATGGATATTAAATTAATATATTTTCTTCTACATTTGTTTTTATTTCAAATTGATTCTTCAAAAATCATTTCACTAATCACTATCCCTTCTATCTCGCAATCTATGGAAACATATATTTTTAAATGTGGCGTTTCTTTTAAATACGATTCCCCTATTAATCATCCAATTAATAGATTTCATATATACCTAGAATTAATTTACTATCCAATTAATCCATGCCTGTACTGTGATTTCTTACCAAATTAATACGCCAATCAACACCATATTAATTCATCACATATATGCGTATTAGTTTATTTTATTCCCATAATAATGGCATGCATATATTCTACTATTGAATTTTGACTCACAATCTTGATTATATATGTTACCATAAGTCTCCATGTTTATTAATTGACAATTGATTACTTGCATAAATTTCTTTTCCTTTATTTATTCTCTTGCACTAACATATATATTCCTAATCATATCAATTAGTTGCTACAATATATGTTCCCTTTCTTGTCAGTTCCTGTTAATTAATCACATCTATTTATTAATTGAATTTAATTATCCTTTTAAACAAACACCGTCAATTAATCTTCTCAATTAATTGATTTTATATAATTTCTCTCTCTACTTTATTTGTTACACAAATATATATGTATTCCAAATAATATTAATTAGTTACCCTATTTACAAACATTTCCTTGCTTTATGATTTCAAAAATATATAACTTAATTAAATTATTTGCATATATAATTATAATTTAACGCGGGTTGTTACATTTATGTTACTAATTCAATCGTAAATTAGCCATGCTTAAAATAGATTTTATTTTTAGTTTCATATTCATTTTCATTAGAGTTAACAAGTGGTTTAGTGGGTATGTTAAAGATTGATGGTTTATATTGGGCTAATTAATAGCACAAACATGCCATACTTATTGCCAAACATACCAACTAAATCCACTAATGACCAAAAGAGATATCATAATTTCATGTCGTGTTGATTAATATGATCAAGAGAGTGAATTTATCTCTAATTGTATTTTAATCTCATAGTTTTCATTCACTTTTATAGTAGTTAATTTTTTCATTTTTTTTAGTTAACGCAACTTCAATTCTTGGTTTAATTTAACTGAATAGAAATTTTAAAATCAATACAATTCCCTAAGGATCGACCCGTACTCACAATGTACTAGAATTGTATACCGTGCACTTGCGTAAATTTTTATTTTAAATTTTATCGGCTATTTTCTAATCCGATAGGAAATTAGCCAGTTAAATAGGCAACGGATTAGATAATATGGCTAATAATAAGTTATGGATTTCGAACCTTGGATTTATGGAAATTCAAAACACACCTTCTTATCGCAATACATGTTTTAGGGGGGAAAAGTATTGACCTGCCTTTGGCAAGGCAGTACACAAGCAGTTCTAACCCAACAGACTTCATAATCATCAAGGCAAAAAATCCAAAGAGATGGTTACAGGATTGGAGATCGATTATATTTGAAACAATGTACTATAATCGAATTAATTCATATGGACAATACTCAAAAAATAGCTAAGTATGGAGTTAATACTTCCCTTAGAAGTGGGTCAGAAAAGTGGGATCAGATTAAATAGGATGCACACAACACAACTCAACGATGATTGCTCCATAACTCAACAATTACAGGGCAGATTGAACGAAACTTTAGAAATTGGAAGAGGGGACCCTTGGGAGTCTACCCTAGGGATCACATGGAATTTGGAGAGGTATAAAGGGATCGGCCATTGTCTCTCAATAGGAATCGACCCTCTTCGCTCTTAGGGATCGGCTAAATCTAACTTTATAACAAAGATCGATTAATATCTCAACATTTATACATTAAATTGACATGAAACTTGAAGCACAATCTTACTACAACATGTGGAACATCCATAAGGATTGCACATCAAATGGGACACTTTAGAGGGATCGGCCCCTTTCCCTCCAAAGTGATAGGCTGAAATTAGAGTACATGCAACACCACTTCATGAAAAACGCCATATCTCACAAACCGTAAGTCAGAATGACATGAAATTTGGATGGCAAGTAGCTAACATCATGGGAAACCTCTTAGGTGTATCGCGCCCCATTTAGATACCAAAATAGGGATCAGGGACGATCATCATTGTGGGCCCTAATGGGCTTGAAAGTTCTTGTGTGGCCTCGTCATGGCTTGGAGGTTCTTCTGCCCAAACTTCAGCCCGATCCGTGCATGTATTCCCCTATAAATACGTGCCATCAGTAAAAGGATCTTCTTTCTACTTCTCTTTATCTTCAACCTAGGCTACACTCTGTAAATTTTATTCTTGAATTTCGGATTATAACTATAAACATACTATAGTATAATAAAATGGATTACTCTGTAGTGGATGTAGGTCGAAGTTAGCCGAACCACTATGAATCTTGTCTCTTTTTGCTTGCTTTTATTTTTAATTTGTTTTTTATTCATATTACATTCTTTGCATTAGATACTATCTGAGATTTGTCACTAGATACTGATGCTTTCATACAACTGGGTGTTGGTGGCCATTTTTGCTGCCAACATAAAGCTTTTGACATTTAATGTCCAGCTATTACTGTATCTATTACCGATAAAATCATAATAATGTAATAAACAGTTCCCAAGACACTTAATTCCTTTATTTAGAAAATAGTTAGACTCTGATCATTTAAGACCTTAACTAAGGCAGACCCCATCATTTAAGACCTATCCCCAAAGCGTGCTCCTAAATGGTACTATTATTATAGCTTTAGCAATGTAAGAGACTGTACCCAAGCCACTAAATACTTCCCAGAGGAGTATAGGCAGACCCCATCATTTGAGACCTACTTCCAAAACATGCTCCTCAATGGTACTATCTAGCGTCATTGCTTGGAAATCTCATTAGACTACTTAATACTTCTTTTATAGGAAAGAGGAGGACTTTATAGTCACTTAAGACCCAAAACCTGAAGCAAACTCTTCTCGAGAAATCCACTCTCACTATTTAGTTATAAATACGGCATCTCATTAGGTTACTTCTTTCAGTTGGAAGGCGAAACCTTCAGCCACTTAAGACCTCAACACTGAAGTAAACCCTTTTTTGAGACACCCTTGTTTGTTTATCTGGAATCTCAATAGGTTACTTAATACTTCCATTTAGGAGAGAAGCGGGCCCTTCAGCCATTTAAGACCTCAAACCAAAAGCGATCCCTATGGTGATGTCCCCCTTCGCTCCTAATTTCAAATTTGAACAATTTAATACTTTCCAATTGAGAAATAGGCCTAATCTCTTACGTCATCATGGGTCCTACGATTAGTGATATACTCCATTAGTAGTAAGTATACCCGGCTGCGCATAGCCTCAAAGTGAAAGGCAGTCATCTGTCGAGTGGCTCTATTGACCTTGCATCACTAACCCACTAAGTCCACTTAACCATCTTAAGAATTTATTTATATTATCTTAGGTAGACATTGGACCTAGCTTACGAATTCCCTTTTTATTTATGGCAATAAATTTTACCTTAAATACTTATCTAACCACAAGTCTACGTTTAATGCTCAAAATTGTCAATTTGTCCATAAAATCCTAATGGACATTTCCTTGGACATTTAGGGATGATTACTAATTTCAAATTAGCAGCCTTTTATATCTATACCATTTTTACCGGTCCTATTAATCTGTACCCTATAAATTTTTTGCAATTCCTATATTTATTACCTTTATTAGAGTTACAGCCTTTTAAATTCTTTTATCATTAGTAAATTATCCTAAACTCGAATGCTACTTGCAAGGGTCATTATTAGCTTTTTATTTAATTATTATAAGCACGGTGATTACGTATAAATATTTACTTTTACTAAATATGTTCTAATTATATACCTTTACTAGAATTTTCATTTCCACGTTAAATTGTTGAAATCATATTCAAAAAGATTATCCGCTATAATTTCCATAAAATTAGTCCAAAACAAAAGATTTAATTTTAAAATATAAAAGATAACATCATTTGAAATTACAAGGATTAATCACTTCTTTTTATTATTGAAATAGATAGTGTAAACTACAATGAATTCATACTTTACACATCTCTTTCTCTTTCTATTTTCATATATTCCTTGTTAGATAAAATGCTGTATCTTTGTAAAAAGGAAAGAAATCAAACTAATTTTTAAATACTAAACGGATCTAAATTCCAACAATTTCGAATATCGAAAAGTTTACATTCTAATAAGATTTGGGTAATAATCCACATTT
This sequence comes from Allium cepa, assembly GCA_030765085.1. Classification (NCBI taxonomy): domain Eukaryota; kingdom Viridiplantae; phylum Streptophyta; class Magnoliopsida; order Asparagales; family Amaryllidaceae; genus Allium; species Allium cepa. The sequence goes on along the minus strand of CM060940.1, from coordinate 139,616,860 downwards.
ATAGCATTATTATACAATCTATTTCAGATCTGGAATAAAATTCATTCTTTAGGATAGATTTCCGGATTACGTCATATACAATGCTAAATCAATTCATAAACAAGAATATGTAGGCGATATTTATCATATTCAGATTGTATTCAATTTATTGCCAACAACTCATATACAATAGGCATAAAAATCAAATAAATATAAATAGGATCATTTTCATATAATAACAATCTATAAAATTTCGCGCTCACCTTTTCAAAGCGATCCATAACTCCAGATCTAAAATAAAACGTTTGATTCATCACCAAATCCTTTTTAATCCAAGAGATATGTATAAAAGGGTACATACATACATTAAAATTACAGATATGAGAAAATACTTGGGATTGGGGGAGAAGATAGATACAAACATATATAAATATATAAATTACCTCAAATGCGCATATGATTGATTCTCTTCTCTTCTCTTTTTTATTGGATTTCTACTATTCTCCGATTTGTTTGAATATAGAAACAAATATCTTATATTTATAACTTAGAAAAAAAGTGGGGAACAAAAAATGGCAGCGCCTACTACTGCCTCCATAAAAATATGAGAAGAGAATGGAGGGTCAGGCCAGAATTTATAGACGCTAGAATCAAACAGAACCGTTAGATAGAATTATATTAAATTCGAGTCGTTTTGGCCTAGGTTTACTGGAGCCGTCAGGTCACCGCCGGTCGACCGCCCTTAGGTGATCGGTCGACCGCTAGGGGTCGACCGTCCCCAATAACGGTTTAACATGTAGGCCCGGGTAATTAATATAAAAATGCTAATTATTTAATTATTTTTGTTCCGAATTCATTTTTCGTCCGTAACTTCTTCATTTGGACTCCGATTGCAAAGTCCAAATATAAATGTTGCTCATAATTTCACTACGAATACAATGCTACAAATTTCATAGTAAAATTCCATCGTTTTCACAAATTCCATTTTCATAGCTTAATTAATTAACTAGCTAACTAATTAAATAACTAATGGCAAATTACGGGTGTTACAATATCCGTAGTACAATATTCCAAAATTACAGCACCATTTTTATTTCATGGGTACATTAGAAACTATAAAAAATAAGAATAAAATAATTAGACTACTACCACAAGTCCCATCAATGTTTCCGCCTTCACATCACCCTTCTTAACCTATGTTGTAATGAGGAGGGAGTCAAAACAACATATATATGATGAATAAAAATCTTGAGCCTTACTAAGTACTTAGGAAGTATAATTTAAATAGGAATATGTCTTGCGTATTCTACCTATATCATAATTATTTTCGATTATAAGCCCAAAGGCTTTTCTCATAATCAAAAAGGCTTTCCAAATATAAATCCATAGCTAATTTTCTATCAACCCAATACTCATATCCAACGTCCATAATATTATATCAATGTAATAGATAATACTCTAGTCACTTAATACTTTTTAGTGGGGATTTTTCAAACTCCGATCATTTAATACATTATTAAAGGTAGGTCCACATCATTTACTATGTATCTCTAGGTAGACTCCTCACTAATAACTATCTAGCTGACATTGCATGGAATCTCTCTAGCCACTTAATACTTCTTATGGAAGCAGTCCTTTCCCGAGATATCCCCTCCCATACCTAACCTATAACCATAACCCCGACCATTTACTACGTCCTACATAGAGAAGAGGCAAGCCCTCACACAACCACTTAATACCTTCAATCTCTAAAGCAGGTCCTTTGTATTATAACCAATATCCTATGGTGGTATCTCACATTAGTCCAATCATTCATAGGTATTGGTAGCTAGATTAGCTGGGTTGACTTACCCTGTAGAATTTGGGACTAACCTCGTGTCATCGTAGTTACTTATTATAGGTGCTGTCTCACATCAGCCCCAAAGTCACCACTGGTAGCTAGATTAGCTGGACAGACGTCCATGTGCTTTTAACTGACTACGCATTCCTATAAATTGGTCATAATCTATATCATACTCTTCATATATTATCACACATCGCACTGTTTCTATAATCAAGGCCTTATATGAAATCTTTATTATTTTGCCTTTAGCATTACTTTCTTAAGAGGGATTTAAATGATAATTATAAATTTAATTAACTACAACATTATACATTATAATCATATGTTAATTGCATGTGCACACACACATATAACTGCCTAGCAATTTCTAAGCATGTAGAATTTACACCGTAAACCGCGTTTAAATGTCAACTCTTTCAATAATTACACAAGTCCTATTCCATATTGTCAAAAATGCAAAAATTACAATATTTATATTTAAAAATTCTAATCAACAGACTTCTATACAATAATTTTTTTAACTCAACTTATTACATCAAAACAATGGAATATATTGATAATAGAAACTTACAATTCCAATTTTACGCAATATTCAACTCCTTTTCACGTAAAATAAAAAATTATTTTCTGTTTAATTTATAGGAATAAGTAACATACGAATAAAATTCATACCTTCCTACTCCTAAATCAAATCCATTAATCAAATTCAAAGAAGAAGCATAAGAAGTGGAATAGAAGGTAAAATTATCAAAACTGCAAATGTGCATAATTTCCATTATTTTGACATAAACAATTGAAATTTCAACCTCAAATGGACATTTTGCATTAAAGGAGTTTTGGGGTTTACAATATGATGTTTTTGCAAACCAAAACACCCCAACGCATATTCAAATCCAAACTATATTAATCAAGTAGTAAAATAGAAAAGCTAAGATTTCCACTCATCGTATATCCTTAGCTTTGCCTCCTTTGGATTTAAACGCCTTTAACAATATCTTTCAGATCGTTTCTTTTTATATATACACAAAAGATTTGTATATATAGATTAGATTCATAAATTGAGGGATTGGAGGAGAATAAAATTATAAATAAAGTAATAATCTTCTAGAATTCGTTACCTGAAACGTTAAAGAACCTTGTCTTGAATCCGAAGAGAGTGACTAATAGAACTTCGTTTGGTTTTCAAAATAATTTGTGAATAAAAGTGAGGGGGTTAGGCTCTTATAATGATTGAAATGCTCCAGAACCACCTGATTTAAGTTGGTTTAAAGTAATAGAAATTGAGACGTGTAAATTGTTACCTCTTGCTTCAACTGGTCAACTGTCTCTACCCTACTGGTCGATCGATCCTCCAGGACTAGTTGACCATTACATTTATATTAGGAAATATTTTATTTTTCCATTGTTCTTATTTATAATATTCCATAATTATCTCTTAATATTAATGTTAATTTTAATTTTACTTAATCGCTAAGTCTAATTACGGTTGATTTTCAAATTTCAAATTTAAGAATTATTTGATTATTTGACACAGAATTCTATTTAATTATTTTAAATCTGAAAACTTCAAACATCCATAACCTTTTCTTTTAAGTTTTATTTTTAGACCATTATATATGGAAATTAATTAGAATTTTTCCATGAACGCAAGGACACAACTTTTGTGATCATATTCTAACTTTTGCAAAATTTTCGTTTTTAGCCTTATCTTATTTAATTAATTTATCCCTTTTATTTATTTCTTATTAATTTTTACTGGGTGTTACATAGAGACTAAAGTTAGGTTTTTGTTTTCAATCTTTATTTCCATATTATTTTTTAGTGAAAATGGTGATTTTGGAAGTGCCTTTTTAAATAGGTCTGCCATGTTTTCTTAGTACTGGATTTGTTTCATCTACCTTATTATTTCTATTGTAATTCATGCATGTTGAAAAAATTAGGAGAAATATGGCTGGTCCTTTTGCTCTTAATATACTCTACTTGGATCTGAGCTATGCAACCTTCATTATCCACATAAATAATAGTTGATCCTTCTGTAGATGAAGAGAGTTGACACGTCCTTTGAATATGCTCAATTAATGAACTTAGCCAAATTTATTCTCGAATTTCTTCATTTATGATAATATTTTTGAGAGATTGGATGATGTTGCTACTAACATTAGCTTTGTAGATCGCTATGAAATAGTTTCATTACTATTAGTAAACACATACCCAGTTTATGGTCTTACTTTATATGGGTTAGAATGGTAATCTTACTAGAAGATTTACCGAGAATGCAAAATCTGATCTCGTGCATCATGCTTAATATAATACACACGGAGAAAAGCAAGTAGGAAAATCATGTTCATGCAAAAAGAGTACATTATGACATATTTAATATATTTTCATCAAAGACGGTTTGATACTTCTAGATTAAGGTAGCGCCTCATAAAATTCCTAATAAAAACTAAATGGAAAAAAATCTTTATGAAGGAATAAGACTGTATTATAACATAATTCTAGATGCTACCCATGATTTAATATTCTCACTTTAAATTTGAATACATGTCGTTATAATTGAAATCAGCTACGGATATTTCTGGATCTATAAATATGTATAAAATTGCTTAGGAAAGCATTAAGAAAATCAAAAGGCAATAATTAGACTTCTTTTCATGTTAATTATTTATTCAAAGTTGTCTAATTAAGACTTCACAAGGGAAAACCCATTAGGGAAAATAGCCAACATGAAGGAAAAAAGAACATTGTAGCAATTGAGGTATAATGGATGCTCTTTTAACCGTTTCATGTGCATTTGCATGCTTCAGGCATGTTTCCTGTTAAAATATTTTATTTATATCCTTAAATAACATTTAATTCGTAGGTTGAACCATTTACAATTGTCACCATTCTTAAAAGCATATATATACATATATCTTTGGTACAATCATTTTATGTAACCTTATTTCCTTCGAAAATTATTTGAACCTTATGTATATTGTATACTACTAGCATTTTCTTCAAGTACATATTAGATATGTGCACTGTGATTGTGTATATTTTCGTTACATAGTCAATTAAATGTAAATCTCATGTAATATCTTTGGAAGATATTTTCTAAATAGCAATTGAAATGCTTTAAAATTGGTATGTTTTACTGATTCCTGTGCTTTAGGAAATTATGTACGTTCATTATGAACTTGCATTGTTTTACCATTTAGTATAACTGGAATAATACTTATATTTCTAGTATTTAAGTGTTTCAAATGCTTTCGCAGCTTCAAACAATTCAAGTATTTTCAAAATTATCATGCCTAAGGTAAATAGTATACTATTGACTCTATATGTTCTTCAGTAATTTCCATATGCTTTTGCCTCTTTATATATGTATTCCAAATTATACTTTACGAACTACAGGTCCACATTTTTCATTTAGAAAAAGATTCTTGATGGTTAATCATGTTTTTCATTAGTTTAAGATCTTTAATTTATTTATAAACTTAAACGTCGTATTATTTACAAATTTATCATCGATGATTACTTCTTGTCATTATAGACATAATATATCAAGATCTCTTTATTTATCATGTTTTATGTACCTAAAATACTTCTAGGATGACTTAATAATGAGATAATTATTTCATGGGTCCTTCTAAAGAACCCTTTAGTATTTTTTTTAAAGGATGACCGCCTCCTTAATTTTCCATCCTCGTTGCTTGCTCCAAAGATAATTTGAACTGACAACTCTATCATACTTCATATGCGGTCCATGTATACTTTTATTCATTTATAAATTTCAACTTATATTGGATCATGTTGTATATTGTCTATACTTATTCAAGTTACTTGATATTTTGTAGAATTATTTATGCTTATAAATACTTACTCTTGATAATAAAAATGAAGTTGTATCGCTTTTATCCTCCTCCTCAATATTGAAGAACATTGCCATACTAAATAATAATATTCTTTGGATTGTCATTTTGATTAATTATAATATTTCTAAAAGCAAATACATTATATATATTAAGATTATCTATATAATCAATTAAAGAAGGATATTTCTTTTATTAGTTAATAAAATGCACTCAAGTAATATTACTTTCTTTTAGAATTTGTACCCAGCTATAATGATCTAGCCAATTGTAAAAATTTAAATATTATATAGATCATTTGAATAAACAAATTATTTCAGGTCATTCAAAATTTATGTTGACCAATCATGAAATCAATAAATTAAATCTACGCATAATCTTAAAAATGAATTCATGTATATTTAGTAAAATAATATTCAGGTTGTTAGTTAAATACCTATGTATATGAATATATATACACATCCACATATTATATGTGTATATATATATATATATCATAGACTTGCATATTATTTCCAGTATGAGCTAGTGATTTACGAACAAACTATTATAAGGATCCAACCTAGTTTTTTCATTATCAGTTGATTCCTATGCGAATCCAAAAACATTGAATGATAATGTTCAAAACGTTTAGCTAGAAAATACATAACAACTAAGTTTCACTTATGGATATTAACTTCTACTTAGTGGATATATTGTAACTTCTAGTTATTGGATATATTGTAACTTCTAGTTACTTTCAACTTATTAACAATAAAGAAGTTAGAGAACTAAATCTTATATTTTGTCCGAACTTTATATTTAATATTAAAGTCAAATTTTTCTTTGTAATATTTTGCAACGCAAGCTGGTTTTTATAGTGCCCATCCATTTTTTATAGGTAAATTTTAATAGCTGTGAGAAAAAGTGCATTAGCAGTTTTGACATATATGCCTACAAAGAATTCACTTGTTCAGTTGCCATGGCAATCACTCTTGCAGTATAGTAGAACAACCTTACTAGTTAAACATGTTGGAATAAGGCCAGCCCACAATGGAAGAGATGGGTGAAATTCAAAAAATATATTCAATTTTGGATCTTTATCGGTCCCTTGAAGTCTAATTTATTTAGAACATTTCCAAATTACTTTTAGATAAAATTGGTATTTTATTTAAATTTATAATATAGTTTTATATTATGTAATTAATATTATAATATATATATATATATATACATGTACCATATACACATAAATGTGTGTGCATGTGTAACATAGCAAACCATGCAAGGTTTTACATGCCCGTGTATAAGTGCTTGGATTTATACCGCAGCAGAAATGTTAGCTCATTTAGTATACAAATACATCATCCAATTATATGCTTATATGCTTTAACTTATGTATACAAAATATTACAAATATATGTGTATGTGTGTGTTAATTTATATTTTATTTTGAATAATTATAGATATATATGTGGAATTTTATAATATGTACATACAAATATATAAGTATGTATAAATTTTTTATAATTTATTATAAATTTAATTACTTATTTTGTTCTGAATCCGCTAATAAAATAATTTTTTTTACATATAATGTGTGTGTGTGTATTCTTATATATAGTTTAATAATAAATAAACACACATATGCATACACACACGCACACATATATATATGTGTGTGTGTGTGTATAAATTTGTACGAATCAAATATATGTAAAATATAAATATATCTACTTACCCAATAGTACTTATGGAAAAATTAATTTTTTTTAAATTTATATATTTAAATTTTCGATTAGAAATAAATGATAATATTATACATATGATATGTTTCAAAATTATAATTTGTGTTTTAATATTTTATAAAAATTGAGATGATATTTTAGCATTTGAGTATTTCAACATATATATTTTTTGTAATTTAAGATCAAATTAAAATTTTGGTACTTATACCGATATTTAATTAATATATACGTATTATTTTTCTGTAGCTGAAAGTTTGTAGGTGTGAAAATGATTTTATAAAATTTAAATTATATTTTGCGATACGTTTATTCTTTTATTGATTTATTTAAGTGATTTGAATTATATAATTTTTAATACTATACATATATATATATACATACATACATACATATATATATGAAAACTTTATTTTTTATGCCAAAAAATAATTTAGGTATAAAACTATATTTATGTAATCTTGAAAACTTATCTTGCACGATATAATGTTTAGTATTTAAATTATAAAGTTTAAGTTATTCAAATAATGTATGTTAAATTAATTTATGTAAAATACTAATTTTTTTATCTAGTGCCATGAGTATAAAGACATGTATATGTTAATTTTTTTAATTATATAAGCGTATGAACAAACGACCATTCTGAATGTGACTATATACCGATATACAAGAATTGTCACCAAATAAACCAAACAATATATGATATATAAATTATCTAAATATTAGTATATATTCACCAATGCCAATGGACCACACCTTGAAGCATTGAAATAAAATCATGAATCAAATTCAAATTCTGAAGGTGCTATCTCCCAAATTATAGACCACCAATTATCAAATAATGTTTATTTTAATTTGATTTGTGTTTGGAAATGAAGGAGAGAAGAGGATGAATTTCGGCTAGAAGTAGGAATAGAGAAGGCTTCTAGAAGATAGAAAAAGAAAGAGGGTTATGATGTATTTATAGAGGAGAGACTATGTCACGACCCGTCTTCCACTAACCAGAAAGACGTATCATGAATTAAGAAAGAAAGAGATAGGAAGAGGAAAAGAAAGAAGAGAAAGAAGAAACAATACTAGAATCTCAACAGCGGAACAAATAAATTATATTAATAACATAAGTATATAATATACAACATCTATCAGAGTTACACAACATACACAACATATACTAGACAGTTATAAACAGTTGCCTAGTTTTTACAACTTAATATAAACACAACCTAGAGAATACACAGCGGAAACTATATATCTACTACGCAGAAGCCTCCTGCTCCATTGCTCCTCCAATATTCGTCAAAGCAAAACTGAATCCCTTGGCTACTCGTAAAAATTTGAGTACCCAAGAGTTTAAGAAAACAAAAGATAAACTCGGGTCAGACATGGGTTTGGTGTGAGTAACAGGTTAACGTTGCTTAACTTTAAAAACCTTTTGAAAGAAAGGTATCACGTAAGACTTCCCACACATAAACATGGAAAAGTTTTTACCTTACGCCAACCGAAACATTTGATAGGAAATTCAATGATATTATAATTGGTCTAGGGTTTTCAAATAAATAAGAAATAGCCGAAATTGTTACATTCATTAAATTCCAGCTACTGGCCACAAAAGTGGGTAATACAATCAAAACCGTTGGCACTTATTGGATTTTGGATTCCATACAATGGCAGGGCTATTGGGGTGCCGCCCGTCACAGTACGTGGCCTAGATCACCATATCGAGGAGCCACCCTAACTCCCTTGCAACACAAGGCCGGGACCATTCCTTGCTGAACAGTCCCGAACAAGACAACCCAGCAGTTGTTTGCAACCAACTGCCCACACTGCCGAAAATAAAGGGACTTCTAGATAGGGGAAAATCTCGTCCTACTTGGGCATGACCCACTTAACCTTGCTGCACCTCCCCAGTTTTAGCCATTCCCGGTTGATGAGGCTTGAGGCTACGATTACCTTTAGAGAACACATCTCTTAGAATGCTCATCGTCCACCTGACGATGTTCTGAAAGCATTCAATCCATACAAGTTCGTTCCGGGTTCGAACGAAACCGAAGGCATTATCTCGTTACACTCATTTTGGAATCACCCTCAGAGTTAACGATAATAACCCTTGCACTCTGAATCTTCATCTTCATTTGAGATTCAGGACCTATCATTAATTTGGATCGATGTGGTTTTCGAATATCCAAATATGGAAACCCGATCCCGGTCTCATCGAAATCCAAAACGTGTCGTTTAGGTCCAAGTTGTTTTATAGTTTAAAACAATTCAATTCAATATTATCTATATACACACTGTGACGCCCCACCTCTATACCCACGCTAGCCAAGGACACTACGGTGTAATGCCGTCAACTAGCACGGAGAATAAGGCTGTTGAGGAGCGACCATCCGTGTAATGGCTTTGTACGAGCAACGATATGCCAGATAAAATATAGCTTGCATTCTTTTCAAGAGGAAATCCGACATACCGACACAAACTCAAAGCTATTACACAGTGGCTATAATATCTTCGGAAACAAATATAGAAATAAACATAACAAAAATCGGTCACAGATAATTCATATCACAAAGGCGGAAATATATATGAATATTACACATAAAAGTGTATATCAGAGTAGTGGTCTAACAAGATCCACAATAACCCAAAAGAATAACAACATGTGCTATACAAAAGAATAAGTATACATCATAGAGTCTATATCTCAAATGTTTACAACAAAAACTACTAATCTAAGTAGTTAGCCAAAAGTCAGAGCAATGAATCCCTGGGGAGAAATCAAGCAGAAGCACCTGTAACATCTCGGTCTGACCCGAGTATTATTTCATAAGAAAATAATAAACAGATCAGTCTAGTTATAAATATCAGATGACATGATATAGAATAAGAGATATGGCATAAACATATGATAACCATAATGGCATACTACTATAAGTATGTAATTGAAAATCAACATGAGAGTAATTAATATCACAAGAATCTTCTCAAAGATCCAAAAAGGGTTTCATACCCAAAACTTGTATTCACAACAAGTCAATGACACACGAATTCACCAATGCACAAAAATTGATAAATCATATCAATGAAAATCACTAAAATTGGTGAAGCACAAATTCCAGAAATCAACACACGAAATCTAGAAATCATAAAAAAGGGGAGAGGAGGCCTATCATACGAACGGGAGCATGAAAACTCACCAACATATGTATCACACGAACGAGATGCTATCTCATGGTAGCTAGCCATTAATTTTTGACACACGAACGGCCCAAAGACCATGGGGTGCTACCCCACATGTGCGAGTCGAAATCACACTGAAACGGGGTCTAGTCTCCCTCGCAGACAAAGAGACATCGCACAATTGCAAGTCTAAATCACAAAAAATGATCGTCATGATCATCAAGAAGTGTCAATTACACTAAGCTAGTAAATATATGAGTTTAGCTTCATGTCCCATAACCACTAGCTTAACTTAAATATTTACGAACAAACTATAGATCTTCACTAGGAAATTGTCCAAAAAGTCTCAATCGAACAAGTCCAAGAATTAACCGACGAAGCAAACGCAAGCGTTTCATACCACTTGTTTTTCTAAGCCGTTTAATTTGATTTCTCATCCGAGTGAAGTAAAGGCTTGTATATACTAATAGATTGGAAAACGGTTTAAGAAAAGAGCTTGGTAATAAAATAGTTTTGAAATTGCTTTGATGAGAGAATTTTGATATTTACTACTAGTATTGAAACCTTTATATTTTTAAAGTGACAAATCACAAAAATGATTGTAAAACAATCAATCACCGAAATTCACATTCGAAGACGTGAATAAAATCCAAAGAAATCGATATCAAATCCATCAAAATGGATATTTCGAAAATTCCCAAAGAAAATGTCATCAAAGTCGATAATAAATGATAACAACAAAAGGGAAACAACACGAATCGATTAAAGTTGGAAATTCAACAAAATAGGCAATATAGGCAAAATTGGCAAATAGGAGCAGGTCGGTCAATCAGACTCCCTGAGTCGGTTGACCGTACTAAAGATGGAAGTGCTTAGGTAGCAGGACGGTCGACTGGACCCTGAGCTCGGTCGACCGGAGCCTATAACCTGCACTTCCAAACCAGAGGCAGGAAGTGCCCCGGTAGCAGGTCGGTCGATCGGACCCTGTGCTCGGTCGACCGGAGCCTGTTGCCAGCACTCCCATGCCTATCTAATAAATGTCATTCCCTTCCCAATTGCTATCGGTCGAGCAACGGCACTAAGGGTTTACGCCAGTCGACTACCCGGCCATAGGAGCTCTTCGGTTCATCACCAAAAACATGATCAAGATATCAAAGCTATGATTTTTAAAGAACTGAACCCAAAACACCAAAAATTGAAATATTCACCAATCAATCCAAACCAAAAGCTATTGTACAAGAATAAGCATTAGGAATTCATACCTAATAATCGAAGATAGTAATAGACTAAGATGTGAGATAAAAATCTCACCTTTTCACAAAAACAATGAAGAAGAAGCTTGAAAGCAAAGGGAGAATCAACCACTCTTCAGCACAACCCAAACGAGCTTGAATCTATGCTCAAAAAGAAGAACATTCCCAAAGTTAGGTTTAGGAATTTCTGAAATTGATAAGAGAATGAGTTGGAGAAGAAAAAGAAGAGGCTTACCAAAGTTTCTTCTATTAGTTTGGAGCTAGAGCTTGATTTGCAAAAGAAAACTAGGGCTTGAGTTTCAATTTCCCATTCCACTCTCCATTGTTATAAAAGCTTGAGTATTAGGAAAATAGAAAGGAAGTAAATGAAGAGGAGAGGGTTGGGACTGAGTTAATAAGTGGGGTTATAGGGCTCAGCCCAAACCAAAGCCCTAAGTGAAAAGTGGCAAAATTCCACTAACTCCAAACATATCAAAGTTTATACTCAAAAAGATCGCAAACGGCGTTTTGAACTCAATGGAAGTGGTCCTGAGTCCTAATTCGACCGTTTGCAAAAAGTAGCCTTTTGGATTATAATCCGACTAACGATGAAATTTTTAAATAAAATATTTAAATATTCAATCCTAAAATACGCGGGTTGTTACAGACTCGCCTCCTTAAACAAATTGCATCCTCGCAATATTTAAGAAGAAAATATATAGTAACAACCATGTAAGCATATTCAACACAAAAGAAATTTGAAATAAGAAGTTCACCTCAAAGAGCACGAGAAAGGAAGTCCGGATGTGTTCGCTCGATGAATTTTCTAGATTTCCAAGAGCAATCCTTAGGATTTGAGGACCATTGAACTTTAACAAGCGGAACATCTTTATTTCGAAGGCGCTTGACCTCCGAAGCGATAATACGAAAAGGATGTTGCTCATAAGTTGAATTAGGGGAAACTTCAATTTCTTCCAGAACACCAGGCTCAAGAATAGAATCGGAATCTCGAAGGCACTTCCTTAGTTGAGAAACGTGAAACACGTCATGAATAGAAGAAAACTGAGCCGGTAATAAAAGGCGATAAGCCATGGAACCAATACGTTCAGTGATAGGAAATGACCCAATATATCGAGGCGCTAATTTTCTCGATCATCTGAAATGTACAACACCTTTCATAGGTGAAACACGAATGAAAACAGAATCTCCCACAGAAAATTCTAACTTCCTTCTCCGGTTATCGGCATAGGATTTTTGTCTACTCTGGGCTTCTTTCATCCTATGTCGAATAAGGTCAATTTTCTCTGTGGAATCCCGGATAAGATCTGGACCTAAAACCAGCTTCTCACCGGCCTCAAGCCAACAAGAAGGAGATCGGCATGGCCTTCTGTAAATTGCCTCGAAAGGTGCCATACCAATACTAGATTGGAAGCTATTATTATAGGAAAATTCAACAAGAGAAATATGATCTTCCCAACTTCCACCGAAATCAAGCACATAAGCACGAAGAAGATCTTCAAGAGTTTGATTCACATGCTCGGTTTGTCCATCGGACTGGGGGTGATAAGCGGTGCTAAAATTAAGCTTCGTTACTAAAGCTTTTTGAAGACTCTTCCAAAATCCACTAGTAAACAATGGATCACGATCGCTAACAATAGAAGTAGGAACACCATGCAATTTAACGATTTCCTTGATAAAGAGTTTGGCCAAAAGAGGAACGGTTTGGTTAGACCGAACGGAAATAAAATGGGCGGATTTAGTAAGTCTATCAACTATAACCCATAGGCTATCATGACCCGAACGAGAACGGGGAAGGCCGTCAACAAAATCCATGGAAATTTGATCCCACTTCCAAATTGGAACGTCTAAAGGTTGCAATAACCCACCGGGCCTTTGATGTTGGCCTTGACAAGTTGGCAAGTCATGCAACACTTAACAAAGTTAGCAATATCAGATTTCATTCCCTCCCAATAATAAAGCCGCTTCATATCCGTGTACATTTTACTACTACCGGGATGAATGATAAATTTAGAATGATGAGAATCTTCTAAAATATATTTACGAAGATCACTAATATTTGGCACGATAAGTCTACCAAATTTCCGAATGCCGCCACGAGAATCGATATCAAAGTCTTTCAAACCTTCAATATCAATTTTATCCTTAATATTTTGGCCAAGAAGAGCCAATTCAGGATCTAGCCTTTGAGCTTCAAGAATGTGGTCTAAAAGAGAAGGATGAGCCTCAAGGCTACATAAAACAAGAGATGAACATAAATCGGAAACACGGTCTCGAATTTCACAAGTGGATAAAACCTCGAGATCATTCCATTCGGACATCATCACGGAAACAACCACTTGTTGCTTGCGACTAAGTGCATCGGCAACTCGATTTCCCTTTCTGGGAGTATAAAGAATATCAAGATCATAAGATGCAAGGAATTCGAGCCAACGCTGTTGACGCAAATTAAGTTCCTTTTGAGAGAATAAATATTTCAAAGTCTTATGATCGGTGTAGAGAATAATTTTTTCTCCCAATAGATAATGACGTCAAATTCAAAGGGCGAAAACGATAGCTGCAAGTTCTAAATCATGAGTGGCATATCTAGTCTCAGCTGGCTTCAATTGCCTAGAAGCATAAGCAATAACACATTCTTTTGAAATAAAAGAAAGGGATGCACCCGTATCATAGAGAACTCTAATAGGTTGATCACGAAATATAATAATACCATCAAGGATATAATGAAATATACCTTGACCAGGAGATGTGTTGCCAAGGGCTTGGGCAACGTTTAACTTTCCCTCCTTTTTGCCTTCAAGTTTGGGGCATACATGCATATAATGGTCCGAGCTTTTGCAGTAGCGAAAAGAACGGGGCTTTGAACACTTGTTCGCAAAATGGCCCCTAGAACCACAGTTAAAGCATTTCCAATCACCAGAGGAAAAAGTCTTTGCAGTAGGAGTTGCATGTTTCCCCTTCTTATTGGAATAAGGGCCTTTGGACTTATTTGGCCTCTTCTTGTTGTTGAAGTTTAGTTTGGAATCCACCACTTCAACATCACTTTCCCTATCCGTCTCTTCAAGACGCAGAGCGGTACCAATGAGTTGGTCGAAAGAAACTTCTAATTTCAGAAGTAATGGCTTCTTAAGATTTTTGTTCAAGCCATAACCAAATCTTTGGTTCTTCTTTAATGGGGTGTTGATATATTCAACCCCATATTTGGAAAGAGATTCGAAAGATGCGACATAGTCTGTCACAGAAGATTCGCCTTGAACAAGGTCAATAAAACGGCGAGCCAATGTCACCTTTTCTGCTTCTGGCACAAACTTTAATTCGAAGCGTCCCCGGAATTGCTCCCAGGTGAGATCCGCTTCATTAATTTCAGAAATAAGAAGTTCGTACTAGTCCAATGCTCTTTCTTGGAGCATACTGGAGGCCACTTGATCACGGTAAAGATCAGTAAGATTCATGCGAGAAAAGATTCGATCGCACGATCTCAGCCAAGCCTGGACTTCAATAATAGTTTCAGAACCTTTGAATGGTTTCCCACCCAAGTTGGTATAATCGTTGCACAAGCGTGCAAATCCAGACTTAGGATGAGTTGGTTCCGAATTAGAACCAGCCGCTTGAGCATTCTTTACTAAATCAAGAAGCTGCTGGGCAGACATGAAAACTCCATCTTGGGGAGTAGCACTAGATTGACCGACGCTGGGACGGTCTGGTCTAACCATTCCCCTTCCTTTAGAAAGAAAGAAAGAAGAAGAAAAAGGTTATTCACCAAATGAATATTAAGCAATGTTGGTAGATAAAACAAGTAATCATAAAGAAAATAAGATGGATCGGTACGAAGACTCGAATTAAATCCTAAAGCACGACTCCTAAGATGGACTTAGGATGATGATCCTTGTTAATCTATTCTACATTGTTCCGATGTTTGGCTCTATACCAAGTTGTGACGCCCCACCTCTATATCCACGCTAGCCAAGAACACTACGGTGTAATGCCGTCAACTAGCACGGAGAATAAGGCTGTTGAGGAGCGACCATCCATGTAATGGCTTTGTGCGAGCACCGATATGCCAGATAAAATATAACTTGCATTCTGTTCAAGAAGAAATCCGACATACCGACACAAACTCAAAGCTACTACACAATGGCTATAATATCTTCGGAAACAAATATAGAAATAAACATAACACAAATTGGTCACAGATAATTCATATCACAAAGGCGGAAATAGATATGAATATTACACATAAAAGTGTATATCAGAGTAGTGGTCTAACAAGATCCACAATAACCCTAAAGAATAACAACATGTGCTATACAAAAGAATAAGTATACATCATAGAGTCTATATCTCAAATGTTTACAACAAAAACTACTAATCTAAGTAGTTAGCCAAAAGTCAGAGCAATGAATCCCTGGGGAGAAGTCAAGCAGAAGCACCTGTAACATCTCGGTCTGACCCGAGTATTATTTCATAAGAAAATAATAAACGGATCAGTCTAGCTATAAATATCAGATGACATGATATAGAATAAGAGATATGGCATAAACATATGATAACCATAATGGCATACTACTATAAGTATGTAATTGAAAATCAACATGAGAGTAATCAATATCACAAGAATCTTCTCAAAGATCCAAAAAGGGTTTCATACCCAAAACTTGTATTAACAACAAGTCAATGACACACCAATTCACCAATGCACAAAAATTGATAAATCATATCAATAAAAATCACTAAAATTGGTGAAGCACAAATTTCAGAAATCAACACACGAAATCCAGAAATCATGAAAAGGGGGGAGGCCTATCACACGAACGGGAGCATGAAAACTCACCAACATATGTATCACATGAACGAGATGCTATCTCATGGTAGCTAGCCATTAATTTTTGACACACGATTGGCCCGAAGACCATGGGGTGCTACCCCACATGTGTGAGTCGAAATCACACTGAAACGGGGTCTAGTGTCCCTCGCAGACAAAGAGACATCGCACAATTCCTAGTCTAAATCACAAAAAATGATCGTCATGATCATCAAGAAGTGTCAATTACACTAAGCTAGTAAATATATGAGTTTAGCTTCATGTCCCATAACCACTAGCTTAACTTAAATATTTACGAACAAACTGTAGATCTTCACTAGGAAATTGTCACAAAAAGGCTCAATCGAACAAGTCCAAGAATTAACCGACGAAGCAAACGCAAGCGTTTCATACCACTTGTTTTTCTAAGCCGTTTAATTTGATTTCTCATCCGAGTGAAGTAAAGGCTTGTATATACTAATAGATTGGAAAACGGTTTAAGAAAAGAGCTTAGTAATAAAATAGTTTTGAAATTGCTTTGATGAGAGAATTTTGGTATTTACTACTAGTATTGAAACCTTTATATTTTAAAAGTGACAAATCACAAAAATGATTGTAAAACAATCAATCACAGAAATTCCCATTCGAAGACGTGAATAAAATCCAAAGGAATCGATATCAAATCCATCAAAATGGATATTTCTAAAATTCCCAAAGAAAATGTCATCAAAGTCGATAATAAATGATAACAACAAAAGGGAAACAACACGAATCGATTAAAGTTGGAAATTCAACAAAATAGGCAATATAGGCAAAATTAGCAAATAGGAGCAGGTCGGTCAACCGGACTCCCTGAGTCGGTTGACCGAACCAAAGATGGAAGCGCTCGGGTAGCAGGTCGGTCGACCGGACCCTGAGCTTGGTCGACCGGAGCCTGTAACCTGCACTTCCAAATCAGAAGCAGGAAGTGCTCGGGTAGCAGGTCGGTCGACCGGACCCTGTGCTTGGTCGACCGGAGCCTGTTGCCAACACTCCCATGCCTATCTAATAAATGCCATTCCCTTCTTAATTGCTATCGGTCAAGCAACGACACTAAGGATTTACGCAAATCGACTACCCGGCCATAGGAGCTCTTCGGTTCATCACCAAAAACATGATCAAGACATCAAAGCTATGATTTTTAAAGAATTGAACCCAAAACACCAAAAATTGGAATATTCACCAAATCAATCCAAACCAAAAGCAATTGTACAAGAATAAGCGTTAGGTATTCTTACCTAACAATCGAAGATAATTATAGACTAAGATGTGAGATAAAAATCTCACCTTTTCACAAAAACAATGAAGAAGAAGCTTGAAAGCAAAGGGAGAATCAACCACTCTTCAACACAACCCAAACGAGCTTGAATCTATGCTGAAACAGAAGAACATTCCCAAAGTTAGGTTTAGGAATTTCTAAAATTGATAAGAGAATGAGTTGGAGAAGAAGAAGAAGAGGCTTACCAAAGTTTCTTCTATTAGTTTGGAACTAGAGCTTGATTTGCAAAAGAAAACTAGGGCTTGAGTTTCAATTTCCCATTCCACTCTCCATTGTTATAAAAGCTTGAGTACTAGGAAAATAGAAAGGAAGTAAATGAAGAGGAGAGGGTTGGGACTGAGTTAATAAGTGGGGTTATAGGGCTCAGCCCAAACCAAAGTCCTAAGTGAAAAGTGGCAAAATTCCACTAACTCCAAACATATCAAAGTTTATACTCAAAAAGATCGCAAACGACGTTTTGAACTCAATGGAAGTGGTCCCGAGTCCTAATTAGACCGTATGCAAAAAGTAGCTTTTCGGATTATAATCCGACTAACGATGAAATTTTTAAATAAAATATTGAAATATTCAATCGTAAAATACACGGGTTATTACACACACAGATAAATAATACACAACTTCATAATAGGAAATTAACATTATCATCACAATAGATAATCCATATTATCATCCTAAACAGATAATTTATATTATCAACTCAAATGCAACCATAGCATCAAAATACCACAACATCACTTATCTCATATCTGATATCTCAACTATTCAGGGTAATCAGTATTAAACAACATTCACAAGCAATGACTTATTAATCACCATTTATAATTAATTTAAAATTAATTAAATTAATTACTTCTTCCTTAATTAATTTTAAAATAAATTAAATTAATTACTTATCCATATAAATCTTGCTTACATAACCATTAATTAATTACAAATCAATTAATTAATTACCCTCAATAATTTACTCTAATTAATCATCCTTGATTAATCATCCTTTAATTACATTCAAGTAATTAGCCGTTAATTAATTTCACAAATTAATTATTCCAAACCGAATTTAGTAATTAACCTGTAATTACTTCATTAATTAATTAATTATAATTAACTACATTTAAGCATAATTAATTACATTAATTAATTCTTTCATTGATTAATTGTTCTTAATTAATCAATCCTTAATTACATCATTAATTATATAAATTGATGATCCCTAATTATTTATTTATAATTACCCTATTAAATTAATTATCAATTATCCATATTATTTACTCGCTCTTGATTAATCACATTAAGTAATTAATCATATTAAATTAATTACGTCTCTTTATTATCTTCAAATAACTCAATCATCAAAACCTAAATTAATTACACTAGGTAATTAATTATTAATTACTTACGTTAAGTAATTATTCAACATACTAATTACATATTAATTACATATTAATTACATAAAGTAATTAATTTCCAAAACCTCCTCCATTACCCAATTATTCTTCAATTAAATTACATCAAGTAATTTATTTTCTTAATTACTTTACTAATTAATTATTCATTTTTAATTACCTTGGGTAATTACTTCTCAAATTAACCCGTGATTAATTTAAATTAATTAAACTTAATTAATTAACTTAACTAATCAAAATAAACTCAATTAATTACAATTAGTAATTAATTTCTTTAATTACTTTCATTAAGTAATTATACTTAAGCAATTCAAATGATTATCCTTAAATTAATTAATTCAATTAATCATTAAAATTAATCACATTAATTAATTATTAAACAATACTAAGTTAATGACCTTCATTAACCAATAATAAATTTTTAATTACTTTTCTGAAGTAATTAACTAAATTAATCAATGTTAATTACAATTTAATTTATCTATAAAACCCATTTATTAATCTCTAATTATTAAATTAATCAAGTGATAATCAAAAACTTAATTAATTATTAGTTACTTGATTAATAAATTCAAATCATTAATTAAATTAAATCAAATCTTATTTAATTAATTGATTTCTTAATTAAAATTTAATCAATTTTAATTAACTTACTAATCCTTTAATTTATTAAATAAAACCCTTAATTATTTAATTAATTAACCCAAATTATTAATTAATTAAATTAATTAATTACAAAACTTAATTACCTTAATCATTTAATGAATTATTATTAAGTTCTAATTAACTTAACATAAACATAAATCTCATTTATGATTAAATCATCATTATCAAAGAAACTTAAAAATAATTTTCTTTTTAAATTTCATCTAAATCCCATTTAAAATTAAGATTTAAAATGAAATCAAATTTTAACTTAAACATGGTTTAAGTATTCAAACCTTTTATTTCATTTTAAAGAATTACTTAAAGTAAATTTAAAAATAGTTTAACCCATATTCAATTAAAATAAATTTAAAATATACTTTAAATATTTCAAGTGGTTTTGAAAACATTTAAATTCGAAAACTTATTTTATTTCAAACTAGAATTCAAAATCATGTTTTAAATTCAGATTTAAAACATAAATTTAAAATCCTATTTAAATCCTATTTTCAGATTTTAAAAGGTTATAAATACTTTATGATTCATCCTTAATTATAACATTTGAATTCATAAACTTATTTCCTTTTGAAAACTTTCAGATTCAAATTCCAATTTGAATTCAGGAATTCAATCCATATTTTAACTTAAATTTTAAAATCTAGTTTTAAATCTCATTTTTTTCAGATTTCAAAAACACTTTGTAAAATACTGTACAGTTTTTAGTTATTAAACATTTCATTTTTTACAAATTTATTTATTTGAAATCTGGAATTCAAATTCATTTGAATTCATAATTCAAACTTACTTCAACTCTTGTTTAAAAACTTACTTCTCTTCCCCTTTTATTTTAAATTTAGTTTTAAACTTAAAAACCTGAAACTGTCAGGTTTTCCTGAAACAAAACCTGCAAACTAAAACTCGAGCCAGTATCTAGTTTGCGTCGAGTCTTACTCCTCTCAACTTCGGGTAAACTCTCCAGTGTCACTTGCATCCCCCGAGAACACTTCACCCCAAATTTTTTTCCAGAAACAAAACAACCTTCACAAGCCAAAAGAAATGCACGGTGCACGTGCACCGTGATGTTGATCACCTTCGGCCCCTCACCCTGGCCTCAACTCATGGACAACCACCCATGCTCCAACCTACGACCACCAGAACTTCATCACTCACTTGAAATCAAAAACTAGTCTCAACCAAAACCTGGAAACACAGCGCTTCATTAAAGCCCAAAACCTGTCAACGGCCAGAACCTCGTCCTCTAACCACCGTTAAAGCTACAACTCCGACCACCTCCTCCTCATGGACCCAACTACCCTCCTTAATGTTTAAATTTTCATTTCTAAGTTAAATTTCAAATATCACCATTATTTGGATAATTTAATTATTTAATTAAATAATAGAAAATTGGTTAAAATATGAATTCTGGGATTTCAAGTCTGTTAAAAACAATTTGAAGGCTTATAAAATTTATACTGGAAATACTGAAAATAATAAAAGTGATAGAATCGAATTAAAAGTGATTTGTTCAGGTTTGAAAATATATCGTTTAAATTGACGTTTAAAATAGCCTTCCGAGGCACAGTCTCGGAATTCAATGAAACCAGTTCCATTGGATCCGTAATAGTGTATTATTATTGGATTTCAAATTCTAGAACGTTTGGAGTGATCATGTGATCGTACGGTACATAAACGCGCTAAAATCTATATCGGAAATTCAATATAATTTATGGGTTCAAAAATCTATCTTCTCCATATGATCAAATTAGGACTCGAAACCTTTTCCATCGTGTTCGTCATAGGGGTATACATTATAAACGCCTGGCGGCATGCCTCAATAGGACGTCGAGATTTTGAGTTGCGAAAATCAAGACGATTTAAACTTAAATTTTTAAATTAATATAAATGTTTTTCCTTTAATTTACAATGACCACAACCAACACTTGTCCACCCTGAGAACACGTGTCTCCTGCCTTTTCAGATCATGTACATATGTTCCCTTCATTCTTTTTTTCAAAAAATAAAAAAATAAATATAGCCGGGCATTTTAAAGCAAGAAAGAAAATCTATCATTCATAATAATGGTCGATCTCCTTAAAATCAAACAAAGAAAAAAAAAGAATGGCTGCATTTCGAAATCGATTTTTCCCTCTTTCTTTCCAAAACTAAAAATCGAATCCATCCCTCCTTCCCTTTTCATTTCCAAACGAACCGTGCTTCAGAGAGAAGAGGGCAGACTTTGTTTCCGATCGATTGAGAGAGAGGGAAGGGTCGCGACTCCTCCTGGAGTGTGCAGGTTGGGCACGGCAGCGTGTGTTGCTATGGAGAAGTTTGCGAAGAGGAGTATCACACCTGGACGAGCCAATCTCGATCTAGAGGTCGAC
The DNA here is from genome assembly GCA_030765085.1 of Allium cepa. Classification (NCBI taxonomy): domain Eukaryota; kingdom Viridiplantae; phylum Streptophyta; class Magnoliopsida; order Asparagales; family Amaryllidaceae; genus Allium; species Allium cepa. The sequence continues at coordinate 139,594,485 of CM060940.1, read as the reverse complement.
GACTTCAACTTCGACATTGAAGGTACGGTGGCGTCGGCGTCGCGACATGTGGTCGAGCTCGAGCATTGCCATAGGATTCGCGTTGGAAGGGAAGTGCGTCAGGCAATGGTGATCAGGAATGGTGGTCGTATAGGAGACATGGGTGGTCGAAGCCTGGGTTCGCCTCTTTCAGTAAGGTATATGTAAATGCTTATTTCAATTTATATATATATATATATATATATATATATATATATTCAGAAGGAAAAAAATTAAATTAAATATAGTTAGTTATAAAAACATTTCTATTTGAATATATAGAAGATTTAAACAGAAAATATATTTATATACATACAGCTTGAATTTTGAAAAAATGTATGTAGGAATTTATTAAAGAGTTTGATTTATGCAGATTTTTTTTACTATATGCAATTTCAAAGGAAATGAAATAAAATAATTATACATATGCAAATTTTAAGTTTACTAGTTATTTTAAAGTAAGGGAATGTAATGATTTACGTGTTCTATTAACTTATTGAATTATTTTAGTTACTAAAAGATTATTTAAAAAAAATTTGTTTAAAGTCAAATTATTAGTTTAAGACCAAACGATTAGTTTAAATTAAATTGTTGGCCAATTTAATTTATTAAATGGTGAAGTATTGCAGATTATCTCAGATATTAATTATCCTATAATGTTGTAAAGATCCAAAACCATGAAGGAAATAGCAGGTTTGGATCAGATTGCAAATAAAAGTCAAAGGTGAGTTAATCTCACTCATTTGGATTACCATTTAAATTTATATAGTTAAATTTAAATTATTGGTTGAGAGATTGAATTGACTGGATGTGATATTATATATAATAGCGTGTATGTGTATATATATACATATATATTGGAGTGATTAATTCCCTCATTATAAAGCGGATGAGGCCCTATGCGCTCCGCATAATAGCGGATGACCTTTATACCACGATATCCCCCTCTAAGTGGGATTAGTATTGTTTTACTGTGCTAACATCTGTGGATGTAGGGAAACAGGTTGGAGGGATCCAACTGGATTCCTCAAAACGTTGAATTTATTTTACTTTCAGTGATGTGATTTATTTGATGATCTATGATAGATTTTGTTGATTTTATCGGGAATTGAAATTATTGAATATTATAACTTGGCTGAATATATATTGGTATTTTGAGAAATGGAAAAATATATAAAGTTTGGATTTTTTAAAGGAAATGGAAAGAAAATTCTTAAATATGGGAATTGGATAAATCGAGTAATAAATATTAAAGGGAATTTAAACCAAGAAATCGATTTGATATAGATTTAGTGTTTTGGAAACTGTGATTTAAAGGGAAATGAGAAATGGAAATTTGTAAACTGGGTTTAAAAATGAAGTGGAATATTTATCAGTGGATAAATCTGGAGGTATAGATTCTGGTGGATTTTATAAGAAAGGTGCAAGTCAATTTAAAAATGTTTTTGGAATGTTTTAGAAAATTTATTATTTTAATTATTTTTAAGAGAAAAGTAAAATATTTATCTAAGTTAATTATTTTAAAGGTAAATTTGTATTATGATTTTTAAGAAGGAATTTTAACACAAATATTTAATATAATAACTTTATTCCAAAAAGGAAATTTTGGTTTAAGTTTTACTCAGAAACTCCTATAAACTTCTTAAGTATTATTTCTATTTAAGTAATTTTAGTAGCCTTAATTTAAATAATTTAAGTATAAATTTTTTTGAAAATGATTATTAGGAGATGGAAATGTGTTTTAAAAATAAGAAGTGGTTTATTTTTAAAGTGTTGAAAGAAATTCATGGGATTGAGTCGTAAATTAAACTGGAAATAAATCAAGAAGGATTTATAAATGATTAGACGGTTATATTGGAATGGAAAGTGAAATTTCTTGAAAAGCTAAGTGTATTTTCAAAGAAAGATTTCTAAGTATAAATTAGAAGTTTCAAAATGTTTTAAAGAAGAATGTTTTCTTTTGAGAAGTTTATTATTTAAATGGTTTTAAGATTTTAAAATAAATACTATTAATTTAATTATAGTAGTAATTATTCTAAAGATTAAAGTTAGCATTATGATTTAAGAGATAGTTACTAAATATTTATACTTTATATAAATGACTTTTATTTTAAAGGTTGTTTTAGCTAAGTTTTACTTGAAGATTATTATGGAATTTCATAACTATCATTTTGAATAAAGTCTTTTAAGTAGTTTTTATTTTAAATGTTTAAAGTGTATATATATATATATCTTTTGATAAAGTGATTTAAATCATTTTAAATCTAAGTTATTAAGACTTTGTGCTTTTTAGTAGAAATAATAAAATTGTTTGGATGATTGTTTAATATGATAGTTAAATAACCGACTATCAATATTGGCCAATGCGCTGATCATTTCGAAGAGATCCGAGATTGGGATTAATTTTCCGTAAATCGCTTCGATCCGGTTTGAATGTTTTCGTGAGAAAGACAAGAGCTTGGAGTCGAAGATGGAGCAGTGAAGTGCAAGGGCTAATCGTACTAATCCTAAGGGTGATTCCAAAATGGATGTAGTAGGAGTAGTGCCTTTGGTTCCATTCGGGCCCGGAATGGACTTGTATAGATGAATGCTTTCAAAACATCATCAGGAGGACGATGAGCATTCTAAGTGTATGTGTGCTAAAAAGGTAACGCACAGCCTCGAGCCTCATCAACCGAGAATGGTTAAAACAGAGGAGGTGCGACAAGGCTAAGTGGCTAGCGACCAATTAGGGTAAGGTCATCCCTGTCTAGATGTCCTTTTTTATTCAACTGTGTGGGCGGTTGCTGATCCCAACCGCGGGGTAATCTTATTCGGATATCTAGGAAGGGGTGGCTCCGGTCTTGTGTAGCAGGGGATCAGGGTGGATCCTCGGTACGGTGATCTAGACCACGTACTGTGACAGACGGTGCCCTAGTAGCCCTGCCATTGATGGAAACCCAATCTCCAATAAGTGCCTTCAGACTTGTTTGTATATCTATTATATAGAATTTAATGAATGTAACAATTTCGTCTATTTGAATAAGCATTTGTATATAAAGACTACAATAATATCAGAGGATTTGATAAGAAATGTTTTCGGTTATCGTAAGGTAAAAACTCGGCATGTTTATTTGTGGCGTGGTCTTACGAGACCCTTTTGATTTCAAAGGATTTTGAAAACTTTAATAATCCAAGTGAGTGTGTTTTCTCAGGCTGGTTTTCCAGACTGACTCGCGTATTGTTTTATTATAATGCTTGGGTCAGACCGAGTGTTATAGAATACAAGATATGATGCTGTGGAGCTTAGAAGATGAGCTGGATGGCAAGACGTATCACATATATCTGATGTATATTCCGCTGTGTAGTATAAGCTATATAGTCAGCTTTTGTGAAGGCAAGTTGATATAACTGTCCAGTATTTTGTTATGGTTTGTGTTGTACACCGATGATATAAGGTATAAAACAGATATAATTCTTTTTGGATAAAGATCGGTCATTTATCTATAATATATTATTCCGCTGCGTTTGTGAGACTCTGATATGGTTTTATATTTCTTCTTCTACCTCCTTCTTCTTTAACCCTAATGGTTCGATTTTTCGGCATTCGAATATTCGACATTTGATACAGTGGAGGTATTGATGTCGATTTTTTAGTGTCGAAAAATCGGGTCGTTGCAGTGGTATCAGAGCTGAAGGTTAAGCGAGAACCTTTGCTCTTGTGGGGATTACTCATTAGAAATAGAGTCCGTGGTACTCTAGAATGAGTTTGACAGTATTAATACATATGAGCGCGTAATTTTAGTGAATATAAGTTGTTTTATATTGTGTCGACTTATCGGTTGGGTGTTTATAAATTCTGGTCGGTGTAGTCTGGACAACTGTATCGAAAGGGATTTCTAAACTCTTAAACTAGGAAAACCGACACGGTATTGTTTTTAAAAGTGGGTAAACGAAATAATTTTGCCCAAATTATTTTTGTATATAAAAAAATAATTTTTGTAAATAATTGTAGTATATGGTTGCTTGGTTGTTAGGGAATGATAATATTAAACTATTATCATTGTTATGTAGAAATTTAAAATAGGAATTGAAATCATAACCAAAGGAAAGGAAATAAATTTATATAACAACATGGATTTATAAATGAGATTTACAATTTAAAATAAATTCTAGAGTAACGTTGAATATAAATTTAAAGGTTTTGAATTTGAGAAAATTAAATTTCCATTGGATTTGAAAATGATTTTCAATGGTTTTGGAGGAATAATGGTGATATTATTTAGGAAATATTTTTGAATTAGATATGAAATCTGGTGAGATTTGGAATTTAAAAATATTTGAAATGTTTTTAAAAAGAGTAAAAGCATTGAAATCTTTTCTGTCGCTAGAAAATAACTTCGGTGATGACTGTAGCATCATCGATGTTCATTTTCGAGTTTCCAAGAGAGGAATTGCTACTAAATTGTTTTAAATTGGAGATGTTTGCAAAAATGGGTTTGGTTTTAAAATTCAAAGGATAATTGGATATGCAAATGAATTGTATATATTTAATTGATTTCGAAAATGGTTTTGAAATGTTGAGTAATTGTTTAAAAGACTATAATCTTATTTAAAATGTTTATGGAAATATAAATGGGTTCCATAACTAGTAAAATTTGAAATTTTCTAAAATAGATAATTTTAACTTGAAGAAGAGTTAAAAATTTGAAGTAAGTAAGGAAACAAAATAAGTTAGAATGTAAGCCAACTAAATGAAGTAAATAAGTTGGGAAACTTATAGAAGTTAAAATTTTGAATTAAATTGAAGTGTAACTGAATCAAGGAAAATAAAGGTGAATTTAAAGAAAAATATAAGAGGTCTAAGTAAAGTAGCCATTGAAATAAAAATTTATTTAGTTGAAAATTAATGTGGGAATGAAATAGACTAATTTAAATTGTAAGTAAATGGAATGATACCACTTTTGGGTTTCTGATGAACGTTGGGTAGATGCAGTGTTGATTTACTCGAGTTTTTACTCATGATTTTGGGAAGTTGCTCGAAGATTTTGGTTTGTGGTCTCAAAGCAATTTTGCTACGACTCGGGTTAAATTACAGAACAGGTTTTTTAACTGTAAAACTGTAATGTTGTTTTAAATTTTGTTTAAACTGAAATTTTAAAATGGGAAGCAAAGGAATAAACTAAATTGTATATCCAAGTTAAAATCTGGAACTTAAGTTAAGATTAAATTTTAGTTTTAAAAAGAAAATAAATAAAGTTTTTTTTAAAACTTGAATTGTTAACTTCTTTAAAAAAAGTGTTAAGTAGTTTGAATTTAAAAATAAAGTTTAAAAGGGTAAGTAAAGTTTTAAAAATCTGAAGATTAATCTGAAACTAAATTTTAAATAAGTATTTCAGTTTTGAAATGTAGGAAAGAATTAAAAATTCAAAATGTTTAAACAAATTGAAATGTTTAAAGCATAACTCAATTTGATTTGAATTTAAATATGAATTTGGTTTTAAATACTTTAAAACTTCTTTATTTAAACGAGTATATCTTTAACTTGTGAAAGGAAGGGTTTAGAAATGTGTTTTAAAACTTTGTTAAAAATAATTTGAATTCATTTTAAATTTTAAATTTAAAATGATATTTAAAGTAATTTATTTTTAAATGCTTTGTTAATAATAATGTGATCATTAATAAGAAAATATATTTTTTCTTTAAACAAGTAAGGATTTAATGATTTGAATTATTAAGTTAATTAAAATGGATTATTTATTTAAATTAAGTAATGATTTGGACTAGATAAGTAATTAAAGCTTTTTAATTTATTAATCGAAGTTAAGTTAATTTATTTAATTAAGGGTAATTAATCCATAATTAAGGATCATTAATTAAATTTAGTTAACGGTTAACAATCAATTAATCAAGTAATTATGAATTACTTAAGTTACAGTTAACACTTAATTAACTAAATAATTAAAGGTTAATTAATTGGATGTTAAAGATTAATTAATTTGAAATTAATAATGATTAACGAAAGTTAATTACTTAAGAGAAGTAATTAAAGTTTGGTTAATGGTTAATGATGGTCATTAACTTAAGATTATTTGATAATTAATTAATATGATTAATTTTAAATAATTAATTAGATTAATTAATTAAATGATAATCAATTGTGAAATTTATTTAAGTTAATTACTTAATAAAAGTAATTAAGAAATTAATTAATTAATGTAATTAATGGAGTTTATTGTGATTAGTTTAAATTAATTGATTAAGTTTAATTAATTTTAATCACTTGTTGGTTGATAATAATTACTTAATGTAATTAATGGAATGTAATTACTCAGTGAAGTAATTAAAGATAATTAATGGATGTAATTAGTGGATGATGTTGGAATTGTGAAAATAATCTAGATTAAATTACTTTGTATAATTAATCAAGGGATTAATTAAAGAAATTAATTAAGAAATAATTAATTTGATAAGTAATTAAGGGTAGTTAATTACTGAATGTGATTAATCAAAGGTGATCAAATGTGATTAATCAAAGGTGATTAACTAGAGAATAATTAATTAATTTGTAATTAATTATTGAATATGTAAGCAATATTTATATTGATATAGGTAATTAATTTAATTCACTTTAAATTAATTAGAGATGATGTAATTAATTTAATTCATTTTAAATTAATTATAGATGGCGTCATTATAGATCATTGCTTATGAATGTATGATATTGGTTGCCCTGAATGGATGATGTCTCAACTATGAGATTAGTAATGTCGAGTGATATGGATGCATTGGTTGCATTGTGATAATAATATGGATTATCTTTGATAATGATAATATGGATTATCTGTGGTGATGATTATCTATTGTGAATCTGTGAATTATCTATCTATGCGTATATAGATAATTGTATTGAATTGTTTTAAACTCTAAAACAACTTGGACCTAAAAGACACGCTTTGGATTTCGATGAGACCGGGATCGGGTTTCCATATTTGGATATCCGAAAACCACATCGATCCAAATTAACGATAGGTCGTGAATCTTATGTGAAGAGTGAAGACTCAAGGTGTAAGGACTATTCGTCAGTATAACTCTGAGGGTGATTCCGAGATGAGTTTGACGGAGATAGTACTTTCAGATTCGAGATGAAGATTCAGAGTGCAAGGGTTATCGTCGTTAACTCTGAGGGTGATTCCAAAATGAGTGTAACGAGATAATGCCTTCGGTTTCGTTCGAACCCGGAATGAACTTATATAGATTGAATGCTTTCAGAACATCGTCAGGTGGACGATTAGCATTCTATGTGATGTGTCCTATAAAGGTAATCGTAGCCTCAAGCCTCATCAACCGGGAATGGCTAAAACAGGGAAGGTGCAGCAAGGCTAAGTGGGTCATGCCCAAGTAGGACGAGATTTTCCCCTGTCTAGAGGTCCCTTTTTATTTCGGCTTTGTGGGCGGTTGGAATCGCGCGCCAACTACAGGGTTGTCTTGTTCGGAACTGTTCAGTAAGGAATGGTTCTTGCCTTGTATTGTAGGGGATTGGGTGTGATCCTCGGTACGATGATCTAGGCCACGTACTGTGACGGGCGGCACCCCGGTAGCCCTGCCATTGTATGGAATCCAAAATCCAATAAGTGCCAACGGTTTTGATTTTATTACCCACTTTTGTGGCTAATAGCTGGAATTTAATGAATGTAACAATTTCGGCTATTTCATATTTACTTGAAAACCCTAGACCAATTATAATATCACTGGATTTCCTATCAAATGTTTTGGTTAGCGTAAGGTAAAACTTTTTCATGTTTATGTGTGGGAAGTCTTATGTGATACCTTTCTTTTCAAAAGGTTTTTGAAAATTAAGCAACTTTAACCTGTTACTCACACCAGACCCATGTCTGACCCGGAGTTTATCCTTTGTTTTCTCAAACTCTTGGGTACTCAAATTTTTACGAGTAGCCAAGGGATTCAGGTTAGCTTTGACGAATATTGGAGAAGCAATGGATCAGGAGGCTTCTGTGTTGTAGATATATAGATTCCACTGTTGTTCTCTGTGATTGTCTCTGAGTTTTATTGAGTTGTAATATCTAGACGGGTGGTTATAACTGTCTAGTATGTGTTGTATAAGCTGTGTATCTCTGATAGTTGTTGTACTATGTAATACTTATGTTATTAAATAATTTATTCGTCCCGCTGTTTAGATTCTGATGTGTTGTTTCTTTTTTCTTCTCTTTCTTTCTCTTTTCTATCTCTTTCTTTCTTATTAATGATGCGTCACTCTGTGGAGACGGATGACGAGTCATTACAAGTCTGATCTCACTGATGCATAATTAGTATCCTTAGACAAACAAGGAGCTATAGCTATCATTCCTTGACATGGTAGAGGAAAAGCGAGAAGAGTCAAATTTTAGGGTAGCTTCTCACCAATAAATAGTAGCTAGCACGATTGCTCAATGCCATGGTATGAAACCCTACATTCGAGATTTGTGACTAAGTTTTGAAATGGGGGTACTTGGTCGAATTAGGGAGGACCTAAGCGGTAAGAAAAAAGCTTTGAGACATCATGTTCGAGCTATTGATCGTAGATGGGAACATAATTGCTTGGGCCTAAAGTAGCGAGCATTTTCATGCTATTTCACTTGGTTTATTTCTTAAGAAATTTTCATCTGGACAATCTTAGGATTGAATCTTACGTGATAAAGTGGAATTTTCTTTATAGATTTTAGTTAAGTTTACTTCGTGAATCAATGGAACTGTGTTCATCAAGTTAAACTTCATGTTACGGGATCAACAACACAAACATCACCTTCCTTGAAGACTGGATGAGTTAGGGAATTAAAGATACAACCTCCTTTGGATTATGATCAATTCCTTGGAGTATGATCTAAATATGAGGGCATTGGGTAATTCATTCCTAAATAAATGCCCTAAAATAGGCGTTGTCTGAGTTATTGGAGATAAATACTAGTGTAGTAACAAAACTAAAAATGTACATTTAATAAGAATTACAATGGCTTTTGTTTGAACATGAGTGGAAGGTCATATAAAAAATAATATGACATCATAATTTTGTTTTTTCTTGAAAAGGATTGGTTTAACTAGGAGCAAAAAAACCTATATACAAAATAGTAGTATGATATGGATGTATATTTGTGTGAATAGAGTTAAAGTAAATAAATCATTTTATAGATTTACATATATAGACAGTTAGAGTATAAAGGTAAATATATTAGCATTTATATAAACTTTTACATGAAGAATAAAGTAAATGCAGGAAAGTAAAAGCACAACTAAACAAAATTAAATTTCGTTATTTTCTTTCCTCTGTATTAAAAATAGGGATTATTCCCATAAAAAATAGTGAACTTTGTACAAGAATACAAAAGGATAGAAAAAAGAAGCCAAGCACATCAATTCTTCAGCTTGCGCTTGATACTTTCTTGGCTTGCGCTTAATGATAAGTTTCTTTACGCGCTTTTTAGATGCATCTGCATCCTCTGAAGGAGTGTCCTTTTCAGCAAGAGAAGGTTCGTCACTAAGAAAGATATGCTACTTTCTTTTCCCCTTCTCTCCCTCCTTAGAGGATGCAACATCGATAGTAGCAAGGGAAAGTGTTGGACCTTTGGGATCGAAGGATGGAACGATTAATTGCTGAACAAGGACTTTTCTAGTTATCTTTCTTCACCACTTTCAGCATGACCTTCTAGGCAGCAAGGGCTTCAGAAAGGATAGGCTTTACTCTAGAAGTGTGTGCGAAGGTGATATTCTCCTCCTTCAAGTCAACATTTGAATCATCTCCCTCAGACAATGCCCTGACCTTTTTAGCATCGAGCCTAAGCCAGACCTGATAGAGGTAGTCACTATGACTTTATTGGTAGCTTCGGTAAAAGGGGCAGCAATAGATAAATGACTTGGGGAGCTCTAAAAGGCTTTGAAACATGAAAGACAGACTGGTATAAGTTATACTCTTCAACCAAAGATAATTGAAGCCTTATAGTATATGAGAGCTTATTGGTATACCTTCTACTAAAAGTGGGTCGTACCCGCATGGAGTAGCATGTTCCAAGGATGGAATTCAGACTCAAGCATCTACCACTTCTTAGAAATAGGTGATAGTTGGACCCTTGAAGGAGAAGTTAAGAAAAAAAAAAGGAATATGGTTTGAAAACTGTGGAGGAGGGAGCCTTAGATGATTGAGGAGGCGGCTACAGAACATCAATGACAATGGAGTTGGTTGTCAGACCAGTTGATTCGATTTGAAGGGAATTTGCATTGAATTCTTCAATTAAAGCTTCTACTACCTTTTTGGAATAGAAGTTAGTAGGGATCTCTTCAATCAACGACTTTGCCTCTTTATCAGCCTTTTGCTTATGGCTTTTCTCTAAGGCTAAGAGATTTTCCAAGTCAAAGAATTCAGTGATTACATCAGATTTGACAAGCGAATATCTGTGACGATTGTAAGATTCGAACTCTTACCGTCTCAGAAAGCAACACCACACACTAACCACTGTGCTAACTTTCTAAAAGAGATGTTATACACTACCCTCTTTAAAGAGTCTGACATCCTTGTTAGATTATAATCACACACCACCCAGGCGTTGTGTTTGTATCCCATATTTGCACTACACCGACTAACATTCATAGCATTACAACACATAATTCTTATTGGATACGATACCAAATGTGATAACCTTAGGGATTTGAACCTCTTCCACCCTAGAAAAAACACCATGCACTAACCACTGTGCAAAAAAATCTTTTGTGTTAACTTTATAGAAGGGATGTTACAATATCCTTTCTTTCAGCCTAGCTTATCCTTCAACTTGTCGTGGATATAACGTAGGATGTAGGGTAGTCTTCTCCAAGATATCGAATATTTTTGGTCTGGAAAACCGTCTCATAAAAGAGAAAGATTGTAGCCTCAATGTCCTCAGTACTTGTGTCCTTATCTATCTAGGCCTAAGCCACCTCAATTTGAAGGTTAGAGACGGCTGATTTTAGTTTTTCGATGACTAACTTGAGTCCAGACACCTTCATAGCCATCGCACTACATGACTCAATTCGGTTTTCATTTGGACCAGTTCTTTCTTTAGCGTGACAAGTTTAGAATTTAGTTTATTTGTTTTAGATTTGGTTGTTCTATGTCTTAAATTAGATCTCCATTACATGATCGGGCTTTCTTGAACTATTCCTCCAATAGAATTTTGAGATGGTGTTCTAGAATCTTCGTCTCAAGGGCTTGCTTCTCTTCAACCTAAGTTTCTCATATTAGTTACATTTTCTTTTTCAACTCCGCGATCTTTTTGTCCAAGGTAGCTATTATTCCTCATTTTTTTTAAGTTTACCTTCTTTTTCTTTAAGAAAAATGTGGTTTATCAAATTCATATGGCTCATATGTTTCATCACCTTTGTGTATGAATCATATCAATCTTTAAGTACATCTAGGGCTTCATGAGATTTTTGACCATAATAGTCGAGACCTTGTTTAGGTTGTAAAAAACTTTGAATGGGTGAGGTCTAGGTCAAGATATTGCGGTGGCCTAGAAGAATCTGTAGAAGTGAAAGTGATGGTACCGACTAAAGTAGATGCAAACGTAGCAACCCTCATACCACGACATTTGGGATGCTCGAAAGAGGAGCAGTAATTGGGGCACAAAGAATTTAAGCAAAGGTGGCGGAGGGCCATAATATATATTCCCTTATGAATGGGGACCATGGAAGAATAATGGATAGAAGCAGAGCTTGTAAATGGTTGGGAGGAGGAAGCTTAGAGCATGTAGGAGAGCGCCTAAATAGAGAACTACTCCTACAGAGTGAGAGTCGCATGGACTAGCTAGCGAAGATAGATGCTAGGATTGTAGATTCTAGGATGATGGAAGCTTAGACCATGGGGGATTGTCGATGCTTATATTGATTATAACTGTATTTCTCACATCTATCATCTCTATCTCTCTAGGACTCGCCCCGGTCATGTCTTATGCGTTCACCTTCACGAAAGAGAGAGAGACCCATAAGAGGAGGAACATAGCGGTTCCTACCAAGGTTTCTATAAAGACTACCATAGAGCTTTTGTGGAACTATTTCACCTAAAAATACAAAGAAAAGAAGAATTACAATGGATTCCATAGATGTAAACGGAGTAGCAGAATGAGTGAATGCTGTCCTAGGTGATGTGTGCGTAGTGTTGTCCTATCTAATCTATGGACCAAGTGTGTTGGGTTTTGCAGATGGAACGAACTTAAGCTCATCCTAATGCATTCCTACCAAAAGATCCTTTTATCTCATTGCATCAACAATATTGAAGTTCAAAGGAGCCAGATCTTCAAGTGTCGGATAGCTTAAAGGGCCAATGCATTCTTCATTGTGAATGGCTGGGGTTGTCGTCTTGGTCCTGATCGACGATGGATCGAGGGAAACCTCGAAGAATCATCTTCTTAAGTGCTTAAATTTAGGAGCTAGATTTGTCACTTCTTAGACATTGATGTTCTCCTCGGTCTACTCTTCTTTAGAGTCTACATCTTCGTCTCTTTTTTCTTCTTCCTCCTCTTTTGCATATTCTTTTATGTCTAATCTTCTTCCTCATCCTCTTTATCCACTATGGCTCGTGTTTGAGTTGGGGCCATCTAGGTTGGTTAGGACCGACATGTGCTAGTCTTAAAATTTGGTACCCAGCTCTTCAGGTCCAAGTTATGGAACACTCGTAGAAGAGAACATACATTGTGCATTAGACTGAACTATGAAACCTTATGTCTGTGACAAGAAAGGAGGTAAGAAGCTTGAGCTCTGGGATTTCCTTAAAGTCTACAACCATATATATTTTCTACTCTGTCTATTACATTGGTAAGGAAACAAAGATAAGTGAAAGACCAGAACGAGATGAAGACCAGTGAAAGAAAATTCAAAATGAAAAATGTGGTACTTACAACTGGAGAGCCATTTTATCGAATTCAATGAGGAACACCATGAAGAGATGGTTATCTTTGAATTCGCTCCACTTATTATGAAGCTTAGCAGCGACTCTATTGGAGCGAAGAACCTTGAAGGACTTATAAGAGACATTGGGAGAGCTTCGTTTTAGATTATATAAATAATGGATGTTAATTAGTTCTGCTTCTCTCCCAAGTTAACGAACAAAAATCAAATAAAGAGTAAGTAAGAGATCGTAAGAATTTAGAAGTAGTTGGGAATGAGCAATCTAAAGTGATTGGAGTATGTAGCTTAAGAACGGGTTGAAATGTGGTATAGCACCCGATAAGCACATGAATCGGTGGCATGCAATATAGCTGTCGGGTGGATTGTGTACCAGCTCACGCACTTGTGGGAGCCTCGCTTCATCCTCAACAATGCGACAAAGATCTCTAACGGTATAAGGAGAAGGTAGAGAGTTCGAAAGATCGCCAAGCATGACTCCATTATGGTAACATCGGGAGTAATGTAGTATGTTTCTTCAGTAATCATTAATGGAGCAATGATAGGAAAATTCATAAAGAAGCAGATAGAATGTAGCGGGAAGGGACGTGGAACCCATTATTTGAATGATTTTCCTTGTTAATAATTATCATTTGTCAAAAGAATACACACGAGAAGAATGTGAAACTCGCTACACCTCTCATATTTCTCGACTTACACAATTTGAAATTGAACAAATATTTATGGATATATTCTTACATAACCTAAAGATCATCTCTATAAAAATGGCTTAATTTGAGTAATGCTAACATATTTAAAACCATGTTTCAAATCAATGGTTCAAATAAATGCTTCAGCAGTAGATATTCGACGTGATATTTTGAACATGTTAGAAATTTTGAAATGATCTTAAAATTTTTAGACATAATGCTCATAGTGTAGATTGAAGTGTAGCACAAAACCATAGAGGTGTACAATTAAGAGTAGCAAAAGAGAAAGAGTAGTGGATTTTAACCCTTTAGATTGAAGTTTTGCAAAAAAAACCCATAGAGGTGTAGAATTAATTGTAGCAAGAGAGAAGTATAGCGCGTGTGGACACACATACACACGATTGATAGCCCTCTTTATTTAAAACATTACAATTTTATATTTAAATGTTTAGTCCATGTGACAAGAGGCAAGAAAAAATATATTTAAACTGAAATTTATGGCTGATATCAAAAGACTACAAAATGGTGCTAAATAAAAAGGAATATTAATCCTAACTTATATATATACATACACTAGTGCGAACATGTGCTTTGCACATGGTGTGAAAAAATATATTAATTAAAACAACCAATTAATCAATGTGACATTTTGCACTGCTAACTTCAAAGAATTAGAAAAGAAATAATAATAATATATAGTGGATTTCACAATGAAAATATAGCATTATATGACATTTAAATATTAATAAGTTGAGATGCAACCGAATTTCAGAAAGGGAGTTGTTGGTTTAAAATGTTAAGGGATAGTGAAAGTTTTAATGGTAGTGATGGTAAAAGAAGAACCACAGTTTCTTAAAGAAGAGTGTGATGATACATCAATCTTACTCTATGAAAAAAAATAAGGCATTGATTTTACTTAGGATATCTATATTCAATTCATCTTGCATTTTAATAAATATAGTGACGAAAGAAATAATGAATTGAAAGAATGAAGACTAAAAAATAAGAGGTTGGTGGAAATTAAAAAAAAGACCAAAAAATAAATTATTCTACCGAGTGACAAACAAATTCATAAAATCTGATTTACCTTCATATTAACCATTTTATTTAGAAAAATGTAAAGCCTGTATTTTCATGAATCGTTGACAAGTTAGGATTTTTTTTAAATTGTAAGAGAATTAAATTAAGCTAGATCTAAATTCATCCATTATATAGAACTTTGGATTTTCTTTTTAAAGCATGAAACTTTCTCAATGATACAACAAATGAAAATTAGAGTTCGTAGGATTATTTGAGCGAGTGCACTTTATACATTATATCTTATATCTTATACCTTAAAACAATGATAATGTTGGTTGAATTTATATGTTTTCCTTTTTGACAGAGTGAATGAAGAAAATAGCCTAAAATAAGAATTATTATAGCATGCCAAGTGATATACATAATCAACAATCATTATGTTTTGATTAATATTTATTATTTTTTATACTAATTTACTTAGAATCAACAAAATTCAAACATGGATCATGGTTAATTATCTAAAATAACTACTTTGAATAAGTTGAGGTTGAATTTGAAAAAACTACGGTAGTTTACTTTATATCTTACATATTACATGAGTTTGTTGGTTTATTTAAAATAAAAGCTTAAGATAAACCATAACACTCAATCCATGTATGTGTGTTTGTGTATCTTGGTTATTTTGCTTTTCTGTAATATAGTATTACTCATTCTAATTTTTTTTTTAAAATCTTACTATTATGATCAAAAGTGTTTATAATATATTATATTTTCGATGGAGCTTATATTTTAGAGAATAAAATATATGAATTTTGAGTTAAGATTGTGCTTATTTAGTGAGAATAGCTAAAAAATATAGGATCATGGAATGGAGCTTAGATCTTAGTTGAAATTTCTAAGTAAAAGGAAATTAGTGGTAAAAAATAAATGCTTTTAAGTGGACTAAGTGATTCCAAATATGTTAAGTAAAATGAGCTAAATAGGATTCGAACATGGAAGGTTTGGAAAAAGTGAATCAAGGAAAGTTAAGTTATTCTAATATACATTAGATATAAACATGATTTGTGGGATTCGAACTTGTGACCTTCTTGAGAGTACATTAAATCAAGATTTCGTAAGTATTTAAGTTATGAAATTATGAAAGAGAGAAAATATTGAGTGTGATTTGACTGTAATATATAAATTATAGACACATGCTATGCACACATCATGCTGAAGTTACATAACTTAAAACAACTATTTTTTTGTGATGATTGTAATGAAATTTCCAAAATACAAAATTGATAAATAATCATGATAGCGAGTTTATCGCTATAAGAATGTAGCATGAGATAAATACTAATATGAAATAGATATTAACACTAATATAATTAGGTAGAATACATTCTTTATCTTAAATTTGTTCTAACCATGCATTACCTAAAACATACTTGTTTCTAGTGAAAATTCAACCATAAAAACCCCTTATTACACCATAATGAGTAGAATGAGAGTATAATGAAATAAAAATTGAACAAAAAATAGAATAAATTATAAAAATAAAATAAAATGTATTTTGATAGGAAAAAAGAAACTATAACTTACGGTTGGAACTTTATAGGAAAATTATAATAGAATTAAATCAATAAGCAAACCTAACTAAAAAAAGAAAGTCACAAGGACATGCTAAGACACCTAAATATATACAAATGAATCAAGGAGAAATAATGATGCTAATTCTAAAACTATGTAAAAAAATACAAAAGAATCAGGGGAGTTCTAACTTTAACATATTTTTGTGCGTACAATATTTTGAGTTCTTGTAGAGGTTGAGAATAAAGTGAAAATAAAATGAAAGAATGAAACAAATATATTAGAGATTTGTTAAAGATCTGACTTATACTGTAGAAGTTGTAACACCTTTTTGATTCCATGTGAAGCTCAAGATAAAAGTGAAAAATAAATGAAAGAAGGGAAGAAAGTGATTAGAGATTTTATTTTAGTTGGAAAAAAAGAATATTTTTCCTAGTTATTTAACTACATAGATATGCTAATGGAATTGAATAGGAAGAATGCAAATTGGGAGAATTAATGTTAAAGTTGTAACTACTAAACTACTAAAATTTCAATTGATTTTGTTTAACTTATTTCAAAACCAAACACAAGCTAGAAACAATCTATTGTTTTTCAAGAGGTTCAATATAAAAATTTAACTTTCAACATTGTTTACAATTAGGTTGTGCATATTTGGAGAACAAAGATCCAAAAATAAATATACAAAGTAAAAAAGAAGGAAGTAATTTTGTTTACTAGAATTGAGATTCTTCGTTGAAAAAGAGCTAATAAATAATTGAAATCACTTTAAATATTTTAGTTGCATATCTAAAATCATGATCTGAACTTAATTTATAAAAACAGCAAATAAAAATATATTGTATAGATTCTTACTTATTTGCAGGCAAAAGGAAGAAGAAAATAAACTCTAATTACGTTGTACCATATGATTTAAAAATAGTGTACAGACTTATCGTTCCAAAAAGTAAATGCAATGCCAATGAAAAGCGAAAACCTACGGTGATTTAAAGAAAATTGCATATAGATATAGATTATAAAAAAGTGAGACTGACTGAGAAAGAGAGTTGAATATTATCCAAGTTCAAACCTTATCATCACAATATGAGACTTTTTCTAATGATTGAATTGTGAAATTGAAATAGTTTTACGACTTTGAGTCATTGTGGAGTCAGAGACTAAAGAAACTGAAATGAAAAAATGAAACAAATAGAATAGAGATTTTATTTCTGATGAGAAAAAACTACTTCTTATGGTATGAACCTTATAGAGAAATAAAACAAAATTGACCAAAATGGGTAAAACAAATAAAGTGGGAAGTCAAAGGGACATGACGTTAAATATGAATAAACTAAAGCTTGTTAAATGGAAAATTTTAGAGGAGTAAACGTGAAAATATACACAGGAATAAAGAAGAAATAAATTTTAGTTCCACAATCATAAGAAAAAACGAAAAAGTATAAGAAAATATCCAACTTTAATCTATATAGTATATTGAGTTCTTGTGGATTTCGAGATTAAAGAGAAAATAAATGAAAGGAAAGAACAAATAGATCAGAATTCTGAGGGATATCCAACTTTGCTATATATAATAGAAGTTATGAAGTCGCTTTGATTTCATGTGAAGCTTAATATTAAAGTGAAATATTAAATGGAAGAAGGGAATAAAGCGTTCATATATTTTATTTTAGAGGATGAAAAAAACAACATTTTCTTAGGGATTTAAATACACTGATATGCATAATACAATGGAATGAAACGAACATAAAATAGGTAAAACTAATTAAATTTGGAAGAGAAAAAAAACAACCATTATACTTGCATTCAATAAAAGTAATTAAAGGAGAAATTTTCAAGTTGATCTTTTTTAACTTCTTTAAAATCCAAATATGGCTTAGGCACCATCCATGGTTTTTCAAGACGTTAAATATAAATAATTTAACATTCAACCTTCTTTATTTTCATTGCTAATTACCAATAATTAGATTGTGCATATATGCAGAATAAAAGATCAAAAAATAAGCCTGAAAGTTACAAAAGAAAAGGTAAATTGATTTAGTACAGTTGAGATTGTTATTCTAAAAATAATTAATCAGTAATTGAAATTGCTTTTGATATTTTGATAACGTATCAACAATCAAGATCTTAACTTAATTTTTAAAAATAGTAAACAAAAGTACGTTGTAAAAACTAATCCTTGCTTATTTATAGGTAAAAGGAATAAGAAAATAAACTCTAAATATGTCGAAACTTTTTTATTTTTAAATATTGTATAGATGTATCTTCTGGGATAATAAATGCAATTTCAGATAAAACTAAACATATAAGATGATTCAAAACAAATTTTTAATAGCTATAAAATATAAAAATTGAATTAAACTACAGTTAGCATGAAGCTAGTGAATTTAGGGGGAAAGAGAGTTGAATATTATCAAAATTTAAACCTTACCTTCATATTATGCGACCTTCAGTTGATTGAAATTTGTAATTGAATTTGTGATATGATTTTGCGTCCAGTGGACTCTGAGATCAAAGAGAAACTAAAATGAAAGAAGAAGAAAAAAGAATAAATATTTTGATTTTGCGTCAAATGGACTCTGAGATTAAAGAGAAACTAAAATGAAAGAAGAAAAAAGAATAAATATTTTATTTTTGATGAGAGTAAAGAAACTTCTGGTTAGGGTTTGAACTTTGCAGAAAAAATAAAATAGAATTTAATATAATGAGTAGTTAAACGGAAAGTCAAAGGGACATCGTGTTACACAGAATATATCAAAGTTTGTCAAATGTGGATATTTAGAGGGGTAAATGTGAAAATATATACATGAATAAATGAGTATTAAGGATTTTAATTATAAAATTATGAGAAAAAATAAAATATATTAAGAGTGATCCATCTTTTACATATATAGTATAAGATAAGAATTGTACAACTGGATTTGTATATGATTTTGAATCCTTATGAAGCCAAAGGTTAAAGAGGAACCAAACTGAAATAAGAAAATAAATATTTCAATTTGATGAGAAAAAAGAAATTTTTGCTTAGAGTTTGAACTTGATAGAAAAATGAAATAGAATTTAATATAATGAGTAAACTTAATAAAAGAGAAAGTGAAAGGGACATGGTGTTATAGGTGAATATATAAATGCTTTTAATGCGAAAATTTAGAGGGATAACTATGAAAATATACACATGAATCAAGTAGAATTAAGGAATTTAATTCTAAAATTATAAGAAAAAAGAAAAGATAGAGAAATCCAACTTTTATGTATAAAATATAAGAAGAAAGTTGAATATCATCAAAGTTTAAATCTTACCATCATATTATGTGACATTCTGTTGATTGAATTGTGCAATTGAATTTGTGATATAATTTTAAGTCCTTCTGGAGACTGAAATTAAAGAGGAACTAAAATGAAAGAAAAAGAAAAGAATAAGTACTTTATTTTTGATGAGAGGAAAAAAAAACTTTTAGTTAGGGTTTGAACGTTGTAGAGAAATGAAATAGAATTTAACATAACAAGTAAACTTAATAAAATGGAAAATCAAATAGACATTGTGTTACACATGAATATATTAACGCTGGTTAAATGTGAAAATTTAAAAAAGTAAATGCAAAAATATACATGAATCAAAAAGAAATAAGGATTTTAATTCTAAAATTACAAGAAAAATAAAAGATACTAAAAAAATTCCATCTTTTATGTATATAGTAAAAGATAAGATGAGTAAACTTAATAAAAAAGAAAGTCAAAGGGATATGGTATTATGCCTGAATGTATTAACGTTTGTTAAAAGGTAAATGTGCAAAATATACCGATGAATCAAGAAGAATCAAGAATTTTAATTTTAAAACTATGAAAGAAAAGAAAAGATGTTAGGGGAGATCGATCTTTTATTTATATAGTACAAGATCTCGTGCAGATGGCATCAGAAAAAGATAAAGGAAAATAACAAAACATTGCAATGCAAAAGAACTAGGAAACAGTAAGTGCAAAGAGCTTATATTATCCAATGTTCTAAATGAGGCAAGGAAAACTGTATTTAGAAGTCTACAAAAATTTAGATCACCCGTAGACACAAACCTTACAGTTAGTTTGGTTAACAAGCCTAACGTATGATACAAAGTTCTGGGCGTGACTTAAATTTCAGGGACATAAAAGCCTGGGCCAATCATCATATAGTTAGTTTTTGCAATTAAGCGTTATAATCTGCCGCAAGAGATACAAAAAGGAGCCACAAGATGTAATAACGACAAGTAGCAATAAATAAAAATATAATATTTGAACATCCCTTCTAGTAGAAATCATGAGGTAAAATAACATATCAAACACAAAATATAGCTTGACTGCTAAAAACACACAAGTGCTCTTCAGTTCAGACTCTCATAGTTCAGTCTAAAAACAATAGTACATACCAGCCAATATTTTGCAGCTGGCTAAATTGAAAACCCTCAAATTAGTAGTCCCTGGAACATTATAATTTTATAGAAATATAGTTGCTTACTCGTCATTAACTTTAAGTTTCTCAAGCTTAGCGTCAACGTCTTCTTTTTCTTCTTCTTCTTCTTCTTCTTCTTCTTCTTCTTCAGCTTCTTCATCTTCATCACCATCATCTTCTTCACCATCAACATCGTTCTCATCAAATGGACCAAGCAAATCCTCCTTCAATATCTCCTTTACCTCATCAATGCCTTCATCCGAAATATAATTCCCATTAATATTCAACATCGTTAATTTTGGTTTATCCTTAGCCATTGCACGTGCTAAGCTTCTAGCACCAACTCTCCTAATCATATTGCTACTCAAATCCACTTCTCTAAGCTCAACATGGCCATCTTCCAAAGCAGTAGCTATCCTAACAGCCCCTTCATCTTTCAGTTCATTCTCAGACAACACCAGCTTCTTCAACATTTTCTTCGATGAAATGCAAGAAGCCAGGGCTTTTGAAGCTTTCACTGTTATGTCATTTCCAGCCATTTCCAAAACTTCAATTTTAGGCAAATATTTCTCTATTGCTTCCAACACTGCAATCGCTCCTTTGTCTTCTAAGTTCAAATAGCTTAGATACAACTCGCTTATATCATTGAGCTTTTCTAAGGTTTTGCTAAGAGCTAATCCAGCTTCCACACCAAACATATTATCCCTCAAATCCAGCTTCTTCAAATGCTCGCAACCTTTCAAAGCTTCAACAAGTGCAATCCCTCCTTCTGATCCCACTCTAGTCGACGAACATCTGAAATTTTCTAGTAAAGGCGATGATTTCAATAGTTCAGCTATTGAAATAGCTCCTTCATCCCCCGTCATATTGTTATGAAAATGGAGAACCTTAATTTTATCAGTTGATGGAATCAACTCGGTCAAAGCCTTAGCTGCTTCCTCTGATATGCCATCATTCATCAAATAAAGCTCCTCTAAGTTATGTTGAGATTTTAACAATGACCCAAATGCCCTTACACCTTTCTCGCCCAAAGCATTATCGGATAGATTCAAATAGTTTAGAATGCACCCTTCTAATGCTGATGAGAATATTCTCATAACTTCCAAGGCTTCATCTTCAGGTCTGCCAGCTACAAAGTCGGAAATATCAACCTCTTTGAGTTGATCTTTTAGAGATGCTAGTATAGGCTCGGCTAGCTTAGCAGCTTCAATGCCAAAGCTTCTGTTGCTGAATATGATTTTACTGTAACCGTTTCCTTTTTCAGTGAGTGGGGTAAGAAGCTCTTTGGCCTCTTCGGCTTCGATGAAGGATCTTTTTCCTTGAGATATGTCAAAAACCTTTTGCTTGGGAGATTCGATGATTATATCTTTTTCCTCTTTGGATTTGGGGCCTTTTTTGAGAACTTCAAGCATGAGCTTGCTCGTTTCTTTGGCGTATAGTTGTACAGCAGAGCTTCCATCACCATCTGGCTCTCTATCGAAGTGTTCACAGGCAGATTTAAAGCATGTGTCTTCAATGTTTTTTGCATGTTCAGTGGCTTCTTCTACGGTTAGAAGCCCATACTTCCTAGAAAAAATGGACTCGGTTGAGAGGTTTTTGGTCATCCTTTCTACAAGCATCAGTCGAGTTTTTTCGCTTGGTGGCCAGAGCTTGATTGAGAAGGATTTTGGTTGATCACTCTGAGCTGGAGCAGTCTCCATGACAATCTGTGTGAGTATACATTTGAGGACACAAATTAATCTAAAAAGATATAAATTAGTAACGTTTAGATAAAGTAAATGTTGTAGTAAGTTTAACAGTAGTCAAGTGCATATAATTCAGTGATGTGCATGTAGGATAATATGATTTAGTCAAGTGCACATAAATAAGATGCAGTCTACAGAATACCAGATACTTGAAGCAACTTCGTTAAAATATAAAGCTGGTAAAGCATTTTGGTACGACCAGTGGATTGCCCATCATGAACTCTATCATCACATCACAGCTTTGTAAAAGCATAAACTAACTTAGGACGACTACCATGTACTGTTGAAGCATTATATTGCATCTCAGCCATTGATAGATAACGTGTACATTAGGATTTTCTTTCGTGTATTTTGTAGCAAGTGTTGGACACCTATTGAGAGTTCATGATACTCCCATATTTTTATAAATTGTTATTCTGCATAAATAATTGACTGTTTTTTTACTTGTCTTTTTATTATACATATCAAGAAAATCCACCATATTCAACATTATTATGATTTTTAATTCACCTAATTGAACCCCAAAATTTTAGCTAAATTAGGCTCCATGAAAAAAGTGTTATGGCATTGTACGACTTCAGGTTAAAAAAGACGTTTCAAGTAAGCAAATTATGCATGATCGTTTTGTTGTTTATAAATTATCGGAATTCGATCTCGTTCTTCAAATGGCAGCAGTTATCAGAATGCCAACCGTTTACCCTATGAAATTTGTAGTAAGCGTCACCTTTGTTCTGCTCAGGTTTCTTTCCTCTGTTTGGGACAAGGACGGATCTATATTCATTATACCCTGGGCTACAGGCCGGGTCATTAATTTGCAACATGATTATATATTACTAAACTAGCCACTAAAGTAAAGTTGCACATTACTTTAACTAAACCAGGCAAAATGTGTTGTACAATAATAGCTTTGATATTGGCAAAAGAAATCATTAAAATAATATGTTAATTGAAGTGATGCAAACTGCGCAACTGATTAAATTATAGCACAATATTTATTCATTATTTTGTCCTCATTTTACCCCTCTTTGTTCACCTTGTGTAATTTGTTTCGTCGTTCATACATTAAATTCTATTATTTTCATAATCATGTTTTGTTCTTAAATTTTTCAACTTTTATTCATCTTCGGATGTTATGAAACTAGATGATTTATAGTTTAACAATTATTTTCAATTGTTTTCTACACTTTGATCAAGTACCAATGTTACAATAGCCCGGGGCGATCCCAATTCCTAGCTCCGTCCCTGTTTGGGACATTATAAGCTAATTCTGTCATGGTTATCTCCTACGTATAAAACAATATGCTCAAGATAAGATTCAAACTAAAAAAACTAAGAAATTCACCAAGCCACAAACCCATTTATAAATCTTATTTTTCATGGTTTAATTGTTAGCATTCTTCGTTGCAATTTAAGAATTTTGCAAGAACATACTACTATTGTGTTTTCAAGCTTTTTTAACACTTAAATGTGCGTGGCCAACATATTTGTCAGATAATTCAATGATTCCATTGGTTGTATACAACAGTGATTGCAAAAATGGCGAGATCGTACGTTCCAACGCGCGATTTGGAAAGAATCGCATCCTTCCCGATCACAGAGTTAACTGGATCGCAAACCGTGTAAAATGTGCGATTCTATTTCAGAACGAAAATATTGGGGTCCAATACTGAATCGCGATTTTAATTTAAACATCGAACAGAAACAAAATCAAAAGAGATATAGTGGCATCGCGATCTCGATTCAGCAGAAAAGAAAAAGAAAAAAAAAAGCAAGAAGAAGCAGCAGGAAACCTGAATTGTTTAGAAACCCTAAGCTTCAGGGAGGAAGATGAAACCTGAATTTTTTAGAAACCCTAAGCTTCAGGGAGGATGACTGACAGTATAGTTGAAAAGTTACGGTCCCCGATTCTGTTTTGACGCCGCTACAAGTATAAGCAAAGGGGCTACAGTAGGGAATGCACCAATTAGGCTAATTTTTTTTTAAAAAAAATTGCAACTTAGTATTTTTTAATAAAAATTGCAAACGGTGCTGCATTTTTTTTTAAATAAAATTCGATAATGAACAAAACTGCAATTATCTACTAAAATTATACTTATATAGCAATTATTACTACTTATTAATAAAGAAATTTGATTTTTCAATTTTTGTAAAACTTTTTAAAAGGTTCAAGTTAACTTGCAATTTTCAACTAGTTTGTGTTTTGTTATTTAAAAAAATAGAAATCTAATTTACATATTCAATACTACATGGACTTTTCTTGTAAATATCAGAAATATGGATTTGAAATGCAAAGCCCCTTAATAGAAAATATTAAGAGTGAGTCGGTATTATCTCGAGTTCGGCATCGCGATCTCGGTCTTCTGCTTTGCCAAAGCACTTTGACAAAATGAAGGTATATTCTCATATTTGATTGTATTTCTGGAAGAACCGTAAAGAAAATCGATTGATTGGACGTTGACCGAAGATTTTAGCAGACCACTATAAAAATCTTATGTCTCTTTTTCGTTCTCTTTTAATTTCTTCATTTTAATATTTGTTTGATTCGTTTCTAGTGAATTTAGGGCCTTGTACCAATCTTTTGGGCAACATTTTTATTGCTTCTACTGAGATGAACTTATACCTTATATTGGAAAAGATGAAGATGCATAATATAAAAGTCATTATTGGACCGAGTCAACCAGAGCATGGGGCAAACAGGAGGTGCTTACTGGTTCAAATCCATATTTTATCTATGTGAGTAGA
Organism: Allium cepa; assembly: GCA_030765085.1. NCBI lineage: Eukaryota > Viridiplantae > Streptophyta > Magnoliopsida > Asparagales > Amaryllidaceae > Allium > Allium cepa. The sequence continues at coordinate 139,569,373 of CM060940.1, read as the reverse complement.
GAGAAAATGAAAAGGACGATGACAAGTTTACAAGCGAGATTGATATCTCGATAAGAAAAGATGATGAATGGATTCTTTTAAAGGATGGAATAATAAGGTGCATCTGGAGTTGTTGAAAATCGGAATCGAACGCTAGAAGGCAAAACAGATAGACAGGGAAATTAAGCGAAACAATCTAAAACCTTCCCCCAGCACGCCTATAATGTATCTAATGGTCCAAACCAGCCGATGGCGGCATATTTGGACATGTGGGTACGGTCGAGCATGGAAAGGCACGTCAAATGGATGATGTCGAGCCTTGAAATCTAAATCAAAATGCAAACTTGCGACTGCAAGGATTAGAACCAAAAGTTCTTCACAAGAATGGGCATGAAAAAGATTTGAAGCAAAGGCATGTGTAGAGATTTCAACTGAATCCAAATGATCAATTAACTGATTATAAGACATGTACTTCGAGGTGAAGCTATGGATCAAAGTTTGGAGGGCGTGAATGTAAACCATTTCACCCCCAAACATTCGATACGCAAGGAATCCACTTGATTTCAAGTTACCTACTTTGAAGCCATACGATAGAAGGACGTATCCAACTGTTCACTTAATGATATACATCTAACATACGAGAGTGTTAGCAACTTCGGAGGAGGTGATAGGACGATGCTCCTATTGTGCTTGACTGATTTGGCTGCCGTGTGGTTTCGCCAACTAGATAATTAGTCCATCATCAATATGTGTACCGATTTAGTGGAAAAGTTTACGAGCCAATTCATAGTTGTTTGACTAAGGAATGTGTTCACACTTTCAAGTATAAAGCAGAGAGAGAATGAGCTTTGCAGAATTATTTGATTAGATTTAATGCATCATCGCTGCATTTCAGAAACCATGCTCACGATAGTACTTGTTGGTGAAATTTTTTGGCTTTACCACACTCAATTAGATCATGGAGCAACCTAGTCATTAATTGCTTCCACGAATTGGAATTAGCAAATTTAATCTGTGTTAAATCTGCCTTTGAGAAGTGATTATATTACTGAATGCTTACATAGCCTAGTAGACGTGCTCCAACTATTTGTTGAATATCAAGATGATTTTATAAATGAATGGCAATCCAAATTAGAAGACGGAACGGTAAAAGTAAAGGACATAGAAATTTTTATATGGTTCGGATTATTGTTAATCTTACATCCATAGAATAATCCACCATTTATTTTCTATTTTTTGGTACATATGATTACAATCGTCCAGAAGCATTCAAATCCCAGGTTTTCCTTTCTAAGAAGAAAAGGATCCCTTTTTCGTTCTCTAATGTGTAACGACCCGTATAAATTCGATGAATTAAATTAATAAGATTTTAATTTAAATTTAGAAAGAAATGAAAATGTTATTTATTTATTGGAAAGCGAATGTTGAAATTAGATGTATCAGGGGTAATAAAAATTTACAAATTAAATTATATATTGCAATTAATTGTAATAGTGGAAATTGTCGCATTTGGATATAAAGTTAAAATAAGTAAATTAAGGCAAGTATTGGATTTATCAATAGAATAAAATATTAATTTATGGAGATTGAATGTAAATGGAGGTAATAAAGTAATGCAGGACAATAAATAATTTATTTAGCATAATCTCTTTTATTTGTAAACTATTGTATGGTGTTAGTTAATTGAAATATGGAAATTAGGAAATAGATGCAAAATTTATGTTAGATAATGAATTGCATTAATTAAAGTTAGTAATAAATGGGTTAAATGGAATACCAATTTATTCATAAAGTGAATATAAGTGAATGTAACAAAATGAATAGGAAATGCGAATTATTCATAAAGTGATGGTTGATGTAAAAAGGAATGGAACCTAGATGAAATAATTAATTGGATCTAGAATCTTAATTTGTATATGTGCATATATTTATAATGGAATATAAAAGGGTAAAATAATCATATACAAGTATATAAAAGGTATAATAGGGGGTTGCTAGTAAATTCACTCATTTACCAATAAAGATAATTAGATGTGAATTAATTGTAATTAATAAAATAACGAAAGGAGTAAATGTATTCATTTAGAGTATTAAATGCAATTGGATAGAGATTTTAAGTAACAGTGTTAATGCAATGTAAGTAATGCTAATTTAAGTCAATAATAAAGGAATTGGGATGTATTCAAAATTTGTAACATATGGCTTGTAAACATATATTATAAATTATCTACTTATTTGTTAATGGAATTAGAAGTTGAAATAAGTGATAATACAATAAATGAATGTTACACTAATGGAAAATGAAATAACGTTCGTTTAAATGTTGAGTAATTATAGGATCGTATTTATTATAAGCATTACTTTAATAATTATGATTAATTGTGAAATTAATACGGGAAGATGTAAAGTAATAACTAGGGAAGTAATACGTTATAAATTAAATATAACCTAAACTTATGTGTAATGTTGAAATTGACTAATCCGTTTAATTGGAAACTTATTAAAATAAATTAGATTCAAAGTGTAATAAAGGAATTATTTTAAGAGATTGAAGTAAATAATATGATTGTGAAATAATTTATATTTTAAAATTTGAGATAAGAATTTGTTTAAGGAATTTTAAATTTATGAGTAAATCAAGGTGATAAAATTTATGAATTTTAGAATTTGAATTTTTATCGTGAGTTAATTCATTTAATTTATAATAGTTGGGTTTATTGCAAATGAATAAAAATCAAATATATAATTATTACGTTAATTTAAAAATTAATTGAAAACTGGAAATATTTATGTAATAATTTTAAATCCAATGGTAAACCCTTATATTTGAAAGTAATGAATGGAATAAATATAGGTTAATTCAATTAAAAGGAAATTTTGGAAATTTATCTAAAATTTTGAATTTTATGCAATCGAAAATTTATATTGATTTAATCATTAATAAATTGACATTTAAAAACTATTAAATTATTTTTAAATGTTTGAGAATTTTTAAGTGATATAAAAATTTCCAATTCTAAAACTGAAATATAAAAATAGGACTTATTTACTAATTTTTAATTTATTTAATTAATATAAAAATAGGCATTTTGGCCACTGACTCGGATTTCGACGAAACCAGTTTCATCGGATCTGTAACGGTGAATTATAATAGTGTTTCAAATTTCGTAGCGATCGGACTTGTCGTTTGGTCGTACGGACTCGAAACGCCTTGAAATTTATGCAATTGAAATCAATTTGAAAACATTGATTTCAGCATAACTTCTTCATACGATGGAATTTGGACGTGAAACTTTTTCCGTCGCGTTCAGAATATTTTAAAACACCAATTTTGATATGTGGGTTTACCCAATTTCGTTCCGGGGTCAGAATGGGCTTTTGGGTCATGTTAGCGTTAACACGTTTGTCTATCGGATCCATCTACTCTATTTCTAACCTATCTATATAAACCCAATTATAAACCCTAGCCTCCATCTATTCTCATTTATTTATGCGTTCATTTCTTCAACTCTTTCTCTTCCCAATGGCTGCAAACCCTAGATCTAAACTCAAATTTCAAAAATCAAATCAAAAATCAAAATTCAAAGTCCTAAGAAAAATCTCAAAAAAATATATGTTGAAGCTCTCGACGAGCGTAATTCAATGGTGTAATTCGTTTTTCAATTTGACGCATCGTTTGACCAGAAATCGCGGTCAAAATTGATTTGGGCGTTTTTGACTGGTGTGTCTGATCGGAAAATCCCTTCTGGGTTTTGTAGAGGGGCTAGCGCGTTGTTCAACAGCGAAGTTTGACGGCGAATTGACGGACAGATTGGCGGCAAAACGCGGTCAATGGTCGGTCAACAGGGAGGGAGAGGTGCTGCGTTTTGGGTTGGGCGAGATCCGTACGTGCGCAAAGGATAAGGGTGGTGACGTGGCAGCTAGTGAGGTAAATTGTGTTCACTTTTTATTTTATTTTTAATTGAAATTCAATCACAATAATCGCTATATCTCTCGCATACAAACTTCGTTTCACGCGCGGTTTTTTTTGTTAGGATCGTATCAAAATTCCAGATTTGTTGACGCTGGTTTGGACAAATTTTGAGACCGTCAAAATTTTAGATTTAAATTCGATTTAAATTCAAAAGGTGAGTGTTTTAACCCACTCACGACTTCTAAAATTTCTTATGTCTGTTAAATTGACTTAAGATATTAGTAGAAATTTATTTATGACTGTTTGGCATGTTTTATTCACCATCTTTGTTAAATCACATTTATTTAATTTAACTGTTAATTAATTTTATTATTGCATATAAATTGACAGTTAAAATTTATTTATTTGCATATAAATTGATAGTTAAACAGTTAATAAATTTATTTTTGAATATAAACTGTTAGTTAAGAACTGTTATTTATTACCTGTTATATTTTATATGCTACATCGATGATTGGTAAAATTGATGATGATTGCAATAAATTGGTTGATGATTGATATTGGGTGAATGGATGATGTGTTCTACATTTTATAAATTGCAAGTTATTATGCATTTTCATTTCATTCGGGATTGCGGTTTGAAATGATATATAACCGTAATTTTTAGTTTTGAATTGCGGATTGAAATGATAAATATCGGTATCACTTGACCATAAGATAGAAAATTATATACAGGCACCGCGGTATATATATAAAATTATTTTTGGAATGATTTTTTCTGTGGTTTGGATAGGATACGGTTAATAAATATAAATTTTGATGTTTTATAAAATCTTGTTTTATATATACATCTATAATTAAAGTATTGAATTTAAGCTATGTATGGATTTGTTAAATAAAATAAATAAGTTGAATAAATGGAGTTTGATTATTTTATATGGTTAAGTACATGTTAAGATATTGAAAATATATAGAATTTTAAATGATTTAAATCAATTAAGATTGAAAGTTAAATTGGAAAATTTATTTGGAATTGAGCTTAATTAAGTTTTTAACTTCATAAGTTGATGTAAAATTTATTAACTTGAAATATTAAAAAGGGTATGATATTTATAACTGAATTTTTTTCAAGCTGAATTAAATAAATATTTCTAGTATAAATAAATTGAAGGAAAAATCTTTTTTTAGTAATTTGAGTTTTACTTAAATGATTACGGGTTTATTATGCAATTATTGCAAACTAAATAATAGGACTTTAAATTGTTGAATATAAATTTCCAACCTTAGTTCCAATTGTTCAATATTCAAGGTTTGAAATATATTGAAACTGAAGTGGTTATTGAAACTGAAAGCGATTTTTAAATCTATGGATTTTGACTTAATATTAAATAAAATAAATTGTAAGTTGCGGAAATTATTTTATTTTATAAAGAAACTTTAAATGCAAACTATTTTATTTTATATACCGTTTGAATATCCAAACCATCCAAGTTTTAGAAATTATGGTTTTCAAACTATGAATTTTCGAAGTATTATGGTTGAAAGTTATAATCCAAATGTTTGGTTTCCAATTATTATAAATTTTAAAGAAATATGATTGTGGAAAAGAAATATATATGAAAAAAAATGATATCATTGATTTGGGGATTTTGTAAAACTAATATCAAAATGAATTGTTTTGGAAATGGAAATGATATCGTATTTATGGGTTTTGAAACGGATAATTATATTCTGGTTTTAAAGCATAAACTATTTTTAAAAGACCGCGGTGTTATAATAATGTTTGGTTGTTGAAGAGACCGGGATCGGAAGTTGTCATACTCTCTGCCAACTCCGAAAACCACTTTAACAACCGTGTACGCGGTGGAGATTTCCAAAATGAAGTAGGTTGGTGGCGGCGTTTCCTGTAAGGTAAATACGTGGACCCAACTCCCGTGAGTTGGCATAAGGTGGCTAAAACAGGAGCGATTGACGGGTTAATAAGGTAGCACCTTTGATCAGACACATCCCTTCGATATTATACTTTGACCTTTGGATTGATTCGCTGGCCACTTTTGATTTTATTTGGGGGTGTGGCTCGAGGTGGGCGGTAGCTACGCGCTACGCGTTACCACCGACTCAGAAACGTAATTGGTATATCTACCCTGGCATTGCTTAGTTGTGCCGTGTCACCTACCCTATCGCGCCTTGTACGAGTTTGGATTTCTTCTGTAGCCCGTGTGGTATCCTCTGGTGGCTTCCCGATCAGAAGGGACTATGATATTGGATGGACTACTGGGACTATTACGTGTTAAGGGCTATATGGGTAACCTCTTAATGCTAAGAAAAAAGTAAGTTTATTTTACAATTAGACACTATTATAATAGCACAATATACTACATAGTAAATAGTTTAACGGATCCTTAGGAGATGTAAATCCTGAGCATCTCTTGAGTTACTGCACTCATATTTATTTCTGTTAATTTAACTTACATAAGATCTTTCAGTTCTGACTCGAGTATTTTGTCTTTTCAATTCGCTCGGGTCAGTCCGAGCGTTTCAGAATTTGAAGATTTTATTCTGGAGGACGAAGACGAAGATTTCTAGTATTACTATCTACTATATTATCCCACTACACTATTTAATTCCGCTGCATTGATATTATTAGTATGTGAACTCTGATATTTAATTGTATAAAGAAGAATCAAATGTTTTGTAAACAGTTTTATGAACTGTATATTTTATTATTATATTTTATCCTTCCGCTGTGAGATTCTGTTTTCTTTTTATTTCTTTCTTGTTTTTCTTATTTACCCCATAACAATCCGCCCTTCCGTATGGTTTAAATTGGCACGTGTGTCGATTTATAACGTGCGAAAAGGCGGGACGTTACATCTGGTATCAGAGCTTTGGTTTAGCGATAAACCTTAGCTTTGTGGGGTTTGACTCTTTGTTAATAGAGTAGTAATACCCTATGGGAGTCGCTGAGTGTATATATATGAGAGAGCGTATTTGTTAGTGTTATAAATTTTTTTTAATATGGTGTTAATCTGTTCCGTTTTGTATTTATAAATTCTGGTTGGTGCATGGGACGCTGTGACATCAATTGGGATTTCTAAACACTTAATAGGACAGACCGACAAAATATTTGTTTTAATATAGGTGAATGAAATAATTTTGCCTATTATATTTTCTATATATAAAGTATTTAATTTTATATTTGTTTGTAGTATTTTGGTTGCTAGGAATTTTTTTTTATAGTAATAGAAATATGATTGAGAAAAAAATAAATAAATGTAATTTGGAAATTTAGAACTTAAGTTCCGGGATTTTGAAACCACTTTCGAATAAATTTTGGAATACGATAATATTGTTTATAAGTATTTTTTGATATAAATATTTTAATATAATTCGGAAGAATTTTTTTAAAGAAGATTTTGGAGAAAATAAGTTTTGTACTTTCCTCTCTGTCGCTGGAAAATAAATTTCGGTGATGGCGGCCGCATCATCGACTTTCATTTTCGAGTTTCGAAGGGGGAAGACCACTGTAGTAGTTCTACTGCAGATTCATTTTTGAAAAATATATATAAATTTTGAATTGTTTTAAATATAATTAGTGATATATAAGTTGTAAGAATATATTTATTTATTGTTTTAAAATAAATTGAAATTTAACCCGGTATTAAATTCTTAAATTTCCGTCAATTAATTGTTTCAATTATTGTAGTGAAATAAAAGGTAAGTAATTAATAATTGAAACTTCTAATTTAGGTAAGAGATTTAATGCCAAGTTATAAAGGAAATAAAAGGAAGTTGAAATGGTAACTTATAAGGAAAAGGTAAAAATTTATTGAACAATGAATTAATTAAAGGAAATGGAACAAACTTGTATAATTTTCAAATTACATCCTTAAATAACATATATATAACTTACCAAATATTAAAAGTTGAAATGTTCATTAAGAGATTGTAATAGAATATTATACAAGTAGAAATTTGAAATAATGAAAGTATTCAATGAAATTGATGTTAAATAAGAATTTAATGTTATAAACTCAAGTTATAATTGAAATTTTACCAATTAAATATAATTAAAGGTAAGAATGACAAATAGATGATTATAAACTTAAGTAATTAAAGTGTAAATAAATGAGGTCACGCAATAATAAATGAATGAATAATAGTAAGTAGTAAGTGAAAATAAATGAATGTAGTATAATAAAGAGAAATTATAAACTAAAGAAAAAGGATTGAAGTTATTTCTGAATAAAATTGAAAAAAAAATGAAAATAAAATTTAAAGAAATAAATGAAAATATAAAAAGATAAACCGTTATATAAATGAAAAGAATCACTGAAATGAATGAAAGAAAGGAAATTAATCAACTAATGTATGAAATAAAATTAATAATAAGTAAATTTGATTTGAATTGTGTTGTTTGATTAAATGGTTGTTTTGTATTGTGTATGCTGTTTGTTGAAATTGATGGTTGTTGTATCGATTTGTTATTAGTGATTTGAAACCACCTAAATACTTCATTTTTATAAATTGTTAACCTTTGGATTGTATAAGTGAAATGCAGGTTATGGAAGCAATTGCTACTGCTTTTGGTTCCATAAATTAGGCGTAAATTGCCCAACAAATAGGTACGTTTTCGGATTACGGTTTATAGCGCTATTTTATATTTTCTCGGGTTGGGATATAATATTTGGATAGTATATGTAATATAATTGTTATATTTTGATATTATATTTTCTTCCAAACCTCTCCGTACAAGGGAGACTTTGCCGAAATTTTTCGTAAATTTTTGGACTTATAAATTATTTTGAAAATGTTTTCAAACTTTATTTATTTAAGTATAAAAAGATATAATGATTATATAATGGGTATATTTTAGTTAAAATAATAAATTGTGTAATTCATTGTTTATTAAGTTAATATTTTGAATAAGATGTATTGTTTATTTAAATTCTTCTTTCCCTTCTTTTTCCTTTTCGGGGGCGAAAAGTTTTGAGTGGGGGAGAGTGTAACGACCCGTATAAATTCGATGAATTAAATTAATAAGATTTTAATTTAAATTTAGAAAGAAATGAAAATCTTATTTATTTATTGGAAAACGAATATTGAAATTAGATGTATCAGGGGTAATTAAAATTTACAAATTAAATTATATATTGCAATTAATTGTAATAGTGGAAATTGTCGCATTCGGATATAAAGTTAAAACAAGTAAATTAAGGCAAGTATTGAATTTATCAATAGAATAAAATATTGATTTATGGAGATTGAATGTAAATAGAGGTAATAAAGTAATGCAGGACAATAAATAATTTATTTAGCACAATCTCTTTTTTTTGTAAACTATTGTAAGGTGTTAGTTAATTGAAATATGGAATTAGGAAATAGATGGAAAATTTATGTTAGATAATGAATTGCATTAATTAAAGTTAGTAATAAATGGGTTAAATGGAATACCAATTTATTCATAAAGTGAATATAAGTGAATGTAACAAAATGAATAGGAAATGCTAATTATTCATAAAGTGGTGGTTGATGTAAAAAGGAATGAAACCTAGATGGAATAATTAATTGGATTTAGAATCTTAATTTGTATATGTGCATATATTTATAATGGAATATAAAAGGGTAAAATAATCATATACAAGTATATAAAAGGTATAATAGGGGGTTGCTAGTAAATTCACCCATTTACCAATAAAGATAATTAGATGTGCATTAATTGTAATTAATAAAATAACGAAAGGAGTAAATGTATTCATTTAGAGTATTAATTACAGTTGGATAGAGATTTTAAGTAACAGTATTAATGCAATGTAAGTAATGCTAATTTAAGTCAATAATAAAGGAATTGGGATGTATTCAAAATTTGTAACATATGGCTTGTAAACATATATTATAAATTATCTGCTTATTTGTTAATGGAATTAGAAGTTGAAATAAGTGATAATACAATAAATGAATGTTACACTAATGGAAAATGAAATAACGTTCGTTTAAATGTTGAGTAATTATAGGATCGTATTTATTATAAGCGTTACTTTAATAATTATGATTAATTGTGAAATTAATACGGGAAGATGTAAAGTAATAACTAGGGAAGTAATACGTTATAAATTAAATATAACCTAAACTTATGTGTAAGGTTGAAATTGACTAATCCGTTTAATTGGAAACTTATTAAAATAAATTGGATTCAAAGTGTAATAAAGGAATTATTTTAAGAGATTGAAGTAAATAATATGATTGGTGAAATAATTTATATTTTAAAATTTGAGATGAGAATTTGTTTAAGGAATTTTAAATTTATGAGTAAATCAAGGTGATAAAATTTATGAATTTTAGAATTTGAATTTTTATCGTGAGTTAATTCATTTAATTTATAATAGTTGGGTTTATTGCAAATGAATAAAAATCAAATATATAATTATTACGTTAATTTAAAAATTAAGTTGAAAACTGAAAATATTTATGTAATAATTTTAAATCCAATGGTAAACCTTATATTTGAAATTAATGAATGGAATAAATATAGGTTAATTCAATTAAAAGGAAATTTTGGAAATTTATCTAAAATTTTGAATTTTATTCAATCGAAAATTTATATTGATTTAATCTTTAATAAATTGACATTTAAAACTGTTAAATCATTTTTAAATGTTTGAGAATTCTGAAGTGATAAAAAAATTTCCAATTCTAAAACTGAAATATAAAAATTGGATTTATTTACTAATTTTTAATTTATTTAATTAATATAAAAATAGGCATTTTGGCCATTGACTCGGATTTCGACGAAACCAGTTTCATCGGATCTGTAACGGTGAATTATAATAGTGTTTCAAGTTTCATGGCGATCAGACTTGTCGTTTGATCGTACGGATTCGAAACGCCTTGAAATTTATGCAATTGAAATCAATTTGAAAACATTGATTTCAGCATAACTTCTTCATACGATGGAATTTGGACGTGAAACTTTTTCCATCGCGTTCAGAATATTTTAAAACACCTATTTCGATCTGTGGGTTTATCCAATTTCGTTCCGGGGTCAGAACGGGCTTTTTGGGCCACGTTAGCGTTAGCACGTTTGTTTATCGGATCCATCCACTCTATTTCTAACATATCTATATAAACCCAATTATAAACCCTAGCCTCCATCTATTCTCATTTGTTTGTGCGTTCATTTCTTCAACTCTTTCTCTTCCCAATGGCTGCAAACCCTAGATCTAAACTCAAATTTCAAAAATCAAATCAAAAGTCAAAATTCAAAGTCCTTAGAAAAATCTCAAAAAATATATGTTGAAGCTCTCGACGAGCGTAATTCAATGGTGTAATTCGTTTTTAAATTTAACGCATCGTTTGACCAGAAATCGCGGTCAAAATTGATTTGGGCATTTTTGACTGGTGTGTCTGATCGGAAAATCCAAGATGGGTTTTGTAGAGGGGCTAGCACGTTGTTCAACAACGAAGTTTGGCGGCGAACTGACGGACGGATTGGCGGCAAAACGCGGTCAATGGTCGGTCAACAGGGAGGGAGAGGTGCTGCGTTTTGGGTTGGGCGAGATCTGTACGTGCGTGCGCAAAGGATAAGGGTGGTGACGTGGCAGCTAGTGAGGGTAAATTGTGTTCACTTTTTATTTTATTTTTAATTGAAATTCAATCACAATAATTGCTATATCTCTCGCATACGAACTCCGTCTCACGCGCGGTTTTTTTATTAGGATCGTATCAAAATTCCAGATCCGTTGACGCTGGTTTGGACAAATTCTGAGACCGTCAAATTTTTGGGTTTAAATCGGATTTAAATTCGATTTAAATTCAAAAGGTGAGTGTTTTAACCCATTCACAACTTCTAAAATTTCCTATGCCTGTTAAATTGACTTAAGATATGAGTAGAAATTTATTTATGACTGTTTGGCATGTTTTGTTCATCATCTCTGTTAAATCGCATTTATTTAATTTAATGTTAATTAATTTTATTATTGCATATAAATTGACAGTTAAAATTTATTTATTTGCATATAAACTGATAGTTAAACAGTTAATAAATTTATTTTTGAATATAAACTATTAGTTAAGAACTGTTATTTATTACCTGTTATATTTTATATGCCATATCGATGATTGGTTAAATTGATGATGATTGCAATAAATTGGTTGATAATTGATATTGGGTGAATGGATGATGTGTTCTACATTTTATAAACTGCAAGTTATTATGCATTTTCATTTCATTCGGGATTGCGGTTTGAAATGATATATAACCGTAATTTTTAGTCTTAAATTGTGGATTGAAATGATAAATATCCGTATCACTTGACCATAGGATAGAAAATTATATACAGGCACCGCGGTATATATATAAAATTATTTTTGAAATGATTTTTTCTATGGTTTGGATAGGATACGGTTAATAAATATAAATTTTGATGTTTTATAAAATCTTGTTTTATATATACATCTATAATTAAAGTATTGAATTTAAGCTATGTATGGATTTGTTAAATAAAATAAATAAGTTGAATAAATGGAGTTTGATTATTTTATATGGTTAAGTACATGTTAAGATATTGAAAATATATAGAATTTTAAATGATTTAAATCAATTAAGATTGGAAGTTAAATTGGAAAATTTATTTGGAATTGAGCTTAATTAAGAATTTAACTTCATAAGTTGATGTAAAATTTATTAACTTGAAATATTAAAAAGGGTACGATATTTATAACTGAATTTTATTCAAGCTGAATTAAATAAATATTTCTAGTATAAATAAATTGAAGGAAAATTCTTTTTTTTAGTAATTTGAGTTTTACTTAAATGATTACGGGTTTATTATACAATTATTGCAAACTAAATAATAGGACTTTAAATCGCTGAATAGAAATTTCCAACATTAGTTCCAATTGTTCAATATTCAAGGTTTGAATAATATTGAAACTGAAATGGTTATTGAAACTGAAAGCGATTTTTAAATCTATGGATTTTGACTTAATATTAAATAAAATAAATTGTAAGTTGCGGAAATTATTTTATTTTATAAAGAAACTTTAAATGCAAACTATTTTATTTTATATACCGTTTGAATATCCAAACCATCCAAGTTTTAGAAGTTATGGTTTTCAAACTATGAATTTTCGAAGTATTATGGTTGAAAGTTATAATCCAAATGTTTGGTTTCCAATTATAAATTTTAAAGCAATATGATTGTGGAAAAGAAATATATTTGAAAAAAAATGATATCATTGATTTGGGTTTTATAAAACTAATATCAAAATGAATTGTTTTGGAAATGGATATGATATCGTATTTATGGGTTTTGAAATGGATAATTATATTCTGGTTTTAAAGCATAAACTATTTTTAAAAGACCGCGGTGTTATAATAACGTTTGGTTGTTGAAGAGACCGGGATCGGAAGTTGTCATACTCTCTGCCAACTCCGAAAACCACTTTAACAACCGTGTACGCGGTGGAGATTTCCAGAATGAAGTAGGTTGGTGGCGGCGTTTCCTGTAAGGTAAATACATGGACCCAACTCCCGTGAGTTGGCATAAGGTGGCTAAAACAGGAGCGATTGACGGGTTAATAAGGTAGCACCTTTGATCGGACACATCCCTTCGATATTATACTTTGACCTTTAGATTGATTCGGTGGCCACTTTTGATTTTATTTGAGGGTGTGGCTCGAGGTGGGCGGTAGCTGCGCGCTACGTGTTACCACCGACCTGGAAGCATAATTGGTATATCTACCCTGGCATTGCCTAGTTATGCGGTGTCACCTATCCTATCGCGCCTTGTACGAGTTTGGATTTCTTCCGTAGCCCGTGTGGTATCCTCTGGTGGCTTCCCGATCAGAAGGGACTATGATATTGGATGGACTACTGGGACTATTACGTGTTAAGGGCTATATGGGTAACCCCTTAATGCTAAGAAAAAAGTAAGTTTATTTTACAATTAGACACTATTATAATAGCACAATATACTACATAGTAAATAGTTTAACGGATCCTTAGGAGATGTAAATCCTGAGCATCTCTTGAGTTACTGCACTCATATTTATTTCTGTTAATTTAACTTACATAAGATCTTTCAGTTCCGACTCGAGTGTTTTGTCTTTTCAATTCGCTCGGGTCAGTCCGAGCGTTTCAGGATTTGAAGATTTTATTTTGGAGGACGAAGACGAAGATTTCTAGTATTACTATCTTTTATATTATCCCACTACACTATTTAATTTCGCTGCATTGATATTATTAGTATGTGAACTCTGATATTTAATTGTATAAAGAAGAATCAAATGTTTTGTAAACACTTTTATGAACTGTATATTTTATTATTATATTTTATCCTTCCGCTGTGAGATTCTGTTTTCTTTTTATTTCTTTCTTGTTTTTCTTATTTACCCCATAACAATCCGCCCTTCCGTATGGTTTGAATTGGCACGTGTGTCGATTTATAGCGTGCGAAAAGGCGGGACGTTACATAATGTTTCCTTTTATAGTATGAAAAGTGCATTGCTAGTTATCGCGGTTGCCTTTGGTCTTTCTTCTTCAATCTCCATCCTTAGATTTGACACTTGTCATTCATCTACAATGCCTATTCGTTGTATTTGGATTGGTGACGGGTTTTTTGTGGGAAACCATGACACTAGTGGGATCTTGGAAATTTGAAGCGAGATGTCTGAAAAATTGGACGGGAAGCCCAAATCTGTATGGGTTGGTCTCCTTTCTCCCAAAATGGCGTATGTCTTAAAAGCAATGGTAGATGACCGCCCCGATGCTTCGAATATGTTGGTAATGCATATGAATTACTGAAGTGGTGAATAATGCTTTGCGTTAAGGTTGTACTGCCAATACCTTTGTCATCTTTACTTGACTTGACAATATGTCGGGTCTAAATGGAATAGCATTTCCCATTCTAATTTGAGAGTTGACTTGGCATATGCATGGAATGTGTTTGAGGCTATTTGTGATTTGAGTTGGGTACAACTTAAGTTGCCCTCTTTGCAAATATGCTTGGACTGCAAATGAGAGAGAACTTAACATTTGTCATCTACCTGTAAGTATGATTTTGCATTGAAGCATATCCATAGCAGTCATGTATATAGCCCATTTGGAGTGCTTTTGATCCTTTACGACGCTGCCTAGGTTGCCCCCGATGTATGCTGGCGCAGACCTGTTCCTGTAGGTATTGACAAAATATGAGCCTTAGAGGTATAGTGAACTCATTATATCATGTATTGCTTTCTATGCCTCGGTGGAGTATTTCACCTTTTTCCTTTGATTTTTGATAAAGCCAATGTGACCTGCCCAAGTTTCCTGATACATGCAGTATTTGTCTCTTGCCATGGTTCCATTGGTTGCAGGGCTTGGGTTGGGTCAGGTGTTGTGACTTCCGGCTAGTTCCCTGTTCAGTACGAATTTAATTGATTCACTTCTTTTTCTCTAGTCTTCTTGACATGAGGTTAGCTTTTCTGACTTTAAGGACTGCACATTTCCATTCGCCGTAGTTCATTGTAAGAACAAGTACAACACTTGCCTCCAAGTCTACGATGATCGTAGGTTAGGGTAGACTTGGTGTCTTAAACACATGGTATATATGTCTAGTCAATTCTTTCTAGTCTACTTTTCGGTGCTATAAAAATGTCTTTTTGGCCGCACTTGCATTTAATGCACTTGCACACATGTCGTTCCTGTACTGGACTATCTTCAAACAACTGTTCAATTTGGCTTTTCATTTCTCTATGCGGATTTTTGTAAATCTTTGCACTCATTATTTAGCAGCAAAATCTATGTTTTTATAAAAATCTTTGATCGCTTCAATCGTGCGGCCGTTATTCAAATTGAGATACGTATATTCTTTCTTCATTTCTCCTACATCTCCCTTTATCCTTTTGTTTGAAAAGAACTGATATTAGGTTAATTACCAAATTTAGGAGTGTCTTCGGTAGATTGTCAGTAAGAGAAATTATTTCGATTCTTGTTCGATCCTTTTTAGAAGTAACCTTTAGAATTTTGATATAGATTCCCATTTTCCTTCCTTTACGCTTCTTCCTTCTGAGATCACTCGACTGGAAGAGGCTATTGGCGTCCTTTGACAATTTGGATTTTCTAGCTATGCGGTTTGGGTTCCCGAATCTTATGAACACATTAATACACCACTAGAGGGATATTTATCCATTACCCACAAACATTTCCAATGTGGTTTGTATCTTTCTATTCATCCGACTATTCATCAATGGCTTTCTCACTAGATATTGCTCCGGTTCAACTTTCCCCTCATACGCATATTCTTACCCTGGCCACATTGCTCGGGGGATGCTGCATCAAAGTTGGAAGGAATAGAGCAGACCTTTTAAGAGGGTGAAAAATTATACGACATTGTTTACAAAGAGGAAATTGAACAAGATAAGAAGAAGGTGAAGGAAATGTCTGCAGAAATCACTAGAATGCTCAGTGAGAAAGAAGTCATTGAATATAGGAAGGCGATTTCTCGCCATACTCAGATATTGTCCCTGCTTTTCCTTGGTAAAATATTAGGTTGAAGGGATTAACCATGCTGTATATGAAAGTGATTTCAAGGATATCAAACCAAAAGTGTTGGTATTATTATATTATGTTTGCTTCTTCTAATATATGTATTCACATTATAATGAATCCATAATTGTATTTTGGGGAAAAAAGAGCAGAATAACCAGCTAAATTGACCCATTAGCAAATACAAATTGAATTAACTCCCGAATGAGTAGAATTACATTCAGGAGGTCGAATAGACCAGAATGTAGGATAGACAGGTTCATAACCCATAAAAACTATGTTTAGGAAAAGTTATTGGCAGATGTCAATGGATTCATAGTAAACCTATGAAAACTTTGATTAGATTGATTTATTGGCTTAAGCCAATAGATTTGTAGTTAACCCATGAAAACTATATCTGGATTGAGTTATTGACAGATATTAATAGTTTCCTAGTCAACCTATAAAAACTAAGATAAGAGGAAAGTTATTGGAGATACCAATAGGTTCAGGGTGAACCCATGAAATAATGAAGTTATTGGTAGGGGACAATAGGTTCTTAGTGATACCATAAAAACTATGAAATAGGACAGGGAGTGCATAAATTTAAACGGGTTAATAGCTAGCCTATGAAAACTATGAATCTGGATAGGGAGTCCGTAAACTAATAAACATTACATAGGTTATTAGTCAGCTCATGAAAACTAATAGGTTAATATTGACCTTAGAAACTATAAATATGACAGCTAGTCAAAGTGAATGGAGATGGGTATTCCAGAACCGATTTACTTGTTTGCATATAATTATAACATTTTAATTTGCTATGTTTTAACCATTGTGGATTTAGGAGCATGGTATATGGTTTTATAAAGTTTTGAATAAGATACCGTGAGGGAAAACCTCATTCCGCTAAGCAGTGTGATCACACTAGATATTTAAATGGTTTGAGCGGCAGACTAATTTTCATACCAGGCTTTATGTCCGACTCGAAGTTTATGTTTTCTCCTTAAAATCTCGGCTACTCAACTGATTTTGAGTAGTTTGAGAATTGAGGTTTTCAGGTACCTATTTAGACGAATAAGCTTCCGAAGATGTGCAGGAGGCATGAAGGCTTTCTAGAGTTTTTTCTATTTTGGTCCGCTATGTTTGGCTATAAAGGCAAAGATATTTACTTGCCTAGTTATATACTTTGATCATCTAATATGGCATCTTCATATGTCGCTCTTGGCGTATGTTGTAATAATTATATTTCTCTGAATGTGTTTGACGTATTTGAGATTATGTAATGAATTTGAAATGTGATTTGGAATGGATTGAGATGTTTGTTTTGAATAGTTTAATTTTTTTTCCATATCCATATGTTTCTGTTATATCAATGTATCTAGCATTATTGTATTTTATCACTAGAAGTTAATACTACAGATGATTGCAACATATGCAGTGCTTAGCTTTTGGCCGCAAGATAGAGGATGTTATAAATAAGTACACTTGATTTTTATAAATGTTATTTCATTAAAAAAGAGTGTAGAATTTCACAAATAAGTACACTCTTTTTTTAAAGTTACAATTTGAATCCCACTCGGATTTACCATGATTCGAATCCCATTTCGATTCAAATTTCAAACTTTATGATTTAAGATTTTAATCTCATATTAAAACCATTAGTATACAATAAGTTTCCCATAAAGTTTTAAGGAGTTGTATTCAAAAGTCTAAAATGCTCTTCAGGGTACAGTGAATTTGTCAACCATAAAATGAAGTTAATACAAGATATTTTTAGTATGACATAAAATAGGTCTATGCAGCAAGTTAGATTCTCTTGCAATAGGAAACAAAAAGGATGCATATGATGATCAGGACTGTAGGATCGTAGGATCTAACTAACAAAATAATATAAATGTTGTATTATAGTATTAAATTACTCTATATGAGCTAAAGGTTGTTGAAGCAACAAATGTTAAAGTACATAAGTTATTCAATAGTAAAGTAACAATTTTACATAGTCCGTGATAATGGAAAAATAATAAACAACCAAATGGTTGATTTAGTGGTTGCAAAAATCGTGAGATCGTACGTTCCAAAACTCGATTTGGAATGAATCTTAGCCTTCCCAATCCAAGAGTGGATCGCAAACCATGTAAATCGTACGATCTTATTTCAGAACAAAATATTGAAGCCCCATACTGAATCACGATTTTAATTTAAACGTTGGATTGAAACGAAACCAAAAGAGATTCATCTCAGCATCGCAATATCAATTCAAAAATCAAAGGAAAAAAAGATAAGGAATAAGAAGCAGCAGCAGCATACCTTTCGATTTACTCCCTCTTCTGTTTCTGAGCTGAGTTTCTTTCTACTATGTTGAACCCTAATCTTACCAACGAAGACGATTATTAGGGTTTATTAGGAGTGGTGATAAATCCACCCTTTTTTCCACTTTGATTTACCCTTGGAAAAAATAGTACCCTATTATGCTACTATTAACGCCCCGAATCTAATGGAAAATACTAATTTCTAAATAATACCCAGAAAATAAATACCCTTACCCACTCCGACTCCCACCTTTTCTTTTTCCTTTTTTTAAACAAAAAAGGGTTGTTTAAGTTCATACACAACAAACCCTAATCTCTCTTCATTCTTATGGAATAACCAATTAAAATTTACGAAGAACACGGTCTTCAGACCACAAGCCATGACTTAGGAAACATAGGAAAGTAAACTTCGAAACCTTTTTTATACACAAATTACCGCATAATTAGTGAAATCTATTCAATACATACAGTAAGAATATTTGTTTGTCAATTACAATTCCTTAATTCAATCAATGAAAAAAATTCAAAATTACCTCGGATTTTTTTTCTCTGTTTGATCTCTATTATCCATGTTTGTTAATTATTAATCTTCTTTTCTTTTACTTTTACAAATTGATTTGTGTTTGAAAGATGATTGGCGCAAGATGATGTGAGTAATAGATTAGGGAAGAGAATGAGTATACAATTAGATTAGTGGATAATATTAAGAGCATTAATTAGTTTTTTTTTAATTTTTGGATCGGGAATTTTCTAATATATTTTATGGTGCTAATGGTAGCATTCTTAAAAAATTATATAATAGCCTTCAACATTCGAATCATAACACGAGGACTTGACGACACAAGAAATAATGAAAGAGATAATTGCACATATATATTGGTTTTAATTAGTTTTTATTTTATACGTTTTTTCTTCTCGTGATGCATTTACACACTGGCGCCAATCATAAGTGAGGAAAATAAATATTGTTCTTGTCGTAACTAAATTGAATAAGGTTGGGAGTTCATGAAAACCACACACTCAATTGTCATGCAAGAGGCCGACAAATTAGAAAAAAGATGAAGAATTGTGAAAAAATTGGAGAAAATGTCCACAAAGTGTAACGACCCGCCCTTCTGACCTCCCCTAACCTGTAATTAAACCAACTTGAAACGTTCAAAATGACGGATTGTTATTCAGTTTATAGAGTTTAAACAGAATCAACCACAGAAACATAGAATAATTATATTTCACATAATGAATTTTCTTACATATATCAGAGTTTGCACAATGCATTAATTTAAACAGCGGAATATTTCTTTAAGTACAAAAATAAATCCCCGAAAAGCTAAAGTGAAGCGTTATCCCTCTCTCTCTCTAACTTCGCTGCCCGAAAATCTTCAAGCTGAAAAATATGGGTCTGACCCGAGTATTACATTCAAAAGAAAATAATACACGGGTCAGTCTAATTCAAACTCAATTATTAGTGCATGGAGGCAATAATAATAACAATTAGATGACAGTTAAATATAAATTCACCTATCCGATCCTTTCAACAAAAAAAACGGATAACGGTAAACATAACACTTAACAGTGTTAAACAATAAATCAGTAGATTCAAATTATCAACGAAGATAGATGAAGGGATTATTATTGAAGATAATTTAGAAAAAGAACATCAAAATTGCCTAAATGGCAATTAATCAACAAAATCATCAATTTAAACCAAATCAATTCAAATAATTGAAAAGTTGCTTAAAAACATCAAAACTGATTGGCAGCAGTACACGCACGCGTGCACGGCCTCGCCACATTTAAAACGTTAACTCTGTGTGGCTGCAGTTCACGCTTGCGTGCACTGCGTCGCCACTACAGTGAATACTAACAGCCATCAAAACTGCAGAGGTCAAGTCATGGACTCAACACAACGGCAAAACAACTCAACTCCAATGCCCAAGTGCACAAGGCAGTGGTACAACTAAATGAAGACAGCAGAATATGATCAAGTCAAATTCTAGTCAAGCCAAGAACCATGAAACAGTGTGACAAACAGTCACATATATACATACATAATTGCACAAAGGTCACAGGTTGGCGACAATTAATTTGCACGCAACCTGAACCAACAGAGCACAAAGGCGATGGGTCTGAAACAAGCCTGTGTACCCAAGATATGGTCAGAACCAAACAACAAAAACTATAAATACAAGTGTAGCAATACATGAAGCAACTGGTGCACACATGTATACAATGCTACACAATGATGAATCGAACTACAGACAGAACAGAATGTACACCATGAACCTGCAGTAAGCAAAGTTGCCCTAACTCCAGGTTAAAAAAAAAAACAATATCATATAGCCAAAATCAGATATGTCCCAAGAGAAGCTCTTGGAGCAAGGCAACAATGTGCATAAATATGCAAACAAGACACACAGCTATGCCACAATGCAGACAAGCTACAATGGAAAATCAAGCTCAAAAAAAAAAAATCGACTACATAGTTCAAGCCAAGGCAAGGTTATAGTGCAACAGGATAACACCCAGTGAAACAACAATGTTTGCACCCATGCTATCCAGTGAACCAGATCAAAGTAGAAAATAAATTGGCACTTGTATATACACAGTGTCTTGCAGACTATACATGGATCAAAGAAACAAAATCGAGTGCAATCACAAGTGAACAAAGCAAGGTGAAATCAAAGTCGTAGTGAACAAAGCAAAATACAATGCCCAGTATCAATTAACAGTTTTGAACCAAGATAACTGCAACCATGAACCCAACACAATGAAGCTGACTCGAAGCAAACTCAGTGCACAACAATCAAATGAACACAGCAATATAAAGGTGAGGGCACCATAGATATGGCACCACATCACACAATAGTCAATATCCAGCACCAGGTTGAAAAAATGATATAAGTGAAGAAACAGTATGTGGCTAACAAAAATCAATGTCGTGCTTTACCAAAAATCGCACAAGTCAAAAGAAAATTGAAGCCGTGGTCAGCTACTGATAAAGGTATACACAATGACAACATGTGTACCTACATGAATGCACATATACACACGCGAGCACTCAAGTGCTGTCTCGAATCACAGTGGGAAATTTTCAAAAACTTATTCAAGGCCGAGATGTACATTTTTTAAAAATAAAATTATATAGTATCTTAAACGAATTCCAGATAACTAATTTGCCTCAAAGTAAAAATGACACAGGGGTGGCAGCATGGAGCTACAGGCCAACAGCAACATCAAACAAAGATGGCCAGAGACGAAGCTCACAGGGGCCAGAAAAATCAAGGCCATAATTCACAGTGAAGTCGAAAGAAATGAACAGGCTATAGTCGAAATCATGAATCACAAAGTTGAACAAAGTCAAAGTCAACAGAAAAATGAACAGAGATGAAGCCGAGATCAACATAAATTCACAGAAATCAAAATTCCAAAAATTCGAACAAATACACACACACACACACACGAATGCAAATAAAGGAGATCGAACTCACATAAAACCCACAATCATCATCATATTTTTTTTAAATTAAAATCAACAGAGAAATCATCAACATAATAACAAAATCGAACGACCTAAGGAGGATGAAGTAGATGTGAGGGTCACTCACCTTTCACCGAAGCGATCGCGAGCGAGGTGAAGGATCAATTTAGAAAGCGAAGACGAAAGCCCTAATTTTTGAAGCGAAGAGGGAGACGAGAGAGAGACGCCATTTTTTTTATTCTTTCGTTTGATTTTGAAGTGATGGAGGAAAGGGACGAGGTACTTAAAAATAGAACGAAACATACTTTACACGATTTCGTTCGTGATTCTCTGCGTAGCTTAAGGCGTGATTTTAGGATTTGGGCTGCTGGTGAAAAGATATCACATTATTTTATTATATTTTTTTTCATTTTTGAATTCAATTTGTTTTGTAGATATTTTCATTAGTAAGCTTCATAGATATATAAACATTTTGAATTTCAACTATCAAACACCAATTTATATTAATTTACATAAATAATAATTCTTAAATCCAAATTATTTTTCCCAAGTCGTTAGTTCAAATTTTAAGTACAAATTTCATATTCAATTTCAAACCCCAGAGTCAAAATTCAAATTTTTATTCAGCTTTCAACAGATTAAATTCTAAAATTTAATCGCCAATTTCATAGTTATATTGGAAATTCAAACTTAACCATCATTCAAATATTTAAAATTAATTAAATATTTTCAATTTAGATTGTTTAAAATTTAGGGTCGTTACAATCTTCCCCCCTTAAAAGAATTTCGTCCCGAAATTATAAGTTAGGAAAAACGATTGTTAAAATCTCACCGATATTTATACCCTACACAATTTTTACCAAGTTCGAATCTTATTAAAATAAATAAATATAGGATTCATTCCATTTATTTTATCTCCCTAGCTTTGTTCATTATTTCCTAAAATCAAGACGTAAAAGTCTTTTACCAAATTTTTCTACTTACAAAACTCAAATTTAAACCTGCAATTCTTCATGCTAAAGATTTGCATATCATATTTTTTTTTCCAAAAGCTGTGGACTTTCAAGATATTTTAAAGATCTTCTTCCTTAATTCAATTAGGTTGGAATTATGTAATTTTAATTTCAGACTATTGATTTGCTATCTAAAGTTTTGAAAATACTTGCTAACTCGAAGTTTAACAGGTCTATCGTCGTTCTCACAGACATTAGGCATACGTTGGTTAGGCGCAGGACGAAAAATCTCCAAGTACTAAATATACTTGCTTCAACTCCCAGTGAAAATACTTTTAAAAATCTTTTAAAAATGGATATGGAAAGCACGTTCCCCATGGATCACATTTTACCCGGCGGTTAGAATCGCTTGTAATCTGTAGATTTCACATCTCTTGAATTTCGCCATGGTTGTTGCCATAGATCGCAGTTCACACGGCGGTTACGCTACTATCCCAGTAGAATCGCTTGTGATCGTAGGCATCTCGCCCCTCAAATTACGCTTTGGCCTCTAGATCGCAGTTTACACGGCGGTTGCGCCACTATCCCAGTGGAAACGCTTGTAACTGTAGGCATCACGCCCCACGAATTACGCTAGCATACATCATCAATTCACATGATCCCATCACGATGATCCATCATGAGGGATTCTAGTCCAAATGGACATTCCAACTTATGGAAATTCTACGTAGCTACGAATTTCAAATGGACACTCACACCGAGTTCCAACACCTTCACAAATTTTAAATGGAAGGTACTTGTCCATATCCTCAGTTTAGAAAACATAATGTCATATACATATAGTACTTCATTTCACATTTCGTACATATCATACCTCTGTAAACTTACATAGGATTTTCATAATAATGACTTTCCAAACTGATGGTTTTCGAATTATTACATTCACATATATAAGTTCCGAAAACCACAATATCTCATACCCATAACAAATAGAGGATTTCTAAATTTTCCATCTCGTTGCCGATTTAAATTTTTCCTCTAAATCGATTTGAAAATTTAAGGTTATCTCAAACCCAATTCACATTCATAATTCAATTCATTATCGACTTCACATTCGATTTGGATTTCACGTTACATCGTCAATTCTCAACACATAATTGATGTCTACCGATATATAACCTTTAAGCTCGTACGTCTCAGAGAAGGGTGTATATAGCTAAAATAATAAATTCTCCGCCCACCAAACAGATATATATTTAATAGAGATCAATTGCTATGTCATCAATTCACCATGTTAGACATACAATCCAAATCGACTAATTCGAAATTCAAAACTCAACTTATATTGTTTTTGATGTCGAAGTTAAACTCAATTTAACTCAAGATTCAATCTTTTTGAAAAATTTCAAGTTGAACTAATTGTTCAAATTTCCCATAAATATCTTTACAAGATATATATATATAATTTTCCACACTTAACCATTTGAAACAAGTTTCAAATATTCATTTTTTTCAATTTATCTTTAAAATATAGAATTTCAAACTTTCCATTTCATATTGGAAAACATTTCCATACTTATTTAATAATAAGTAATTCACAAATTGAATTTGGCCGCTCCATTTTGAAATTTTAATGGCGTCTTCCTCGTCCTCTTTTTCGTTTGATTCTGCTTCTTTCCCTCCTCTCTCATCTTCGTCTTCTTCTTCCTCGTCTTCTTTATCTGCTCCTATTATTTCATCCAGTCATTCTTCTGTTTCTTGTCAGCCTGTTTCTTTATCATCTTCTTCCTTTAAGGACTCTTCTCCTGATTCGAATTGGTCATCTCTTTTCAAGTCTTTACCGAGGAATGCTGGCTCTTATAAGCCTATTGATTTTGATATCTGTAGGGATAAAGCGTCTACTGCTTTGCCTGATCTTATTCGAGAAGAGGGTTTGAGATACTGGGAAAATCATTTGGTTGGTTTTTTCTTGGATGGTACTCTATCGTTCTTGACAGTTGTTTCTTATCTGAAAAGATTTTGGAAGCTTAAAGGTGATGTGGATTTTAAATCTGATGGTTATAATTTCTATTTCAAATTTTCAAATCAAGAAGATAGGGATTATGTTCTTAAGTTGGATCCTATTTTCATTAGAGGTAGAATGTTTATTATTACTAAATGGGATCCTTCGGTTGGTATTTCACAAGCTCAAATCAAGAAAGTTCCTGTATGGATTCACTTTCACAGAATTCCTATTATTCTTTGGACTTTGATTGGGATTAATTGGTTGGCTTGTCATGTTGGTAGGCTTATATGTTTTGATAGTAGCACTGAAAAACTTCAGAGATTTAAGTATGCTAAAGCGCTAGTTGAGATTTCTCCTGAGTTTGATTTACCTGATTCAATTTCTATTCCTCAATTGGGTAGCAACTGTCCAGATGTTCAACTATCATATGATTGGAAACCAAAGATTTGTACTCATTGTAAAAATTTTGGTCATGACACTGCATATTGTGAATTTCTGAATAAGGTTGAAATTAAAGAAATAGGAAGGGGGCAAGATGAGTTGAAGTGTGTTGAAAAAACTCAGTCTGATACTGTTACTATTCAAAATGAGAAAGGTTGGAAGAATGTTAATAGGAGGAATAAAGGTATATGGAAAAAAAAGAACAAGTAGATGTTGACAGTGCTAAAACAGCTGATGGAGGTGTTGTGAAGGAGAATGGAATTTCTATTAATTCTTGTCCTAATACTTCTAATTCTTTTTCAATTTTTTCAAATTCTTCACTTGATAAAACTCTGTATTCTGCTTCTTTTGATTCTAATTCTATAGCATCATATTCATCTTGTGTAAATCATTCAACTGTTGCTTCTAATTCTAACCTTGTTACTGGTTCTTCTTCTGTTATTATTTCTAACAATTCTTCTGTTGATAGCTCCTCTACTATTACATCCTCTTGCTGTTCTAAATTTAGTAATCAGTCTCCTTCCATTTTATCTTCCAGCTCTCCATATTTGCACTTGTCTCCACCCAGTCATATTATCCTGCCTCCTCCTTCCTCTTCTTGTCATGATGCTGGTGCTAAGACTGTTTGTGACCTGAATAAAGGCAAGGATTTTAAACCCCATGAGGTTCTTCCATGTTCTTCTTCTAAGAAAAATTCACACACAAGACATACTAGGAAAAATCCTTCTCCTTTGCTACCTCCTCTGTCTTTTAAATGAATAATATTGCATTCTGGAATATTAGGGGTGCTAATTCACCCTCTAACCAAATTGAGATTAGGAATCTTTTAAGAGAAAGGGATATTCAATTAAAATGTATTTCAGAAACTAAGCTTGATATTCAATCTTCTATGAAAGCTGTAAGCATGATAGCTTCATCCTGGTCTTCTGATCATAATTTTCTTGAATCTAACTATGGTAGACTGTTGACTTTATGGAATCCAAGTATTTTTAATCTTTCAAGAATCGGTGCTTCAGATCAATTTATTCACTATCAATGTACTCATTTACCTTCTGGTTTGAATTTTCTCCTTACCTCGGTATATGCACATAATTCTTTGTCTTTAAGACAGAACTTTTTGGATCACCTTCCATCACTGAATCCACTATCTTGTCCTTGGCTTGTTGGTGGTGATTTTAACTGCATGTTTGCTTGTGATCAGAAATTTGGTGGATGTTCTTTATCACTCAGGATATATCTCCTTTTAATAGTGCTATTTGTCAAGAAAATTTATTTCCTCTTAAATTCTTTGGTTCTGATTTTACATGGTCTAATTGTAGTAGGAATGGTAATGTAACTCTTTGTAAACTTGATCATATTCTTATAAATCTGCCTTTTCTGCAATATTGGCCAAATTCTTTTTATCATATTCTTCAACCTTCTCTTTCTGATCATTGTCCTTTAATCTTTCAAAATGGAGTTGAGAATTTTGGTGGAGGGAAACACATTTTTTAATTTTTTAATTTTTGGACTAAACATGTTGATTTTTTTGTTATTCTCAGACAAGTCTGGTGTATGCAATTTGGCAAAGACCCTCTTGAAAATATTATTCTCAAGATGAAGGTGCTCAAGTTTCATCTTAAGGTGTGGTCAGAAGAACATTTTGGTAATGATTCTAAACTATCTACTCAAATTAGAAATGACCTTATTAAGATTCAGGAAGCACTGTGTGTCAGACCTTGTGATACTTTATTAAAACAAGTTGAATTGCATTTAAGGCATGAACTTGAGCAAGTAATTGATAGAGAAGTGTCATCTATTAAACAGAAACTTCATTTGAAAATGGAAAAGGAGGCAGACAGGAATACTAAGTACTATCATAACTTTCTTAAAGTTAAAAGAAGTCGCGAATGCATTTTTCAAATTAAGGATATGAATGGGTTGCTGGTGAACACTTTTGATGGTATTAATCAGGCTTTTGTCCAATATTTCTCTTCTGTCTTAGCACCATCCACTTCTTTCATTCCTGATTTAAATTTCCTCTTTAATATTACTCTTCCCACATTATCACACCCCCAATCAAATTCTCTGATTAGTATAATAACTGAAGATGAAATTAGGAATGCAGTGTTCAGTTTGGATAGTAATAGTTGTGGAGGACCAGATGGCTATAATGCTTATTTCATTCAACATAGTTGGAATATTATTGGACCAGATATTGTTAAGGCAATCAAATTCTTTTTTCTTCATAACAAGCTTCCTGCTGGTTTATCTGCTACTGCAATAGCTTTGATTCCTAAAATTGTAAATCCAACATCTGTCACTGATTTTAGGCCTATTTCATGTTGTAATATCATCTATAAGATCATCTCAAAGATTTTAGCTAACAGACTTCAACTTGTACTGCCATCTATTATCTCCATTAATCAAGCTGCTTACATCACTGGTAGATCTATTAGTGATAACATTTTATTGACTCAAGAATTGTTGTTTGGTTATGAAAGGAAAACTATTTCTCCAAGGTATATGTTAAAATTGGATATTAGGAAGGCTTTTGATTCTGTGCATTGGAATTCTATTTTAGCAGTTATGTCCAAAATGAATTTTCCAAAACCATTCTTAGCTTGGATTTATACTTGTATTTCTTCTCCTATGTATTCTATTTTGAGAGATGGTGGTCTATATGGTTATTTTAAGGGTAAACATGGTGTTAGGCAAGGTGACCCTATTTCTGCCTATTTGTTTATAATTGTCATGGAGCTTCTTAATTCTATGTTCAAGGAACTTGTTTTTAAAGGAGTTTTTCAGTTGCATCCAAAATGTAAGCAACCACTTATTACTCATCTCCTTTTTGCTGATGACTTGGTTGTTTTTACAAAGC
Source organism: Allium cepa (assembly GCA_030765085.1). NCBI lineage: Eukaryota > Viridiplantae > Streptophyta > Magnoliopsida > Asparagales > Amaryllidaceae > Allium > Allium cepa. Next base: position 139,540,927 of record CM060940.1, on the reverse strand, counting down.
CCACTCATGATAATATTCAATGCATTCTCTCAACTCTGAAGCTTTTTCACTCTATCACTGGACTTCAAATTAATTTGGCTAAATCTAATATTTTAGTTGCTGGATTAAGTCCATTGGATAAGAATGCTATTATTAATTTTTCTGGTCTTAAAGAACTGCCTAGAAATTCTTTCTATTTGGGTCTGCCTTTGATTACATCTAGAATTACTAAGCAAGATTGCATGCCACTGTTTAAAAAGATCATTGAAAAACTTCACTTATGGCCTGTTGGAAAACTTTCACAAGCTGGTAGGCTAACCATAGTTCAGTCAATAGCTGTAGCCATGACTACATATTGGACAAGGCATTATATTCTTCCAGCTAAGCTTATTAATATGATTACTAGTGCTCTTAATAAATTCTTATGGCATGGTGATCCATTTACTAGGAAGTTAATTCCAATTTCTTTCTATAAACTTTTTGAAGCAAAGAAACATGGTGGTCTTGGAATAACAAATATCTTTCAATGGAACAGAGCTGCTATATCTGTCTATTTCAATAAAAATTTTACATCTGACAACAATCTCTGGTCACAATGGGTTAATCATAATCTTATTGGTAGGAAATTTTTTTGGACTATGCCAATTCCTCAAAGTTGTAGTTGGAGTTGGAGGTGTATTTTGAAGCTTAGAGAAACATTTATTCCTTTAATTCAATGTAATCATGATCTGATTAAGGACTTGTCTTTTTGGCACTCTCCCTGGTCTAAACAAGGCTTAATCCTTAGTTCAATTGTTGATTACAATTTGAGAAATATTTCTGGTATAGCTGAACAGGCTAAGGTTGTTGATTTTATTCATGATGGCAATTTAGTTTTGCCTTACACAAGCTCTTTTCAATTAAGACAATTATGGAACATCATTTCAAAATATCCTACATTAAGATCTGATAATGTGCTAGTATGGTCTGGGAAGACTTTTTCAATTAAGCTTGTTTACAAATCTCTCTGTGATAATGGTTCTCTTTTTCCATGGTATACAAGAATTTGGAAAATAGGTGGTAGTGCTAAAGAAAATTTGCTGTTATGGAAAGTGATGGCTAATGCATTAAATACCAAGGATAAACTTTGTAGAATTGGTATTATCTCAGAGAATATGTGTGTTTTTTGTAAGACTGGTATAGAATGTAACACACATTTATTCTTTGAGTGTCCTTTTGTTTTTCAAATCTGGTATAGATTATTATCATCTTGTGGATTTTACAAACCTTCAACTTTAAGTTCTATTGAATGGTTCAATATCTTCAAGGCAACTAGATGGAAATCAAGTCAGACAAAGCTTCTGCTAAAGATGCTTAAAAGATTGGTTTATGAAGTATGGCAAGAGAGAAATAATAGAATTTTTGGCAACAGTATAAGGAATTCCTCACAATTGTTTGCTCAGATTCACAGGAATATTCTTTGGTTTTTAAGAACTGATACTTGTTAAGATTATTATTATCTTCTTTACAGTTCTCAGTTGTTCACTTTGCTGTTTACTGATTCTTTTTAAGTTTGGCAAGAGAGGTTTCTGGAAGCATTTACAGAGTGAAGCTTTCACTGTTATGCTGTTTTTCATATGGAAGTTTGCCTGTTATGTCTGTTTGGTGAAGCATTTACAGAGTGAAGCATTTTCAGAGTGAAGCATTTACAGAGTGAAGCCTTATATGCTGATGGTTATGTCTGTTTGGTGGCTTAGGTTTTTCTTGCATTGCTTTTCTTTCCTGAAGCCATCTTGATTTCTTGGTTTCAATGCTGCTGCCTTGTTATTCCAATATAGTTGTTATGTAACTGTTGCTTGATGTTTTAAGTCTTTTTTCTGTTTGTAATCTGGTCATGGTTGTAAGTCAATTTCTCTAATTATATTCTGGTCATGTATGTGTTCATGGTTGTAATCTGGTCATAGTGTGGTTGGGTGTAATCTGGTCTTGATTTGTAATCTGGTCATGGTTGTGTAATTGTTTGTGCTTGTAGGTCATTTTCTTGGTTGTAATATTTCATTAGTTAATAAAGTGAGCCTTTTGCTCTTGATTTTCAAAAAAAAAGTAATTCACAAATCCATTTATTTTCAACACTAGGAAAAATATTCAATATACTTAAATCATAATCAAGTATATATTCCATTCTTTAAGGAAAGCGTTCTTTTAAACACATTTATTTGAGTCAAAAAGAATGTTGCGTAAAACATTGTTACGACGACCCAAAATCACTAGTATAGGGATTCAAATTTAAGATAGATATATAAATCCCAATACTATATAAAACATTTCCTTTCGGAAACCATTTATTATAACAACAGTGTTATAGTCCATCATTTCCTTATTTCTCGAAAACGTCTATTTCAACAATGAATGTTAAAATCTATGTATTCGATTTATAATACATTTTAAAACATCGTTAAAACGATTAATTGCATTTTATAATATTCATTTTCCCAAGAATATCCATTTTATTTGATAATATATTCACTGTCCAAAATCGTGAATATACTTCCTTAACTAATTTCAACTTTCAATTTATCAAATTCCATTTATTTCGAATTTATAAATAATGTCTATAAATTCCATTTCTATTTATAAGCTTCGATTTATAAATCTTCTTTATTAATCCAATTTAATTTATATAACTCAATTATATACCAAAACTCCATATTATAAGTTAAATGCTTATAATCCATTTATTTACAAAATCGTTCTTTTAAAACTTTACAAATCTAATGAGACCTTATCGAAGAGAAACTATCGCAAACCTAAATCTAGAGAGGGGAATTTTCGGAAAAGATTTGAATTTTCAAAATACCTTTTATTTTCAAAAACAACAAATTTTTTTATACTTCTTTAGATTTGAAAAACGTTTTTCTTTAAGTGATTCTAGTAACTGTTCATATTAAACATCATAAACTGAGCTTTGTATAAACCAAAGCTCTGATACCACTTTTGTAACGACCCGCCCTTCTGACCGCCCCTAGTCGGTAATTAAACCAACTTGAAACGTTCAAAATGACGGATTGTTATTCAGTAGAGTTTAAACAGAATCAGCCACAGAAACATAGAATAATTATATTTCACATAATGAATTTTCTTACATATATCAGAATTTGTACAATGCATTAATTTATACAGCGGAATATTTCTTTAAGTACAAAAATAAATCGCCGAAAAGCTAAAGTGAAGCGTTATCCCCCTCTCTCTCTAACTTCGCTGCCCGAAAATCTTTAAGCTGTAAAATACTGGGTCTGACCCGAGTATTACATTCAAAAGAAAATAATACACGGGTCAGTCTAATTCAAACTCAGTTATTAGTGCATGGAGGCAATAATAATAACAATTAGACGTCAGTCAAATATAAATTCACCTATCCGATCCTTTCAACAAAGAAAACGGATAATGGTAAACATGACACTTAACAGTGTTAAACAATAAATCAGTAGATTCAAATTATCAACGAAGGTAGATGAAGGGATTATTATTGAAGATAATTTAGAAAAAAACATCAAAATTGCCTAAATGGCAATTAATCAACAAAATCATCAATTTAAACCAAATCAATTCAAATAATTGAAAAGTTGCTTAAAAACATCAAAACTGATTGGCTGCAGTACACGCACGCGTGCACGGCCTCGCCACATTTAAAACGTTAACTCTGTGTGGCTGCAGTTCACGCTTGCGTGCACTGCCTCGCCACTACAGTGAATACTAACAGCCATCAAAACTGCAGAGGTCATGTCATGGACTCAACACAACGGCAAAACAACTCAACTCCAATGACCAAGTGCATAAGGCAGTGGTACAACTAAATGAAGACAACAGAATATGATCAAGTCAAATTCTAGTCAAGCCAAGAACCATGAAACAGTGTGACAAACAGTCACATATATACTGACATAATTGCACAAAGGTCACAGGTTGGCGACAATTAATTTGCACGCAACCTGAACCAACAGAGCACAAAGGCGATAGGTCTGAAACAAGCTTGTGTACCCAAGATATGGTCAGAACCAAACAACAAAAACTACAAATACAAGTGTAGCAATACATGAAGCAACCGGTGCACACATGTACACAATGCTACACAATGATGAACAGAGCTACAGACAGAACAGAATGTACACCATGAACCTGCAGTAAGCAAAGTTGCCCTATCTCCAGGTTTCAAAAAAAAAAACAATATCATATAGCCAAAATCAGATATGTCCCAAGAGAAGCTCTTGGACCAAGGCAACAATGTGCATAAATATGCAAACAAGACACACAGCTATGCCACAATGCAGACAAGCTACAATGGAAAATCAAGCTCAAAAAAAAAAATTCGACTACATAGTTCAAGCCAAGGCAAGGTTATAGTGCAACAGGATAACACCCAGTGAAACAACAATGTTTGCACCCATGCTATCCAGTGAACCAGATCAAAGCAGAAAATAAATTGGCACTTGTATATACACAGTGTCTTGTAGACTATACATGGATCAAAAAAAACAAAATCGAGTGCAATCACAAGTGAACAAAGCAAGGTGAAATCAAAGTCGTAGTGTACAAAGCAAAACACAATGCCCAATAGCAATTATCAGTTTTGAACCAAGATAACCGCGACCATGAACCCAACACAATGAAACTGACTCGAAGCAAACTCAGTGCACAACAATCAAATGAACACAGCAATATAAAGGTGAGGGCACCATAGATATGGCACCACAGCACACAATAGTCAATATCCAGCACCAGGTTGAAAAAATGATATAAGTGAAGAAACAGTACGTTGCTAACAAAAATCAATGTCGTGCTTTACCAAAAATCGCACAAGTCAAAAGAAAATTGAAGCCGTGGTCAGCTACTGATAAAGGTATACACAATGACAACATGTGTACCTACATGAATGCATATATACACACGCGAGCACTCAAGTGCTGTCTCGAATCACAGTGGGAAATTTTCAAAAACATATTCAAGGCCGAGATGTACATTTTTAAAAAGTAAAATTATACAGTATCTTAAACGAATTCCAGATAACCAATTTGCCTCAAAGTAAAAATGACACAGGGGTGGCAGCATGGAGCTACAGGCCAACAACAACATCAAACAAAGATGGCCAGAGACGAAGCTCACAGGGGCCAGAAAAATCAAGGCCATAATTCACAGTGAAGTCGAAAGAAATGAATAGGCTATAGTCGAAATCATGAATCACAAAGTTGAACAAAGTCAAAGTCAACAGAAAAACGAACAGAGATGAAGCCGAGATCAACATAAATTCACAGAAATCAAAATTCCAGAAATTCGAACAAATATATATATATATATATATATATATATATATATATATATATACACACACACACACACACACACGAACGCAAATAAAGGTGATCGAACTCATATAAAACCCACAATCATCATCATATTTTTTTTAAATTAAAATCAACAGAGAAATCATCAACATAATAACAAAATCGAACGACCTAAGGAGGATGAAGTAGATGTGATGGCCATTCACCTTTCACCGAAGCGATCGCGAGCGAGGTGAAGGATCAATTTAGCAAGCGAAGACGAAAGCCCTAATTTTTGAAGCGAAGAGGGAGACGAGAGAGAGACGCCATTTTTTATATTCTTTCATTTGATTTTGAAGTGATGGAGGAAAGGGACGAGGTACTTAAAAATAGAACGAAACATACTTTACACGATTTCGTTCGTGATTCTCTGCGTAGCTTAAGGCGTGATTTTAGGATTTGGGCTGCTGGTGAAAAGATATCACATTATTTTATTATTATTATTTTTTCATTTTTGAATTCAATTTGTTTTGTAGATATTTTCATTAGTAAGCTTCATAGATATATAAACGTTTTGAAGTTCAACTATCAAACATCAATTTATATTAATTTACATAAATAATAATTCTTAAATCCAAATTATTTTTTCCAAGTCGTTTGTTCGAATTTTAAATACAAATTTCATATTCAATTTCAAACCCCAAAGTCAAAATTCAAATTTTTATTCAACTTTCAATGGATTAAATTCTAAAATTTAATCGCCAATTTCATAGTTATATTGGAAATTCAAACTAAACCATCATTCAAATATTTAAAATTAATTAAATATTTTCAATTTAAATTGTTTAAAATTTAAGGTCGTTACACAAAGTGTGTAACACCCCACCTCTATACCCACACTACCAAAGAGTATAACTGAGTAATACTGCCTGATACTACAAAGAATAAGGCAATATTGAGCTATCACACATGAATACTCCATTGGACTAACACCAATACATAAAAAAAAAAATCACATACTACTCATCAATATCAACTCGAATTCGACACAAAGTAATAAACATGTGCATTACTAGGATAGAATAATACATAATGTACAATATCAGAGAGCACATAGTCTTCAACACATCGATGAGGTATAATAGGTAATCTACACAAGTTCAAGTGAATCTACAAAAAAGGGTCAATGCCCACTATCTCTCAAAATATACAAGACATGTCCAATACATACATTCCAATATCAAACATACACGTGAGACTACATAAATACCTAATAGTACATAAATCTACTAACTAACCAACCTCCACTTATGCCCAACTATCACAAGCTAGTCATTTCATCCCTGAATCTAAAATGTCTCAGACTGACTCGAGTATTATATAAATAGCAATGAGTTAAAATGTTTCTAGAACGTAGATGTCAATATGCATAGATAATATCAACTAGCATGGCATAAATAAGTGTAACTCATAGTGTCATATGAATATATCAAGTATAACATTATCTCAAAACATGCACATATCACCATCCATGTCAAAGGAAAATCAAACATCACATCAAATGATCAATTTCAAAGTGGGTGAAACAACCACATATTCCTCCATCATCAATAAATGAGAGTAATAATGTATTAGGTGGCATTAACACAACTATGCCATAGATTACCTCTCAAGTAACCATAAAGTAAACATATCCAGGTCTATCATGCCCATAAAGATGAAATAAACAAACAAACATTCATACAACCAAACATAAAACAACAATACATATCAATGAAGAATAGGCTAACACCCAACGTGGCCTAGATTATCTTCCTTGATAATCTCACTATGGACACGTATGTGATGGACTATACACTAAACACACGATCTCAAGTATACTCATCAACTTTTCATCGTACAACATTAAACCCAAAGAGGTCTACACATGTCGTATGTCTATCTATCTCACCTCATAACCAGACAGGAGATCCTCACTTGCTCCAAGAGCCTACACACATGCTCATCTAGCACTGCTCATAAAGTCTTTAGTTACCTTGATGACAATAGTGACCCAATATCCATCGAGTGCTAGTATACGTTATGCAATGGTCAAGACCCTGCAAATGCCCTAAATGGTAACAGACTACTAGCCCATGTGACATGAGGCAATAGCACGGAACAATAGCATACAGCGATACAACACAAGGTATTTCATGGATCAGGGACGCGAACTGCAAGCAGATCGCTGGAATGGATACTAGCATAATCTGGTCTACCACTCACCAATATAATAAGAGTATAAAAAATTAATAGACATCCATACTGTTATGCCTATTTTTCTCATGTGAACATATGTGATGCAAGTCCAGAATTAAAGCATATGAAGCAAACAGACTGCACGGGTCTAATGAGAAGGCAAGATGAGCCACAACTTTGTTAAAAAGAAGTACACAAAATACACAAAGCCCAAAAGACTACATTCAAGTACAACCGAATAATTCACAGTTCATACACAACCAGAGGCACAATGATGGAATCGAGTCATATGCACTGCAAAGATAAAATCAAATCAAAACCAGACAACACCACCTCCATAGACGAAACTACACTAATATCGTAACAACATACAGTAAGGAGCAAACTAAGGAATCATGCCTGATAAAAAAACTGAATACTACATACAAACATAGAAAAACCCATAGGATACCCCTTCCAAGAGGACATAAAGGATAGCGTTGCCACCTCAACATAACTACACCACCATCTTAGTAAGGTCTACATCGCCACCTTCCTAGGGTCTGCGCCGACATCTCATACACGGGCCGCGTTGCTACTGTAAGATCGAGTAATATACCCTGGGGGGAGGGGTGAATAGGGTATTTAAAAATATTTTGCAAAAGATGCTAATAAATAGATAAAACAAAGTGCGAAAACGTAAATACGAAAAATAAATAACACAAGGTATACCCAGCTTTGGCCGAATACTTACTGCTGCCCCCATAGCTATTACTAGAGTTAAACATTTAGACGCTTACAAACAGTAAACTCGCTGACACTGCTAACAAATATTCTAAATATATGCCTAATAACTCTAACTGAACTCAAACCCTGAGACCATAATCCTTGAACTGCAAACTCTTAGTTCAATCCTAAATCAACTAGAGTACAAAATTAAAAATTACGAAACAATACAAGAACAAACTGCACATATATAAAAAGAACTCTCCTTTATCTTGTCTCTTATCATGTGACCTTACACTCTCTTTGATTTGGAGTTCGAGAAACACATCGCTGCTTGTAATATGAGTGGATCATGCTGCCAAGCTGTTGGTGAATATGAGATGCAACTTCTGCCTTGAGATAATGATGTCCTTGTTGAATTTTTATTGATGAAGAATTTCCTTTTTCTTGATCGAATATTAATTTAAATGAACAAGAAGAAAAAACAATGAGAATTTTGTTATGTTACAATGTAGAGAGATATGAAAAATTTTCAATGAAGCTTTTTTCCTTTCTTTTGTTATTGTTCTATCCGATGATTTTTTCCTTCGATGCCGTTGAGTTTATATACGCCTGTGAAGTAATGTATATGTATGGAAACATATATGGAGAAGATGATATTGAGAAAGATATGGATTTTTGCGAATTTGTTTCCCTGTATAGAAAATAGAATTTGTATATAATTGGAAACATATTTTTTTGTATCTTCCAACAAATATCATCTGATCGTGTATGTAATTATTTACTTCCATCTATATATACTGTCTCTAATTGTAGCTAATATATTCCTTGCTTCATATCTTTATTTTGAATGATTCTTCAAGGATTTTCTTTTTCAATGTTTCCAAAATATCGCTAAACAAATGATAAGATCTTAATTGATTGATTCTCCCGTTTATCTCTCTTTGCATTACTCTAGGTTCTTTTATTTATTTCTTTCTTTGAATTTTGTTTCATATTTGATTCATTCTATAATAACATTTTGCTCCAATTAAATCCATACTGGAATGGGAAAGAATCCAATAAAAACCATTTTGCTCCAAATTGCATGATTGTAGAAACATGTTTCCCATGTTCTGTTGCCGTTGAGTACTTGCAATTAATGAGAAAATATAGCTTTTCCAAAATGCATGATTCCAAATGAAATCTCCTTCCCTTATGAATGGCTTATTTTTTATTTTGAATGATTGAAATCATATGCATTGATTTTGAGAGATTTTTGTACTATCATAGAAGCTTTGCTTTAAATCAAGTAGAATTGCAAATGAATGGAAATAAATCTCTTGGCTAAAATCAAAAGCCCATAAATACACATCATTAGATGAAAAAAACATTAAATCCAACATATGTTTGTTAAAATCAAATCGAAATCAATTTACTTTACATTTTCTCCTTTTTGATAAGAACAAACATATGCTTCAATTGACAAATAAAATGTGTGATGCGTTGGTTAGAAACAGAATTGTGCATGTAATTTTTAACTATAACACACTCTAAAAAAAATAAAAACATATTTGTTATCATCAAACAGGACATATACTCCACAATCTGATGAAACAAACAACATGTTAAGATTTAACAAGTATAACATGTGTTGAATGTGTACTCGATATCATAAGATCAAAATCTTAGCACAATTGTTTCAATATGTATAACATGCTCCCTCTATTGATATGCTTCCCTTACATATGTGACATATGTGTTCGAGAATTAAATATTAAAACAATAATATTTCTTTCAATATTAACAGTTAATCAAAATATTATCAAATATTGACCGCTCTCTCCCCTTTTTGTTCTCATCAAAAGTATAAACATCAAATTAACATGATGAGAAAGCGATACTAAACAATGAAATTTGATGAAAATATGACAATAAATATCTAATGAAAAAACAAGCATGAATCATAGTAACTATATCGATTGATTCATATTCCATAAGCCCAAGAGAGTAACAAAACTAAATATAGTTATATGTAGTGGGGTTCAAATGACATAGCCCATTAAACAGTCAATATTTAATATGATGAAATCAAGTTAGAACAACCTATCCTTAACTCATCGTAGATGAGATCGAAAACTTCCATCCATGCATTGCCGCGAGGTATATTAGATGAGGATGGGCATTACTCGACGAAAGACAACCCACCTATTTCATAGGCATGTTGGGGCTTAGGGAGTCTATTACATCATATGTGCTATTTTTATAGGTTTTTAACAATCAAATTTGGTATGTCAATTTAGCCAACTCATACAAGAACAAGAATAATAGTGAAAGAAAAAATGTAAGGTGAATCGATAGAATATTAATGGTAGATCCAGAGATGATGTGAGATATGTAATAGTCAAATATAGAAACTATAACATACACTTGATTTTCAAAAATATCTTGATGTCATTATTTAATCAAGTACAAAATGCATTATCCTTAATCATCCACGCAATCAATATATATACTTTTGAAAGTTACATAAGAAATTTCAATCGATTGTGATATGATTTCAAAAGTAACTTCTCTATAAATATCTCATAAAATATTTTCAGTTTTATATTATATCATTGAACATGCAATATGAATTGGTTTTACAACTATTTATGTAAAGAAGAGCACATGTTCTATGGGTATACACATTAACATATCAAAAACAAAAGCAATGATTCATCTCAAAAGATATCATCGCAAGTAAAGAAAAAATGTTTTCTTCGCCAGTCATTTCAAGTTTTGAATATCAACAACCCATATTGAAATAAATCATCACATAGTTCAAAACCTTCATTTCACATAATTATTTACAAAACTTCATGTCAAAACTCATCCCATAAAAAGCAAGTTTTTCAAAAAATATTCGTACCGAAAAATTTAGACTAAAAATCTCATTTCAAAATATTCACATCACGAATAAATATGGAGAGCAAATAAAAAAACCTAAGAAACTAAAAATATATTTTTAATTTTTGTATCTTAAAAAATCAAAAAATTCTAATAACGAATAAAAAACATACTTTTGGATTTATTTTTCTTAATAAGCAAAAGCAAACTCTCCACATGTGCATGGGAAAATTATGTGAAATATCAGTTAATCCATGAGACGTACGAGCAAAAAAAGGTCAAACTGGGAAAGGTCAAACTAGGGAATCATAAAAGTTAGAAGTCATACCAAATGTTTAACAATAAAGAATAAATTCAGATTTCACCATACCACTTGTTATATGGGCTGTCAACGGTGGTGAATAATGATACCACTTGTACTCTTTAAGTGCTTGGTGGTGTATAACGATATCTCATCCAATTTCATGAGCTCTCATCGTCAACATCAATCATGAAAATCAAGAATCATCAAACAAGCGCACTACGTATTCCACAGTGTCAATCGAGTTTTCTTAAACATTCAAATTTCTTAATAAAATCATGTTTGTTTATCTTTAAAGTTGCACTTGCATTTACCATGCTTATTCAAAGTTAGTGGATCCCCACTTCATTTTTCTTGGCCAAGGAACATTGTAATTATTGCTCATTAAATAAGTAGAACAACTCGAAATCTGCCTCCATCGTAATTTCTCCTTAACCCGTCAACATATCTATACATTTGAAGAAAAAGAGGACCTAGAAAACTTCGTAGGTCTATTAACATTTGCAACATAAGAGCTTAGTAATCCAAAATTATCAAAGAAGCCTTTAGGAACCCAAATTTGTCTAATATTGTTGCACTTGTTCCCATACCAAATTTTGTCAAGACAGTGTCTAATTTTTCTTCAACATAGGAATTTTGGAAATATGCTTCTACCTCATGCATTATCTGTCATGTTTTCCTTATTCTATTGTGATTTACCAAAACCAAGTCCTTTTCTATTATTCACGTACAATTGGTTTCCTAAAAGCATATTTAATGACCTTTCACCTCTAGAAAATGTATTAACAATTGATTTAAGAGTTTGGACTCTGGATTTAAGTGACGTTTTCTCTTCTACAAGCATGGTACATCTGTCAATACCATTTTCCCTCTTTGCATCATCTTTCTTCAAAATCAATATCTCATCTTTGAGAGTTTCATGGTTTGTCTTACATTCATCCAACTCCTTTTTAAAAAATTGATAGTTTTCACACTCAATCTTTCAAGCTTCTTTAGTTTTTTCAATTTTGGTTTCTAACTTATCATTTACACAAAGTAGCTTAGCATTTTTAGATTCAATTTTTGGTTCTTAAGATTGAGATTATCTATTGTTCCAGAAAGTTCATGACACATTAAGAGCAATTCTTTAAAAGTATAGTTTGATACCTCGCTGGAGTCATCGTCACTATCATCATGAGTTGAATGTCCCATCAAACATAGATTTTCTTCTGCTTCCTCACTATCAATGCACTCTTCTCCTTCTTCGTTGTCCCAAGTTGTAGCGAAGGCCCTCGTTTTCTTTTTCTTTGCTTTCTCACCTTGAATCAACAGACAATTAGTTTTGATATGACCCGGCTTTATTCATTTGTAGCAAATGAAGAAACCATATAAACTTTCTGAGCTTTTGGACTGCTTGACTTAATATCTTTCCTCTTTTTTGTAAACTTGTAATTTCTTCTAGACAAACTTTTTAGACCGCTTATCAATTTGGCCAGCTCAACAATCAGATATTTATCATTATCGTTATCATGAGTGCTACCGAGTGCAATTGATTTCTTCTTGGAATCTAAATTGTCACGATCTTCCTTAGCTTTTAGTTTCATTTCATAAGTCATAAATTTCCAATTAGTTCCTCCATGCTTTGTTTGTTCAGAAATTTTAATTCTTGTATTGCAGTCACCTTTGCCTCAAAATTCTTTAAAAGAATTCGTAGAATTTTTCGAACCAACTCAACTTTAGTGTACACCTAGCCCAAAGCTCTGGAATTATATACCAATAATGAAAAACATCCATACATCTCTTTTATGCTTTCATCCTTTAACATCACAAAATTCTCATATTCATTGCTGAGTGGGGCGAGTCGTGATTCCTTGACTTTGAGATTTACCTTCATGTGTAACTTCCAAAGTGTGCCAAATTTCCTGCATAGTCAAACAATGAGAAATTCAATTAAATTCAGTCTTATCAAGAACATAAATAAGAGCATTCATAACTTTAGGTTTTAATGAATGCAATTTCTTATCAGCTATATATCATTTGTCTTTGGGCTTAAGTAATTCTACACCATTGGTTGTCATTGTGGGTGGAGTGTACCCTGTCTCTACCATATCCCAAACATCATAGTCAACAGAGATCAAACATATTTTCATTCTAGCTTTCCAGTAGGCATAATCAGTCTCATTAAACATAGGTGGACTAGCTATTGACCGACCCTTAGAAAAGCATTATTAGAAACAAACATGAATCTAGAGTAAACCTAACACCTAGGCTCTGATACCATTTGTAGGATCAAGTACTATACCCTAGAAGGGGGGTGAATAGGGTATTTAAAAATATTTCACGAAGATGCTAATAAATAGATAAAAGAAAGTGTAGAAACGTAAATGCGAAAAATAAATAACACAATATATATTCTGCTTCGGCCGACTGCCTATTGCTACCCACAAAGCTATTATTAGAGTTAAATATTCAAATGCTTAGAAACAATAAACTCGTAGACACTGTTAACAAATATTCTAACTCTATGCCTACTAACTCTGCCTGAACTCAAACATTGAGATTAGAATCCCTAAACTACAAACTCTGTAGCTCAATCCTAAATCCACTAGAGTTCAAAATTAAAAATTACAAAAAAAAGAACAAATTACACAAATATAAAAAGAATTCTCCTTTACATTGTCTCTTATCATGTGGCATTGCACTATCTTTGAATTGGAGTTCGAGAAACACATCGCTACCTGCAATCTGAGTTGATCATGATGCCAAGCTGTTGGTGAATTTGAGATGCAACTTCTACCTTGAGATGATGATGTCCTCATCGAATTTTTACCAATGAAGAAATCCCTTTTGCTTGATTGGAATTGATTTAAATGAATAAGAAAAAAACAATGAGAATTTTGATGTGTTACAGTGTAGAGAGACATATATGGAGGAGATGTTATTGAGAAAGATATGTATTTTTGGGACTTTGTTTCCCTGTATAGAAAATAGAATTTATATATAACGGGAAAAAAATTCTTTTGTATCTTCCAACAAATGTCATTCTTTTGTGTTGGAATTATTTACTTCAAATCTCTATATACTGTCTCTGATTGCGCACTAATGTATTCCCTACTTCACGTCTTTATTTTTGAATGATTTTCTTCTCCACTGTTTACAAAATATCGCTAAATAAATGGCAAGATATTAATTGGTTGATTCTCCCGTCTATCTTTCCTTGCATTGCTCTAGGTTCTTTTCTTTCTTTCTTTGTTTTAATTTTGTTCCATGTTACGCCCCACCTCTATGCTCACAATAACAAAGGTTATTATAAGGAATAACGTCTGTTATTGCGAAGAATAAGGCTTGTTAGAAGCGACCATCCGTACGTTATGCCTTAGATGAGCATTGGTTACATCGATAGGAGTTGTATAACTTACTCCCAAAGATATAAATTCAATCCAGATCTAAAACGAAACTACGGTGGCTAATGAAAAATCCAGAACAACTCATAATATCAACAACACTGATAGTATAATCGCATCAGAAACAGAAATATCAGATATATAGCGGAAGACAAGTCTGGAATACATGCTACAACAATCTATAGTTCCCAAGAACCAAATACACATATACATGGATAACTACATACATAAGATGGGAGTCAAATAACCAAAAGAACTCCAACGCCAGACAAAAGACGATGTGAAATCCCAAAAGCTGAAGCTGCTGCAGAATCAGAGATGGCGACTATCCTGAAATAACTCGGCCTGACCTGAGTATTATTTAAAAGAAAATAATAAACGGATCAGTCTAATTTATCATCAGAAATAAGAGTATGGTAACCCACACTTAAATAAACTATTATAGTCTTGAATGAGACCATGCAGCATAAACAATCAGTATAGTCTAAATGAAGGAATCTCAATTTAAACACCATTAAATCAGTTTTCAATTTCACAATTGAATTTAAAACAACAATTCACAAAATCTAGAAATCAAAATAGATAACTAGAAAATCAGCAGTCACAAAATCATCAGTCGCAAAATCTTGAAATCAAAATAAGATAACTAGAAAATCAGCATAAAAGTGGATCGATCCCAACAGATGGCAAGTTTTAGCTACGCTGCACGTGCATCTCAAATGGCCGAAGCCTACCAAGTACTATAAATTTTGGCGCCCATCAGATGACCCGAAGGTCCGCAGAGTGACCCGAAGGTCTAGTACTGGTAATTGACCCGAAGGTCCATCAGATGACCCGAAGGTCCAGCAGAGTGGCTCGAAAGCCCAACAAAATCATCAGAATCATCAAACAGCAGATGTTTCAATTAACGAGTCCGGAATTAACCGAAATAGTAAAAGTTTGGTTCCATACTCCGCACTTTTGCTAAATCGTTTAAATCTCTTCATCGATTCCTTGAAAGTGCAAAATTATGTAATTTAAATAAATAACAATTTGCGTTCTCAAACGGACAAGTCCGAAATTAAGCGAATCAGTAAAAGTGAGGGTTCATAGTCCTCAATTTTGCTGAAGCGTTTAAATTGCTTCCTCATTCTTTTGAAAGCGCAAACTGTAAAATTTTCTGAAAACAATTTTAATTTTTAAAATGATGTTTAAAACACGTGATTAAAACAGCAACATCTGTAGCAATTTCGACGAGGAAATAACGCTTCACAAAACACCGTAAAAACGGATACCAAATCACGGCTGCGGCTAACCGCTTGAAAAGTCACTTTAAATTAACATTTATTGACATTAAAATAACAGTGAATTTTCATTCATCGAAAATGTCACCAAAATACTGCGCTTCAGAAAATATAGCACCAGTGTAAAAATTCCGTTATAAAAATAACGGCAACAAATTACGTTTAAAACCAAACATTGGTTCGACGTAAATTAACTGGTAGGTGGCACTACTATAAATTCAACAAAATGTTGCATTGGTCCACTTGTACATGAACTTTGTTCACTTTGGGAAGTAACTCATAAACAATTTTTTTTTTATTTCTTATTTTTTTTATACAAATTGATGAACACGTCATATAGTATCAGTTTGCATGCATATAATTAAATACCACCACTTACACTATTATAAATGACAACGCAAATGGTGAACACGCATGAAATATGCATGATGTACACGCATGCAAGTGACAACTACCTGGGCATAGCTTTTGTCTTATTACATTTTGTACCTAACTATGCGTTATTAACAAGGACCTAGCAACATAATATAAACGTACACATGCACTAGTTTACACAAATATAATGCAATTGAAGATGGCCTGGCTACATGATTTACACAAGTAGCCCATACGTTGGTTTATGCATGAAGGAACCAAACATCCAACTTGCATACACATCACATTTTCAAAGCTACTTCCACTTTATAAACGTACGCACGCAAATGTCTCCAAAATTGTTTCATACTTCATGCAAAAATTTGATGGCCACTGCAAACTTACTTACTCACAAAAATGCATCAAGACCAAGACCATTGAACTTGATCATATCATTTACTTCAAGCAATAATGGGCACAATATGCGTGTATGCAGTGCACAGGTGAAAATCAATATAGAACAAACATTAAAATGCTCAGAAAGGCAAAATGGTATATGCTTACCCAGTTATCATTAATGCACTATATAAAAAAATATAAACTATGTATTACTGCAAGAATGATGTATACATGCCTTACACGCACTGGAACAAGAATGTAGGCAATAAAAACCTAGCCAACACCTTACTAAGCATGCACGCATGTTTGTTTGTTTCTTTATTTTTTTTTTCTTATTTTTTTTATGATGCGTACACAATTGTGGTCTGGAAAAGGAAACTCAGTGCAAATTTTTGATGGCACGCAACAAATAGAACCAAGATGTACAAGTTGGACTTATAATATGGTTTTTGTACACACGCATAAAGCAATTACCCCAAGCACCTGACAACCAAGCCATTACATGCATATATAATTTAGAAACGTGAGTATTTAAACTCACCGAAAAAAGATTTCTTCAGAAATTCGCTAGCAACCGAAACCACTCTGAGCTATGCCTAGATCCTCCATTAAAATTTGAACAGAGCTATTGAAGAAAAGAATGAGCAAAGTATATTTGCTTTTATGAAATTTTGTGAGCACGTTGAAAATAAGCTGCTGGCCGAATTATTTTGTACAAGTGCATTAATTGTAGACGTGCAAAAGAAGTGAGAAAGGACATGGCTGGCCTAAGAAAATGATGAAAATGATAATATAAAATAAAAAAAAGCAAATGCCGACCTGGCTCTTATGAACCAGAGGTGACAGCCATACAATACTGTTCACTTATTTGTTTTAAAACTTTGTTCACAGCAGTGATTTTTTTTTTTGATCCAATTTTTGTTTTCTAAACTTTTAAACAAGTATATTGTAAACAAACTTTTACCAAGAAAAACACACGACATGATACATGGCTGACGATAGAGAATAATGTGATCACTTTGCTTTGAGATGGACCAATATTCACATATACACGTGAATGCAAATGCAGTCTAATTTCCAACGTGCTACAAGTGGAAATTATGCAACTGACTTCGCAATGAAGTTGTATCATTTTTTTATTACTTCAAATTTTTAATTTAAAAATTCCTATTTAAAATATGCACTCCTACAGTAATTTAAAAATTACGGTCGTTAACGATTTTAAAAACATTTATCACGACGGTAATAAAATCACGGTCGTTACAGACTCCCCTCCTTGTAAAAATTGCGTCCCCTTAATTTTCATACTAGAAGTAGCCAATAACGTAAATAATTCATCACAACAAAGATTCAAAATAGAAAAGATGAATAAGAATGCTCACCTACACCCGAAGAGGAGAGAAAATCGGGATAAGAACGCTCGATAAATTCTCTGGTTTCCCAAGTGCAATCCTTGGGGTTTGCGGGCATTGAATCTTTACGAGCGGAACTTCTTTGTTCCGAAGGCGTTTCACCTCCGTAGTAAGCACACGAACAGGATTTTGCACTATGGTCATGCTAGGTGAGATCTCAAGATCGGACAATATATGAGGATCAATAACCGAATCTGGTTCACGGAGGCAACGACGAAGCTGAGAAACATGAAATACATCGTGAATCCCCGCAAACTGGATAGGTAAAGCAATACGATAAGCTACGGGACCGATGCGTTCGGTAATAGGAAACGGTCCAATGTAACGAGGAGCCAACTTTCCTGAGCTACTAAAACGCGCCACTCCTTTCATTGGAGAGACCCGAATAAACACATGATCGCCCACCGAAAATTCCAACGGCTTTCTACGGTTATCGGCATAAGATTTTTGCCGATTTTGAGCCTCTTTCATCCTTTGCCGAATAAGACGAATCTTCTCAGACGATTCCCGAATAAAGTCGGGGCCTAGAATCAACTTTTCCACAGACTCTAACCAACAAGAAGGTGATCGACACGGCCTTCCATAAAGGGCTTCGAAAGGAGCCATGCCTATACTGGATTGGAAACTATTGTTGTAAGCAAATTCAACAAGAGAAATGTGGTCTTCCCAACTACCACCAAAATCAAGAATACAAGACCGAAGAAGATCCTCCATAATAAGATTCACTCTCTCAGTCTGACCATCCGACTGAGGATGATATGCCGTGCTAAGATTAAGCTTTGTGCCCAAATGTGACGCCCCACCTCTATACCCACGCTAGCCAAGAACACTCCGGAGTAGTGCTGTCAACTAGCACGGAGAATAAGGCTGTTGAGGAGCGACCATCCATGTAATTGCTTATCACACGGTGGCTATAAATAATCTTCGGAAACAAACATAGAAATAATCATATCACAAATCAGTCACAGATATCCATATCACAAAGGCGGAAGAAGATATGAATATATAACTAACACATGAAAGTGTACATCAGAGTAGTGATCAGTAAGATCCACGATAATACAAAAGAATAGCAACACGTGCTATACAAAAGAATACAACTATGAGTCTATATCTCAAGTGTATACAACAAAAACTGCTAATCTAAACAGTTAGCCAAAAGTCAGAGTGATGAATCCCTGGGAAGAAGTCAAGCAGAAGCACCTGTAACATCTCGGTCTGACCCGAGTATTATTTAAGAAAATAATAAACGGATCAGTCTAGCTATAAATATCAGATGACATGATATAACATAAAAGATATGGCATAAACATAAACATCCATAACGACATACCACTATAAGTATGTAAATAATGATCAACAGAAGATCAATCAATAAGAGATAATCATTGTCACAAGAATCTTCTCAAAGATTCGAAGAGGGCATCATACCCTAAACTTGTACTCATGACAAGTCAAAGAGATAAATTCCAGAAATCAACACAAGAGATCCAGAAATCATAAAAAGGGAAAGAGGCCTATCACATGACGGTCCGAAGACCAAGGGGAGCTACCCCGCATGTGTGAATGGAATCACACAGATTAAGGTCAAGACTAACCAAAAAGCAGAAAGGTATGTGTGAATGGAATCACACAAGTGGTGTCTAGTCTAACCTTGCAATGAAAGAGACATCGCGCAATTGCTAGTCTAATTCATAGAGCGATCATCAAGATCAACGAGAAGTGTCAATTACACTAAGCTAGTAAATATAGAAGTTTAGCTTCATGTCCCATAACCACTTGCTTAACTTAAATATTTACGAACAAACTGTAAATCTTCACTAATAAAATTGTCACAAGAGGTTCAATCAAACAAGTCCAAGAATTAACCGACGAAGTGAACGCAAGCGTTTCATACCACTTGTTTTACTAAGTCGTTTAATTAGATTTCTCATCCGAGTGAGGTAAAGGTTTGTATATACTAATAGATTGGAAAACGGTTTAAGAAAAGAGCTTTGTTATTAAAAATAGAGTTGAAATTGTTTGTTAAAAGAGTTTTGATATTTACTACTAGTATTGAAACCTTTATATTATAAAGTGACAAAACACAGAAGCAATTGTAGAAACAATCAGTCACAAAAATCGCATACGGAGATGTGAATAAAATCCAAGGAAATCAGCTCAATGTTTTTCAGATAAGATCCCCTACGGAGGGGGGGTCCAGGGGGGGTGGCAACCCCCCAAGGTGGGGGTGCGGGGGCAACGCCACCGCTTACGGGGTTCGACCTGCCCGGTCAGGTCGCGGGGGTCCAGGGGGCAGCGCCCCCGGCGGGGTGCGGGGCAGCGCCCCGACCAAAACGGTACGACCTAGTGAAGACAAAATGAGGTCTAAC
Source organism: Allium cepa (assembly GCA_030765085.1). Classification (NCBI taxonomy): domain Eukaryota; kingdom Viridiplantae; phylum Streptophyta; class Magnoliopsida; order Asparagales; family Amaryllidaceae; genus Allium; species Allium cepa. The sequence goes on along the minus strand of CM060940.1, from coordinate 139,520,336 downwards.
GACCTAAGGGGAATAGGGTCGAGCGACCTAAAGGTTTAACCGGTCAAGCGACCTAAGGAAGGTAAGGTCTAACGACCTAACGCTCCGACCTAACGGTCTAAAGGCCACGCGACCTAGATGATCTGCGAGCTAACGAGGCCGACCTAAGGTGCAAGCGACCTAAGTGACTACGGCCTAAAGTATGGTACGCGACCTAAAAGATGGCGCGACCTAAGACCTAGCGACCTAAGGGGATGCGCGACCTAAAAGATGGCGCGACCTAAAAGATGGCGCGACCTAAGACCTAGCGACCTAAGGGGATGCGCGACCTAAAAGATGGCGCGACCTAAAAGATGGCGCGACCTAAGACCTAGCGACCTAAGGGGATGCGCGACCTAAGAAAGGATCAGGTCGAACGACTTAAGGGTGATGCGACCTAAGACCTAAGCTCAGGGTGAACGACTTAACAAGGTTCACGACCTAAAGGGGCGCGACTTAATGGGTTATATGACCCAACGACCTAAGCCACTAACTCGCGAGCAACCTAAGTCCTAGGTCGTGAGCGACCTAACTGCGAGTGAGCAAAAATGGCCAGAGCCAAAGCAGAGCGACCTAACGGCCATACGACCTACGACCTAAGGTCCTGAGCGACCTAACTCCGAAAACACGAAAATGGCCAGAACGACCTAGGGGTTAACTCGTACGCGACCTACGACCTAAGGTCCACACGACCTAACTCCGAGCGAGCTAAAAACGGCCAGAACGACCTAAATGCAGAAATTTCACCCAAACACCAAAAATCGGAGTCTTTCGCCAATCCAATCCAAACCAAAAGCAAATATGCATGCTAAAGTGATAGGGAATCATTCCCAACAGTCCAAGATAGATATAGACTAGATTTGTGAGATAAAAATCTCACCTTTGCACTAAAGTTTATAAAGATGAAGCTTGAAAGCAAGGAGAAGCAATCCAAAGCTTGAATCCAATATCTTCTACTTGAATTTGGAGTTGAATGTTGGATTTGCAATTGAATTTGTCTTGGAGTTTTAATTTCCCATTCCCTCCACCATTAATGACAAAGCTTGATTAGTTAGGAAATTTATGAAGAGTGAGGAGAAGAGGGTTGGAACTTGGGCTTAATAGGCTAAACTAACCCAAAGTCCAAAGCGGGAAAAGTTAGTGAAATTTCACTAACTCCAAACCTATCGATGTTTATACTTAAAAAGTTGTAAACGACATTTCGAACTCAATGGAAGTGGTCTCGAGTCCTAATTTGACCGTTTGCAAAAAGTAGCTTTTCGGACCAAAATCCGATTAACGAGTTAATATTTAAATAAAATATTTAAATACAAACTCGATAAATATGCGGGTTATTACACCAAAGCTTTCTGAAGACTCTTCCAGAACCCACTAGTGAAGAGCGGATCCCTATCACTAACAATCGAACTCGGAATGCCATGAAGTCGAACGACTTCTCTAATAAAAAGCATGGCCAATAAAGGAGCGGTCCGATTGGATTTGATTGGAATGAAATGGGTAGATTTAGTTAGTCGGTCGATAATCACCCAAATGCTAGTATGGCCTAGCCTCGAACGAGGCAAACCATCGACGAAATCCATAGAGATTTGATCCCACTTCCACAGCGGAATATCCAAAGGTTGCAAGAGACCACCAGGACGTTGATGTTCTGCTTTAACAAGATTACAAGTCGTGCAACGACTTACAAAATTTGCCACATCACGCTTCATACCTTCCCAATAGTATAACCGCTTCATATCAGCATACATTTTACTACTACCCGGATGGATAGTATACTTCGAACGATGACAATCCTTAAGAATGTCATTTCGAAAATTAGAAATATCAGGCACGATCAATCTACCCTTCTTCCGAATACAACCACGAATATCAATATCGAAATCCTTTAGCTCATCGCTTCGGGAATCCGATTAACAACTCTGAATAAGATGGACAAGATTTGGATCTCGTATTTGGGCCTCGGCAATGCGATCCAAAAGACTGGGACGAGCCTCCATGCTAAATAAAATCACGGGAGAATCTGGAACTGGGTAATGGTCTCGAATATCACAAAGAGATAAACTCTCTAATATATTCCATTCTGCTAACATCATGGAAACGACAGCTTGTTGCTTACGACTAAGCGCGTCAGCAACTCGATTTCCCTTTCCAGGGGTATACTGAATATCAAAATCATATGAGGCAAGGAACTCGAGCCAACGCTGTTGCCTCATATTAAGCTCTTTCTGAGAAAATAAATACTTAATAGACTTGTGATTAGTATAGAGAATAAAATGCTCGCCCAAAAGATAATGTCGCCAAATCTTCAAAGCAAAGACAATGGCGGCTAATTCCAGATCGTGGGTAGCATAACGAATCTCGTTAGGCTTTAGTTGCCTAGAAGCATAAGCAACCACCCTATCCTTCTGCATGAGAACTGCACCGAGCCCACAACCACTAACATTGGTATGCACAATAAGATCTTGATTCCCTTCGGGAACCACTAAGATAGGAGCATGAGTAAGGAGATCCTTTAACTCCAAGAAAGAATTCTCACACTTATCCGACCAAATAAAAGGAACAACTTTTCTCGTGAGAGTGGTAAGCGGTAAAGAAATACGAGAAAAATCCTTAATAAATCGGCGATAATAACCCGCCAATCCAAGAAAACTACGGATCTCTGTAACAGTCTCGGGCCTTTTCCAATTCTGAATAGATTCGATCTTGATAGGATCGACAGAGATACCATCGGAAGAAACAATATGACCGAGAAATTTCACCCTATTCTCCCAGAAGTGACACTTGGAAAATTTGGCATAAAGCTGATGCTGACGGAGAGTGCTCAAAACAATCTCCAAATGCTGAATATGATCGGCTTCAGATTTGGAATAAACAAGAATATCATCACTGAAAACCAAGACGAACTTATCGAGATATTCCCGGAATATCCGATTCATAAGATCTACAAAATACGCCGGAGCGTTCATCAAACCGAACGGCATAACAAGCCATTCGTAAGAACCATAACGAGTATGGAATGTGGTGAGAGGAATGCTATCTTCCGCCACTCGTAACTGATGAAAACCGGTAGCAAGATCGAGTTGGGAGAAGACTTTAGCGCTACTTAATTGATCGAACATATCGTCGATCCTAGGTAATGGATACCTATTTTTGATAGTAAGTTCGTTAAGCTTGCGATAATCAATGCAAATCCTAAGAGTACCATCTGGCTTCTTAACGAAGACAGCGGCGACGCCCCAAGGAGACGAGCTAGAACGGATAAAATGATTGGCTTCCAACTCAGATAATTGTTGTTTGAGTTCCTCATTTTCCTTAGCAGACATCCTCGTGGGAGGACGACTGACAGGATGTGCACCAGATATAAGATCAATACGAAACTCTATTGCCCTTTTCGGCGGCAATCTAGAAATAGGCTCGAAGACATCAGAAAAATTACAAACAACTGGGATATTAGCAATGATATCCTCCGACTCGAAGGAAGAAATAAGATCACTAGAAGCATGATCCATGTCTCGAAATACAATAGATAACTGTTCGTTAGCATCGGGATGCTTGAGATATAAAGTTCTTTCAGGACATAGGATTTGAACTTCATAACAAACGAGCCAATCCATACCCAATATCATATCAAAACCAAGATGATCCATAACATGCAGATTCGCATGAAAGGAGAAACCACAAAGAATAATCTCAACATTTACACATAATAAACCAAGAGTAGCGGATCCACCAATACGATTTACGATCCTCAAAGGGTCGCAAAGAGTAATAACATCTAAATGAATAATATCAACAAGCTCCTTCGACACGAATGAATGTGATGCACCCGTATCGAAAATAACTCTAATAGAACGACCATGAAATAAAATAAAACCTTCCAAAATAGAAGGAGTAATACCTTTGGGCTGAGGAGAAACTCCAGAAGCTTTAGCAACATTAAGCTTCCCAGATTTGAGACCCTTAGAAGCAGTAGGGCAATCCGTAATCCAATGACCCTCTTTCTTACAATAGCGGCAAATGCGAGGCTTAGGGCAATTACGATGAAGATGATCCAGCGATCCACAATTGTAGCACGCCCTCTGAACAGAAGGTGCACTACTAGGCTGAGAACTAGAGGTAGCTTGCTTCTTCTTCTTCTAATGATTGGAAGAATTAGGCTTACGAAATGGATACCTCTTCTTATTGGGGTTCTTAAAAACCTCAACATCATCACAACTATCACGTTCCTTTTCAACAGCTTCCAAACAAAGAGCTGAATCAACAAGCTCCTCAAAAGAGAGCTTAAGCTGAAGCAAAAGAACTTTCTTCAAATACTTCTTCAAACCATCAACAAAACGAAGATTCTTCTTACGCGGAGTGTTAATGAACTCAACTCCGTATTTAGACAAGGCCTCGAAAGATGCAACATAATCAAAAACCGAAGACTTTCCTTGCTTCAACTCATGGAAACTACGAGCAAGATTAGCCTTTTCCGATTCAGGAACAAACTTAAGTTCGAAACGTTCCTTAAACTGAACCCAAGAGAGAGAGGACTCATCAACTTCCGAAATAAAGAGCTCATACCAATCAAGCGCACGCTCTTGCAACATACTTGATGCCACGAGAACGCGATGATGATCCGAAAGATCCATCCGAGAAAATATGCGCTCACAAGTGCGCAACCAAGTCTGAACTTCCATAACACTTTCCGATCCCTTGAAAGGCTGACCTCCAAGGTGGGAATAGTCACTACACATGCGAGCGAAGGTAGACTTCTGAGCAGGAGCTGCGGGAGTAGCAACAGGAGGTTGAGTATCCCGAGATAACTCCATAAACTGATCAGCTGACATATAGACACCGTCTGGATGAGAACCACTAGACGGGCCTACGGAAGAACGCTTCCCTCTACCTCTTCCAGCCATAGGCTGAGAGACAGGAGAAGGTAAAGATCAGTTAAAATAATACACAACGATAAGAAGTTTAACAAATGAAATACTACGGAATATATAATTTATTCCTAGACGTACTCCACATGTTAAAGTGAAAAGAATAGATTAGAAAGGCACGAATAAACTCCCGAATAGTTGTAACACATGTTCCACTCTGTTTCTGTTCTGTGTATATTATAATTTGTTCTGAATCTCAGCTCTGATACCAAGCTGTGACGCCCCACCTCTATGCTCACAATAACAAAGGTTATTATAAGGAATAACGTCTGTTATTGCGAAGAATAAGGCTTGTTAGAAGCGACCATCCGTACGTTATGCCTTATATGAGCATTGTTTACATCGATAGGAGTTGTATAACTTACTCCCAAAGATATAAATTCAATCCAGATCTAAAACGAAACTACGGTGGCTAATGAAAAATCCAGAACAACTCATAATATCAACAACACTGATAGTATAATCGAATCAGAAACAGAAATATCAGATATATAGCGGAAGACAAGTCTGGAATACATGCTACAACAATCTATAGTTCCCAAGAACCAAATACACATATACATGGATAACTACATACATAAGATGGGAGTCAAATAACCAAAAGAACTCCAACGCCAGACAAAAGACGATGCGAAATCCCAAAAGCTGAAGCTGCTACAGAATCAGAGATGGCGACTATCCTGAAATAATTCGGCCTGACCCGAGTATTATTTAAAAGAAAATAATAAACAGATCAGTCTAATTTATCATCAGAAATAAGAGTATGGTAACCCACACTTAAATAAACTATTATAGTCTCGAATGAGACCATGCAGCATAAACAATCAGTATAGTCTAAATGAAGGAATCTCAATTTAAACTCCATTAAATCAGTTTTCAATTTCACAATTGAATTTAAAACACCAATTCAAAAAATCTTGAAATCAAAATAGATAACTAGAAATTCAGCAGTCGCAAAATCATCAGTCGCAAAATCTAAAAATCAAAATAAGATAACTAGAAAATCAGCATAAAAGTGGATCGATCCCAACAGATGGCGAGTTTTAGCTATGCCGCACGTGCATCTCAAATGACCGAAGCCTACCAAGTACTATAAATTTTGGCGCCCATCAGATGACCCGAAGGTCCGCAGAGTGACCCGAAGGTCTAGTACTGGTAATTGACCCGAAGGTCCATCAGATGACCCGAAGGTCCAGCAGAGTGGCTCGAAAGCCCAACAAAATCATCAGAATCATCAAACAGCAGATGTTTCAATTAACGAGTCCGGAATTAACCGAAATAGTAAAAGTTTGGTTCCATACTCCACACTTTTGCTAAATCGTTTAAATCTCTTCATCGTTTCCTTAAAAGTGCAAAATTGTGTAATTTAAATAAATAACAATTTGCGTTCTCAAACGGGCAAGTCTGAAATTAAGCGAATCAGTAAAAGTGAGGGTTCATAGTCCTCAATTTTGCTGAAGCGTTTAAATTGCTTCCTCATTCTTTTGAAAGCGCAAACTGTAAAATTTTCTGAAAACAATTTTTATTTTTAAAACGATGTTTAAAACACGTGATTAAAACAGCAACATCTATAGCAATTTCGAAGAGGAAATTACGCTTCACAAAACACCGTAAAAACGGATACCAAATCACGGCCGCGGCTAACCGCTTGAAAAGTCACTTTAAATTAACAGTTATTGACATTAAAATAACAATGAATTTTCATTCATCGAAAATGTCACCAAAATACCGCGCTTCAAAAAATATAGCACCAGTGTAAAAATTCCGTTATAAAAATAACGGCAACAAATTACGTTTAAAACCAAACATTGGTTCGACGTAAATTAACTGGTAGGTGGCACTACTATAAATTCAACAAAATGTTGCACTAGTCCACTTGTACATGAACTTTGTTCACTTTGGGAAGTAACTCGTAAACAATTTTTTTTTTTATACAAATTGATGAACACGTCATATAGTATCAGTTTGCATGCATATAATTAAATACCACCACTTACACTATTATAAATGACAACGCAAATGGTGAACACGCATGAAATATGCATGATGTACACGCATGCAAGTGACAAATACCTGGGCATAGCTTTTGTCTTATTACATTTTGTACCTAACTATGCGTTATTAACAAGGACCTAGCAACATAATATAAACGTACACATGCACTAGTTTACACAAATATAATGCAATTGAAGATGGCCTGGCTACATGATTTACACAAGTAGCCCATACGTTGGTGTATGCATGAAGGAACCAAACATCCAACTTGCATACACATCACATTTTCAAAGCTACTGCCACTTTATAAACGTACGCACGCAAATATCTCCAAAATTGTTTCATACTTCATGCAAAAATTTGATGGCCACTGCAAACTTACTTACTCACAAAAATGCATCAAGACCAAGACCATTGAACTTGATCATATCATTTACTTCAAGCAATAATGGGCACAATATGCGTGTATGCAGTGCACAGGTGAAAATCAATATAGAACAAACATTAAAATGCTCAGAAAGGCAAAATGGTATATGCTTACCCAGTTATCATTAATGCACTATATAAAAAAATATAAACTATGTATTACTGCAAGAATGATGTATACATGCCTTACACGCACTGGAACAAGAATGTAGGCAATAAAAACCTAGCCAACACCTTACTAAGCATGCACGCATGTTTGTTTGTTTGTTTATTTTTTCTTCTTATTTTTTTTATGATGCGTACACAATTATGGTCTGGAAAAGGAAACTCAGTGCAAATTTTTGATGGCACGCAACAAATAGAACCAAGATGTACAAGTTGGACTTATAATATGGTTTTTGTACACACGCATAAAGCAATTACCCCAAGCACCTGACAACCAAGCCATTACATGCATATATAATTTAGAAACGTGAGTATTTAAACTCACCGAAAAAAGATTTCTTCAGAAATTCGCTAGCAACCGAAACCACTCTGAGCTATGCCTAGATCCTCCATTAAAATTTGAACAGAGCTATTGAAGAAAAGAATGAGCAAAGTATATTTTCTTTTACGAAATTTTGTGAGCACGTTGAAAATAAGCTGCTGGCCGAATTATTTTGTACAAGTGCATTAATTGTAGACGTGCAAAAGAAGTGAGAAAGGACATGGCTGGCCTAAGAAAATGATGAAAATGATAATATAAAATAAAAAAAAGCAAATGCCGACCTGGCTCTTATGAACCAGAGGTGACAGCCATACAATACTGTTCACTTATTTGTTTTAAAACTTTGCTCACAGCAGTGATTTTTTTTTTGATCCAATTTTTGTTTTCTAAACTTTTAAACAAGTATATTGTAAACAAACTTTTACCAAGAAAAACACACGACATGATACATGGCTGACGATAGAGAATAATGTGATCACTTTGCTTTGAGATGGACCAATATTCACATATACACGCGAATACAAATGCAGTCTAATTTCCAACGTGCTACAAGTGGAAATTATGCAACTGACTTCGCAACGAAGTTGTATTTTTTTTATTTACTTCAAATTTTTAATTTACAAATTCCTATTTAAAATATGCACTCCGACAGTAATTTAAAAATTACGGTCGTTAACGATTTTAAAAACATTTATCACAACGGTAATAAACTCACGGTCGTTACATTCCATATTTGAATCATTCTAAAATAACATTTTGCTTCAATTAAATCCATACTGGAATGAGAAAAAACCAAATAAAATCCCTTTTGCTTCAAATTACATGATTGTAGAAACATGTTTCCTTTGTTTTGTTGCTGCTGAGTATTTGCAATCAATAAGAAAAATATAACTTTCCTCTTTTTCCGAAATAAATGATTCGAAATGAAATCTCCTTCCTTTATGAATGACTTGTTTTCCATTTTGAATAATTGATATCATATGCATCGATTTTGAAAGATTTTGTACCATACATAGAAGTTTTGCTTTGAATCAAGTAGAATTGCAAATAAGTGGAAATAAATCTCTTGGCTAAAATAAAAGGCTTGTAAATACACACCACTAGACAAAAAAACATCAAATTCAACATACGTTTTTTAATATCAAATCGAAATCAATTTACTTCACAGTTCCTCCCTTTTGATGATAACAAACATATGCTACGATTGAAAAATAAAACGTGTGATGCATTGGTTAAAATCAAAATTTTGCATGCACTATTTTTAACTATAACTCACTCTAAAAACAAAATAAAAACATATTTGTTATCATCAAATATGAAGTATACTCCACACCTACCTATATTGGGACCGCATATATACCCAAAGTGGATTATGCCACATTCATCAAAAGTAAACCACACCTCTATTCTAATCCACAACAATACTATAGTGTCTAATGTCGACTACGACGCTACAAGCAAATCGCATAGTGATCAACAGATTAATAAAAAGTCCATAAGACAAGCACAACATTCAGATAAATCCAAAAGCTAACTCCACATATCAAAATTCAAATTTCCTACCTAACTTTAAATTCAAAATTCCCACCATCAGCCAAATCCTCCCAACTAAAGAAATTGCCTAAGCCTTCAACCACATTTGCAATCCATGCACAAAACAATGAGTAACGCATTGAATGATACGTAGAAGGGTCGAACAATGGAGAAGAAATGCTGGATTAGGAAATTGGTAATTATCGTGATATTATTATTCTATAAATAAAAGGCCAATATAGTAGAGAAAGGGACTTTTGATAGTTTCTCTGAATTTCATACTAAAATTACTTGTATTTCCTTCCATTAAAAGCTTGTACCAAAAAAGAATATAAGAAAAGCATTGAATCCATGGACGCAGGTTTTCTTAAAATTCGAACCATGTAAATTCCTATGTCCTTACTTTTTTGCGCTTTTTATTCATTATTTTCAGTACTAGATTCTCTTTGATTTTACCAAAATTAGATATAAGTTGGACTTGATATTCTACCAAACAATCAAAGTGCAATCACTTAATTGTGAAAGCATACAACAACATAATTACTATCCTTAAGGTGAATCTAATACAACTTAATTCGTTAATTCTCTTTTATGGAAGCATACAACATCGTAAATAGTTTGATGTTGTGAGACAAAAAATCCCACCAACATTTTGGCGCTAGAAGGAAGGTCGGGTTCCAACAAACTTTACCAACGTCCTTGATTTCCACAACTTCATAAAATGTGGACAATGTAGCTCGAAAACTCCCTTACCCATCCCCAAAAATAGTCCGAACAGCTAGCTGCAAAATTAGGGATTGGACCCTTTACTTCCATATCTAAACCTATCAGCCTACCATAAAAAATAGTCGTTAAAACAATACTTTATGCCCTCAACACATTTTTTATCCAAATCAATAAAAGGATGAATAAGATTGAAAAGCTAGTATCCCAAAATCCCCCATCAAGGCCATCAAATTGCCATAGCTTCTCTAATCTTGACCGACGTTTATCTAATGTGCAACAAGTGTAAGCATGGGACAAATACGACAATCTTGATAATGAGAATGGTGACGCTGGATTGTTAAGATTGGGAGCAGAAACCATGCTGCATAGGATGCAGATGAGGCCACATTAGCTTGCAGAGGTGGCTCATTATGGATGAGTGCGAATGAAGAGAGGAGATATGGGAACTCAAAGCCCGTGCAGAGCTTTTGGCCAAACTATGCAAATAGAATAATAAGGAGGGAAGGGAAATTAATGCTCTTCTCCATTCAGCAAAGTAATTATTGAATAAGACTTCCTTGATAGATTCAGATCTCTGACGATTCAAAGGTATGATGATCATCTAACCCAAATGTCCTTCTGTGCACGTTTGAATACCACATGGACATATAAGGTGGGAAGACTGGCCCATTGCAAGTTATTCCCAATATACCTTACGAGGGCAGCTTCTAGATGGTTTTGAAGGTACTTACCATAAAAAATTCATTCATGGGCACAGCTATCCGTAGATTTCCGCAAAGTGTCTCCAAAACCCAACATCATGTCTTGCATTAAGCAAAGAGGCAATGGAAGCTTATGTAGTTACATCAATTCTTTAAGTAGGAAGAAATGAGAGTAGGGATGAACATCGAGGAGTCATTGCTTGAGGTGACTCATGCAGGAGTAAAAAGAGACATGGATATGTGGGACAAGAATAATAGAAAACCATGCAGGAGTATGAATGCTTTTAACAAAAGATCTTGTGGATACATATGTACTGAGGAGGCAAGAGTTGTTATGGTAATGTTTATAAAAAGAGAAACTTTAGCATAAAATGAAAGGAAGTGGAGGGAAGAAAATTGTAACAATCTGCCTATTAAAAGGCAAAGAGTGTTCAATTATATGATAAAAATCTCCACTGGCCTATACTCCAAGAAAGATTTAAAAATTAGCAACACCCTATAAAATTTAAGTAAGAAATTTGATAATTAAAATAAGATTAAAAAAGAAATTTTGTAAATGTTGGAATTCAACCACAGGAGTTGCATCATTACATTAATGGCTATTTTCCAACAAATTTTCATATATAATATGTTGAGATTGGAGTTCAAACGAAGAACTTATGGACGTTTGAAGTTTTCAAGTTTAAAATAATTTAAAACGAATTTAAAATTTAAAATCTAAAATATGGAGGAAATTCAAAAGTTTGGAATTTGGATATAAACAGTGCATTAGGCTGGAAGTAATGTTAAGTATAACTTTAACATTAACAGAAATTAAATCAAGTAATTAGGGTAATAAAGCATTAAACATGAAAAGAAACAAAATGACCAAAATTAAAGATGACTGGTCGACCGAGCTTGCTTGGGCCGGTCGACCGACCAAGAGGCAGCAGTCGATAAATGGCTACATTTGGGCTATGAAAACCCTACGCCAGAATGACCCGGATTTATTTATTTTAAACCAAACGGTTCTCGTTCCCTCTCACCTTTATAAATATACCCCCACTTTTCCTTCATAAAATTCTATAGAAATGGTGAAGCTCGGTAAAAATCTTTCCCCTTAGGTTTTCAGAAAAAGTAAACTTTCTGGTAAGTAATTCTAATTTCTAATCTCTAATTAAATTCCCAATCTTTCTCCTCTTTATCTTATGATTTCTAAAACCTTATATATATGTATAGACACACACACACATGAATGATCTATTTGTTGTATACTAAAAAGGGGAAGATCTAACAGAGAATTAGGAGCAGTGTAGATTAGATCTCATCTTCTTCTTCCTCCTTAGATTCTAGAATCAATTAGGATTTTTAGGTAAAAGTTTTAGATGTTAATTCTTTTGGTTGCTGATTATATTCCTCTCTAGAACCGATTATAATTCAAATTTCTATATACAATTCACTTTGTTGTATATTCCAAAAGAGGGAGATCTAAAAGAGAATTAGGTGTGGTGGAATCAAATCTGGTTAGGAAGCAAACAATTCTTTATGAGTGATAATATCAAGTTTTTTACATTTCTAAAATTGAATAATGTTTATTTGAATTTGATGTATACCTTGGAAAATTTTGGTAAAAGAAAACTTAACATCTAAAACCCTATAATTTCCCTAAATAGATGTTAGTCTTTGAATGTGTTGGAATTTGAACTATTTAGTATTAATACAGCAAAATCAGATCTGTGTTGAGATTTAAGTAATTTTTTATCTATTCCACTTCATCTCTGTTGATTTCTCTTGCAGTGTTAAAGGATTCTAATAATAAATAAAGTTAGAAATGGTATGCAAAGTATGATGTTGATCAATTGTAGCTCGTACCACTATCTCAGTAAATTAAAATAAATATGAATCCTATTTTCACTCCAAGGTGGTAATCACAACAGTTGGATAGAATATAAAGGGTTTAAATTGTAAAGTATGTTCCTTTAATAGATGAGTTAATTCTATATATTAATATGAGGCAAATTTGGTACCATTTATTTTTGTTTACAAGTCAAGTTGTTGGCTATGGATTTTAGCTATTCTTTTCTTTCGAGTTTGGAACTTGTACGAGTTTAACATTTAAATTAATTAGCGTTTGCTTTGCATATGACTGGAAATATTTTATTCGAATATCATGCGTATGTATATTCATTATTAAAGTAGATAATAACATAATATTATATCATATTCAATGTATTGACTAGAATTAATAGGGCAGTGAATAATATTAATTTCGTAAGAAGGTGGTTAATGTTAATTATGGGAACTAATCCATATTTAAAGGCATAATAAGGGGTTAACTTATATGGCCTTAATTATTAATTGTGTATGATATTGTACATATACAATTGGGGTGTGTGTGTGTGTGTGTATATATATATATATATATGAAGAATGATCGAGTTATATAGATGCGAGGTCGGACTAAAATTACATAGAAGTTTGCCAAGTTAAATTTGGCTACCGACAATATAACTTCAAGGACTAATGTAGGACATCATCTATAATAATTAATCTAAGTGGACACAAGTTTAGTCCCAATTCTTTAGAGTAAGTCTACCCAGTAAATCTGGCTACCAGTACCTTTGAATTGTTGGACTAATGTGAGACGTCACAGTTTGAGTTATGGGTCATAATTACGTTATTGATACGGCAGGTGAAATGTTTAGAAGGGGTCCGCTTCGGGTTAGAGATATTAAGCGGCTATAGTAGGTCCCCTCTTTCTTATTAGAAGTATTAAGTGACCTAATGGAATTTCTTACGATATCGTTAGTGAAAACCATGTAGGGGCTTGCCTCAAGTTAGGTCTTAAATGATGGGGACCAGCCTATTGTATAGGTCTTAAATGGTCAGAGTCTGCTTAAGTTTCCAAGAATGAGGTATTAAGTAGATTTGGAGGTTCTTGCTCTCGCGTCGTTAACTATAGTTGCATTAGAATTTTGAAATGGGTTAGGTATTAAGTGACAGGGACCTGCCTATTTTATAGGTATTACATGGTTAGAGTCTGCCTAATCTCTAATAAAAGGTATTTACTGGTTTAGATGCTTTCTTTTGCATAATTGATGTTGGATGCATTGGAGTTTTGAAATTGGGCTAGAAAGGCCTTTGGGCTTATAGTTAAAGTAGTATTGTATAGTTTTAAAATATGTAAGACATATTTCTTATTTAAATAATATTGCCTAAGTGGAATTATGGTAAAGTCTAAGATTTTCATTTCACCAGACATTTGTTGTTCTAACCCACTCCTCATTATAGCATACAAGTTAGAGGAGACAATGTAGATTAAGAAATGAAAGTGGAAGTGAAGACTTGTGGCAGTTATCTATCTATTTATGCTTTTTAAATATTTTTAGTGTACCTAGTTCAGAAAATTATGTTATTTATGAAATAATATACTACAAATATTTTATGTAGACGGGTTATGAGATTTGGTAAAAACATGTATATTTCTGAAATGGTTTTCTTTTACGAAATGGGTACTTGTTTCTCATATTATGTTTTATTCATATTCACTCCACCATGAGATTCTGAAGGAATAGATAAATAGCTCTATGTACTGTGTATTATTTAAATTTTATCAACTTAACAACTTGCCTTGAGATGGGCCTAAGGTTCAACGGCTTTTATTGGACTGAAATTAGATCCGTTTTGGGGTAGGTTGTTACACTTAGTACCAGAGCCTAGTTTCCTAATCAATGGGGATAGGTATACATATGAATGACGTACTTGAAATTTTTTGAAGTAATTTTTCAAAAATATACTATATATACATAAGTATATATACTTAATTTGAATTTATTCTATAATTTCCAATTATAGAAGTAGTTGCGGCGATACTCCGAAAGGATGGATGGGGCGACTATGGGTTTGTAAAAAGGTAATTAGAGTAAGTAATGTGCAATAGAGGTCGTATCGTAAGAAATGTAGATGTAAAAGATTGTAACTCTAAAATTAATAAGACAATAAGTGTGCAATAAATAGGGAGCTACAATAATTTAATAAGAAATAAATGGACTAAATAAAGAGATTATAAGGGAAATTTATGGGAAGATAGTAGAAAAGTTGGAATGAATAAATAAATGTCATTAGAAATTGTCCAGTTAGAATAATAGTCATTTATTACTGATAATCAACATTTATAGAAATAGCGAATAAATATGTTGGATAGTAATTGAATAGTATAAGCGGTATAGTTGTAAACATTCGGAAGTAAGTGATAATAGAGAAGAAAATGCAATAGAGATGACAATTAATTCTTTCTAAAAATCCAACCCCATGTGAAAGAATTTGAAAAAAAAATGATTTTTGAAATCCTTGAAATGTTTTGAAAAAGTTTTTCAAAGGATTTATTGAGAAGTTGTTGTTTTGAAAGAAAAGTGGAAATTCTAAAAGTTCAACAATTAGAAATTTCGTTAATTTGCGGAAGTTTGTGAATAAAACGTTTTGGGTAAAAAGGGTTTTTATGTTTTTGAAACTCTTAATTTAAAATTTTTGTTGCATCAAAAAGTTTTCGGTTTAATGATTTTCGATAAAGGGATTTTTCTTTTTTTAAATAAATATAAAATAAAGCGTAAGTGGAACTTGATGATTTTTCCTATTTCGTAAATTTGAAAGTTCTGTTAAAATTCTTCTTTTTAAACATAAAAATGGAACTTAATTAAAATGATGTAGAAGCTATTTGAGTAGGAAAAAAAATATGAACAGAGGTAGTATTAGAAGATTTGAATGGGAATAGCATTGGGAACTTATAAAATGGGAACAATAATCTTGTTAAAGATAATATAGACGAGAAGTAACGAAAATATGATAGAAAAATAATATGATGGAAGTTAACTTTGTCTACTACACTTTTAATTGTTTAAAGTTGTAAAAGATGTAACTGAATGTTTTGAATAATTAGACCATTTTTTAAAGGAATAAATCTTAAATGTAGAAAGTTTTTGAAAGAGAGAAATTATTTTGCTCCTTTTTGGGGCTAAGCAATCCTTTTTGAAATTTTGATAGTTTGGTTTAATAATTGAGATTTTGAATGTTTTGGGTTAAAGACCCTGCTTTTAAAGAAGTAAGACTTTGAAGTAAAAGTATTAGAGAATGAAAATTATTTTACTAAGAAATTTTAGAATATTTTGAATTTGGGGTTAAAATAAAGCGATAAATGTTTTGAAAATTTTGAACTGTTGGGTTCTGATAATTTTTGGAAGATTTTGTTCAAATGTTTAATAAAAATGCAATAGACGTATGGAATAAAATAAAACATGCTGTTTAGATGTTTTTAAGAATTCAATTTCCCAAACCGTTTTTTGAAAGTTGGAAATTCTTTTGAAAGTATGCTTAAAAGTTTTCTTTTGAGATGTGGAAATTCTTTTGCAAGCTTGAATTTCATGTCGCATACCAGTGTAATATGAGTTTCTAAGTTATTTTATTGAGTAAATAGGGATATGTACCTAGGAAAGAAAGGTCAAAGGTTTCAAGCTATAAATAAAATACATCCTAATCTAGAAATTTGAAATCAGTCCCAAGTATTTATTGTAGAATGTTGGTAACTTCGTAAAGATATTTCAGATCTATAATTAGGTTGTAATTTAGATTGCTGTTGGAATGTGAATTTCTGTATTTTGATTTATTGGGAGCGGTTCCATGTAATTTTCGTAAATTATCTAGTTCCTTAAATGAATAAAACTGTGGCGTTTGAATTGACAAAGGATATACCAAAAAGATAAAAAGATGTGTAAGATATAGATATTCTTTCCTGTAGTTTACGCTCTCTATTTTTATAAAAGAAAAGGAAATAATGCCTTGTAATTTCAAACAAACAAAAAAATCATTTATGGTTAATTTATGAAAATTTATAACGGTAATCTTATTAGGAATAACGGGTCTGATAAAATAAAATTTGGAAATGAATGTTCTAGTTTAGTAATTAATGATTAGAAATAAGAAAAACATAAATGGCATAATTATCAACAGTGTTCACATTAATTACAAACAATTAATAACCATAGGACTAGGATTTGTGGACATTAATTACATATTTAATGGGCAATAAATTTGTAATTAGTAGGAATAAAAGGGCATTAAATGAGGGACCGATTAAAGAATATAATATGGTCATTATGGAGGAATCAAATACTCATAATAAGAAGATCTTGAAACTGGTAATATGTTGAAATGGATTTAATAAGGATTAATTAAATATTGTTAATTTTGACATTAATGACCAGTTAAATTATAAGTAACAGATATTTATTAGAACTAAGAAGGAAAATTAAGAAGGTGGGTAGTGGTGGCATGACATTCTAAGAATGTAGAACTTAAATCAGTAAGGAATATTAGGACCCCAACATAATTAACACCAGTTAATGATTAAGGGTAGATTCCAGCAAAATTCTCTTTTAGAGTTTTTGGGTCGAAATCGCTAGTTGTCTTCTTTAGGAAAAGCGTTTGATATGGTATAAGGCATGTTCCTATTTTATCACTATGTTGATTTTAGGGATGGGACTAGACCGCTAAATAAATATATGTATTGAGGTACATCATAAATAAGGAAATTTCATAAGGACACTTAACTAGCGATATACCGAAGATAAGACTGGAATAGTGAGGAAATTAGGTTAGAATGCTTAAAACCTAAAGCTTGTGGAGTGTCACTATTCACCCATAATGTGATAAGGTGTAAAGGGATATAGAGAGAATTTTCTAATTGGTCAAGGATGAAAATTTTGTTTACATATGTTTGATGTGCCAATGGGCTAAGAGCAAGGAAAACCCATAGGGTTGTTGTTACCATTGGAGGTTCCGACTTGGAATGGAGAGCATATATCGGTGGACTTTATAAATGGGTCGCCTAGGAATAAAAAGGCAATGATGCTATTTAGGTTATAGTGAGATTGCCTCATTTTACTTCTGTTGGAAGAAATAGGATTGCAACATCTCTAGCACTAGTGTATGCCAAGGAAGTGCTGCACCTACATAGAGTTCTAGTTAACATTATTAGTAAAGAGACCCTTTGTTCACTAGGGAATTTTGAAGGAGTTTGCAATCTATTTTGGGAACGATTTTGGATCTTAGCACCACTTATCCCCGTATATCAACTGTAACAACGCACATTGGAATAGGCCTAAATTTCGACCTAGAAAATTCATCGAAAAGTAGATCCATTCTAAGGTAAGCTGTTGGTAGAACAAAGAAAATAATAATACAAAGTCATAACCAAACTTTCAAAACTTACAGCCGATGGAACAAAATATAATAGCAAAGTGTACCCATTTATTTCAAAACCATAAAAGTGTCATAGTACAAAATTCCATAAAAACTGTAACATAATATCCTTCATAACAATTGCCTAAGCACATGGGTACACATAAAAACAAGTAATAATAACAAATACTTCCATAAGCCAAGCGTCTTCATCTCTAAGCATCGTCACCACCATCACTCCGTCCTTAACCTGTGTTGTAATGAGGAGGGAGTCAGAACAACAAGTAACTGGTGAATAAAACCTCGAATCTTACCTTTTCAGTCTTAGGTTAGTATATTTCAAAATAAGAATATGTCTACAAACATAAAACCGTTAAAATCGTTTAATACTTATTTATAAGGAAAGGAGGCGGGTCTAACAAGTTAATACCTTCCATTCTAGAAGTAGGTCCCATATCCCAACCATACGTCATAAGTAGCTAATAATGTGAGAGATGGTACCCAAGCCATTTACTATTTCCCAGTGAAAAATAGGTAGATCCCGTCATTTAAGGTCTAACCCAAAAGCGTTCTCCTCAATGGTACTATTTAGCCGATATCATATGGAATCCAACAGGCCACTTAATACTTCTAAGTGGAAAATAGGAAGACCTCGTCATTTAAGGCCTAATTTCAAAAGCAGACCCCTGTAGAGCTACCACCTAACGTAACCCCTTGGCATTTTAATACTTCATCTGGGGAAAAAGGTGGGTCCAACCAATTAATATCTCAAAATCTATAGCAGGCCGTTCTCTTATGGCCCATACCCATAATGATGTCTCGCATTAGTCCTCTATTCATAGGAACTGGCACCCAGATTAGCTGGGCAGATTTTCCCTTTTAGAATTTGGAACTAATCTCGCATCATTACAAATTTTATTGTAGGAATATCTCACATCAATAAAAGTGTACACAGTTGCTGGCAGCCTCAAAGTGAAGGGTAGACTTCCATCATATAACTCTATTAACCTCGCATCCTTATGACTCGGCCACAAATCAATTACTCCTCATATATATATATATGTATGTATGTATGTATGTATGTAGACACAGACATACTCATCTCACCGTTTCATAAATGAGGCCTCATATGGAATCTTCCTTATTATGCCTTAAAATAATAATTAGACTATATAAGAATTTCCTCTTATTTTTGCCTCAAAATTAAATTACCTTCCTAATGAGGGAAATAAATGAAAATAAATGCCTAATCAACTACGCCATATACATAATAATTATATTAATTACCTTAATAGAGATAAATAAATATTCGCACGTAATAAGTTTTAAATGCACGGATTTTATGGTTTAAACTAGTGTTAAATGTCAATTCTGACATTTCCCTAACCGATTATTATTACAAGTCATTTTTCTTCAATTTCCTAAGATTTCATGGAATTCTAGTGTCCAACACAGAGAGTAAATATTCATAACCAAAAATACAATAACATACATGTAAATAAAATAGAAACTCGATTAATTACACTAATTCAATGGAATATCTTAAATAATAAGAATTGCAATCTAAACCCCATATTCTATTCAACTCCTCTTTTACAGAGAAATAGATAAGAATTAGTGGTGTAAACTATGAATAAATTCGTAATCTAAACCCCTTATTTTATTGAAGGATCACAATTTGACCCAAAGAAGAAGGAGAAGTGGAATAGACTATGAAATTATCAAAAATTAAACATATGAAACAAATTCCATCAAATTAATGTAAATAACTGAGAATCTCAACATAGAATTGACATTTCGAAATAAAAAGGAATTTTGGAGGATTTTATCTATTATATTTTTGAAATTCCAAAATCCCTAAGGCATATTCAAATTCAAAAGAAATATATTAAACAATTGCTAAAATGAAATACTAAGGTTTCCATTCACAGTTAGCCTTAGCTTTACTCAAATGGATTTGTAGCCTTCCGATCTCTTTTAGAATTTCTCTCTCTTTTGGTATATATACACACAATAGGCAAGAGGTATATATATTCATTAGATTCAAAATAATTAGAGAAGAACAGGATAAGAATAGATTGGAGGAAGAAGAAACAAATAGGAAGTAAGTTGAATCCTTACCTAAATTCTCTATAAAGTTTCTAAATCTTATTAGAGAGATAGCAATGGCAGAGTTTCGTCGTATTCCCTAAAATAATATGAATAAAAGTGGAGAGGATATGGTTCTATTTATAGATGTTGAAACGCACTAGAACCAAAGGATGGAAGTAGGTAGGAAATAGGTAAATCCAGAGCATACAACCGAATACAACAGTGCTTCAAACCCCAGCCGCCACTGGCAACTTCTATTGCCAAGCAGTCAACTACCTTGGGCGATCGGTCGACCGCTATGGTTGATCGCTCTTTTATTCAAGGGCATTAATTTGTTTCCTTTACCGTATTATTTTATTCTCTAATTAACTTTTTAAAGTTAAGCGTTAATTAGATGTTTACTTAGCCCCCAAGCTATTTTTAAAATTTAAACCCTAAATTTGATTTCTCATTTGAATTTGAATTCAAAGTAAATTAATTTAAATCTAAGAACTTCAGATATTCATAGCTTTTTGTCTGAGCTCCGTTTTTAGTATATTATATATAAAAACAGATCATAATTTCGCTACGAACGCTACGGAATAACTTTCGTAGTCGAATTCCAACTTTTATAAAATTTCCATATCCAACTCTTATCATATTTAATTTAATTTACTTCATTTGTTTATTGTTCATTTTACGGGGTGTTACATTCTTTCCCTTTTAAAAAGGATTTCGTTTCGAAATCTTTCAAGAGGCGAACAATATAATTTGCAATAACATCCATGTTATACAACGAAGTTATCTATGCAGCCATCTACTCAACCTATAGTGCAATGCGATTATATACTACAGACATACTAAAATAAGCTCAATCCTAGCATGAGTGTGTGATCGTGTCATGAAAGTATGTATGCAAATACCCTAAACATGCATAAAAATTTCTACATGAGTGTAAAATTGTTGTGAAAAAGTGTAGCAATCATCTCCTACCATCCAGTCTAACAACCATGATGCAACCAAAATCCTAATTTTGGAGATAAAATTTTCCAGAAATTTTTTGGATGAAGAGTTCTCATGCATCCCATTAGATGTTCTCACTATTATACTTGAACCAGTCTAATTCTTTGTTGTGAAGTCTTTGAGTTCCGTGCTCTATGATGCAAGCAGTGGTATGAGATGCCATTGGCTCAGTCTTAAAATCCCCCAATTGATTAGGCTCTACAATAATTGCCATGCTATGAAGTTATTTCCTCAAATGCAAAAACATCATGAACTCCCGTCAACATAAAAGTTTTCTTGTTTTTCACAATATTGGGAAAAGTCCTAATATATCTAGTGCCTACTTTCTAACTATCTAAATTTGGACCGAGTGGAATTTGTTGGTCATTTCCTACCCACAGTTTGACGATTTACATGGCCTCCAAAAAAATGCTTCAAGGGTGCCATACTAATCGTCCAATAATGGCTGTAATCCTACTGAATTCTATTAAGGGTAAGCGCTACTCCTAAGGTTCTCCAAAGTCTAAGATGCAAGCTCTTAACAAGTCCTTCAAGTTCTCATCCATTCCTTCAGTTTGTTCATCGGTATTTAGTCGGTAAGCGATGCTCCAATTTAACAAAGTTTCTAAAGCTAGTTCCTAAAGTTACTGGCAAACCCCACCAAATTTGCTAGTAAACTAAGGGTCCCTATCACTAACGATGCAAAACACAACTCCATATATTGTGTTGAAGTGCTGTGGTCCCACTGCTTCTAACGGAAATTTTCTACCACCTTCTTAATCCTTAATCAATAGGAAATTCCATTCTCATTCTTATACATTTTCTCTTTTCCTTACATGGTGGCATTTTATGGGCAAATCCCTTATGTTTCGTAAAATCTAAAGTTTTGAGATTGAAACATTTACTAATTTTAGGCTACTAACCTAATTTCCTCACTAACTTCAATCTTACCTATGGTCTAACGCTAGTTAAGTGTTCCTATAAAATTTCCTTATTTACTTTTCTTCCCAACCTATATCAAGTGGTTTAAATCCCATTCATAAAGGCTACACAAAATAAAATGGGAATATATCTTATACCACATCATCCACGTTTCCGATAACTAAGGAAGATAACTAGTGACTATAATTCAAGAACTCCAAAAGAAATTTTTACTAAATGTTGTCATTTATTATTAGTTAATACAAATGGTGTTGAGGTCCTACCACTCCCTTCTAAATTAAGATGGGCTATCTTTGATAACTCATTCCATCGCTACCCATTTTCTTTGTTTCTCCTTCTTTTTTTGGTCTTAAATAAATGTGGCTCATTTATTGCTTCATTTAATATCCATGGCAGCTGTGATTGCTACCATAATTGGACCATTTCTAACTAATCCTTCTTCGATCTTTTTAACATTCTTTAGGTTTCCAAAATCCATTCATTACTTAAATATCTTTCTTCCGCAAATGCAGTATCATGTTTTCTTAATCAGTTCCCCTTTAGATTACTTTTCCTCTCATTAATTACAAAATCCCATTAAATTTGTCATTAACATCCATAAATCCTAATCTGTCAATTAGTAATTAATACGCAAATAGTCATAATCTATGCTATCTATATATATTCTAGTCATTTAGCGTAGCTGAGCGATATCTATATCTAACTACTAATTCTACAACTTGAATACTCATTTCCATATTTTAATTCATCGAAGCTATCCTTCCAGAAGATTACTGTCATAAATTAACCACAACTAAGATTTTTTGCTTTGCTTTGAATTACAAGGAATCATTTCTTTTCTTATTAATGAAATGGACAGTGTGAACTATAGAAAGGAATATCCATTTCTTCCACATCTAAATCCTTTTTAGCGTATTCCTTGTTACTTCTAACAATGCACATTTACATGTATTTTGGAGTTGGATAATCTATGGAAATTACATGGAAATTGCTCCAAAATTAAAACATAGAAATTCATATTCTATGGGCAACCTAATTCACAACCCAATTATAGATCTGTAATATCTTTACACTTTACCAACTTCTTCAAATATAGGTTTGGGACTGACTTCAATTTTTCAGATCAAGTTTTACATTTTATTTATATTTTACTCATATCCTAGTAAAATAACCCTAGTCTATCCTACTTAGGTTATGATCCATATCTAGTCCATAAAATTTTATAAAATCATAACTTACGCATACAAATAAAATGTCTTCGTATAAATAAACTTATTTAAAAATAAGCATTTATTACTTCATTTCTCGCAATATTTAAAACATGAAGTATCAAGTTCAATATCTCCATCTTTGAAAATTCAAACTTTAATAAAATTTTTTTATTAAATATTCAAAATTCATTTATTCACAAAGGAAAAAAATAATCTCCCTTTTTAAAACTTTCCTTATCAATTTTTTTTTTTTAAAAGTTAGACTTTTTAATTCATGGCATTCAAAATTTTCTTAGGTTTTCAGAAAGGAACTTATGAAAAACTTTCTTTTCAATAGCTTACTAAAATAAGGATTTACTCCCTTTTGAAAATGGTATTTTAACAAAAAAGATTCAAAACTTAATTATCTTTCCAAAATAATATGTTAGACTATTTTTGTTTTAAAGAGTTTTCTAGCTACAAGAATTATCGTTTACAAAATAGTAAAATTTTCACAATCATCATTCCAAAATGTCAGTTATTTTCTTCCAAAGCATACAATAATATTTATTACCTTTTAATGGTCAAAGATATCTTTTATAACTTTATACGATAGAAAAATAGATGGAGTAGACAAAAATAACATCTATCTTACTCTATTACTCCTTTCAATATCACACCTACAGGAATTCACAATTCTATTATT
The DNA here is from genome assembly GCA_030765085.1 of Allium cepa. Classification (NCBI taxonomy): domain Eukaryota; kingdom Viridiplantae; phylum Streptophyta; class Magnoliopsida; order Asparagales; family Amaryllidaceae; genus Allium; species Allium cepa. Next base: position 139,496,403 of record CM060940.1, on the reverse strand, counting down.
ACCTAAGCTCAAGCCCCATTATTCTCTTCGTCACCTTATATGGGAATGCTTTCCTTCCTATACTATCAGATATTCTTTTCTTTCTATTCGCTATCCTAAAGTAGGTGTTGTTTCTATCTATAAATCTCTAAAAAGAGTTCTAAAGAAAGAACTTTAGGTTATAAACAAGGAAAAATAGAAGAGTCAAAGAACCAAAAATTGAAATATTTTTAATCAAATTAAAAAGGTTAACAAATAAAGAATCAAGCCATAAATTTACTATAGTAATCCAAAATTTAACCAGTAACAATTAATTTGTTAATTTATTAAATAATAAAATAACGTTGTGAAATTATCAGAATTGAGCCATGGGAATTACACCATTATGTCCGTGGTAATTTTTTAGTCAATTTCGGTATATAGAACGTCAGAAACCGAGCTAATATGACCAAGTTATAAAATAAACAAAATAAGCAAAAATAAAATGAAAAAAATATGGTCAGATCGACCGGCCGGTCGACCTGGGCAAGTGGGCAGTCGACCTGCCTTGCATTTTGGCAGGCGAACGAATTAGCAGCCATCGAACACATCATTTGCATCCTTTAGTTTAATCTGGTCCCTCCGTTTCTTTCTATTCAGCCTATGACGTGGTTGCATCCTATTCAATCTCCAAGTCCAAGAGTTTGAGACCCACTTCTACACATATAAGTAGACCCCTAGACCTAACACTTTTCCTCATTCTAGGTTTTCTTCAATTTGGTTCACATTTATAGGAAGGACCCTAAACGGGACAATTTTTCCAAAAGAGAAAATTGTTATAAATTAAATTACTTTACAACTCCAAGTGGATCCAGGAAGGCCAATGGAAAAGCTTAGGACCAAAGGTGAGTGATTGTAATTATTTTAAGATTTATTTAAGTAATTTAAAATAATAGGGTTTCCAGTAATTATTGTTGTACTACGATTTTTGGAATAAACTTTTTCAGTAGTTATTTATAGCTTTTTAGAATTATTTTCAGTTTATTTACTTTCAGCTATCCTTTCAGTAATTTTAGTATTATTTCTGTTAATTATAATTTATTACTGTTAAGCATAGCTTATTATTGATTTACATTCTATTTTCACTATTTAAGTTTATTACTATTATTTATTTCTTATTTACATCTTTTTCGACTTTTTGGACTTTATGCAAGCGTCTATTCTCTTCATCCCCCTTTTCTTGGCGTATGGATTAGAATAAATTAAACGCGAATATGGATTTTATAAGTTAGAATATTGGATGAAGAAAAATAAGATGTAAATTATAAAGATTGTAATAAATAATGAAATTGGATTGAAATTACGCATAATTATAATTAGAATTGGACTAATTAAAGATAATTGGCATAGTTATAACTTAGAATTATAAAAAAATAGAGTAAAAGATGAAAGAAGCTTATTTTCGCACTTAGACCTTGGGTTAAGTAATAAGCATGATTATAACGTAGGTTATAATAAGAAAAAAAACAAAATAAGGCTTATCTTAAGACTTAGGATAAATTAATAAGCACAGATAGTAGAGAAAAATGTAAAGGCTTATTTAAATAATTTACCTAAGTTAATAAGCAAAGACGAAAGTAGGACCTGTACCAAATAGCATTCTCTAGGGCACGCTTATGCTAAAAATGGTAGCAATTGGTCAAATAGAAGTCCAAATCGTGGGGGATTGGATAAGAGGCGCAACTAGATATTGTTTGGATGAAGGGCCGGTACCAATAACATTACCCCTATTTTCTATACGGACACATGGTGATCTAACGTTAGCCTGAAGTGGGATAAGGGGTATGCTTATGATGGATGTTGAGGTAATAAGAAGACCCAATAGGTGGGGCAAAAGGTAGCATGGGCATGGTGGAAGTTATGCGTGCGACTTCATGTGGGTGCTCAGTAATAGCTATGAGTTCCAAGCGCTTAGTATGAGCGTCTTTTGTAGACACCATACCTTCTGTGTAGGGAGCTATATATGTCGTCTGGATCCACAGTAGCTGCTCTGTGCATCTTCCATAGATACCATCGGCTGCCATGTAGGGAGCTATATAGCGGCTGGTCCGCAATAAGGTCTATAGAATAGCAAGCCAATAAAAAAGGGTAGAATTAGGGTCACATGGGATTAGGAATTCAGCCTAATTAAATCAGAATAAGTGCAAGCAATCAAAGTTAACCTATCTTGAGCAATATTTAATCGTATTTATCTTCTGTTTATCTCTTTCCTATTTCCTTTGCTACCCTTATTTATGCTAGAACTTTTGTAGAGTCTATTACTTTTATCTTGCTTAAAGACTCTAGTAATTACGATCATTCACCAGACTTTTAGTCTAACCCACTCCTCTACCCCTTTCTCCCCTTTAGGCAATCAAGAGAGAAGCTAGTAGACTGCTGCAGCTTGGAGTTCTTCTTGGAGGTGATTTCTTCTATGTACTTCTTTTATTTTCAGATTTTGATCTTGTATGTACTGGTTTATTTATGAGGAATATTATGTACTCTGACTTTGAGACTATGAATTTTTATTTCATAAGACATGATTTCGTAGGTACTTACCGAGGGCATTCCAGTCCCAGCTGGTTTCGTAGGTACTTACAAGCCATGACTCCAGAGGTGCATGGGCCTGCGTCCAATCTAGCCATCAATTTCTTTAATCTTTGTAAAGATTTCGCGAGTTTAGGCGGGAAGACTTTTTTCGACAAGGAGACTTTTGTGGAGGCAAGAGCATGGCTTAGGGACACAGAGAGTATTTTTGGTCTTTTGGGATTGGATGGTCAGTAGCGAGTTTAGCTAGCTACTTGGCAGCCGAAGGAGGAGGCATCTTATTAGTGGGAGGTGATCGAGTTGGAGGGAAGGAATATTACTTGGGATGGATTCCAAGAGCAATTTGATAGGAAGTTTCTGTCTCAGGCGGAAGAGAGTGTTCAGCTGGAGAGGTTTATCAATTTGAAGCAAAGGAGTTTGTCTATCAAGGAGTACGTTAATCAATTCAGTGAGTTGTTGCGGTTTGGTATGGATTTGGTGAACACACAACACAAGAAAGCTATAAAGTTTACGAAGGGATTGAATCAACCCCTTTAGGGATTATTGCTGAATCATGTACCGATGGGAGCTACTTATGAGTCTTTGGTCGAGATGGCGCTTATGTCGGATACGATCAAGGAAGGAGAGTCTAAAGAGGAGGTTAAGTTAGAAGGTCTAAAGAAGAAGTGGTGGGAAAAGAATAAGAAGAAGAAAGGTGATGGTCCTAAGAAGCAGATTAAGAAAGGAATAAAATACCATGGTTGTAGGAAGGTTGAACATGTGGCCAAGGATTGCTGGAAGGAGAAGATGATGGGTAAGTGTTATACTTGCGGGCAGTCCGGTCATATGAGTAGGAGTTGTCCTCAAGGTGCGAGTGCATCAACTGCATAGATTCACTCCTTAGACACAGCACCTTCTAGTAGCATATCAGATAGAGGTAAGAAAGTCTCAGTTGAAGGTCTAATTTCTATATCTGATTTTCCTATTCGGAATTTATTTGATTTTAGAGCATCACACTCTTTTATTTCTAATCTCTAGTATATTGTTTGCACTTGGGCATACCATTAGTAGTAGAACCCATTATTGTTTCAAACCCCATAGGAGGATCGACACACTTATCTATGTTTTGTAGGGGTTTGAAAATCTTTATCCTAGACATTGAGTTTGACTGCGACGCCTATGTTTTGGGATTCTTGGGGTATGGGATTATCTTAGGGATGGATTGGCTATCCACCTATGGAGCTATCTTAAATTGCGAGAGGAGAGTCTTTAGACTTGAGACTTGCAGTGATAGGACTCTGGAGGTATCTTGCGAACCACAAGGGTCGGTCATGTTGAGTTTTCTCTATTCCCTCGATTCATCTTCATCAGAGTTGCATTCGGTTCCTGTCGTCAGAGATTTTGTAGATGTCTTCGAGGAGGTTAGGGGACTATCCCTAAGGGGGAGATTTACTTCAGGATTTATTTGACCGAGAATTCTAAGCCAATAGCATTACCTGTGAGGCACATGGCATCTAGGGAGAGTAAATAATTGAGTAAGAAGATTTGTGAACTTTTGGAGAAGGGATTCATAAGAAGAAGCATATTGGAGTGGGCAGCGCCAGTCGTCTTCGCCACTAAGGTAGATGGTACTCTCCGACTTTGCGTGGACTATAAGGAATTGAATAAGCTCACCAAAAAAACCGATATCCACTTCCTAGGATTGATGATCTTTTTGACCACTTGGTAGGTTCTTCAGTTTTCTCTCAACTTGATTTAGCCACGGGATTTCATCAGCTTAGAGTCGCTGATGACAGCATAGATAAGACTGCCTTTAGGACACAGGACAGATTCTTCGAGTGGTTGGTTATGCTTTTTGGGCTAACCAATGCTCTAGCCTATTTCATTGATTTGATGAGCTGTGTCTTTAGGGATGTCCAAAATAAGTTCGTGGTGGTATTCATGGATGATATCTTGGTATTTTCCAAGAATATGGAGGAACATGCTGTTCATTTGGAAGAAGTTCTTCGCACACTTCGTAATCATCATTTGAGAGCTAAGTCTTCAAAGTGTTATTTTTGGAGAGAGGAAGTTCGTTTCTTGGGGTACGTAGTCTCGAAGGAAGGTTTGGCTATTGACCTCGCCAAGGTTATTGCAGTGCAAGATTAGAAGGCCCCCAAGAACGTTACTAAGGTTAGGAGCTTCCTAGGATTGGCAGGCTACTATAGGAAGTTCATTAGAGACTTTGCCAAGGTTTCGGCACCACTCACGTGCCTTACTAAGAAGAACAAAGCTTTCGTGTGGGACTTGGATTATGAGGATTCCTTCACACAGCTTAAGAGAACCCTTACTAGTGCTCCAGTGTTAGTTTTATCCGACGGAGCTAAGCCTTTCACTGTATACATTGATGCATGCGAAACGGGTTTAGGAGCGGTGTTAATGCAAGAAGGGAGGGTAGTGTGTTATGGTAGTAGGCAGTTGAGTACGCATGAGAAGAACCACCCTACCCACGATTTGGGGTTGACTGCCATAGTTTTTGCACTTAAGTCTTGGAGGCACAATTTTCTTGGAGAGAGGTTTGAGCTTTTCACCGACCATAAGTGTTTGACGTACCTATTCTCGCAGAAGGACTTGAACTTAAGGCAACAGAGGTGGATGGAGTTTGTTGCCTCGTATGATTTTGAGATAGCTTATACCCCTGGCAAGGGTAATATGGTTGTAGATGCATTGAGTTGAAAGAGGCCAACCCTTAGTCCTTTGTTCGTAGAGTGGATAAGCTTGGAGTTTATTTCTACTTTTGATTTTAAGCCTTCTACGAACATCACTCCCAGATTGTTGGCAACATTAGAGGTGAGGCCTACCCTTATGGATCAGATTGGCTCGAGGCAGCGGGAGGATCCAGAACTCATGGACATTATGGATAGGATTAGCCGAGGAGAGGTCTCGAGACATCTCCAACGCTATTCCATTGATAGCAAAGGGTGGCTTAGGAGAGATGGGAGGCTTTGTGTTCCATACACCGGTGACTTGCTGAGAGCAGTTTTGGAGGAGGCACACCATGCCCATATGACTATTCACTCGAGTAGTGAAAAATGTATCGGGATATGAAGAGGATGTTCTATTAGGGTGGTATGAAGAAGGATTGGCAGAATTCGTTGCTAGGTGTCTCATATGCCAAAGGGTAAAAGCCGAGCAGTAGAAGCCCAATGGATCACTTTAGCCCTTAGATTTGTCGGAATGGAAGTGGGACTGTATTTCTATGGATTTCACTGATGGTTTACCCCATTCTAGGAAAGAGAACACTAGCATTTGGGCGATTGTTAATAGATTGACCAAGAGTGCTCACTTCTTCCTGGTTAAGAGTAAGTGTACGGCTTCATATTTGGCATCCTTGTATATTCGAGAGATAGTCCATCTACACGGATTTCCTTCTAGCGTTGTTACTGATAGATATCCCATTTCACTAGTAAGTTTAAAAGAAGATTACAAGAGGTGCTAGGGATGCAACTTAGGTTGAGTACGGCCTATCACCCACAGACGGATGGCCAAATGGAGAGGGTAAATAAGATGCTTGAGGATTTGCTATTGATGTGCATTTTGGACTTTGGAGGAACTTGGGAGGATCATCTTCCGTTGCTTAAGTTTGCGTACAATAATAGTTACTAAACAAGTATAGGAATAGCACCATTTGAGGTTTTATATGGGAGACCTTGCAAGTCCCCATCTTGTTGGGTAGAGTCTACGGAGAAGTTATTATTTGGACCCGATGTGGTTAGGGAGGCCTCTGAGAGGGTGGATTTGATTCGACAAAGGATGAAGATGGCTCATGACAGACAGAAGTCGTACGAAAATAGGCAGAGGAGAGAATTAGAGTTTGAGGTTGGAGACTTAGTTTTTATCAAAGTATCCCCACTTAGGAAGGGGTAAGGTTCAGATCAAATGGAAAGTTAGCCCCTAGATTTGTTGGACCATTTCTTATCACAAAGAGAGTTGGAAGATGGCTTACCGAGTGAAGCTACCAGATAGACTCGCAGGAGTGCATGACATTTTCCATGTTTCGTACTTGCGAAAGTGCTTACATGACTCGGCGGAGGTCGTAGAGCCTAGTCAATTAGAGGAGGTAGAGGTAGAAAGGGAAGCTTCTATTCGGCGTATCCCCACGAAGATTGTCGGAAGAGATATTAAGCGACTAAGGGATAAGGAGGTTCCACTGGTGAAGGTGCAATGGGGAGATGATGTTGCAGACGCCATTTGGGAAGCAAAAGAGAAGATTCGTACTCCCTATCCTCATCTTTATGATGGTAAGTTTTAGAATTCCTTTTTCCATCGTTAGATTTGAATAGGTTCTTTCCTTTGTTATCCTTTATGAGGATAGAACTTAGGATTTATCCTATGGATGGAAGGATTTGATGTAAACATGTTATGAATGATGTACGCTAGTGGTTGCAAGTGTTTGCTAATTGATACTATGGACGCATATAGGTACACTAGGCACTATTGTTCCTTATGGATCGGCCTAACTAGGACACTAGAGCATATGCATATGTATGTGTGCACATTTTTATTTTATTTTCATGATTGCTATAAATGGATGTTTATCACTAGATTGTTGCATTTGGTGATGTTTACAGCATGCATATAGAATATTAGTTACCATTATGAAATTTTTGCATTCATTTGGATACATGACACGGGCATGATTGTATAAAAGGAGGTCAACTGAATTAGTGGACCACCTAATCTTTGGCATTAGTTAGGAACATTTACACTATACTAATTGCATAAGTATCATAAATTTCATTAGAAAAAAACTTTAAGGACAATGGATGAATGGTTGATGATTGAGTAGTTGGTCATAGAATTGGATGAAAACTTTTGGTACATTCTTTTATTCTTAGAGATTTCGGGGACAAAATCCCTTAAGAATGGGAGAATGTAACAACCTAAAATTTAAACCACAATAATTAACTTGTTAATTAATTAAATAATAAAGTAAAATTATGAAATTATCAAAATTGAGCCACGAGAATTGCACCATTGTGTCCATGGTAATTTTCTGGTCAATTTTCATATATAGAACATTAGAAACCAAGCTAATATGACCAAGTTATAAAATAAACAAAATAAGCAGAAATAAAATGAAAAAAATATGGTTAGGTCGACGGCCGGTCGATTGGGCAAGGGGACAGTCGGCCGCTTGGTCGACCCGCCTTGTAGTTTAGCAGACGAATGAACGTTAATTCGTTCGAATGAATTAGCAGCCACCGAACACATCATTTACATCCTTTAGTTTAATCTAGTCCCTCCGTTTCTACATTCGATGACTCCTATTCAGCCTATGACGTCCTATTCAATCTCCAAATCCAATGGTTCGAAATCCACTTCTACACATATAAATAGACTCCTAGACCTAACACTTTTTCTCATTGTAGGTTTTCTCTAATTGGTTTCACCTTTCTAGAAAGGACCCTAAATGGAATAATTTTTCCAAAGGAGAAACTCGTTATAATTTAAATTACTTAACAACTCTTAGTGGATCCCGGAAGACCAAAGGAAAAGCATAGGACTGGAGGTGAGTGATGTAATTATTTTAAGATTTCTTTAAGAAATTTAAAATAGTAGGGTTTCCAATAGTTGTAGTTTTACTACAATTTTTGGAATAGCCTTTTCTTGCAGTTATTTATAAATTTTTTAGAATTATTTTCAGTCCATTTCCTTTCAGTTATTCCTTTTAGTAATTTTAGTATTATTTATGTTTATTATAATTTATTACTGTTAAGCATAGATTTTTATTGATTTACAATCTATCTTCATTATTTAAGCTTATTTACCGTTATTTATTTCTTATTTACATCTTTTTTGACGTTTTGGATTTTATGCAAGCATATATTCTCTTCATCCCCCTTTTCTTCGCTTATGGATTAGAATAAATTAAAGGTGAATATGAATTTTATAAGTAAGAATACCGAATGAAGAAAAATAAGAAGTAAATTATAAAGAATGTAATAATTAATGGAATTGGACTAATTAAAGATAATTGGCATAGTTATAACTTAGAATTATAACTAAATGGAGTAAAAGATGAAAGAAGCTTATTTCGCACTAATACCCTGGGTTAGGTAATAAGCATGATTATAACGTAGGTTATAATAAGAAAAAATGAACAGAATAAGGCTTATCTTAAGACTTAGGATAAATTAATAAGCACAGATAGTAGAGAAAAATGTAAAGGATTATTATAATTTACCAAAGTTAATAAGCAAAGTTGAAAGTAGGACCTGTACCAAATATCATTCCCTAGGGCACGCTTATACTAAGAATGGTAGTAATTGCTCAAATAGAAGTCCAAATCACGAGGGATTTGGATAAGGGGTGCAACTAGATATTGTTTGGATGAAGGTGTAGGATCGACTTCACCCTAGAGGGGGGAGGGGTGAATAGGGCGACGCTATCAATTATAAAAATTTAATGCAGAAGTTTGTATAAAACTATTTCAACACAGATATATCAAAATAGCAGCACAAATAATAGCAAAATAATAAATGCAGAAATAGAACGACACGAAATTTACCCAACTTCGGCAAAACCCTGCCTACGTGCTGCCCCCAAGGTTTCTACTAGAAATTAAGCAATCAAACGCTTGCACACGTAAACTCGCGACACCCACTATCGACTAGCCTTAACTCTACGCTCAAAACCTTGCCACAACTCAGCCACTGAGTTGCGAATTCTCAAACAACACCATGTAGTTTGTCCCCTAGTCACACGACTAGAAATTACACGGAAGTTTAAAAGGAAAATACAAATTAATAAACAAACTTAAAAAAATCCCTAAATTCAAAAGTTAAGCCCAAATATTTGAGCCGACCCTAATTAAAATAAGTGATAAACATTATCCTTTTTTCCCTTTTCATATCTTCGGCCGAGTATCTCTTTCTTGTAAAAAATGGCGGCTTCCTGTTGCTTGTTCTCGTTCTCGTTCGTTCTAATTTAGGGCTTCATGATTATTTTCGAAGCTTTCGATTTTGTTGATCAATCAAGCTTTATTGATCGATCGTTTCTTCGTTGGTCAATTTTGGCTTCTTCGATGATCGAGTTCGATTCAACAATCTGGTATATAATTTGTTACTTTTGCTTGATTGTTTCAGCTTGCTTGAATTCGATGCATTTACGTCTGATGATGTTAGTGTTTATATAGGGTTCAATCCTCTGTATTTTCGTTCGTCTGGAGTTACATGAATTTGTCAATTGCTCTTGCTTGGTCGGTCAATGTTGCTTGGATGCTTGAGATTGATTCTGACTTGTTCCAATTCGTGTATATTTGATTACTTGATTTTCGCGGCATCAATTTTGAACTCGCTTGTTTCCCTGATTGCCACAGCTTCGATTTTGAGCTGTTCGATCTTTTCTTTTTCACCACGTCTCTGACTTTTATTTGAAACACGGCTTTCTTTGACATTGATTAACACGGCTCTGACTTGATTTTGGAATTTGATTCTGTTGTGATTTTTGCATCACTACAGTCTGTACTTTTGCACTGCATTTTTTTACTATGATTTCGATACTGCAAATTGACTTCGGTCATTTTTGAACCTTCCAGCTTGGTTTTGTTTCACTGTCATGTGTTTGTGGTTGACTTCGATCATGGTGATTTTGTGTTGATATTTTGAATTCGTTTAAAACTCTGTTGCTACCGGTCTTCACTTTTAAACTTGATTCTGTCTCGGCCTGTACTTGAGCATTGCATACGCTTTGTGTATTGGCTTCAGCCATTATGTCTTTGACTTTGATGACTTCGGTACTGTCACTGACACTACTTCATTGATTTGATTATGCATGCTTGTCTGGTTCACTGTAATTCACTGTCATCTGGATGCATTCACTATATTTATTTGTGAACAGTATTGATGTTACTTTTGGTGTCACTGCTGTGTTTTATCACTTCAGTTCACTACGTATTTCAGTGTGCCATTGCACATGACTCGTGTACTTCCCTCTAATCACTGGTTCATGTATATGATCTACACTTCCACACTGCTATGTTGTATTGTGTTGCATCACTGGTCTTTTCTGTATTGAGTTGCATCACTGGTCTTTGCATTTGTTTTCATTCACTACGAGACAGTTTCAGTTGCAAGTGCATTTGTAGTTTGTATATGTGTACCAGTGTGTATGTTCCTCTTGAAGTCTGAGTTTGTGCAGTTTGTTATTTGAGTTGTGTTGTACTTTCATTCATGTATATAATATATGTACAACTCTGCTCTGGTCTATATGCATTAGTGCTCATGTGTGTGATGCATGTTGTGTCTGCATTGATTTCATGTAGCATTTGAGGTTGCTGTGCATTGTGTATTTGATAGCCTCGAGCCTGTTGATTCACTGGTTTTATGTACTTTGTCTATGTTATACTGCTCTTTGATCAAAACTTCCACTTAATGCTTGCATCTCTGTGCTTAATGTTGTATAATCTGGTTTTCATTGTGATGTTCATGTTGCATATATGCCTGTTCTGTCTTGTATCTTGATTCACTGTTTGCTGCCTGGTCGTCATTGTATATTGTCACTGCACACTCTAGCCTCTTGTAGTTTTGTTTCAATGTACATGTGTGTTTGCATATGAATTGGGTTGTAGCCTCGACTCTGTCCACTGTTGCATTATGTTGTACCTGTTTTGCTGCCTTCATGTACATGCCGAGTCTTGTTGACATCACTGGTGCACTGACTTGAGTCTTTGTACATGTATGCACTGCATGTGTATGTCTTATATGCATTCATCTTTTCCACTGTGTATGTTGACATATTAATTTGGTTGAACATGTGCACTGAGTTGGTCCTCATGTGTACTATTGCATTGTATTTTCATTTATCTTTGAGCCTGGGCAGTTTGGTTAAGATTTGGTCTTGCATTTCACTGACCACTGAATTCATTTGCATTTTGCTGTTGTTTGTCAATTTTGCTTGGTCGACACTTGCTCATCCAAGCTTTCACTTGAATGTGCAGTCTGTAGTTGTGTTGTATTGATTTGGTATTTGCTTCAATTTAATTTGGTTCACTTTGAACTTCATGTTGATTTTTGAAATCGCACCTAAGTTGAATCCAGCAGTCGGGTTTGACCTTGTGCTGATGTCGTGACTTTATTTATATTGTACTTGAGTTGAACCCTACTTTTGATTTAGGTTTGACCTTGTGCTCACCTGTCCCTGCAATTCTATCAAGTGTATATCGGTGTGCACGGCCTTATGGCATGTACAGTGATACACTGTACATGTCACAAGCTGTTCATGTATGATGAATTCAAAATTAAATGATGACGAGCAACCCAAATAACCGAGGCAAATATTATTTTCAAAATCCATATTTTATTTTACACTACAAAAATATTTTCTTTTCAATTTTACTGCATCAGTATTTATTTTTGCAGATTGCTCAGATGCTGGATTCAAGTTGAAGATAAAATACGAGTGAATGAGCGAATTGTAGTGAGGACATTTGTAAATGAAAGATTGTTATGTAATTGAGTTTATATTGTAATCAAAATTGTGTATGTATAGTGAGAGCTCGAATTTGTACTATTCAAAATTGTAATAAATATTTGTTTGAATAAAATATATGTTTGAATTTAAACCCTGTGTTATTTATTTCGTTCATCAAATGTTTATTTAATTATGTGAAAAATAAAATAGTACATTAACAAATATATTTAAATGAATATATATATATATGTGTGTGTGTGTGTGTTTATTATCATCAAACAAAAATCATATACTCGCATATTCAATAATCTCCCCCTTTTGATGATAACAAACATATATTTAAGATTTTGAATTTGTTAAATGTATATGAACATTCAATTTGCTCCCCCTATTTGAATGCTTCCTCTCTACACAAAGCTCCCCCTTCATATATGCATGTAAATAAAAATATGCAAATGAGTCTAGATGCAAATAGAAAATATTTGACCTTTATTTGCTTTTATTTGACAAAATCTTAACTTTTCTCTCCCTCTTTTGTTATCAGCAAAAGAGTAATAGTGTTAGAAAAATAGAGATAAAGTGATAGATATTAATACAACATTAAAACTCAACTGAATATAAATATTAAATTTCAATAAAAAATCAAACAAAAATCATAAATACTCTGTTATGCGCATATTCCACTTTTAAAATGATGGGAATGATATCATCATATAAAACCATATAGTTGTGTCTATTTGTGGTATATTTATATCCGGAACTTGAATATCTACCAACCATGCATAACTGTTAGAACTTTTAAATGAGATTAGTAGTATTCCAAATTTTTTTAAATGAATTCAAGTATCTTCTAACCACGCATAACCGTGAGGACTTTTAAATGGGATTAGAATCAATTTGTTTATTTAATAAATCAATTTTGATATGCGTTCCATGCATGCATAACCGTGAGGACTTTTAAATGAGCATGGAAGCACATAATCAAAAATTCCAAGTAATTCACCCATGCATAATCGTGAGGACTTTTAAATGAGAGTGAATACTTTGTTTTTTTTTTAAATAAAATAAAATGAAAAACGAATGGTTCCTGTTTAAATCACCACATATTGACATACTATAATAGATTTTGATGAGTGATGGTTGATGGAAATATGATAGAAATAGAAATGGTCATGGAATTTTTACCAACAAAAAGTTTTATAATTCTTATTTAAATTTCTAAAGAAATTTACTAATTATACCGTCTCAAGTTATAATACATGATTAATATTAACACTCGTTACTTTTTCATTCACTATTTATCTTTTCGATAATTAGTAAGAAGTCAGATAAGTCAATGTAATCATTTAAAATCAAATTCAAAAATAATTATAAATTCAATTTTTCTAAAAATGACTAATCTGAAAACAAGGTCAAAAATGATTTTCTAGAATGGGTTTTATAAGAAAACTTTCTGCTATTTGAAAATTGTTTGAAATGAAAAATATGCATATATTTTCTTTAAAAAAAAGATGCAATTACTGAATGTCTCAACATAAATCACTTTCCACTTGAAAATTTACTATCAACTAAATTACCAGTGTGATCTGCATCAGAATTTTTCTTTTACTCGAGATTATCATTTGTTAGATGTTATAGACCAGACCATGAAATTGCAATGATTTCTTGAAAACCTTTTTGAATGAAATTCTTTTCAATTTTAATTGAAGCCATGTAAATAATCAAACAAGTGTCAGATCTAAAAGTCATTGGATAAACGAAAATGTGTATCAAGAGCAATCATCAATAGTCCAAATAGTTCAAAGATGATTGGTTAACAATTTTTAATAAGTTGGATTAATCATCAACATTTATTTCATTATCATATTGCTGGCTGATTTAATTTAGATTACGGTGCAGATTATCACATTTAATATATTGTTCAATATACCATTCCCTGTTTTACCTTTACGATAATTTTTCGTTGTCGCCTGTTGTGATTCTGTCACCTTTATACTAGGCTAAGAAACTTCGTTTTGTCGCTCGTTGTGTCCCTGGAATAGCCAGAATCCAAGTAACGCTATTGTAGTTCCTTAGCTTGCCACCACACCTACACGAGAGAAGAGTTTTGTGACCTATTTGTTTTTATAGGTCCATGATTGTTAGTGGCATAATATTTTGGAAAATAATTTTGTGGAGACCCAAAACTATTTATATATATTCCTTTCGGCACCCAAATTTGTTTAACTTTAAGAGAGATTTTATATTTGTGCCTTTTGGAACCCAAATTGGTATAGTTTTCACGTGTTTGGGTCAATACCAGCAATTGTTTTGATTGTGTCCAAATTTTCTACAAATTGTGCTCGTAGAATTGACTTGATTAATTTCACTTCTAACGTTTTCAGATTGGTTATATCCAAGTCCTTGTCTAACTGTATTAACATTTTGTTTCCCTAATAACATATTCAACGATCTTTCACTTTTGGAAAATTTTCTTAAAGTCGTTGATAATTGTTGGACTTGTGTTTTGAGAGATTCATTTTCGTTTAATAATTGTGTGCACTTTTTAATAGAATTTTTGTAGGATCAAGATTAACCCTAGAGGGGGGGGGTGAATAGGTTTATAGCAAATTTTCTCGATTTAAACACAGAAACAAACTGCAGAAATAAATATGCTGAAAAGTAAATCACACACAAAATTTACCTAGCTCCGGCAACCCCTGCCTACTGCTGCATTCCCAGATTTCTATTAGAATTAAACAGCATCCCGCTTACAAACACTCTAACAGACTCGCAAACCCTGCTCCCGCTTACAAACATCTAATAGACTTGCACCCCCCGCTCCCGCCTATAGAGTTTTGCAAACTCGCACACCCTGCTCACTGAACTAATTCTAACTAGACAATCTGACACTACCTACAACCTAGGTGGTGATTTACCAAGACTTGATTCGAAAAGAAAAAACAACAAAATAAAAAACAACTTTAAACTTGATTAAACAAAAAACCCCTTTAAAAAATAAACCCTAAATAAAAAACTAAATCCCCTTTATAATAATAAAGGCCGACCCAATTCTTTTTCTCGTTCCTCCTTTTGTCTTGTGAAGAAAATGTCGGCCGATGTTAGTCTTTGTTCGTCCAAATTAGGGCTTTGTTCCCTTGCAAAAATTAGGGCTTGCTCGTGACTTCCTGATGATCAATCCTCTGTTCTGTGTCGCTCTTGCTTGCGCTTGTTCGATGCTGCCCCTTTGATCGAGTGCGTCAGATTGTGGTATGTAATCTCTCTTTGCTGGTTTAATTTGCTTGAATTATCACTTGTTCTTGTTGCTCACTCGATGCCTATGATGATAATTGGGGTTTGGTATTTATATGAATTCGAGACACATGAATTTGCTCGTATCAATTTACACTTTCCTAATTTTTGCGTTCTATGACTTGATGCGCACGGCTTTGTTTTTGAAGCGTTTGATTTACCTTGATTAACACGGTAGAGACTTTCCTCTTTTAACTTACGACCTTTTCAAATTGTACACACACTTGATTTCGAACTTGTTGGTCTTTACGTTGTTGACTTTGATTTGAGACACGACATTGAATTTGTTACTGATTTCGTGTATACCACTCCACGACTCTGCATTACTTCGGCCATCACTGTTTTCATTCCCGTAGCATTGTCGTTGATCATCTTGTAGTCTTCGTCTCTGGCCATCTTCTTTGGTCTCCACTTGAACATTGCATTGTCGTTCACTGATCCTTTACCACTGAACTATTCACTGACTTGTTTGGTTGCAGTTCTGATCATCCATGTATATGTCTGGTGTACCTTGTTTGCTGTGACATTGTGACACTATTGCATTATTCATGTATCCGCTGTTCATTGCTTGGTCTCTGTTGTTTCTTTGATAGTTTACATTGTTTATCTAGAATTGTTCTTGTATTCACTGTCCTCACATGTACATTCTGTAGCATGGTCTCGAGTTGTTGTACTTGTGGTCTTGCATTTGGTTTATTTGAGTAGCAGAACTTGTTGTCTTGTGCACTGCCACACTGAAATACTCTGGTCTTGCATTTGGTCTGATAATTGTTTTTGCAGTCTTCATTTTGTACTTCTTTGTGTTCTGGTCATTGGGCTGGACTTGTATGTGGTCTGGAGCTCGAGTTCCATTCATTAGTAGCTTGGTTGACTTTTGCAGTTTTCTGGTCTTGTATCATGATATAGTCTTCATTAGCTCGTGTGCTTGTTTGTATGTTGTAAATGTTGGTGCACTTGTTATCTTCAATTGTATATTTGTTCATCAAGTCTGCATTTGCACTAGAGTTTTGCATATCATACCCCAAATTGTCATTGTGCTTCTGTTGTTGCTCTGACTTGAACTTGATATTGTGGTGTTTGCTGTTATTGCATTCACTTCATGCTTGCATTGTTATATTGTATACTTGGGCTTTGAAAATTTTCAACCCGATGCATTTGGACTTGAGCATACTTGATGCACTTTACTTGTTGTCTGGTCATTGTTGGCACCGGTCTGCATACATGTGCTTTGATGCTTTGTTGTTTGCATTGCATCACCACTGTATCATGCTTGGCTTTGTGGTCTGGTTTCACTTGGGCTTGTAGTTGTCTCTGACCTGATGGCTCTGGCTGTTGTCTTTGTGGTCTTACTGTTGTCCTTGTGGTCTTCTCATTCATGTGTGTCTGTTGCATTTGTTTGTGTATATAAGCAGTTTGAAGTTGCGGACTTCATTTGTTTACTTGATGTCATGATTTTCCTGGTTTCACTTGTGTACACTGTTGATTAGTTGATCTTCATTTGGGCTTGTTTCATGTAGCTGTTGGTCTGGATTTGTTTAATGAAGAGTTTGAACCTGTTATTCGAGCTTGCATACTTCATGATTGCACTGTTCTTTGCATTTACTTGATTGTTGCAGTCCATGTTGCTGTTGGTCTGACTTATGATATCTTGTAGCCTGGCCAATGCTTGCCATCGCTGGTCTTTGCATCCATTCATGTTGATTTTTGAAATTTCACTTGAGTTGAATCCAGTTTCAAAACTCGGGTTTGACCTTGTGCTCGTGTCATGATTTTGAGTATATTGCACGTGAGTTGAACCCTGCTTTTCATTTGGGTTTGACCTGTGCTCACCTGTCCCTGTAGCATTATCAAGTGTATATTGATGTGCACGACCTTGTGGCATGTACAGCGATACACTGTGCATGTCACATTGTTCGTGTATGATGAATTCAAATGTGAATGATGACGAACAACCTAAAAAACTGAGGCAAATAATATTTTCAAAAATCCATATTTTATTTTATATTGCAAAAATATTTCTTTTTCAATTTTACTGCGTTAGTGAATATTTTTGCAGATTGCTCAGATGCTGGATTCTAACTGGAATGCAGTTGAAGACAAACTACGAGTGTGAGTGATATGTAGTGAGGTTATTACTGTAAATTGAATTGTGATGTATTCAAAAATGTATATGTATAGTGAGATCTTGAATTTGTACTGTTCAAAATTGTAATAAATATTTGTTTGAATAAAATTTCTGTTTGAATTCAAATTCCATTCAAATACCGTGTAATTTATTTTATTCAACAAATATTTATTTAATCTATGAAAAATAAAATAGTACATTAACAAATACATTTAAATGAATATATATATATGTTTATTATCATCAAACAAAAATCATATACTCGCATATTCCACAATCTCCCCCTTTTGATGATAACAAACATATATTTAAGATTTTGACTGAGTTAAATGTATTTGAACAATGATTTACACTAATTGCTCCCTCTATTTAAATGCTTCCTTTCTACATGATGCTCCCCCTACATATATGCATAGAAATATACAAATGAGCTTAGATGCAAATGGAAAATTATTTGATCTTTGCTTGATTCTATTTGACAAAATCTTAACTTTTCTCTCCCCCTTTTGTTATCAGCAAAAGAATAATAGTGTTAGAGAAAATAGAGATAAAGTGATCAATATTAATCCAACATTAAACTCAAATTGAATATAAATATTAAACTTTAATAAAAATCAAACAAAAATCATAACTACCCTTGTTAGGCGCATATTCCACTTTTAGAAAGAATGGAAATGATGTTTTAATATAAAATCATATAATTGTATCAACTTGTGGTACATTTATATCAGAAATTTGAATATCTACTAATCATGCATAACCGTTAGGATTTTAAAATGAGATTAGTAGTATTTCAATTTAATTTTAAAAAATGAAATCAAGTATCTTCTAACCACGCATGACCGTGAGGACTTTTAAATGGGATTAGAATCAACTTGTCTATTTAATCAATTAATTTTGATATGCGTTCCATACATGCATAACCGTAAGGACTTTTAAATGAGCATGGAAGCACATAATCAAAAATCTAAGTAATTCACCCATGCATAACCGTGAGGACTTTTAAATGAGTGTGAATACTTTGGATATTTATTTATTTTTAAAAGAAATGTGACGTGAAAAACATATGATTCCTGATTATAGTACACATATCGACAAACTATATTTAAAATTTGATAAACAATGGTCGATAGAAATATGATAGATATAGAAATGGTCATGAAATCTTTACCCAACAAAAAAGTTTATAACTCTTGTTTGAATTCCTAAAGAAATTTTCCAAATATATTCTCTTGAGTAATGTATGTTAAATATTAACACTTATCACCTTTTCAATCACTATTTATCTTTTTGATAATTAGTAGGGAGTCGGATTAGTCAAAATTTATCATTTAAAATCAAATAAAAATGACTAATCTGAAAACATGGTCAAAAATGATTTTCTCGAAGGGGTTATATGGAAAAAAAATTCTTCTATTTGAAAATTATTTAAAATGAAAAACATGCAGATATTTTCTATGAAAAACGATGCAGTTACTAAATGTCTCAAAAATCACGTTCAACTAGTAATTTTTGTATCAACTAGATTACCAATGTAATCTGCATCTGAATTTCTTTTTCACTCAAAAACATCACTAATTAAATTTGATAGACCAGACCATGAAGTGTGCATAAAAATTCGAACTCAATTTTTTACAGCATTTTAAATGACATTCTATTGAATTTGGATTGAAGCCATGTAAATAATCAGAAGACCGTGAATATAGAGTTAGCCAATATTATCATCCAACAAAACACTATGTTTAATCCAAACAAATATGTATGAAGTAATTCTAAGAAAGGTGTTTTTGGCATCAATATAATTGGCCAACTATGTTGAACAATACAGAATCATAAAATCATCTCTTTACAACATCTCAATATTGGCTGATTTCATTCAGAAAATGGTGCAGATTATCACATTTAATTTGTCGATCAAATAAATATACCTTTACCTTTTTTACCTTTACGATATTTTTTCGTTGTTTCCCATTGTGATACTGTCACCTTTTTACTAGGCTAAGGAACTTTGCTTTGTTCCCCGTTGTGTTTCTGGAACAGCCAAAATCCGGCAAACACTGTTGTTGTTCCTTAGCCCACCACCATACCTACACGATGAAAGATTTTTGTGACCTATTTGTTTTTATAGGTCCATGATTGTTAGTGGCTGAAGCATTGTGAATAAATAATCCCTTTGGAACCCAAGCATGTTTAGTCCTTTGATTCTTGTTCCAATAGACATGAAATTTGTTTGTAGAATTCTTAGGAACCCTAACTTGTATAAATTTTGTGTTCTTGTTCCTATGACTACAATTTTCAACACGATGTCCAATTATTTCACATCTATCAAAGACACTCTTACCTCTTGCATTATCATCAACTTGTGTTTTTCCAAAACCTAGTCCTTTTCTGTTGTTAGCAAAAATTTGATTTCCCAATAACATATTGAATGATTTTTCTCCTCTTGAAAAGTTATTCAGAGATTTCTCAAGATTTTGGACTTTGGTTTTTAGTGTTGTGTTTTCAGTTACAAGTGAGGTGCATCTATTTATAATATCCTTTTTCCTAGTGTCAATGATTTCCCTAAGACTCAAGTTTTCTTTTTCAAGATTCTCAGAGTTATTCTTAAGTCTTGATAATTCTGAATCTAAAATTTTACATTTTTTACATTCTAGGTTTTGAATATTTTCAAGTTCAGTTTCTAACCTAAAATTTTCACGAGCAAGTTCTCTCCTATCAGATTTCAGTTTTTCAATTTTAGATTCAAGAGTATCAACTACTTTAGTAAGATCAAGACACATAAAAACAAGATCTTTATAAGAATAATCACCTACCTCACTAGATTCCTATGAGCTTGCTTCTGAATCTAATTTTGCCACAAGACACAGGTTAGCCTCCTCTGAGCTACTATTCGAAACTTCCTCTCCTTCTTCATCATCCCAAGTCGCTGCAAAGGCCTTCTTCTTCTTTTTCTTTCCTCTGTTGTTTTTGAGAAGTGGGAATTCTTGTTTGAAGTGGCCAGGCTTGTTGCAGTTAAAGCATGCCGGTTCATTATCGGGATGGTCAGAATCTTTTGGCCTATTACGACTTGTTTTCTTCTTGCGTGGCTTGAATCTTGACCACTTTCTAAGATTATTGACAGCCATTGCAAGCTCTTCAATTGGATCTTCTTCATCTTCATCACTCTCTTCTTTTCTTTTTAAGGCAATCATCTTCTTCTTTGGTTTGGAGTTGTTGCGTTCTTCTTTTGCTTTTAGCTCAAGCTCATATGTCATCAAGTTACCGATCAACTCCTCCATGCTTAGTTTACTCAAATCTTTCGATTCTTGGATTGCCGTGACTTTTGCCTCAAAGTTCATCGGTAAGACTCGTAGCACCTTCGTCACAAGCTCTACCTCAGTGAATACCTTCCCAAGCGCTCTAGCGTTGTATACTAAAGTTGAAAAGCGTCCAAACATGTCCTTTATGCTCTCGCCTTTGTCCATCACAAAGTTCTCGTATTCATTGCTGAATAAGGCTAGACGAGACTCCTTGACTCGAGAAGTTCCTTCATGTGTCACCTCCAAGGTATGCCAAATTTCCTGTGCAGTTTTACAATGAGAAATTCTATTAAATTCATTCTTATCAAGAGCACAGATCAAAGCATTCATGGCTTTAACATTTGTAGTTTTTAATCTCTTATCATTAGCATCCCACCTATCCTTAGGTTTAGGAATCTCAGTATCACCAATGGTTATAGTGGGAGATTTATAGCCAGTTTCAATAATATCCCAAGCATTATAATCAACAGAACTAAGATAAATACCCATCCTAACTTTCCAATAAGCATAATCATTCCCGTTAAACATGGGTGGCCTAACAATAGATTGCCCCTCAGAAAAAACATTATTTGATGAATTCATGACTCTAGAGTTAAATAAAAATACCGTGCTCTGATACCACTTATAGGATCTAGATTAACCCTAGAGGAGGGGTGAATAGGGTTATAGAAAATTTTCTCGATTTAAACACAGAAACAAACTGCAGAAATAAATATGCTGAAAAGTAAATCACACACAAAATTTACCCAGCTTCGGCAACCCCTGCCTACTGCTGCATTCCTAGATTTCTATTAGAATTAAACAGTATCCCGCTTACAAACACTCTAACAGACTCGCAAACCCTGCTCCCGCTTACAAACACTCTAATAGACTCGCACCCTCTGCTCCCGCCTATAGAGTTTTGCAAACTCGCACACCCTGCTCACCGAACTAATTCTAACTAGACAATCTGACACTACCTACAACCTAGGTGGTGATTTACCAAGACTTGATTCGAAAAGAAAAAACAACAAAATAAAAAACAACTTTAAACATGATTAAACAAAAACCCCTTTAAAAAATAAACCCTAAATAAAAAACTAAATCCCCTTTATGATAATAAAGGCCGGCCCAATTCTTTTTCTCGTTCCTCATTTTGTCTTGTGAAGAAAATGTCGGCCGATGTTAATCTTTGTTCGTCCAAATTAGGGCTTTGTTCCCTTGCAAAAATTAGGGCTTGCTCGCGACTTCTCTGATGATCAATCCTCTGTTCTGTGTCGCTCTTGCTTGCGCTTGTTCGATGCTGCCCCTTTGATCGAGTGCGTCAGATTGCGATATGTAATCTCTCTTTGCTGGTTTAATTTGCTTGAATTATCACTTGTTCTTGTTGCTCACTCGATGCCTATGATGATAATTGGGGTTTGGTATTTATATGAATTCGGGACACTTGAATTTGCTCGTATCAATTTACACTTTCCTAATTTTTGCGTTCTGTGACTTAATGCGCACGGCTTTGTTTTTGAAGCGTTTGATTTACCTTGATTAACACGGTAGAGACTTTCCTCTTTTAACTTACGACTTTTTCAAATTGTACACACACTTGATTTCGAACTTGTTGGTCATTACGTTGTTGACTCTGATTTGAGACACGACATTGAATTTGTTACTGATTTCCGGTATACCACTCCATGACTCTGCATTACTTCGGCCATCACTGTTTTCATTCCTGTAGCATTGTCGTTGATCATCTTGTAGTCTTCGTCTCTGGCCATCTTCTTTGGTATCCACTTGAACATTGCATTATCGTTCACTGATCCTTTACCACTGAACTATTCACTGACTTGTTTGGTTGAAGTTCTGATCATCCATGTATATGTCTGGTGTACCTTGTTTGCTGTGACACTGTGACATTATTCATGTATCCGCTGTTCATTGCTTGGTCTCTGTTGTTTCTTTGATAGTTTACATTGTTTATTTAGACTTGTTCTTGTATTCACTGTCCTCACATGTACATTCTGTAGCATGGTCTCGAGTTGTTGTACTTGTGGTCTTGCATTTGGTTTATTTGAGTAGCAGAACTTGTTGTCTTGTGCATTGCCACATTGAACTACTCTGGTCTTGCATTTGGTCTGATAATTGTTTTTGCAGTCTTCATTTTGTACTTCTTTGTGTTCTGGTCATTGGGTTGGACTTGTATGTGGTCTGGAGCTCGAGTTCCATTCATTAGTAGCTTGGTTGACTTTTGCAGTTCTCTGGTCTTGTATCATGATATAGTCTTCATTAGCTTGTGTGCTTGTTCGTATGTTGTAAATGTTGGTGCACTTGTTATCTTCACTTGTATATTTGTTCATCAAGTCTGCACTTTGCACTAGAGTTTTGCATATCATACTCCAAATTGTCATTGTGCTTCTGTTGTTGCTCTGACTTGAACTTGATATTGTGGTATTTGCTGTCATTGCATTCACTTCATGCTTGCATTGTTATATTGTATACTTGGGCTTTGAAAATTTTCAACCTGATGCATTTGGACTTGAGCATACTTGATGCACTTTACTTGTTGTCTGGTCATTGTTGGCACCAGTCTGCATACATGTGCTTTGATGCTTTGTTGTTTGCATTGCATCACCACTGTATCATGCTTGGCTTTGTGGTCTGGTTTCACTTGGGCTAGTTGTCTCTGACCTGAAGGCTCTGGCTGTTGTCTTTGTGGTCTTACTGTTGTCCTTGTGGTCTTCTCATTCATGTGTGTCTGTTGCATTTGTTTGTGTATATAAGCAGTTTGAAGTTGCCGACTTCATTTGTTTACTTGATGTCATGATTTTCCTGGTTTCACTTGTGTACACTGTTGATTAGTTGATCTTCATTTGGGTTTGTTTCATGTAGCTGTTGGTCTAGATTTGTTTAATGAAGAGGTTGAACTTGTTAGTCGAGCTTGCATACTTCATGATTGCACTGTTCTCTGCATTTACTTGATTGTTGCAGTCCATGTTGCTGTTGGTCTGACTTATGATATCTTGTAGCCTGTCCATTGATTGCCATCACTGGTCTTTGCATCCATTCATATTGGTTTTCGAAATTTCACTTGAGTTGAATCCAGTTTCAAAACTTGGGTTTGACCTTGTGCTCGTGTCGTGATTTTGAGTATATTGCACGTGAGTTGAACCCTGTTTTCATTTGGGTTTGACCTGTGCTTACCTGTCCCTGTAGCATTATCAAGTGTATATCGATGTGCACGGCCTTGTGGCATGTATAGCGGTACACTGTGCATGTCACTTTGTTCGTGTATGATGAATTCAAATGTGAATGATGACGAACAACCCAAATAACTGAGGCAAATAATATTTTCAAAAATCCATATTTTATTTTATATTGCAAAAATATTTCTTTTTCAATTTTACCGCGTTAGTGAATATTTTTGCAGATTGCTCAGATGCTGGATTCTAACTGGAATGCAGTTGAAGACAAAATACGAGTGTGAGTGATATGTAGTGAGGTTATTACTGTAAATTGAATTGTGATGTATTCAAAAATGTATATGTATAGTGAGAGCTTGAACTTGTACTATTCAAAATTGTAATAAATATTTGTTTGAATAAAATTTCTGTTTGAATTCAAATTCCATTCAAATACTGTGTAATTTATTTTATTCAACAAATATTTATTTAATCTATGAAAAATAAAATAGTACATTAACAAATACATTTAAATGAATATATATATGTTTATTATCATCAAACAAAAATCATATACTCGCATATTCCATAATTTTCTCTTCTTGTATTTTCACTTTCTTTCAAAAATTGAATTTCATTTTCAAGCGATTTAATTTTGATTTCTGATTTTTTAATCTCTTCTTCGAATGTTGGACACCTATCACACTTAGGGATCCTACTTTGATTGGTTTTAACTAATTGGTCAAGTTGTTTATTTAAATCTATCAAAGTATCTTTTTATGATTCAAGTTTGGGACACTTCTCCCTAAGTCGTTCCAAACAGCCATTTACTTCGTGGAAATATATAAGTAATTCTGAATGAGTGAGTTTTGATACCTCGCTAGGCTCGTCATCGTCGCTATCAGTTATATTACCTTGAAGGCACATATCTACTTTCTCACTCTTACTGCTAGTACTTTTATTATCTTCATCACTTGTATTCCACGTGGCTGTGAAATTTCTCCTTTTTGATTTCTTTTCAAAGTCGTGTCGATTTTGAGGACAATTGGGCTTGACGTGTCCGGGTTGGTTGCACTTATGACAGATGATTTCTTGCTGTTCTGTGTTATCTAGAACTTTGATTATTCTGCTTTTTAATTTTTGATTTAGAGTTGGATTTCTGCATTTGCGGTTCCACTTTTTTAATCTCTTTCTTACCATTTCCAACTCTGCTACTCCATCATCATCGTCATCATCATCACTTTCAATTGTTCTTTTGAGAGCTATTGATTTCTTTGGAGTATCTACTCCTTCACGCTCTTCTTTGAATTTTATTTCTAGCTCATAAGTGGTGAGATTTCCGATGAGTTCTTCAACTTTGATTTGTTTTAAATCTTTTGATTCTTGAATGGCAGTCACTTTTGCTTCAAAACTTCGTGGAAGGACTCAGAGGATTTTTCGGACAATTTCTAATTCCATATATGATTTTCCGAGAGCTTTTGATTTGTATACGATGTTGGAAAGCCATCCGTACATCTCTTTAACATTTTCTTCCATGGCCATTGTAAAATTCTCGTATTCGCTACTCAGTATGGAAAGGCGGGATTCCTTGACTTGAGATGTTCCTTCGTGAGTCACTTCTAGTGTGTGCCATATTTCCTACGCAGTTAGACAACATGAGACACGATTAAACTCAAACTGATCTAATGAACAAATAATCGAATTCATAGCTTTGGCATTAGTATTCTGTAACTTATTTTCTAGATCTGTCCATTGATCCTTCGGTTTATTTATTTCCTGATTATTTACAATCATAGTTGGTGCTCTATACCCTGTCTCAACAATATCCCAAGCGTCAATGGTTTTTAGAAAAATTTACATCCTATTTTTCCAGTAAGCATATTCACCATTGAACATTGGTGGTCTAACTATGGACTGACCCTCCGCAAAAGCATTATTAAAAGAAGCCATTTTAAAAATTCAATTTTTTTTATAAAAAAAATTGGTTTTTTTGAAAAATCAAACTTTTTAAAATAAAAATGGCTTTTGTTCCTAGCTCCGATACCACTTGTAGGATCGATTTCACCCTAGAGGGGGGTGAATAGGGTGATGCTATCAATTATAAAAATTTAATGCGGAAGTTTGCATAAAATTATTTCAGCACAAATATATCAAAATAGCAGCACAGATAATAGCAGAATAATAAATGCAGAAATAAAACGACACAGAATTTACCCAGCTATGGCAAAACCCTGCCTACATGCTGTCCCCATGGTTTCTCCTAGAAATTAAGCGGTCAGACGCTTACACACGTAAACTCGCGACACCCGCTATCGACTAGCCTTAACTCTACGCTCAAAACCCTGCCACAACTCAGCCACTGAGTTGCGAATTCTCAAACTATGCCACGTAGTTTGTCCCCTAGTCACACGACTAGAAATTACATGGAAGTTTAAAAGGAAAATAAAAATAAAAAAAATAAATAAAACCAAAGCCCTAAATTCAAAAGTTAAGCCCAAATATTTGAGCCGGCCCTAATTAAAATAAGTGATAAACATTATCCTTTTTTCCCTTTTTTATATCTTCGGCCGGGTATCTCTTTCTTGTGAAAAATGGCGGCTTCCTGTTGCTCGTTCTCGTTCGTTCTAATTTAGGGCTTCGTGATTATTTTCGAAGCTGCCGACTTTATTGATCAATTAAGTGGATATTTTGCGTGTAGCTTTGTTGATCGATCCTTTCTCCGTTGCTGAATTTTGGCTGCTGCGATGATCGAGTTCGATTCAACAATCTGGTATGTAATTTGTTACTTTTGCTTTACTGTTTTAGCTTGCTTGAACTCGATGCATTTACGGCCGATGATGTTAGTGTTTATATAGGGTTCGATCCCCTGTATTTTTGTTCGTCTGGAGTTATTTGAATTTGTCAATTGCTCTTGCTTGGCCGGTCGATGTTGCTTGGATGCTTGAGATTGATTCTAACTTGTTCCAATTCGTGTATATTTGATTACTTGATTTTCACGGCATCGATTTTGAACTTGCTTGTTTCCTTGATTGCCATGACTTCGATTCTGAGCTGTTTAATCTTTTCTTGGTCATCACGTCTCTGACTTTGATTTGAAACACGGCTTTCTTTAACATTGATTAACACGGTCCTGACTTGATGTTGGAATTTGATTTTGTTGTGATTTTTGCATCACTGCAATCTGTACTTTTGCACTGCATTTTTTTACTATGATTTCGATACTGCAAATTGACTTCGGTCATTTTTGAACCTTCCTGCTTGGTTTTGTTTCACTGTCATGTGTTTGTGGTTGACTTCGGTCATGGTGATTTTGTGTTGATATTTTGAATTCGTTTGAAACTCTGTTGCTATCGGCCTTGACTTTTAAACTTGATTCTGTCTCGGCCTATACTTGAGCATTGCATATGCTTTGTGTATTAGCTTCGGCCATTATGTCTCTGACTTTGATGGCTTCGGTACTGTCACTGACATTACTTCATTGATTTGATTATGCAAGCTTGTCTGGTTCACTATAATTCACTGTCATCTGGATGCATTCACTATACTTATTTGTGAACAGTATTGATGTTACTTTTGGTGTCACTACTGTGTTTTATCACTTCCGTTCACTACGTAGTCTAGTGTGCCTTTGTACATGACTCGTGCACTTCCCTCTGATCACTGGTTCATGTATATGATCTACACTTGCACATTGCTATGTTATATTGTGTTGCATCACTGGTCTTTTCTGTATTGAGTTGCATCACTGGTCTTTGCATTTGTTTTCATTTACTTCGAGACAGTTTTAGTTGCAAGTGCATTTGTAGTTTGTATATGTGTACCAGTGTGTATGCTCCTCTTAAAGTCTGAGTAAATGCAGTTTGTTATTTGAGTTGTGTTGCAGTTTCATTCATGTATATATAATATATGTACAGTACTGCTCTGGTCTATATGCATTAGTGCTCATGTGTGTGATGCATGTTGTGTCTGCATTGATTTAATGTAGCATTTGAGGTTGCTGTGCACTGTGTATTCGATAGCCTTGAGCCTGTTGATTCACTGGTTTTATGTACTTTATCCATGTTATACTGCTCTTTGATCAAAACTGCCACTTGATGCTTGCATCCCTGTGCTTAATGTTGTTTAGTCTGGTTTTCATTGTGATGTTCATGTTGCATATATGCCGGTTCTATCTTGTATCTTGATTCAATGTTTGCTGGCTGGTCGTCATTGTATATTATCACTGCACACTCTGGCCTGTTGCAGCTTGGTTTCAATGTATATGTGTGTTTGCATATGAATTGTGTTGTAGCCTCGACTATGTCCACTGTTGCATTATGTCGTACCTGTTTTACTGCCTTCATGTACATGCCGAGTCTTATTGACATCACTGGTGCACTGACTTGAGTCTTTGTACATGTATGCACTGCCTGTGTATGTCTTATATGCATTCATCTTTTCCACTGTGTATGTTGACATATTAACTTAGTTGAACATGTGCACTGAGTCGGTCCTCATGTGTACTGATGCATTGTATTTTCATTTATCTTTGAGCCTGGACAGTTTGGTTAAGATTTGGTCTTGCATTTCACCGACAACAGAATTCATTTTCATTTTGCTGTTGTTTGCCTTTTTTGCTTGGTCGACACTTGCTCATCCAAGTTTGCACTTGAATGTGCAGTCTGTAGTTGTGTTGTATTGATTTAGTATTTGCTTCAATTTAGTTTGGTTCACTTTGAACTTCATGTTGATTTTTGAAATCGCACCTGAGCTGAATCCAGTCTATAGCTCGGGTTTGACCTTGTGCTGATGTTGTGACTTTATTTATATTGTACTTGAGTTGAACCCGACTTTTGATTTGGGTTTGACCTTGTGCTCACCTGTCCCTGCAATTCTATCAAGTGTATATCGGTATGCACGGCCTCGTGGCATGTATAGTGATACACTGTGCGACGACCCGGAATTTTGAGCAATATCAATTTAATAATCTTTGTTAATAATTAAATTGATTTGATCATTTTACATTATAAATTGACAAGTTTATTCTTTTAAAAAGCTAATAATAATAATTTGATAATATCTATTAACATTTTTCCTAACAACACAAAATTGGCAAGTTTAATTCTTTTGAAAACTAATGATATGTTAATTTGGGAATATTTATTCTAGCAATTTAGAATTAGTAAGATCTATTTTTCAAAAGTTAATCAAAATGTTTTCTATTTATAATATATATATATATATATATATATTGATATAAATTATAAATAGGAAGTCTTTAATGTAATAAAAGCTTTGTATTCAAATTGTAATGTATATGAATATATATATATATATATATATATATATATATATACACATATTGTGGTTTGGATTTGTGTTTTAAAATTCAATATAGTAATTATCAAAACTAATGTTAAAATGTTTTCCATTTGAAATGTACATATTTGTATATATATTAGAAATGGGAATTTAATAATGTGTTTTCAAACTTTAATATATATAGTTTGCAATTTGGAAATTATATTTAAAATAATTTTTTTCCAAAGGATATTTAAGATTTAAAATTTTAATAACAAGAATAATTTCTTATTTATTATAAACATATATTTTAGCTTGAGTTTTAAATAAGAATTAAATTAGAAGTTCATTTTCTTTTGTTTTCAATATTCTTTCATTTTAAAATTTTAACATAAGAAAAATTGGTTTAGGAGTTTTATATATAAAATTAAAATAAAATCCTCAAGCTTATAAATATATTATTCATTTAATTTGATTAAAGTATAAGTTATTTATAAATGAATGTTTACATAAATTCATATGTATATTTACAAAAATCTAAAGC